>OV725079.1:104919354-105554456 GCA_928085145.1 Nezara viridula | reverse complement strand
CCTGATGAAAATCGGTGATGTTACCGCACATCGATTTGACTTCAGACTGACAGACACTGAACCAAATGTGATCCTTGATGTCTGAAACGTAAAATGCGAGTGGAAATTTTCGATTCTGTGCACGAACACAATGCTTCCCTATCTTCGGTTGTGAGGAAGCAAAAATACTTTAAATTGATGTAAAGTTTGTCTTTCATAAAACCATTTATAGGGAACTTTTAAGGTGCAAAGTTCTGCTTTTAATTAAAATCTTTGGTATTCGTGATTTTTTTTATTAACCTACAACTCGACTACTGTTATCTCACTTAAAGAAAAACTTTCTTGTTCCATAAGCTTTCACAAAAATTAAGTTGAGGTTTGTTAAGGAATATGTTGAAATTCTCTTTTAGTCATATAAAATATATATATATGATTTGATATTACGGTTTGATGTTATGAAGCAGAGAGCTGGGTCCTCCTGAACAACAAATGGAGCCGAATAACTGCAACCGAGATGAAATACCTGCGCAGATTGGCCTCAAAAAGACGCAGGAAGGTAATCAAGAACTAAACTATAAGGGAATAATTAAATATTTCTGCTATGAAGGAGACCCTGAAGAAAAGGCAGTTGGAATGTTACGGGCATGTGTGCAGGATAAGCCCTGATTGTGACTTATCCAAATTTATGAAAGCTAGACCAGTTGGTACTAGACCTTGAGGAAAACCAAGGCTTTGCTATAATATCTATATTTCTATATTGGAACAAGCGGGAGGAAAAACACTGCAGGAGATGAAACTCTTGCGAGAGACTGAGCTGGTTGGATATCCAGTGTTGGATCAACTAGACGCTGAAAGGCGCAACGAAGTTAAAGAAGAAGAAGAAGATATTATTCCATCACAAATTCCATGTGTTATTAAACACAATCATGATAAATTATTCAAAAACTTCTATTTCTTTATTTTCTATGATATTGGATGAACTGTGATGTATAAATCTCAAAAATACACTTTTTATTTATTTAAAAAATAATAACAGTTAAAAAATTCTTTTTTTTTTATTATAAAGTAATTTTAGTTTACATAAACGTTTTGGCCTATCTGGTCATTGTTAGCATATCTGATTTTGAAATATTATAATTTTTATTTTTTACAATAAATTTAACTTTGTTTTCGTCCACTTCACCTAATCAATGGACAATGTTCAATCAATTAAAAAAAAATAGTTAAACTACATTTAAAATTATGTAAACTACCAAAAGGTTAAAAAAAAATAGCAATAATTTTAATGGATCCGACAACTTAATTCTTATATAAAATTTTAAAATCTATCGATTAAAGGCATACTAAATGAAATTAAAATAGTTTTGCAGAGAAAAATGTTTTAACAAAAATGGAGTCCAAAATTAGAATAAAATTATCAAATGAAAAATTAAAAAAACAAACATACTGAGATGTAAAAACATAAAAAAAATTAAACACAAAAATCTACTTAACTAATCCTACAAGAAATTACCTAGGCTGTCTATCCATAGTCAGTAAATAAGAATCGAGTTCTAATAAATTTATGAAAGTCTGTTTGGAAATTTAGAAAACTAATCTTGTTCCGTCTCAGAACAATTTCCATTTTTAATAGTTATAATTTTATTTTTAATTATAATAATAGCTATAATTTTTATAAATTCAAATCAATGGCAACCGAATAGTTTTCACTCATGTATTATGTATTTAAAAGTTTAGATTTTTCCGTATTCATCGCAAAAATCTGTTTCTATGATGCTGAACCTTTTGAAATATTATTTCATATGACTATGTTTCGTAGGATTTTGAGTAAGATTTTAGTCATTATACGTCTGTAATTGTGAAATGTAATATAAATCTTGTTGAGGTCATCAATATTTGGTATCATCCTTTTGTGAAGTCATACTTATAATGCATCTAATAGATATAAAGGATGTGTAGGTGTATGGTAAACAGAATGTTTTTAGCTGCTTCTTTGGCAATAGTACCCTCAATCCCACAATGTGGCTTTGCCCATCTTGATGTGAATACTTCCTTTATCTTTTTCAGAGTTAATATGCTGTTTCCAATTTGGTTGGTAAAGCAATGGATGTCAAGGATATTACAATACTTTGTACAGTAAAATATATAGTGACGTGTGTGCTCGTTTGTAGCGCGTAGTTGCAATAAATAAATACATAAAGATATATATACAAGCTGACTTTGGCAGTATTGAACGTCAGTTCGGGTCTGTGTTCATTTTTAATCCTATTAAGTTATACACTCCCTATAAAAGTGATTTTTTGTATACTCGTGTAATTCCTATTTAGGAATGCTTTTACAAATTTCGGTGGTGTTCTGAAGAGTGTGAGAGCAGCTGTGAAGGAATACATGAAGAGGTATTTCGTTGGAAGTTTGCAGCCGTTATCGCTAAAATCTTCAAGAAATTTCCTGTCAGCCCCCTCTTCTGTCTCAGTCTCATCACTAGCAGGTCTCCAGCAAAATGGCCGGTGAAGTATTGGATTTAAATTACGCTATCAAGACTTTAAAAGAGGTTTTGGATTACAATCTCTTGAGAAAAGACCTGCGACCGAAGGTAGGAAAAGCTATCGAAGTGATGGAAAAATATGTAGGTAATCTTTGTGACCAATCATTTAGTTTGGAAATAGGGGAGGTTATTAAAAAAGACAACCTCTCTTTAAATAACAAAATTAGTTACTCAGCAGTTGCCCAAAGGGTTGTAATGAAAGCACAAAATCGAACAGCCCATAAGGCAATTATTAAACCTAAAATATCATTAGAACCGAATGAACTTTGTAACGAATTTAAATCTTTAGTAAATCCAAAAGATTTACACATAAGTTTTCAAAAGGTTGTAGAAACAAAAAACGGATCATTAATAATACAGACCGACAGGGAGAAAGATCTCAACGAAATTGCTCAAACTATAAAAGGCTCAAGAAAAATATCATACCATAAAATAAATAAAATGAACCCTCGTGTTGTTGTGAGAAACATTGAGGAAGAAATAAATTTACAGAATATAACCGACTACATAACTGCTCAAAATGATGATATTCATTTACAAAAGGATAAAATAAGACCTGTGATTATCCTCACTACAAGAAAGAATAGTAGTCGGCATGCTGTTTTGGAGGTTGACGCGGGAACTCGAGAATTGCTATTGTATAATAAAATCAGCCTCGGACATCAAAAGGTGAGAATTCAGGATTATTTCCAAATAAGAAGGTGCACCAAGTGCCTTAAATTTCACCATAGAAGCAAGGATTGCAGAGGGACGATAGCATGCTCGAACTGCGGAGGTCAACACGCGGCTAGTGACTGCACTTCTCAGGAAATGAAATGTATCATTTGTCAAAACTACAACAAGTTCACTAAAAGCCAAAAGAAGCGCCCCACAGAACATTCTGTATTTGACCGAAACTGCCCGTCGTACTTGACAGAAATACAGAAATTGGCATCTAATACCAACTACAACATCCCTCTACAGTGAGTAATTAATAACCATAATATATACATATTTCAAAATATTATTGGGGACTGTAAACAATTAATTTTTAAGGATGGTACATAGACAATTAAACATGTTACAACTCAACACACATCATTCAAAATGCACATTGAACATGCTACAACAGTATATAAAAATGAAACAAATAGACGTTTTACTAATCCAAGAACCTTATACAAGATTAAATAAAATTGTAGGTTATAATCAGTCAAGGGTTTTTCAAACAATAGGAAGCAATCCCAGAGCTGGAGTCGTTGTGACCAATAAAAACATTGATGCCTGCATGATATTGCAACATTCTGATTGTGATTTTGTTTGCATAGAAATATCATACAGTGAATTAAAATGTATAATAATATGTGCTTATTTTGATATCACCCGAAACATAAATTTGGATTTACAAAAAATAGAACGCGTTTTGGATTATTTCAAAGATTCTAATATCATTATTGGATTGGACTCCAATGCAAGATCTAAATATTGGTTCGACAAAAAAACTAACGAAAGGGGTAAAAATATGGAAACTTTTATTGTTGAGAAAGATTTGTTCTTAATGAATATAAATTCCGAACTAATGACTTTCCAAGGGCCGCGAGGCAGTAGTAATATTGATTTAACATTATCTAATACAAAACTGATTAGACATAATATTGTAAAAAATTGGACAATTTCTAGAGAAACAAATTTTTCGGACCACAACATTTTGACTTATGAGTTACATTTACAGGGAAATGATAAAACTGGAGTGCTAGCAAAAAACTATATATATTTGACAGAGAATGGTGACTGGAATAAATTCTTGGCTAACTTAATACATCAGTTAGAAAAACAGTTTTTATCTCAACATTGTACTGATAAGAAGGAATTGACAGTTTATGATACCGAAAAGCTGATTCTTAATGAGTTTTCTCTTATGCCTACTGATATTATCATAAATAAAATGATAAAATCTATCGTAAAATCTTGCAATATAGCATTCAAAAGATCCGGCCATTTCAAAGGTCGAACTAGAAAAAGATCAGTACCTTGGTGGAACTCTGAACTAACTGGCTTGCGTAAAGAGACAAATCATCTAAGAAGAAATTACCAGCGGACAAAAGACGATGGACTAAGGGAATCAAGGAGAGTGATCTATCTCAAAAGTAGGCAAGCATATCAAAAGCTAATTAAAAGTTCCAAATTAAAGTCCTGGAAGACATTTGCTACTGCATCAAAGGCGTGGCAATGGCCATATAAGTTTGTATCCAATAAAATAAAACCTCAAACCTTACTCACTACCACTTTGAATGAACTAGGAACATACACAACAGACACTAAGAATACATTATCTCATATATTAAATAAGATAATCAAAGATGACAATACAAGTGATGACACTAACGAACACAGACAAATGAGAACAGAAATACTTATCCCGCCTAATAATGACGATGACACTAATATCCGGGATTTTGAAATATTACAAGTTATTAATAAATTGGATGACAAGAAAGCACCAGGAATAGACAAAATTGACCCAAGAATGATAAAAAAGATAGCTGACTCCTTTCCAAAATTGATAACTGGACTTTATAAAACCTTATTCAAAAGAAATGAATTTCCTAAAAGCTGGAAGGTGGGTAAATTAACATTGATTCCTAAGGCTAATTCATTTTCACTGAGACCACTAAGTATGCTTCCTGTAATGAGTAGAATTTTTGAAAAAATAATAAAAAATAGATTAATGCATCATCTACTTAGTAACAATATACTCCACCGACACCAATTTGGATTCAGACCCCAATCAGGAACTGACGATGCACTCAGTGAATTGAACGACCATATCACCAGTACACTCCGGCAAAATAGTAATTTATTGGTTGTTTCTTTGGATATCGCGGGTGCCTTTGACAACGCCTGGTGGCCTGCGATTTTAAATAATCTAAAGAAATATAAATGTCCAAAAAACATATACAAAATCATTCAAAATTATTTTTCTGACAGAAAACTTGCAATCCAAACAAACTTTCATTATATTGACAAGAAATTGACGCTAGGAACTCCTCAGGATCAGCACTATCACCTATACTATGGAACATCTTAATCAATACTGTTTTCGAAATAGACCTACAGGAAAATTCAACATTATTAGCATACGCAGACGATTTATTATTACTTATAAAACGAAGAGATTTCGATGAATTACAGACAATAGCAAACATAACATTATCAAGGCTGAGACGATGGACTAGACGCAACAAACTTAAATTTAATCTAGACAAGACAAAATATATAATCTTCACAAAAAAGAGAATTGTACCAGAATTTGATATTCGACTCAATGCAGTAAGAATAACGCAATGTGATACATTATCATATTTGGGGCTTTTCTTTGACAGAAAACTGAATTGGAACAGACATATAGATAATCTATATGACAACACTTTAAGGATTATAAATGGACTATCAGTGGCTGCAAGAGCGACATGGGGACTCAGATCGGAAGTGTTAAAGGAAATTTATGAAGCTGCTGTACTTCCAAAGATGCTCTACGCTGTGCATGTCTGGCATCCGGCCATTGAACGTAAGAAAAATTTGGTGAAGTTGGAAAGGCTTCAGAGGTTAATTGCGATTAAGATATGCAAGGGCTATCGTACACTATCATTCGAGGCCACAATATTATTGGCAGGGCTGTTGCCAATCCAAATGAAGATTGAAGAACGAACGACCTTATATAACATTAGAAAAGGAAAGAGAGGATACAAAGACCTGACCCTAGACAAAATAGAAAGAATTACTGACTGTAAATCTTGGTTACACCCTGCAACAAGTTTATGGACTGGACCGGGAATTACTTCTGAAAATACTGATGTTTTCACTGATGGTAGTAAGGACGGCGAGAATGTTGGATGTGCATGGTTGTTCAGAGCTCAAGATGGTAGGAATATAGAACATCAATATAAATTAGAATCATATTGCTCAAATAATCAGGCAGAAAAATTCGCTGTTTTAAAGGTTACTGAATACATATATGAATACCCTCTACAAACGAATACTCACGTTACTATAAATACAGACAACAAAGTTCTGCTAGACTCTGTTAATAATTGGGACATTCATGATTACTTGACTGACCAAATTAGAAACAAATTGTTAATGATGAGAACTGTAGGGAAAGTAGTGACTCTAAAATGGGTAAAAGCACATTGTGGGATTGAGGGCAATGAACGAGCCGATTGCCTTGCAAAAGAAGCAGCTAAAAGCGATTTGCCGCCATCGTATCATCAAGCTCCTTTATCGTATATTAATATGAATTTAAAGTTGGATTTCATCAAAAGATGGGATCACATATGGGTGACCTCAGCTAAGTCACCAAGCTTACACAGATTTATACCACACATTTCAATTCACAATTACAGACACATTCACAGTAATGACTACAAACTTACGCAAGTACTTACGGAACATGGGAATACAAAACAATATCTTAAAAGATTCAACATTATACAAACAGACTTATGTGATGAAGACGGACAGGTTCAAAATTTTAAACATATAATATATGAATGTAAACGATTTGACAGACAGCGATTTGAGTTAATAAAAAGCATAATTATCAAAAGAGGAAATTGGCCTGAGACGGAACAAAAGTTATTTACTGAATTCAAGACAGACTTTCTTAGATTTATTAGATCGATCGACTTCGACTTACTAACCAGGGATGGGCAGCGTGGGTGATTTCTTTTTGGCTTTGTTGGATTGACTTTGTGTGTTTAATATTTAATTTTCCGATTTAATTTTTGTGTGTTTATTCTTTGTGTTTTTTTTTTGTTAATGTATATAAATTTGAACTAAAAATGTAAATCATGTGAAACTAGAAAAAAAAACAATTGTAAACAAATGTAATTCATGTAGTATGTCTTTAAGGCATGGAGCATGAAGGAAAATCAAATAAACGATCCTTGTGTGGGGTTACCACGTAGGGAAAAAAAAAAAAAAAAAAAAAATATATATATATATATATATATGTATATATATATTGTGTAAAATATATTACTATATGGTAAAATATATTACTTAAACTGAGGTATTTGTATAACAGGTTCAAATTAAATGAACCCTTAATGCTCAATTAGCAACGAAACTTTCAAATATAAAAATCCCACAAAAAGGAAATTCCCAACTCTATGCATCGAAATAATTGTATATTTGAAAATGTTAACAAAGTTTAAACTAAATCGAATAGTTCAGAGAAGCTCAACCATTCACTTAAAAAATGCCCTCTTTGTTAATATCTAACACGTGCAAACCGAAATGTCAAAGGCTTCTGACTAATGTGATTATTCATACATTGAAGGTTCGTTAATCTACAAAAGCTGTGTACAAAGTCCTGTACTCTACGAAACTTAATCGCTGTTATATAATTACAATGTGTAGGAAAGGGTTCTCACATTTGAAGCCTTGCTTTTCAGTTCAAAAGGTTTTAAAGTGTTCGATTTCTGACTTAATTGCTATAAATTAAAAACAAAAAATATGTTATTTGCTACATTTTGGAATCAAAGTATTACTATCCGATTTTTTTACTTTCACTTACGTATATATATAATATATACTAAGTGTAAGTATTGCGATCGAGAAAATTTTTGAATCTGAGTTTTCGACGGATTTATACGTTTTGAGGTACCCTGAGTCGAAATGACCAAGTCCCGAAAAATGGTCTGTGTGTCTGTGTGTTTGTATGTTAGCAGTCTAGCTCAAAAACGAAAAGTCCTATGAAACTGATATCACGTATTTAAGATAGGTATATGCCTTAGTTGTGACGGCAACTTTTTCCTTAAAATCGGCTAACCGGAAGTGCCACTTTATATCAACGCTGAAACACATTTTCACAGTTTTCTCAAAAACGGCTCTAACGATTTTGATTAAACTCGGTGTATCATTGTATAATTAAGTGGTCTTTAATATAAATTAGGTCTTATCCCCATTGATGTCACTTTACAGGGCTTAAATGCCCAATGTTCATATACGTCTTCCTCTAAAGTACCTTTAATATGGTTTATTTTAAAGAGATAATTATTTCGCATTATTCAGAGTTACGAAAAAATGCTTAATATATCTTTTAAAAGAATTTGATAAGTTAATAAAGGAGAAAAAAAATAAAAATGCAGAAAAACGTAGCTATAGACTGTAGCGCCTAAACGAATGTACCGATTTCATTGAAACTTCGCTAAAGTCATTTTCTCGACACCCTTCAAATTTATCTATATAACATTCATCAGCGAAAAGAAGCTGAAAAAAAGTTACGAGGGATGGTAAAATTAAATTCCGAATAACTCAAAAAGTATACACTTTTTTGGGAATGTTGTATGGTTTTCTAAAAGTTTATGGAATAGCCTAAAAAACAAAAAAAAAAATCGTTAAAATCGGACAATTAGGAGATAAGATATGGTCTCTAGTTTTTTTTTAATACGTTCTGCTGCAATGGTTATATCCTTTGTTTCGGTTTTTGAATTTTGAATGTGTTAATAAGGTAATGCTAATTTTTTTAAAATGTATTTAAAATCCACCTAAGCAAGTTGATGGCATTGTTAAAAAAACTATTTCAGTGTACTTGTGTGAAAGAAGAAATAAAATATAAAATCATTTCATGGATGTATAAATCATGTGTTTATAATATTAAATACATTTACTGTAGTTTAGTAATTATTTATTAAATTTTAAATTGCTCCATAATCATCTTATCTTTTTGGCTATATCCAAGGAATTGCTGTGTTATATATGTGTGCAATGTTATATTGCGTTCCTGGCGTTTGAGAATTTAAAGAGAAAAAAGGATTTTTTTTTTTATTTTGGGAAAGTGTTTATTATGCTATTTCTATTGTTTAATATGGTTTATTGTTGATAATTTGTAAGAGTATTGTTATGAAGGGGAGAAAAAAAAAAGAAATATATAATATAAAATTAATGTCCGTATGGATTGATAAGTATGCTGTGTACGAAGCAACCCTATGTAGTAGGGCAGAATTACTTTTAATAAAGTATTTCTCTATAAATAATTAGGTATTAAAGCTAATTCCAAAATATTGTCATATAACTTTTTAGAAAACTAAATTAGTGAATAATTCGATAGATCTTCTCTTTGTGATATTCAACTACCATTTCATTGTACTTGTGTGAAAAAAGAAGTGAAATACAAAAATATTTCATAGATACGTTTATAACAGTAAATATATTTACTATAGTTTAATAACTCTAGATCTCATAATATATTTAAATATTTAGATATCTATCGTCCGTTTATTCCGAAAAATCATCATGTAACCTTTTAGAAAATTAAATTAATGAATTGCTTGATAATTTGCGATATTCCAACAGAATCCACTTACAATTAGTGTGACAACTTTTGACCTGTCTATGACAGACACCGCAAATCTCTTAATTCCGTTTTAATAAACTTTGCAATGGAAAATAACAGTTTAATGACTTATAGTCGTACAATCCATAATCAATGGATCGTACAATCCATAATCAACCGGTGATATAATAAATAGGACTTTTGTTATTTTAATAGCATTTGTGTTTTTTTAGCTTTAGCTCAGTTTAAAATGCAATTTAAAACATTTTATAATAGCTTAACATTGCCAGAAAATAATTTTTATTCATAGTTCAAAGAGTAAGTGAAAGTTGTGTGTTGCGCGCACCAGATTTTTTATTATTACATACATGATATGTAGCCCTAATACCCGTGGAATGTTTCGCTTTAAAATTATCAGCACATGTAACATATTATTAATATGTCTATACAATATAATAATAATGTGTTTATGCTAATGTGATATACTATGACATAAACGTTTTTATATTAATCAATTTTTGATCAAATATTGGTAATTTAGAAGATAATGTAGTAATTACTTTTTGTTCTGTAATCTAAATTTAAATTTAAAAAATACTTTCGCATTATATTATAATTCATGAAAATATACCGCCGAGCATCTTTTGCATGTTTGCAGTATTTCACGCCCATAAATAAAATAAATATGTTCATGTTTTTGGAAACACTTGGCGTTGTATTCTAATCATTTAAATAGTGAGTAATAGAAAAGTGTTTTAGCCATCAAATTCATAACTTTATATTTCAAATCCCTTAAATGCGAACGTTTTAGCGATTTTTCAGCTTTAGAAGTCTGAAAAAAATATACAAATCGATTTGAACCACTTTTATATTATTCCTATAATACCATTAAGTCGTTTTTTAATACATGCTTATTTATGTTTTAATTTAAATCACATTCTTAATCACCAAAATGTTTTCTAGTTCTGCAATTATTATTTCTCAAAGTCAATTGTCAATTCTCAATAAACTAATTATTAAAAATTAACTTATAGAGGAAACTAAAAAGACGCTGGATGAGAGATCTTCTCCCTCAACATTGAATCAAGATATCGAAGAGATATTGCTGGGTTCTGTCCTTTCCTGTGCCTGATATGTCATATTTTATTAGACCATTTGCTGATAGTAAAAAAAACACACAAAAAGCTTGTTTATTACTTCTCAAATTAACTGTTTTTTCTCTTGTTTACAAATACATACGGATCCAGTTGATTTTATCTGAGGTGAATCTGCATCACAATGAAGTATTTTTGGTTCATTTGTATCATATCGATTATTTCTTCCTACAATATCCTGTACAAGAGCAGTCTTTTTTTTTTTTTTTTTTTTTTTTTGATTACTTCAGGAAAGTAAAAGGACAAAAACATATTTGTATATTGCTCCCATATTTAAGGTATTTTAGAAAATATCCAGAAATCATAAAAAAAAAGATGGATGAAAGCTCAAGTGCTTTTCGCCTGGGCCGTAAGTTTTAAAATATTGTTATTTTTCAAATTATTAGACAATTATTCCTTCCTTCATCCCAACATATCTCCAAAAAATTGCCGGAGTTTCCCACAATGGAATTCAAGGAGAATTTTGAAGTCCTTAGTGCACATTTGTAAATTATTGTCAGAAACACTAGAACTTTCTTGGGCATTTGTCGGAAGAGTTTTATTTTTAAAAATTATATTCAGTTCATAACAAAAATATTGTAAATGTCGGAACGTTTATTTCTTACTTTAAACCTTAACTGAAATTTACTTCTCCCATTTTTGAGTTTGATGGAAATTTGGTATTCTTTCACACACACACACACACACACACACACACATATATATATTTAATATATATATAACAAAATTATTTTTTTCATCGACACTTATTAAATCAAATATTATGTTTAAGTGGTTTAGATTTAAGTGGTTTGTTAAACGTAGTGGAGGGCGGTACTGAGGCTGTCGATGAGTCCCTGGCTTGGAGTATCGAAGCTCTGATGATCCTATTCTATGTATAAGAAAATAAGGGAACGAAAAGTTAACAAATAAAAGTGATAAACTACAAATTTATATAGTTTATTAAAATTTTTAATGACCTAATTCTCGAAAATAATAATTATTTCACAATATATATATATATATATATATATATATATATATATATATATATATATATATATATATATATATATCTGTACATTATTTTCTAGTAATGCAAAAAAATATTGTTATTAAAAACAAATGTGGAAATATTTTACTAAAGTACTACAATGATTTTTTTCAACGATCATCTGAAAGATAAAATGGGTCTAAAAAACAATTTATTTTTTACTTCATTAAGGAATAAAATTGCACTTATGTACGAATATAAGTAATTATATATTTATAAAAATGATGATTAAATTGGATTTATTCCTATATTTAGGCATTATTTTAAACTTCTTCCTCTAAAACCGAAATACAAAATAGATAAAAAAAAAACTTGCGCATTTTGAGCACATTTATATTTCATTGGCTAATGTAAAATCTTATTTAATCTTATATCAAATAAACGCTATTCACTCATAAGTGAAAGTAAACTGAAATATTCATTGGTATACAATTATAAAAATTAACATTTTCATATCGTATAAACGTTATTATTTATTCAAATTAAAAAAAAAGGTTTCAATGGAGTCTGATATATACTCTTTATGCTGAATAGATTAACAATTCAAACATTCTAAAAGACAAACATCACTGAACTTTTAATCGAAGCAAAGTTATAGTCAATTTATTTTTATCGTTTATAACTTCAAATTTCTTTTTCTCTACGTAGATTTTCTTCTAGACTCTTAAAGTGCAAAAGGATCTTAAAGCGGCAAATGGCAACGAGGCTGAGAAAATGAAATGTTCTGTATTTAAATGTTATGATTGCTTATCTCTGTAGGGGCCGTTTTCTCCCTTCTATAATCTCTCAAGAAATCATATCTTACAAACTGAGTCACTCTTAATATTTCGGTTTATGAATATTTTAAGAAAATTTGAAATTTTACTTCATCGAAAAAATAAACTTTTTTTCCCCTCGCAACAGGAAAGTCGAATCCGAGAATTGAAAATTGCATCATTTTACTACATAAAAACAGATCAGGAATATAAATTTATTTATTTCAAGGACACTTTAGTAGTATAACTATTTTTAAAAAAACCTTTTATACTTTATTTATCAGTAATTGATCCAATTTGAAGAAAAGGGAAATGGGCAGCCTATAGAAAGTAAATTTTATTTTCCTTCAATCTTCTATATGCAAGCAGCGCAGTTCATAATAAAATATTCTATAATTTTGTAATATTGACGTGGGACATGCCAGAGCAATGATGAAAGTTCTTTTAATATTTTTTTTTTTGCATACAGAATATCAATAAAATTTTATGCACTTCATATTCTTAACCTCCATTCTATTTTTTAACTGTTGCAATATAAGTGCATGCAATTGAATATATACAAATTATGTATTGTACAAAGTATATATATGTACAGAGTATATATAGAAAATATATACAAAAATTAAACGTCCCTCCTTTAAAAAAAAATAAAAAATCTGCAATAGAGCAGTGTAAGGACAAAACGAGATATATATGTATATATACATATATATTGTCCTTTTGTCCGTACACTGCTTTATTGCAGATTTTTTTTAAATGGGAGACGTTTATTTTTTGTATATATTTCGTAAGTTTATTGCGTACATATAAAGAGCATAAGTTTATTGCGTAGGTTTCATTTTATTTTATTTATAACTTTAATAATTAGTAAAAACTTATTATAGTGCACTTATTACAGAACAGGATCAGGTATAAACGAATTCTGTAAAGTTTCGGAAATCCGTTTAATAGTTTATTGTATAATAAAGGCAGATTTATTTATCGTAATGCAAACGTCTATATTTTTTCTTCTTTTTATTGAAGATTAATTTATGATGCTAAGGTATTTTTATGTTATAACCTTCACACTTCCAAACAATTTATTTTTTCTGATTTATTTTTCATTTTCAATTATATATTACTTAATTACATATGGCTCATTCGATTGATAAAGACGCCATTGCAAATTATCCAAAAAATGTAGTATCATATTAAATTGTCAGAATAACACTCCGAAGCGTCTGAAAAGATGGCCTCGGAACCTGCTAATATAGAAATATAATTGGAGTGCTACCAATGGGTAGTTTCTCTTCATGTTGTACATGTCATGTTACTTGTTGTATTTATTTATTTAATACAGTTGTAAATTTCAATAATATAAAAAAAATAAGAAAAATAATAGAAAATTGTCAGAAGGACGTGTTTAATAGAATATACGTCATGATACGTAATTAGGCAAATTTTAATGGAATTTCACATCGATACAAGCTATTTTAAAAGTTATGTTACTAATGTAACAGTAATTCTAATTATTTAGCCTCTCCTAAATAAAAAAGATTTGCAGTTACGTCATTGTTCCACGGGGTGAGCAATATTGTCTATCTGTGGATTTGTTTTTGCCTCCTCATACTACTCATACTATACTATCATCATCATTATAATTATTTCTCTTAATTCATTCTTTCACTTGTAGCCTTTTATATAATTTAGATCCTTTATAAAATTAGATAAGACCTAGGTATGGTTTAATCTTGAAATAATTATGAAAAAAATCAGAATCTAAAGGACATTTGCTCAACTTTGGACTTTCTAAGAACATATTGGTAATGATGTTTACCATGTGTAGGGTCTTAAAATTTCTGTTTTAAGAAAGCCTTTACCGAAACCAAGAAATCTATAAAATAACTGAATAGAGTAAAAGTTCAAGACGAGAGAGAATTCAACAGAAACATTCAAACATGTGCACAAAATGTAAGAAGTAAAAATAAAACTTGATTTATCCAACCTTAAGGCACACAACGCATTTTTTTACTCCTTCTTCTATTACTCAAGTCGGTCCTGTAAGCTTTGATTACTTAGATCTTAAAATCCCTTAAGTGCATCATACTTAGCTTCAGGATTAGTATTGTGTCACATTAATGCCGGGAAATTCTTTCTTAGTGGACTTTTATTGCGGGAGTAAATTAGGAGTTGACTATAAATGTTCACCCATTTTATTTCTGTTTAAATTAGGGCTAGATATTAAAATTTATGCCATCCATGATTAGGCCAAGTTTATGTTTCATTTATTGCAAGGTCAACATTTTCTTTATTACTTGACCTTATTTAATATGCTTATGAGATGGTTTGAATTTTTTATGCATGAATAACTTTAGAGCCGTTTTATTATTTGACACATAAAGCACGATTTATTAATTTTAACATAAAGATAAGAAAATAGACCTTATAATATTATTGAAACTGAAACTAATATAAAGTGGTGAGAAAAAAGTCTTCAAACAAAACATTTTTTTTTTTTTATAAATATAATAAATGTATCTATCTGAAAGTGTTTTTAAATAATCAGCATTATTTTCAATTAACAACAAGCCAAGGGACCAATCCGTTGTGTTGACGTTTTTCGTCATTTGAATAATGCTACCTTATTGTTTAAATTTCAATCTAATTTGTTATACACTAATACACTACCAAGAGCCGTTGTATAAATTCTAGGAAGTAAAGTGTATCTAAGCAAATTGTCCCAATATTGGAATTCCTCTCCTTTTTTTCGGTAATTTAATTTATATTAAATATTTATTTAATTTTCATATTTCCCGCAAAGCGTTACCCTATTTTATTATATATTCTTCATAATGAGAATTGGCAACCAGAAAATCGTCTGACTATACAGAGAACATATAATATGCTCATCTTTTTATTAATAGAATGCCTTTTTTTTTTTATTTAAATCGTTGTTATACGCTTCAAAATTATTCTTAGTTGTATGGCTAGGTCAATTTTTTTCCGGTCGGATTGTACTCATACAACTTGGACTTAATTGGATGGATAATTGGGACAGCGTTGATCGAGCGAGTTAAAGCGCCTGCAATAATTGTATACTATGAGTTTAAATTCTGTTCGCAGGATATATTTATATATATAAATAATCAATAATAAATTCACTAGATAAGTACAGTCCATACTCGATTGCTTAGACCACTACGGCGTGGGTTTGATTCCCGCGTGGGGACGGTATAACGTTCCCATCCTGAGATTCACAGGAAGATGAGCGACCCCTGTGTCTAACAACATAGCTCCTTTGGTCATCCAGATTGGGGGTTGGGCACTGGTCTAATTACCCTACCAGAAGTCTGTTAGCAACAGAAGTCTGCAAAAGGTTGCCATCCTGATGAAGAAGGAGTGATTATGATCGAGTCCGGTTATTATAAACAACGTGCTTCCTGGTTATCATCTACATGAGAAGAGAACCGAAAGATTACAGCTTATCGTCTAGAACAGCCCCAGCGCTGCGAGAAGTCTAATGGCGAAAGTTAAAAAAGTCAAGAGGTGTAAAAAAAAATAAAAAAAATACTTTTATTTCACTAAATATAAATTTTTCAATGACCTCACTAATTTTTATTTTAAAATAAAACACCGATTTCTTTTTGTTTAAAACAAAATCTAGAGCAGCGCGTGCATCACTCATTTTTTACTTACCACATTTTTTTAAAAGCAGAAATATGTATTTTCAGACAAGGGAAGTGAAAGTAAAAATTACAGGTTGTACAAAACATTATTAATAGAGTTAATTACCATATGTTTTTCACAGCTATATGGGGCCTATTTCAAAACATAGTACAAACTAATACTATTAGTCTAGTGGCTTGTACTTGGTACTTTTTCGTTTCATAAAAAAAGTACAAATTACAAGTTCTAAAATTGAAAATACAAGCTAAATATTGCTGTTATCACAAGTTCACAGCTAGAAGCAAGGTTAACTGTCCGTGTTCATGATAGTGTGACATTATCATGTGAAAACTAAGATAAAAAAATAATAATAAAAGTGCAACTTAATTGCTGTTGAGACCAATTCATTCAATTGTTGACACTGTTGACGAAACTCAACAACATTTTATAGGTTATTATTTCAAAGGTTAGATTAATTTTTAATCAGTTTGATAATCTTAGCTATAAAAAAATAGCATTTTCACAATGAAATCGGTAATTACCATCTATGTTATTGCTTTATTTGCTTATGTTATGGATCAGTTTTCTTTCTCATTTTTTAACAGGTCGCCATTTCATCCTGCTTTAAGCGGTACGATATGTTGACTCTTTCAATAGTCACAGTTTTATGAAAAAAAAAAAAAGGAAGGAAATATGGATCGAAAGAAAATCACAGAAAATAAATAATTTGACCGCTGAATGGTGCGATTGTTTTTAGAAGATCGTCTCAAAATTGGCGAAGGAATATCCAAAGATCTTGCAAATTTCAACCTGGTTAATAAAATGAAATTTAATAATAATTTTATTGGTTGGTGCAGTTTCTATGACCGTGGCTAAAGGGCTCTCGCTCAGTCTTCACTGGCTTTAGCACCTATGACGCGGTTGAAGGAGTAGCGCAGAGCTTATTGGATTTATACTAAAATATTTAATAAATTTAAATACAAAAAAATACTATATAATATGGATGTATTACGTTTACTATTTATTAATTTTAAAATATCATATATTTTTTGATTGATCATTAAAAGGACGGTCATGTGCCTGTCGTAGGAAATAACGTGTGTCATGCTCATTAAGTTGCAAATCGAAAAGATAAACGTAAACAACTGAACGTAAAGATAAACAATATCAAATATTTTGATGTGAAAGGGTGAAATTTATTACATATATTTAACTACTCAATTCTTCTTCCATATAACCTAGTCATTCTCACTCGCGTAAAATTAATCCTAATGTGTGAAACTCCACTGTATTTTGTTACCTAGTTATGAGGGAAAATTCGCATACAAATATTTTAAAGTAAACTTGTTGCATATAAATTTATGATTGAATCAGTGACTAAGTTTCTATAATTTAATCCTGAATTTTAAGTTCTTTAAGGCTCCAGGTTCCTAACACGACTGCAAGTTTTTTTATCAAAGCCTTTTTAAGGCTCAATATATTTTTCTTAAGACATTTTTCATAGATACACATTCGTTAATTAATGCCACTTTTATGATAGTGAGACAGGAACTAGTATTTATTTTTGAAATCATTATATTTCAAAAGGATAGTAACCTTGTAATAGATAAGCAACACTACTGTTCCTGTAGATCTTATCAAAAGAAAGGGGCTCTCCTCCTCGAAATTTCAATTATAATATCAAGATGATAAAGCACTAAAATATGTAGTCTTTAGACATTTATGACGGAGTCGGCAAAATTGAAATATCGAACAGTTTGATATGTATGATTTATATGATTGGAAAGTTATTTGAATGTGGGCACCGACCATAAAACCGGGGATGTGTTTTTATCTGAAAAAGTTAGTGGAGTGAATTCGGCCTCCGGTATATTTTTACAGCAACGCGGCATCCGGCCTATTTCCCAATGGGACTAATAGAATCCAAACACTAGCCTAGTAGTCTTATGGTGGGTCTATATTGAAACCGAGGGCGAAATAGGGCCTTCCTTATGAGGTTGACATCGGTGGCTCTAATAAAGTTGTTTCTATTTTTTATTTAATTTTCTATATATTGCCAACAATAATGATATACATTCTTGATTTCAAATAAATAAATAATTATTTATTATGATCATTGAAACTATTTTATCATATTAATTAATAAATGAAAAGTACAATATAATAATTTTATTTATGATAAACAACCTTTATATCTATGTGAGATTTTTAATAATCATTATATGTGTTCTTTTTATTTATTTATTTTTAGATTACTTTATTCTTATTTATTTTATATATATTATTTTTCTGTATAATTTTTTGTACATAGAGTGTAAATGTGATCTCTGAACACTATTATAAATGTCCTTGAGGCAGATTGTAATATTTTTCAATAAATAAGTTTTAAAAAAATAAATAATCATTATATTTAATCTGTATAAGATTATTTTTTATAAAACTCTTATTCAATACTTTCAAAAAATTCAAAATTAAAACTTAGACAGAAACTGTACACATACAATTACTTACTAAAACCTATTTGGACTTACGCATCACAAATATTTGGAACTGCTAAAAAGACTCACTTAAACAAACTTCAAACCTTTCAAGCAAAAACATTCAGGACAATCACAAAAGCACCTTGGTACGTTAGCAACATAACCTACGAACTCATTACAAACGATTCCATGACAACTTACAAGGACATCCCAATACACTTATAAATGACATGGCCACTACGAATATGCCAGGTAACGTCTGCAGGAGACTGAAGAGGAGCTGGATGAGGGACCTCCTCGCCTAACGTAGATATCACGCCGAGTGAGGTGCCGCTGGGCACTGATCCTCGTAATGAATTTCATGACATTATTTTTTTCTAATCAACCTCACATTCACTGGTTGTCATTACCATTTTGACAGGTTTGAATAAAAAAAAAAATAAAACAAAAAAAAAATTTGAAACATTATTTAATATTTAAAAAAATATTATTTTTTAACGTTTCGGCTTCAAGAGCCATTTTCAAAAAAAAATTTTCTTTAAAAAAACAAAAACAAAACAAAACATTAAAATAACGCAAAAATAACAAAGTGGTGGAGTGAGAGAGTTAAAGCTGCAACTGCAGGGAAAAAACTGGCATGGAAAGCATTCTGTAAGACCAAATAAATAACCTTATAACTAAAAATGTTTTTCTTAAAATATATTCCAATATAGAATACTTTTCTATGGTACTATTTGTTGTATTCCTTATAAAACGCTTTCTTTTTCTTTTTCTTGCAATAATCCACAATTTTTTTCCTCCTTTTTTGGTTTGATCAAAACTCACTCCTTAAATTATTTTTTCTCTATTATTCTCATTTTAACTGCACTGTGCTGTATTATAGACTGACTCACTTCACATACTATGGCGTCCTCTTAATGTTAAAAATAATTTTTATAATAATGCTTTAAAATTGTAAGTAAGGACTGTGAGATTGAAAAAGGGTTTAATCAGATTAAATATAATAATAGCTTTATTTGTTTTCACAGTGACAGCAACGTCCAACTAACTTTATATTTATTTTTATTGTTTTAATAAATGTAAGTATAAAAAGTAATAATAAGAATAATAGGTGTACTGCTCGTTCACAAATAAACAAAAAAAGCCATCATTATCGAAGTTGGAGTTCCTGCAGATGATAATGTAGCTAAAACATTAAGTGAAAAAAATCGGAAGTATCAATAGCTTTGCGAGGAATTAAGGCAGTTATACTGGCTGGTGGAAGTATAAGTACTACCCATTATCGTATCCAGAAATGGCCTGATTCTTGAAGATACTCTGAAATCAATTAAGGTACATGGATTAAGCTGGGAACTTCAGGAAATCCATAAAGCAGTAATGCTCGGAACCGCCAGCATTGTTCAAATTCTTTTTTAATATTTCAAATTAAATAGTCAATAAACTGCACCCTTGACCTCGGTTCGGGTCAGTGAATTTATCCGGCATAAAGCCGAGAATTGAAAAAATAAATAGTATAATAACACATTAGTAAGTTTTTAGTTTAATTTATAAAAAATAAATTAATAAAAAATAATTTATTTCGAAAAAAACAACAACAACAGAATATGGAAATAACCGTATCCAATCAAAGAGTAATGTAGTTGTATATGATATTCTTTGCAGTTCGCTTAAAATAAAATGTTACATACCTACAAGCACTCAACTTAAACTTCCTTCTGGCTTTAATACCCGTTACTCGGGTTACAAATTATATTCAAATATATATGTTTAAGTAACATTATTGAAAATTGTATAGATAAAAAACAAATGTTGGACATCATATATTTGCGAAATGTAGACGCTTTTTTTTTTTTTTTTTTTTTATGCGTTTTCTGTGAATATTCAAATTTCTTATTTATAATTTTTAAAAAATGTAGCGAAAATTTCGCAGTTCGTTTATAGAATAATGTATATGTTTTAATAAAGGACAATAGAAATTGTGCTAAAATAATTAAATCGCTTTCAGAATAAATAGAAATCATTAAAACAATAATAAATATAAAATAATTTAAGATGCTTGATTAAGAAACCGAATGATTTTTCACAATAAAGTAATGAAAGCCAAAATTGTTCCAAAACACTTGCGGTATTTAACCGAATCATTTTAGCCAACCCACAAAATTGGTACAGCCGTGCGGTCTAGTTAACAACGTGTTATAAAATAATTTGTTCGTTGTTTTGGAAAAATTAAAGAAGTAATTTTTATAATAATGAGATATACAAAAGTTTCTTGAGTACTATAACAATAAAGATCGAGTTTTTTTTAAAGTGGACATTTTTGTCTTTTGATTCAATGAACTGAATAATTGTAAAATTGAACAAACGGAATTTTTAACATGTTTCTTATTTGATATTAATATTTTATACATCTGTATTCATCAAGTATTTTTAATAACTTAATATGATCATGAGGAAAATAAAATTTTATTTTGTCAATTCACCTTGGATAATGAATCGTATTGAATCACCCGGTATTCTTTTTAATGGATTTAATAATGGACGAGAGCCACGTCGAACGACTCAATATTTTTGTAGGCCACATTTTTTCTCGATTTCGTGATAAAATTATCTTACGATTCAAGTCGAAAGCAAATTGGTATTCACAAGTTTTGAGTACCTCATAGAGTAGACCAAGTTTACCGATCTCCGAATTGAAAACTCCCCATTTCCGAGAATTTTCGTATATTTAAAAGTTTTAGATTACGATAAAGCTACTCACGAAGTTTTAGACGTATGTTAATTATTTGATAGAAACGGGTCTGTACCGCAGGATAACATAGCTTTAAGATTCTGGCACATGTAGTTAAATATGAAATGTACATTACTAAGAGAAAACTAAAAATGAATTTGAGTACGTATTCATTTTTAAATTATTGATTATTTAATTTGCAAGTTGCTATTATTCATTAAGTTGGTTTTAGTTGAAATTTAGAATTAAATTTCTGACATAACAGTAATGTATTTAATCACTATCGGTCGGATGAATTAAATTTTAAGGGTGAAGGTTTTCATTAATAGCACTTCTCTTTCTTGATATTTTTTTAAATTCTTTTAATGGTTTCAGTTTTTTTTAAACCATTTTAGATCGTCTTGGCTTTTGCCAAAAAAACGAGGATCAAATTAAATGAATCTGAATTTGAATTTTCAGGAGTCATTACCAATTATGGCTGCAATATTTAAGCATAATGCCGGGTGGTTATAACCGCCGAATAGTAATCGGCAGCGTATTCCCGTTGTCAGCCGAATGAATCGCCCAATCAGAAAATCTCTGGAGCGGGTTCCGACGTTTGGCTGACGAATTCCGAAAAAAAAAACATCGATCGTAGCCCTTAGGTAACGAGGAATTCTCAGTAAGTGCCAACAACTCTCCTCCCTTAGGGGCTTGGTTGTTCTCATTTATAAGACTCGTTATCCTATTGAGAAGGTCAATACATAAATGTAATCTCCAATTTATTTATTTTCAGTAAAGATGAATAAATAGTTTACAATTCGAATAAATATATATATATATATATATATATATATATATATATATATATATATATATATATATATATATATATATATACATATATATGAGGCATAAATCGCACAATTTTCACATACCATTCTAATTAAACTTCAAATCAAAGATGGCTAGTTAATATCGAATATTATATCGTGGTTTTAGTAATTAAATTAAAATTATAGCAGATTATTTAATCAGGCCGTAAACATTCCTTGAATTATTTCAAGTTGCATGAAATTCATCTTACTCACAAAATTACGATAAAATAGTTTTTAAACAATTCCGCAACGACAATAAGATGAATTATATATTTTTGGTTGACTAAACTTAAAAATAAATTTATAAATTTTCATTTAATTTGAAAATTTTATATGGTTTCCATTAAAACATTTTGTTTCTGATCAATAATATCAGTTCTAAGATTTTATTATTTATAGCTTGTTCAGCACTCTCCATTTCTTTTTACAACTTATTATATTAGATATTAATGTTTATAAAATACTTATCTTTCCAACGATACATTATAACCTGAAAATATGAGTATATATTTTTTTTTCTTCTGCCACTTTCCAAATTCTTTCACAAATTTATATTTAGTCATTTCGTACTACTAATAATCTCACGGCAGTGGCCTCGCGACCTTTTGTAGATTGTATAAATTGGAGTTCTGGCAATGGCCAGATTCTTCACTCAAGACATGAGTGTATGTGGCTAAAGTGCTCTCGACCAATCTCCGCTGGCTTTAGTACCAGTGAAGCGGTTGGGAGAGTAGCGCAGGAGTTCCCTCGCCTGATTGTATATAGGTATGCATGTGTTGTTTTTTTCTTAGTTTTAATTTTCTTATTTTTTAGGTTGTTTATTTTATTATCTATTGTATATACTTTTGATTATTATTTTGTTATATTTATTTTATTTTTTTGTACATATAGTGTGAATGTCATCCTACCTCACTATAACCAATGTCCAAGAGACAGATTGTTATAATACTCAATAAAGAAATAAAATAAAAAAAAATAACCTCAAGATATTGTTAGCTATATCAAATTAATCATATTATCTATACTTTATTGGAAATATTTTAAATATACGGCATTTAAGCCTTGTCAGTCAATGTCAATGAGGATAAGGCCTACATTATATTGTAATCTAATTATAATTGGTAAATGGTTGACTGTCGTGGATAATGAAGAGAAGAATAGTTGGGGTGATCAGTCAAAAAAGAAGGCAAAAATAAATATTATCATTTATTTTTGTCTTATTTTTTGACTGACCACCCCAACTATTCTTCTCTTCGTAATCTAATTATTTTTTAAAAACCATTTTATTAAATTAAAAAAAAAAATGAAATACTAAACATTATTTTACGTCGTTTATTTACCTTAAGCAAAATGTTAAATTATAGATGTATCTTAAAATACTTTTCTTTTCCAAAGGTAACCATGTTGATAACAAGTAAATAAATGATGAGAAAGATGTGAATATGAATAAACTTCAAAACATGACACTACATTTACATTGACAAACTATCTTTGAATATAAACCTATGTGCTGAACTGTTACACCACTTTTATAATTAGTTACAATACTTGAAACAAACATATACAAAGAGAGATAGCAGGAGTAATACTCCATATTCATTCTATGTGTTGCACACATTCGTCTCTCAGAACATTATGGGGCGCCACCCCAACTCCCAACTCCCAACTAGCGGGCTCTCTTCTTCCCAACCCTTGGACACTCCTCCCCAAGTGCCGACTTGATCATCCCAGGTATAACAATTTATATTACAAGTTTGATAAAGATCGTTAGAGCGAAAAATTTACTGTAACATAAAATTTACTGTACAGGTGTATGTCGATAAAAAAGAAAAAAAAATCTAGTGAGGCTTGCATGACGCAATCATCACTAACCAAACCCATTAAATTTCTGCCCGGCTAGTCAATAGTCGGTGGTACAGATAACTTTTTATCAAATTATTAACATCTGAAACTTGAAGCTTCATCTCATCGTAACCCACAAATATTTTATTTATAAAAATTCTCGGAATTTGGACGTTTTTAATCTTGAGGTCGGCCAACTTCATCTGTTTAATTATGAACTAAAAACTCTTATATACCCATTTACTTTCCACTTATCATCATAAGATAATTTGATCACAAAATCAAGAAAAAAAGGGCCTACAAAAATATTGGGTCATTTGCCATAGGTAACATCGTTATTTTCACGTTTTGGGTATGTAGGTCACGCCATACGGGTAAATATTTTTGAAGGCCACCTAGTTTGTGCTCAAATCAAATTTCGATTTAAGCGGAAATCAAATGGGTATTTATGAGTTGTTAGTACATAATTAAATAGACTAAGTCTGTCGACCTCCAGATTGAAAACGCCCTTATTCCCTGAGTTTTCGTAAATAAAATAGTTGTAGGTTACGATGATATGAAGCTATTCACGAAGTTTCAGGCGGATGTTAATAATTTGATAAAAAGGAACCTGTACCACGGACAATTATATCTGGTTATATTCCAGATGTAGGTATTATCAGTTTCGTACGGCTTTCCATTTTTGATCTGTCGTCTTCGTGATAGGTATATCCTATTAGGAATACCTATAAAACACAGCTGATTCATGATTATATTGCACGAACGATAGTTTTCTGGTTATCTCATTTTTGAACACATTTTATTAAAAGTTGAAATTTGTAATTAATAAACCAGAAAAAAGGAAAAAAGTAATTCACGATTGCAGCGCATTGAACCCTGACTCAGAGCAAGTTACGATTTATCTACTATGTTCCGGAGTCGGAAAAACCGCAGTCAGAGACCGCAGCACCTCGATGATTTTATCAATAAGCTTTTAAACCCTGGAACAGCTGAGCTCGTTAGTAATGCTCACTTGATTATCGAAACTATGTTTATAGCGACCGGCCTGGCTATAATTCGGTTTGACCGTGTATCCATTGCTGTTTAACTCCATTATTACCAGCCCATTTAGTCCTCTTTGTTGCCTCTAATCCCCTGATAATCAAGATGGCTTTGCCCAGGTGGAACTGTATTATCCACTAATAACGTTTCCATTAAACTAGACCATCGCTCATTGATCTAGTCATGTCTTCCACAACTGTTATGGGATTAAAGTATCGTACTCATTAAAAAGCGTTTGTATTATATTAGGGCTTTGAATTGGATGTTTATCCAGGTGGAGTCATGAGTATCGAATCTGTTCAACAGAGATCTCATATTTTGAATTTGACATAGCGATACTGTTTAATATGCTTGTTTTCTATATTTAATAATTACTAAGTACATAGGAATTAATTTATAATGCTATAAGTACTTAAATTACTTCTGTTTTATATGTTAATATCGATAGTGTATGTCGTAAATACTTTGATAAAAAAAAAAAAAAATCCTTAATACAAAGCTTGATTAAATGTAAACATAAAGCACACGCCTTAAACAAACGAGTATGTTATAATCTTGAGATGAAAATGAAAATTGTTATTCTTGCGAGGGCTCCAAAACTTGGAAAATTGAGCCCCAGTCCTCCAGTAAAGCACCCCAAACATGGCAGATGGTGTATTATGCTCCATTCAAATGTGAGGCTTTTCAAGCTAATGAGAGGTTCTCAGAATCCCCTCGGTGCTGGAGTTTTGAATGCAAGATGGCAGATATATAACCATACCCCTGGTTCCTGTAATCGACGGGCTAAGTTATTTATATTCATGTTTATCAGACGATTAAATCCATCAAGAGACTGAGCTTAATCTTCTTGATTAAATTGATTTTTAATTGTAAATAAGTGTGAATTTCTTTTATTTATTTTATTATCATTCAGCTTCAATATATTATTTTATTTATCCTGTATATATGCATATTAATTCTCTGTATCTTATTTACTTTTTTAATTTAGTTATTTATATTTATTATTTATTTATTTTATCCTGTCGTATGCTCTCCAGTGCGGTAGACTGTATAAATACTCAATAAAATCATTAAATAACAACAAAAAAAAAAATCCATTTATGTTTGATCTAAAAGTAACACTCACTGAAATTCCGTATTTTTTTTTCTCGGTAGTTTAAACTGTTAGGTTCCACTAGCAACTAACAAGTAAAAAAAAATCAATTAAAACCAGATTAATCTTTTTCTTGGGATTATATTTGTATCGCGCTATATGGCATTATTAAATTTTTATTTTGACACATTTTCTTAATTTTATCATCTAAATTTATTATATTTATAAAATTATTAAAGGTAATTTTATACTTATGACGATTAGTGGTTCTGATTTCGTGAGAAGGTTCGCTCAGAATCTTGAAACTGTAAAGAATGGTTCCAACCTTTGTAATCGACGTGTGTGTCTATTGATTATGTCTGTTATATTGTTTATAGGACCTTCATAATTTTGGCTTTTAAGTGATATTAATTTGCTAGGGTTTGAATCCTCTTAAAAGAAATGGTTAGACCAAATCTCCCTGCAACTACTCGTTGATGATATAGTTTATGTCTTACCTAATTCAATGTCGAAGATTTTTATAGAAAGGATAGAGCGAAAGGTTAAATAGTTCATCTCATTCTTCAGAAATATTTATATTTTTCTTTTTTCCATCGTGATTTTGTCATCTCAAGTAATAACTCGTTGAAATTATCGTGTGTCAAGAATATACATTAAACGGGACGAAATACAAAAGGTAACATTAGTTCAATGAGTTACATTTTAAAATGGGGGTGGTTTCAGGTAATTCCGAAATACCTGACTTGCAAAGTCAAAAAATACAAAATACAAACTATGGTATGTGCTATCCCAAGACCACGCCATGAAGTGAAAACATCAGCAAGATGAGATTAATAATATGAAATGCGGCTGAGTGAGGGGCGTTGAGATCTCCTACAGTCCTGATTTTCCTTCCACAAGTGGAGAGAAAGGTTTGTCTCGGAGTTTTCCTGAGTGAATGAAGTTTGTAAATTTTGTATAAAAATATGTTTGTATTTAAGTTGTTATTTTGATTAGTTCAATTTTTATTTTTTGTTTATATACATTTAGTTTTAGTTATATTCTTTGATGTTTAATTTATTTCTCTTCATTGTACATAGAGTGTGAATGTGCTATCTGAACACTATTATAAGTGTCCATCTAGACAGATTGTACTATTTCTCAATAAAAAAGTTCTAAAAAATAATATGAAATAAAAATTAAAAAAAAAAAAAGTCTGCCACGTAAGGTCAGTATAGCTTCCTCACCGTTTTCATTGGCTAAAAAATATCTATATTACAAGGTCTAAGATTTTCCTATGAAAATTAAATATCTCCAAGAAGCCGTTTCCGGAAATTCATTAATCCCTCAACATGTATGGGCTTGATATCCACGAGCTTTATTTATCAGAAAATACTAAAATGCGAAAGAGTTCCATATTTTCAGATTGCTTATTTGATGAAACTTAATTAAAAAAAAAATTCCAGTGCATACTGAAAGTGTATGTCATGGACGTATGTATGACTCAATCGGCATATGTGGTGATGACAGTGTTAAGATAGGTTGGGATGTCAGTTGCATAAACTATGTAAAAGATAGGATCTAGGATACTACCTTGAGGAACTATAGTGGACTGGGAAAGCATTTAAATTTAGACTAGCAAATAGTGATATGCATCTATCTTACTAAAACCCATGACATCAATAATTTTTTATACAGTTAAAGTTAAATCCACGATGCTTAATGTTTATTCATTCATCTTTTAATTATACATATTACTCTCTGTCTCAAAAATGAAAACAATCATTCAATGGAATTGTAACAGATTTTTGCGACATTTAGAGCACCTAAAAATGACAATAAGCGAAGAGAACCCTATTCTAGTTTGTCTCCAAGAAACGCACTTACAAGAAACTCAAACAGTGAGATACAAAGATTACGATATATATACCGAAAAGCAAAAGATCGTCATGGGAAGACTTCTTATCTTCATTAAATCAAAGCATTTCAATGAAGGAGCTCTGGAATAAAGTGAAAAGCATTAAGGGGATCTCCAAAACAAAGAAATTGCCTGGTATAAAGAGTGGATAAGACATTATAACTGACCCTGACGAAATCGTTAACGAAAGTGATAAAAATCTGCAACAGAGTGTAATTTAAAGGCTGCCAATGACCCTACAGGGTAGAGGCAACAAAACACCAAATAAATAAATAAATACTATCTGTCTGAAATTGTTAATAGTGATAAACCTATTCGTGTTAGGTATTAGTAAATAAATAATGAAAAATTATAAATTGAAAATGAAGTATTGTGCAGCACTAGACAAATAAACTCTACAGAAGAACGTTATCTTACGATATCTATCTATCACAACGCTTGAAATCGCGTCATTCGTTTCCAAACGTTTCTCCAGCAGCATTTCCTTTTATGTAAGTTGCCTTCATCTTTTCACCTCTTCTCCCTTCCACTACATCCCTTTCAGGGTTCCGAGGGCATCAAATCGGAGTGTGCTCCATTGAGAGCGGACACATCATTTCTCGGGTCCCCAGGCGGAGTTTGACCGATGAGGCTCTCATAAAAGCGTAGGACCGACAAACGACTTATACTACCGGAAATGGGATTCTATTATATCGCTGAGAAGAAACTGAGAAATTTTTTCATGACGTCATATTCGATAATGTTGTTCTAATAACAATGATATTCTTATGGTAGAAAAATAGCTGTAATAACCGTAGCATACATTTTATAATCAATAAATATTGAAAATATAATCTTAATTTATTCATCATGCATATCAGTCAGATATTTATTCAAATCCACAGATCTTCTAATTGCCTTTATATATATAAATATATATATATTATGTATTGAGACGAATCAACATTTCATCTTTAAAAAAAAAAATTATAGAAGGCTGGCGCCGTACAAAAGATGTTTATCCATATAAAATAATTCAGTTTATCCAAAAATCTACCACTAGAGGTGTTAAAAGCATACGTTAAGAGAAGCGGGTTCCCGTCTCACGACCTATCAATGGCATCATAGGGAGATTGGTATCTGTAAATAAGAACATACTTTATATAATATAAAGCATTATTGTTAGTTATTATTAGTATCAATGTATTATATTTAGTAATATTTAGTAGTTGAAGGCAGTACCTTAAAAAAATACTTCCTCACCGTTGAATTCCGGCTCTAAGAGAAATGGATCCTCCCGGACAATTGAGTTTCACAATTTCTCTCGGGGCATGGGTGTTTCAGAGCTAAACTTCATGGCCTCGGACAGTATATAGATCCCCACTGCCCCGCTTGTGGAGTTCCGGAGACTATTGAGCATGTAGTCACGGCCTGTACTGCTTTCGACGGATTAAGAGTCACGTTAATGAGAACCACGGGAATTTACGTCCTCACTGGGGAGGAGTTTCCTCAGTTGATGAGTGAAGAAAACTTCCCGTTTTAAAGACTTCACAAATGGCTGGAAGAGGGCGGTGAGTCCAGTTCACTTCAACTAGGTGTCCGCAGAAAGAGTAGAGGACCATTGCCAGGAAGATCTCCGAATTCAGAAAACCAGGCCTGATTTTTTAAAGAATAAGGAAAGCAGAAGGGCACAGCTTTTAATTTTGTAATCTTATATTATGGCAGCAGTGTCTTATTATGCATTATACACGAGGTTACTACAACAATAATTGTATGGCTCTATTCTTTTAGAAAGCTTAGTTCACAACTGAAGTGTCATTTATAGAGGATATTTTTTTTTTCTTCAGAAACAATCACTCGCAATGGAGGTCTCAGTGTAACCCGCGAGGCAAAACATTTGGAGACCCCTGCTTTAAAATAATAAACACGGCACTAGTTAAAACCATTATCTGCCAGTCTGCGAGGGCTGAATCACACCCTTGATGTACTAAGTGACTTGAAGGTTGAGTTACACAAAAATATTACCAATATTTGCTATACCAATACAAAATCTGCAAAATATTGCAAAAATTATGTAATTGCAACTGAATCTCTACTATTTACACCACTAAATAGTTGAGTGATATCAAAATTGCTATCAACCACGTTTCTTACTAATATCATGTCATTGATAACAAGGTTATAAACATTTCAATGCTCACTTTTTTTATTGGTAAAAAGCTAAACGTCGTTAACATTTTCAACGATTCAGCAGAAATAAAATAAAGTGTCATTAGTAAAGATTGCTGTTAAGTATTTTCTGAGACTGAAAAATTTTAATAACACGGGCTATCTCAGGTGTAAAATAAGGCACATTTCAGATATAAAGAGTTTATTAGGGGTAGCTAATAACTTTATTAGAGGCGGTTAAATGTCCCACAGCAAACATCCTGTCCCGTCGGACCTTAGGAAAAAAAAAATTGAAATTTTACTGAAATGTCGCATTAATAATGCCTGTCCATAAGATAATATTTAAAGGAAGCAAATTCATATATTTTTTTTATTTATATGTTAGAGCCGATGTCATTGGTAGCTACTGTTGTTTCTTTGCATAAACAACTTTTTTCTTTATTTTTGTCCACTCCTCCCTCGCCTTTTAGAGTATACGGATATTTTCTGAGGCCAGCGGAGAACCTAGAGAACATCTTAGTTAAAAACCTTCTCGCCACCGGGATCAATTATTTTATACATTGTAAACTTTTTCATCTCGTTGTTGGATAACGCGTGTTTTGCACACGCGTTAGCCGGCTTGGTCACACCGCCACCAGCGCAAAAAAAAAGAAAAGTTTTCAAGAACCATATGTTATAAATTTCCGTAACTACATGTTTTCAGAAGGGAATGTGATATTAACTGGGATTTCTCTCCCTCCCCTTCCGAAAATTAAGCCGCTAAACTCTTAATGTCTTGAACCAACGCCGAACTTTACCGAGTTCTCACATGGCTGACTATGGAGTTGAGAACTAATTTATTCCCAACCGTTCTAAAAATGTCCCATAAAGTGAATTTAAAATTTTCGCCGACGGACGGTAGAGTGTAAAAGTGTGGGGGGGGGGGAGGTTCTGTGACCTTAAAACTTTTCCACTCGGTTCGTTAACAAGTTTCACATCGGTTAATTATTCGCCCTAATGTTGCGGAGGGCCACAAAAACCCATTACCAAGTTTCTACAGAGAATGGCTAGTAATCCTTCACTTCTCCAACCAGTCTAAGCCACCTCGCGATAAGTCACCTCCTTGAATTATTCTTGAGAAAACCGTTTGAGCTACAGAATTGGAATCGAATTTAACAACTGTAACTATAAAGCGAAAGAAAAATAATTTACTTGCCTAAATGTAAATCTAAAAATATTCTATATATTCTAAAAGTAAGTTGACAGGCGCAAACACATCTTTTATAGAAAAAAATAAAATTCTATGCAATTTTTTTTTTCAAAAACATTAAATCGTAATTCATCTGTTAAAGTATAAGTTCACTTTTCGCGTTCATTATGAACCATAGCTAGGATAACGGTTTTGCTAATCCTGATTTTTTAGATTCGAGACAGAAAGCGCGAGCTAGGTAGTTTCTTTACAGAAAAAAAAATAAGCGTGTCCCGTCATCAACTTGACCTTAATCTCCTCTTCAATTCTGAAAAAAATATATATAATCATAGTAAAAAACACAAACTAAAACTATGATACGCTGCTAAAGAAAAATAATTTGCCTACATGTAAATCTAAAAATACACTCCTGGCAATGGCCAGCTTCTCCACTCATGTCCTGAGTGTTTGTGGCTCTAGTGCCCTCCTTCAGTCTCCACTGGCTTCTAATACTACTGATGCGACTGGAAAAGTGGCACTGGGATCTTCCGGAGTCTAGCTTTGCCAACCACGCTTGGAGAAAAAAGCCTGGCTTGGAGATTCTTCGGCGAATGTATATAGTTATGATTGTGTTTAGTTTTTATTTTATTTTATTTGGTTTTTATTTTATTTTATTTGTGTTTTTATTTTATTTTATTTGTGTTTTTATTTTATTTTAATTGTGTTTTTATTTTATTTTATTTGTGTTTTTTTTTATTTGTGTTTTTATTTTATTTTATTTGTGTTTTTATTTTATTTTAATTGTGTTTTTATTTTATTTTATTTGTGTTTTTTTTTATTTGTGTTTTTATTTTATTTTATTTGTGTTTTTATTTTATTTTATTTGTTTATTTTTTTTCTTGTTTTTATTTTATTTTATTTGTTTATTTTTTTTCTTGTTTTTATTTTATTTTATTTGTTTATTTTTTTCTGTTTTTATTTTATTTTATTTGTTTATTTTTTTTCTTGTTTTTATTTTATTTTATTTGTTTATTTATTTTTTTTATTTAACTTCTTCATCAGTATTATTTATTTACTTCTTATATTTATATTTATTTCTTCATTATGTATATATTGTATGAATGAGAACTTTTAGCCCTAATGCTTATAGCCCTCCAGCAGTGGCTGATTGTATTATTATTCAATAAACAAATTTAAAAAAAAAATACTCTATGCTATATTTTATTTTCTATGTGATGGTTGAGTGAAGATTACAAAGAAGAAAAATAAATAAATAGTAACGCATAGGAAAAAACTTTGTTGAGTCCTGTTAGTCACAATGCTACAATTATATTTGATTTTTTTATATTTTTGGAGTTTGAGTTTAAGTTTGTAAATGATTCCTAAACCTTCAAAACATACCAACACAAATAAAACGTTTGATAAATTGCTTTGTGAGATTCATCTTCGGGATCCCAAGGGACGCCTCTGTTTCCCGTTTTTATACAGATTTGAAGTGGCTTTATCCTTTCTACCAGCGTAAGTATTTCCTGCCATCTTTCCTCTTTCAAGTCATCCAACACCACCGCCCTTCGTACATCTCCAAACTCCTACAATTCAAATCCTCCGTTCGTTCCAGCAAGTCTCGTTCCCGGTCTTCTGATTTATACATAAGGGCCCAGCGAAACGCTGTTTTCGACAGATCGTTCATTATTCGATCCTCATCCCTATGAAACTCCATCTTTTCCCACATCCGTCAATCCAATACCCTTCCTACCTTTAAATCCTGCCTGTTCAATTATTTCTTATCAATGTCGCATCGATTGCCTTTCTAAACCACCTCTATAATCTTCAAAATTGGTATAAAAATAGAAAATTAAAATAAATAGTAACAAATCCATCCACGTGACTTACTCTCTTATCAAAGCATCATGTCCACCTGTAACGATTGACAATATCCCAGTGTCTTCAAAAAACTATGTACGGTACCTCGGACTCTACCTGGACATAAGACTTACCTGGAACATACATTCTAAATTAAATAGACAAGAACTGACTAGACGATATAACCAACTCTCACATCTTCTATATTACAGATCCTCACTTAACTTACGAAACAAGCTTCTGAGGATGACATAAGGAGTAGAACTTTAGGGTTCGGAAAAATAAACACCCCTAAACAAAACACCAACAACACAATAAAAAAATCTACGAAAATTTGCCAAAGTACCTATGAACATTTCAAATAACATTATGCATACCAACTTAAACATCCAAGCAGTAAAAATCAAAATGAAACAAAATCGTAGCTAATTCCCAATAAATCAAATTTTCTAGGTGCGCTGCAGCGAAGGAGCAAATGGTACAAAATATGAAAATAAATAAAATTAAAGTTTGAAAGGTACAAAGAATACTTTTTCTAGCTTCGGTTACTTATCTCATCAAACACAAAAATCAAACGTCTTTTGTATTATATATCTGTCATTATACAAAATTACCGGTACCGGTAATAGTTCGGAGAACGAATCGCATTCTACAGTTATGGATTGACGAGTTATTTAGAGAATCATAAGTTCATTCAGAGAATCATGAGTGGATACTGTTAGCTCTAATGACTATTGCCTATGAATGTAGCAGATTGTGTAAATATTCAATAAATATTTTTTTTTTTAAATAAAAACCACAAATCACAATTGAGTAATAGCCAACTTTGTCTCAATACAATCTAAAATTAGCATCCATAAAACAATTTGTCGAATTAATAATGTTGGATATTATTTTCAACTTATGGATAATTTGATTTAAAATTAACAAGTAATAATTTGCGATATGGCATTGCATAATACTATTGTTGATTATTTAATTTTAAATTTATTAATTTAACGACTTACGGCAACCAACAATCCACCAATACATACGTACTCTATACTCCCGATTTTCTCTCAAACTACACATACATCACAGCTGACTTACCCACGATATGGTCAAAGCTGACATGTCCATCGGGTCGAAGAGGAGCCGGATGAGAGATCTCCTTTTCTGAGTATGACCAAGACCAGGAAGAGGTACTGCTGGTACTTTCTTAACAATAAACACACATCAGCTTATTGTCAAGATTATGACACATGTGGATGAAAATATAAAGAAAAAATAATATAATGAACTTAATTTACTTCAACTTTTAACATAAATATAACTTTACTAAATGCATAAATGATGATTTTGGCTTTAGCCCCTTAAGTTCCAAACAACAGGTTAGATTTGCCCCGCAATCTAGTATTCAGTGGCGCCGAAACAACCGTACTGGATTAGCAAGTTATAAAATAAGAGAAAATGTATTTTATTTTAATTTATAAAAAGATAATGCTTAAAAACAATCTTACGTCGATTAAAATTTTATTATTGCTTCAACTATTGAAATCGTAAATTAACATTTGAAGCTAAAAATTGTAAGGAGGCGAAAAAGGTACTGGATTAGAGATCTTTCTGAAACAACCAATCATTGAATCAGACCATGACAAAGGTGCTACTGGGTAAGGCCCTCATCCATCCCTGACATGTCACTATTTCATGTATAGTTTACTCATTTATTGTTTGTCAACATACATCAGTTACAACGGTTACAATCAAATCGGAGGTGGGGTGGTCGAAAGAACACGGCAACAAAATATACGGGTGGTTATATGATAAAATAACTACGAGTTCTCGTCCCGTCTCGGAGGGGCTTTTCGACTCTGGCACAAATCTTTGCCTTCTCATCTGGCCCGGAAAAACTCCGTATAGTCTAAAAGGCGAGAAAGGGGAGAACAAAAAAAAAAAAAAAGGTTGAACTCTGTGGCACTTATGAATAATGTGCAATTTTCAAAAGTATCACATTTTTCTCTCTTTCTTTGTGTCTAATAGGCTAAATTGTGCGGCGATTCAGGAGATGAATATTTCTTTTTTAATCATGAGTTGAAATTCATTGCAAAGAGGACTTGTACCTGTGGAAATACCAAACTTTCGATTTCTTTTTCTCGAAAATACGATACTTGCACTTAACGTAATACACACATTTGCCAAACAAATTTAAAAGACAGTAAACAAAATAGTTTTAATAATATTTTCGCATTATTTCAGTTTATTAATTATTATTTTATAGATAGTGTTTGAAAACGTTGATCTATGAAATCGGATAGCATTGCATGAATCTGGCTTGAGGACTCATATTAGAATTCCATGTACAAATATTTTATTATATAATAACGTCGGAGGGTAAGGGAAAAAGAAAAAAATTTATATATATATATATATATATATATATATATATAAATATATATATATATAATATATATATATATATATATATATATATATATATATATATATATATATTATATATATATATATATATATATATATATATATATTTACAACTTTTCCTTCATCGACCTTTGAGTATTAAATTCAAACTTCACTATTTTATTGGGAATAAGGTAACTTAATTAAGTGACGTTATTCCCAATAAAATAGTGAAGTTTGTATATATATATATATATATATATAAATGAAATTTTAGTCTGGTATTAGTCACATCAATTTTCTCCATAGATTATTCAATCTATTATTTTTAAACTGTAGTAGCACTTATAATGCAAGTAAGGAAATTAGTCACCTTCTCACAGCCACTAGAATCTTTTGGATTTATTTCTAGTTCCAATGATCATATTACTCAAAGTGTAGTTATATTGATCTAGCCTTTCTCTGCTATTTTTTCCACATATCATCGTTTCCGCAAGAAATCGTTTTTAGAAGAGAAACACTGAAATATAGTAAATATTCCTGCTGTTTTTTTTCACAAAGATCTGACATTGTTACAATTTAAATCAAAATTTAATAGCGGATAGACCTTTTATCAGTTATTAAAAAGTATCATTGCTATTTCAATTAATGTATGTATACATATACGCATATATATTTACTTGTTTATTAACCAATATACTAAATAATCGTTAATCCGTGCCGTTTAGGACTTCCTCTAACTAATCCCCCCCATTTGAGGTTGGTTTAAACTTTTTACGGAAAACACTTATCAAATAGTCCCAAGTTAAAATGCATAATTTATGTTCATTTATATTAATGAATTTTTTTAAGCAGGATTATCTGGAATTAATAAATTGTAGAACTACCGATTATTTGACTTTAATCTTCTTCTTTTCTCCCGTACCTATACGGATCTTAATTCAAAGTGGTTATCATATATTAGGATGAAAATGAGGTGTATCAATGATATTTATTTATCATTTTTCATAAATAGTATTCAACAATAATACCCCAAGTAGTTTAATAGGAAGTGATCAAAGGCTCTTTACCATAAAATGCATACATACATCATATTTATTTCTCCCTGCTAAATGCTTTATGAGATTTTATTGTGAGGCGACCTCTTAATCACCAAACCGCCGGATGAGACACCTGTGCTACTTCTGATTGCTTATATGGAACACCGGTGCCAAATGTCAGTCCTCAAACTTCGCGGGAAGTGTGAGAATCAGGAATGAGTCTGTCATCCAAACTTTCTTTTCTTTTATTACTTAAAAATGTAATAATTACATAAGATAATATTAATAGATAGATAGAAAAATAATTTTATTCTGGGACACAGTCCCTTGAGAATAACAAAATAGAACAAAATTAAAAGATCACATCTGGCCAAAATAAAATCAATCGAAAAAAAGAAATAATGTAAAAAAAATATAAGGTAAACATTCTATATAAAAAAAAACGAAACTATATACAAAACAATTAATACTATGACAAGGCACTTAAAGCTATTTGCACTAGTATACACTTTTAAGAAAATAATAAAGAATTAAAAAATAAAAATGTATCAATGAATCAATCAATGAATTTGTATGTATCAAATTCTCTATTAAAATCAGCTCGAATGGTTAGCTACTATCTGACTGTTCTTGGGATAGGAATTGGAATAGGAGGGTTTTGAATTTGGATATGGATGGGGAATGTCGAATTTTGATAGGGAGGGAATTCCAGAAATTGACAGAGCGAACAACAAAGGAATTTTGGAATGAGGCAGATCTGTGAGAAGGCATGTAAAGATTAGAAGGTCGAGATCTTGTGGACAGGGAATGGACTGAGGATTTGAACTGGAGAAGATTGTAGGCGTAAGAAGGACGAAGGCTGTTGATGATTTGGTAGAGGAACGTACCTAGGAAATATTGTCTTCGGAAGGAGGGGAAAAGCCACTTTAACTCAGCATAGTGGTGAGAAACATGGGAGTATCTTGGGGCCCCGATCACAAATCTTACACAGCTGTTCATTAGTCTTTTCAGTCTATCACGGAGCTCCACAGAGAGGCCATCATACACCACACAGCTATAATCAAAGTGGGGGAAAATGAGAGAGGAAACTAGGAGTCTACGCGTATGTTGAGGTAGGAGATGGCGGAAGCGATGGAATAGTTTGAGGGTGGAAATTGTCCGTCGAGAGATATGAGAAATATGGTGATTCCAAAGGAGGTTTTGATCAATGAAAAATCCTAAGTTTTTAACAGAGGAGTAGAAGGAGATTGGCTGGTCATTAATGTGAAGGATGGGAAAGTCTGGATGGGATCTAAGAAGGGGCTTGGAAGCAATGACAATGGCCTGAGTTTTGGCGGCATTTAACCTTAATCCATTTACATTTGCCCAGGCACTGATTCGATTTAGGTCTTCTTGGATCTTGGCAAATGCCCCCAGTAACTCAGGAGGGGAAAATGATAGGTAGATCTGTGAATCGTCTGCATAAAGGTGATGGGAACAATGGAGAATTGATTTAGGTAGGTCGTTAATGTAGGAGCTGAAAAGGAGAGGAGATAAGCTTGAACCCTGGGCAACTCCAGAGGATAAAGAAAGGAAGGCAGATAGTGGTTGGTTGGGTATGGAGACTGCTTGGGTACGTTGTGAGAGGAAAGATTGAAACCAAGAGATGGAACTATTGGAGAAGGATAATAATTTCAGTTTGTTGAAAAGGATGGAATGGTTAATGGAATCGAAGGCTTAATTCTATACAAACATTTATAATGAGAATATACTCTTGGATATGTATATGCCTCATTAACAACCTATACTTAAGAACGTAAAAGAAATCGTTCTATTATTTTTTAATTCCTTTTCGTTATCTTTCGGAAGGGTTTAACCCATTAAATAGAACTAAAAACAATTAACCGTAGATATCTCTATTGAAGAGCAGCACATTTAATCTACTAACCCATTGTTTGTTCACGGTAATTTGGTGTGAGCAAAATATTACCCATTTATCTGCAATTGAGTTATATTGCGCTGGTGATTGTGAAAATTGGTGTGGACTGCATGAGGTTCGATCACTGAAATTCGATACTTGATTAAATTAAACAAAAGATTGAGAACATGATTGTATTACCTATAATTGAATCAAACAAAAGAAATAAAATTTGTGCCTTTGTACAATTTTGTAGTTCTTGATAGATTAAGTACATGTTACTGATTGCGAAATTACAATTCTTAGTATGATATTGATATGTTAGAAGTTATTTTGCTTGATTTAAATTGAGCTTGATGGTTTTGGTTACCTCTTCTTCCTCCCAATACTTCCTCCACTAGGCTGTTCTCTTTAGTTTACCAACTACTATTTTCTTTTTTTGTGATTTCCGAAGAGAGTAACTGACTATGTGCACACTTCACCAAATGAATAGATTAACTGAACAGGAGTAGTTTGCAGCAAAATAGTGGCCAAAAAATGGTAGTGAAGTTCTGTATTGTACAATTGTTTTCATTTGTTATTATTTGTGTTTCAGGGGTTGATTCCTGAACACCCATGTTGTTATTGAATTGAACCATATTTATTTAATTATAAATAATTTGGCGTTGTCGGTTTAGATTCGGATAAAAGCAAAGTTTTAGAAAAAAGTTGTTTAGTAATCACAAAAGTAGTCAAAATATATATGATATACCTAAAGTGTTTGCTCCTGATTTAATTTATATTTTAGTCATAAGGATATTATACGTTTCTTACCTTTTCATTAGCTTTATTATAAGGGTTTTTGCCATAGATTTTTATTATTATATATCTATACCTTTTTATTATTAGATACCGCAGTAAGGTTAGACATTGATAACGGAAGTAGCAACAATTTTTCATATTTTACTGTTGCGTTCTTTATTTATCCCTAAACTCACAAATCCATATACATATATTCAACTTACTACTACTCCTTGGCGGTACTGACCGATATGATCCTTGGACTCCTCGGCAAGTCTTCGCCAGATAGTTCGACCTTATGCCGTCGCACGCCAGTTCCAGATGTTGAGTAGGTTGCGGGCATCCCTGGCAACAGCGTTCTCCAATCTGAGACGAGGTCTTCCTCTTGTCCGGTGGAGTCTCCCATCCACCGGCAGTTTCCTGGACATTTCTTCGGCCACTCCAGGCCCAGCTCTCATATAATTTGTCTTCTCCTTGCTTACACACATCCCCATATCCTCCGCAGCCTTTGGAAACTAGAGAAAAGCTTCTCTTAAGGACTCAAAAGATCTTGTAACGATATTCAAGTCAACATATATTCAACTTAATTCTATTAATTTTCGAATTTCTGTTCTGGTTTCACAGAGAGAAGATTCATAAGAGTACTTTAGTGTAGTGATTTAATTTTATGAAATGTTACTTAACGACTTTTAAAAATGAGCCAACGGTATAATTGGCGTTATGAATGCTCCAAACCGTGCAGTTTCCGAGAAAATCATTTGAAAGTAGGGCTTGAAATGAAATTTTCTTCTAAATCAGTTTCGGAATGACTGGAATCTTTATTATAAATTTTCCCTGGTTTTTCGGAACTACTTTTTTTCCCTTGAAACTATTCAAGTAAAGGTTTTAAAAAACTCTTATTTTTTAAAATAACTTTTATCGGTTTTGCCAAAAGGTTGATCTAAAAACTTAACTTTTTCTGAACTACCTCCAAACGACACATTAGAATCAATTTAACATAAATTACAACTCTAATAGAAAACCAATTACTGTTTATTTCTCACTTAAAGTTACTTTTTTACGAACAAAATAAATTTAAATTATTACTATAAACCTAAAACGTTATTAGAAAACAGTTTCGAAGTGCTTTTTTTAATATCATTTTCATTTTTATTTTTAAAAATTTTCACAAAAACTTGTAAAATAGAAGTTGTCAGAAAAGTTCCTTAATAGCTTAATATATATATATATATATATATATATATATATATATATATATATATATATATATATATATATATATATATATATATATATATATTTACGACTTTTCCTTAATCGACATTTGAATATTAAATTTAAACATAACTATTTAATTGGGAATAAGGTCACTTATTAATTATTTAATAAACTACTGAATGTTCATTTCCTCTATGTTTATGGACGTTTCGATTCCGGTATTTTCTTTTTATAAGTCAAAGATGGGATCCTCTTCAAAGCTACAATTTAAAAAAAAAGAGCTTCGATCAGGCCAGGGACACACCGACAGTCTCAGCACAGTCCACTAGCACATATATTAAGCTACACATATATAAAGTAGCTTAATATATGTGCTAGTGGACGGTGTTGAGACTATCGGTGTGTCCCTGGCCTGATCGAAGCTCTATTTTTTAAAATTCTAGCTTTGAAGAGGATCCCATCGTTGACTTATAAAAAGAAAATACCGGGACCTATATGTATATATAGGGGATATATATGTATGTATATATATATATATATATTTTTTTTTTTTCGGTTGGCACAGACTATAAAGATCTTTGACCGCATCCCGATTCCCGATTTAAAGTAAGGGGTTGGGTAGGGGACATATCCTCACATATCCGGGGAGGGGAGAAGGAATCTCGGGTAGCGTGGCTTTCCTTGGTGTGGGCGGTCACCCATCCAAGTGCTAAAACCACTCTCTGTGTTGCTTAACTTTGATTACCTATTGCAAGCGCCTTAGCCCACGTGGCTACCCCAGCCACTATATATATATATATATATATATATATATATATATATATATATATATATATATATATATATATGTATGTATATAAACACATTAGTTATTGTATTTTGGAATGTTATATTACCTTTTTTAATAATATTATTTGTTTTCGGTTTTCAGCAGCACATTGTGAATGCTGGCCAAGAACCTCACGAAGAATCTCCTTTGGTGGCAGAGGTGAGTACGTTCAAGCTAACTTCAGCTCTAATTAAAAGAAAATCCTTGATGGTTTCGGTCGGAGCGTGGTCTGTTTCCGAGAACGGATGCATATATATTAAGTAAGTCTTGGGAATGGAGGAGAATATTAAGGTCTCCAAGTTTAATAACTACCGAAGTGCGTGGAAGGAATGAGCTTGAAACCGGATCTGCTTAATTTATAGTCGTAATAACACAGCGGCTGTTTAAATATAATTGGTAATTTACAACAAGATATATTATCATTGAGATTGAACATATAATTATACATTAGATACTTACACAATACTATACTATATTATTATTTTTTTGCCAATAGATTTAAATATATCATTAAAGGTTCTGACGTAAATGATTTACAACGAAAGAGAAGCTATACGTATAATTTTTAAATATTGGTGAAATGTTTGTAGTTGGAAAATTAAAACTATACAACCATGTATCTCTGAAATGCAGGTAAAGAATAAAATAACCCGAAACGTATCGCCAATTCAGACATAATCTGGACAGAAAAAAAATCCAAGATCACTTTTAATGTATCACATCCAATCGCAAACGGGAAGAAAGGTGGGGTAATACAGCTGAGGAAGGCTATTATAAAAAAACTGACCAGCATGAAATAATAAAATAAAACCGGGAAATGAAAAAGGATCTCAAAAAAAGATTTTTTTTGTCCTCCCCTTCCTCGTCTTTAGGCTTTAAGAGTTTTTCTCGGGTGAGGAGGTGAGGGTGAGGGATTAATGCCGAGTTAAAAGACTTCTCCGTCACAGGGCGCGTTCGAGACTAGTGATATATGATCTCATATATTGCTGGTCAACGGCAGTGATGCGCACCAAATATTCCAATTTAATACCAAATTATTTTTTTAGATCAGAATTATGCTTTCTTTAGTCAGCCGTTTTACACTTTATCATTTTATTTTATTTATTCAGCATGATTTGTTTTATTTTTATTTATTTATTTTTATTTTATTTTACATTTGATAATTTTCAGATAGAAATATCTTGAATAGTTTAGAAATATCTTTTAGTTTTCATAAAAATGTGTTAAATTTTCTAACCAATTTATATTCATTCTTCCTTCTCAACGATACGATATATTTTATAAAATACTTTGGTTATTTATTTTATTTATTTGGGAATTGAGAAATTGGACAGTCTATAGGAATTGAATGTATGGCCTTGAGGAGTAGGAAAAGAGAATTTAATATCGGCCAAGGAGCTGGGTTATTGGCGAGGGTGGAAGAATAATAAATAGACTTTCCTCCAGTTTTATATCCTTCCTTTAATATTCAATTGTTATATTTACCTGTCTTATATTCAAGTGTTTTTGTTTGTCTATTTATTGCTTTTCAAATATATGAAAATCGTATAGGGTCAATCAAACAGTTACTCTTTACTGCATGTTGATGATTTATACTTTTTTTTATAACACCCTTATGATTATTAGTGTCTGGAACTCTTACATAAGTTATTCCACATCTAACTTTAATTTTTTAACATAAACAATATATATTCCACAGATATTTAATTAATATATATATATTAAATTATTCTCTTACAAAGTGTTAAAATCATTAAAATTGTTGTATTCCGTTTCCTTATTTATATACCACAATTCTACAAATACTTGGTGTAAACAATTTAAAAAAATATATATATATATATATATATATATATATATATATATATATATATATATATATATATATATATATATATATTAGTGTCTCTTATATTTAAACTGCTCTTTAATTAGTTTTAACGCCACATATACTTACATCTTTATTTTTTCTCACCGTTTTACCCCTTTTTTAAATGTTAATGAAGAAATTGTTTATTTATATTTTTTGGTAAAATGCTGAGGGATAGTGCTCCTAAAATGTATCTCAGTGTATATTTGTTTAATATTGTGCCTTATTCGCGATGTATTATCGCATTTTCATACACACTAGTCCGGCCGTAACACACAGTCTTGGGTATTAAGACATCAAAATACTGTGATAAGACTGCCGGAGAGTCAGTCTGAAGCGAGTTTTTGTTTATCTTGGGTCCACGTATTGGACGTCTGCTCCCACCATTTCACCAGCTCCAGGCTCAGCTCACCTAAATGGGCACCAGCCTAGCGCCATTTTCTAACAACAGCTGTTCGGCAGTCGCCGATCGAGATAGACCTATCGACTCGATACTCCCCACCATCGACTTGACATCTTACTGAGGTAACCTCTTTGAAAACAGAACGTCCAAGTTGGCTCGTTTTTTTATTCTCCACCGTCTCGCTTCAGACTGACTCTCCGGCAGTCTTATCACAGTATTTTAATGTCTTAATACCCAAGACTGGGTGTTACTACCGGACTAGTGTTTATGAAAACGCGATAATACATCACAAATAAGTCACAATATTTAAAAAATATACACTGAGATACATTTTAGGGACACTATCGCTCAGACATTTAAACATTGATTTGGTTTTGTTCCCTTGAAGTTATTTTTTCTCTTGGTTTAATAATTATTATAGAAGTTTATTTTATATATGTTTTGTTTTTTATGGACAATTTGTTTTTATTTTCACTGAATGTTATATTTTATTCACAATATTTCTCACTTCTTCTTCGGTGCATACTATTTATTTTCAAGTTAATTTATTATTAGCCATATTTTCACCAATTTAAAAAAAAAAAATCGTCACTTAATGACTACTCATCACAATGACGACGTTATATGACGATAATATGAATACGTTTTACGCTAGTTCAATTGAAAAAATCAAAATTAGAAATAAATTAGCTAGTATTACTTAAATAGATCCACATATAATATTGAGAAACAGCATTATATATGTTTAAAATAAATAGACTTCCCCTACTCCTATAAGAATAACCAGTCACTAAATAGAAATGAGATGGATGACATGTGGGTGACTCAGAAACAAGGTAATTTTAACTTAATTGAATCATTTAATAGTAAAGAATGGAGTAATAATAATGTTGTAAAATAATTAAAGGTGAACATGACAATAATAAGGAATTTTAATATGAGTAGACGCTTGCAATTCGCATAGGTGAAAAGAACAGGTACATGATGGGTATTTTAGGTACATAATAAGAATCTTTATAATTTGAAATATGTTAAAGTTAATATGTGGTTGTAAATGAAAATTTTTTTAGACATGAAAATGGATCGACGAGCCGAAACGTCGTCATTGTGATGAGTAGTCATTAAGTGACATTTTTTTAAAAATTGGTGTAAATATGGCTAATAATAAATTAACTTGAAAAGTTATATTTTATGTTTGGTTTTATTTCAGTGAATTTTAATTTCTTTCATTTTGATTTGTTTTCAACATTTGTATACATATTTCCATCTCTTTTTATTTCAATATAATAAATATTCTGAACATTTAAAAAAGGAGAATTATTTATTTTCCATTATTGATTTAATGAATATTTTTATTTATTTTAAATTTTGATGTGCATGCGTTGTAGCCTTGTCTTGCAGGTATCATTTTCCCCCTTCTTTCCCACCATTTAATTTTGCTCGTATTTCCCCCACGTTTGAGGAAACTCACCGGGGAAAGGTTTGTATTTTCGATTTGAAATACCTCTGGCCCCAACAATTAGAATGATCTGTTGTACTCGTTCCACTTTTCCGGCAGTTTTCACGTTCCGTTCCAGCTAAGATTCGTACAACCGTTCTAGTTTATTTTAATCTCGACTGACATTTAGAACGGGACGGTTACTTCCATTTCATCCTCATTATAACGAATATTTGCAACAATAAATCTCGTTCCATTCCATCTTCGTGGCGCGAATTCGAAACGCTCACATTATAAACTTTTTTGTTTAATTTAAAAATATTTAAAACAATTTTGATCCCTGCCTTCTATGACTTACATGTAGGTACAAAAAAATAACAAAATGCAAAATATGAGGGTTTGTAGTTTTCAATATTTTGTGAAACTTTCAATGATATGACATGTTACATCACATATTCTATTTCTATAAAGGAAACTAATTATTAATTTCATCAGTTAAAAATTATTTCGTCAATACCATGGAATGTGCGGATACATAATAAAGAGAAAAAAAATTTCATTTAATTAAACATGTTTATTGTCATTTCCATGATCATTGCAATTTTAATAAATTTTTTAAACATTTTTCAGTGGATATCTAACATTAATGATTTGGATTATATTATATCAGAATTTCAACGAAAGTATGACATGAGATCCAATCTTAAAGGTAATTTTTTACATGTGATGAACGTTATAATATCATTCATAGAATTTGGAACAACATTTAATTTTCGTTTGATTTAGTTTTTGGCAAATTTTCAATACTATCGTCATTTTTAATCTTGCGCTGTTAGAAATGCTGATACATGTGTTTTTTTTTTTTTTTACTACCTAAAAATTTACATGAACATTTTCCTAACTAAAAATGGCGGAAATAAATATGTATACAATAGGGTGTATAAAAAAATGATCGCTATATCAAATTCAAGATTTCAAAGGACTGTAAATATTTTTTATTATATTTAAAGCTTGTTTTATCCCACTCAACTTCTTTAGAAAAAGCTTAAGTTTAGTTGTTTGTTTTAAAGAAGAAACATGACAGTGTCCTATGAAATTCTCGTAATTTAAAAGCATTAGTGGAACAAAAATTTCGAAGCCGCTGAAGCAGCTCGTGAAATTATTAAATATGAAGGGAAAGGTTTCCTTGACCAACGCTCGGCGCGGTGTTGGTTTGAAAAATTTAGAAATGGAGATGGAGGAGGTACTACTTATTTAGAGCTATGGCCATATTTCTTCAAGAGAAAAAATTGATAATTATGAGAAAGTTGAAATTGCGGTCCTTCTTTGACAGTTCCTGGACAGCCATCCCAATGAATGGTATCAGCGTCGGATCGAGAAATTTATTTTATTTTTTTATATATTTTTTTTTGTTCTTCTCTACCTCGCCTTTAAGGCTATACGGGATTTTCCTGGACCGGAGGGTGAGGGCGGGGAATTTAAAACCCCCTCCGGCACCGGGATGCTAACTCATACTTTTTAAATCTTCTCAAATCTCTTATCCGGTTGCCAGGCGACTCGCGGTGCAGTGCACACGCTTTAGCCCATTCGGCCACCCCGCCCCCCTTCATGGATCGAGAAATTGCCTAGCAGATGACTAATGGTGGTAGATAAAATGGGTTATACTTTCAGTATTAATTGTATTTTATATCATAGAAATAATAATACAAATATTTGGTTGAAAAACGGTCATTTTTTTTATACACCCTATTATTTGCATTTTAGTCTTGTACAAAAATTATATTTGTTAATTATGCCATAATGGGTAGCTTCGATACAACTTTGTTGGACTTAAAGTCGACTCATTGTTTAACTTTGGTGGTCAGGACATTATTTTAATAACGAGAACGTCTTCTTACAGAATGAGTGATAGCCAGACTCATTGTCACTGTCTGTCACGCTGAGCCTTTCAATGTGTTCTGGCGCAATATGTGCAAGATCTATATGTCATTACATTGTAACAAGAACAACAGGTTAACACATCAGGGCATAATACTTATACTTGATAACGTCCACATAAGTTCGATGGTACTTATAATAAATAAATTAAGAGAAAAAATAAGCTTCTCTTGAATGAGAAAAACATTATAATGTTAGTTAATGTTATACCTTTGTTATGATTTTTAGGACATATTTTTTTCAAAGTAATTAACAATTAAATTGAAAATTAACGAATTTCATAATTTCCAGGTATTATTGAAGTGAAAACGTCTTTAGGCGGATTTTACACTTTTTTTGTAGATAGTGAGTTAGGTTGTGCCGTCAGATTACCGATGAGTAACGCTCGGCTAAAGTCGGCTGGAATCGACTAATTGAAGCGTTGTTACATATGGACTAAAATATCTCAGAAACTAAAAATCTGACCTGCATACTGTAAGCAAGGGATTGCATTACAGTGGTTAATTGATTAACATTTAATTCTCTCTTTGTAATGGGATATTATTCAAAATTTTATCTCAACGCGACGCCTTGTTGGAGAATCGAAAAAGAAAAACTAGTGCCGAAAATCAAATTGTAACGGGTTTTTTTTTTTTAAGATATGGATTAAAATATCTCTGAAACTAAAAATCGGATCTGCATACTGTAACCAAAGGAAATGTTCAGCATTTCACCCTCTTTATAACGAGCTATTATTTGTAATTTATATTTCATGTTATTAATCTCGCCTTGTTCATGTTTTTATTTATTTCGCGAGGTCTAGAGCACACAACTTAGTTGATTTTTTTTTTTACATAAGTTCTTTTATTAATTGTATTTAAATGAAATTTCAGCCATGTTACTATGAATAAAAACCACAAGTTAATAGCTATAGATCGCGATAACAGGTATACCCGATATATACGATAAGGATTAAACTGAATATTGATTGAAGTCGGTTCCAAGACTCCTCCACTTGCCCATTACCAGGCAATATTAATATTTGCCTTCGTACAAGACTTAGACCGTATCACCAACGAATCAAGGATTTAATTTTGGGGGGCTTATTCCCGAAAGATCTCTCTCTCTCTCTATCTATCTATATATATATATATATATATATATAGATATAGAATATATAGATATAGAATATAGATATATATATATATACCACGATAATTACTTCGGAAGAAAGAAAGAAACTAACTACTTATATGAAATGGTGTTTAAGTGATTCTTTTAGTCCAATTAAATGTAATTAGACGAAGAATAATACTTTTAGAGATTTTTTTTCATAAAATATAGTTATGTTTAACCAGTTTGGAGGGGCTTCAGCCCGAAAGTCCCTCCCTACCCCGTAGATTCGCCTGTGACTCGTATGAAGCATGAGCCGATAATGCGATGTAGGTTAAGGAGAAGCCAAGAGTAATTTGGTCTAGCCTTGAGGCAACGAGACGGATTACATAGAATTAGACATAAACTTTAGCCCTTCAGAATTTAGCGCTCTTGTCTAGAAAGTTCCGAATTACTACGTTGTAATAGAATCGCTCACACAGCCGAGGCGTAGAACACTTTATTCCAACACGTTCTCTTCTTATTATCCTCTGCTTCTTTTGAGCTATATTTTTTATTATCATTTTTATTAAATAATATAATATCTTTTCGGTATGAAGAAAATGTATTCTTATTCGTATTTAACAAAGATATAGAACTGTTATTTAGTTTCTCGCAGCGAACTACCAAAGTTTTTCATAAGCTTTCGATTTTGTTTATCAATTCGAAAAAAAAAATAGAGAAGCACTTTAATGTGAGGTTGCCCTATTGTATTATAATAATACGTTGTGGTGTTTTGCTGTAAGCACAATTATTAGACCATTAGTTTTTATAGATTGGCTATACAGAATAATGTCTATATATCAATGAAATGTACATATGGACGTATCCGAACTTTTTTTTTTTCTCAATTTTAAACTAACATTTTCTATCTTAATTTTCTCTATTAATTATAAAAAAAACTTAATAAAAAAATAGAATACTGAATACAATTTAGATAGTCACACTAAAACTATATTCCGATTTGTCTGATTCCTTTTTATTTTATTTTTATTAACATTTTATCTTCTATGAGTGAATATAGACAGATTTATAATATACAAATCTAACCAAAATTGGCTATTACATCTATTCTGAATAGTAGTGTACTAAATTAAAATAGGGTAAGTAGAAGAGCCTTATAAGGACATCTAATTTGCTCCTTTCTAAAGCATCAAGGACCCTTCTGTCGAGTGAGCTATTAAACATTCACAGCTCGTCCTACAACTTGTCTCTTCTCCCTTGATACTTCATACATCGAGAAGACTTCTTTTGTAAGTCCCTCTTTAAAGACTCAAATATTGATGAAGTGTGCTTATGAGATCAAATGTGAGAACTAACGTAATGACATTAATATTACGTGTCCATTCAGTACGCTTCGATTTAATTTTAATAAAATCAGATTAGTATAAAAAATAATCGTAAAAAAGAAAATAACATTAAATTTAAAAATGGGAAAATTTTATTTATAAATCACCAATTTTAATTTTATCATGAAATTATTATTACCATAAAAATCACTGGTCTTAATCACCTCAAAAACTAAGTGACATATCCCATTTTTCACTCACATAAGAGAAGAAAGATTTTTAATTGAAAATTTAGATCAAATTTGAGATTGTTTTCTGTTTTTCAATATACAAATACCAGACAGTGATATACTATTAAATTAAAGCGTTTAACGATATTTTTTTGTTTAAATCTAGCCATACTAAAAAAAAAAATCATCAGCGATGTATCAACATTTTGCGTCAAACATTCAAGTAAATCTAATTATGCAATCGAAAAAAAAAAGGTCGGACATAAATAATGATATTACTACGAAGGTTATGTTTTATAATTCATTATATGTTGTAATTAGTCTGGTTAATTACACAAGACCAGGAATAGTATGGTATTTGAGTATTTTTAGACGTTGTTCAAGCACAAACGCTATTAATATCAAAATGAAGATTGGCATCCACGGCTTCTCTTCAAATATAAGACGATAATCTCTCCTATCTATTATGTTATTATCCAATACGTACTTTCTGATTATTTTTGTTTACAATAACTCCGAGCTTTCACAGGGGCTATTACTCGTTCCATTATTATTAAATCTTTATGACTTTTGGGTATTTGAGTCATTTAAGAAAATAACACGATACATTACTTTCTATCTTCGACCTTCACATGGCCAAACTTTTTTACTACATCCGAACAAACTGCAAACAATTTCACAATAATTTACGCGGAAATACAGACTCGCCGATTCAAGAATTAACGAATCGGAGTAGTGAAGACTTTATAAATAATGGTTTTATTCATAAGATTTGTTACAAATGGTATTTTCAAAAACAGAGTAATACTATGAACATATGGATTGACAACACGAGTTCACTCCAGGTCTCCTACAGTGAAGAGTGTGAATTCAAGAATGTAACTGCAAGAGTGATTTGTACTTAGGAGCATGGGGTTTATATACCCAAGAATAATAAGGGGGTGAAGGGAAGTCGGAATAGGGCGGCAAAGGAAGTTATCGATAGTTAATATTCTTAAGATGAGATCAGGTCTGTAAGAAAGTGCCCTTTTGCTGAAATCTGTTATTGTTTTCTAAGTCTCGATAATGGGTCTTCTGTCCAGTCGGTACATTCTAGATAACTATTTCTAAGATATCAGAGGTAGCTTGACCTGGATATCTAGGAATTGCTTTGTTCTTTTATCCGTTGAGTCATGAGAACCGTCAATGCAATACATGATTCACCAATTGGAGCATTTAACAAACTCAATTATTAAAATAAAAGTTGAATTAATACTATTATTATTATTTGTTATGGATTAAGTCCATTCCGTAACTAAGGCATAGCCACAAAAACATGCACGATTAAGCCATCAGGAGATTAAAAAAAAGCTAGATGGGGGATCTCCTTAACCTACCACTAACAAAAAATTCAAGATATGGAGGGACGCCAATGGGCACTAGTCTCCCTCATGCCTATCATTACCATAATATTCAGTGTTTCGTCAGTGAATTCAATGATTGTTGTTATTTCTAACATGGGCGAGTATGAAAAATAAAGATGAAAAAAAAAAACTAAATACAATTATTTGTTTAAAACATCTTCATTAATTATTTTAACGAGTTTCTTATTTATAAATGTATATTTATTTATATAGATAAGTATGAGAAAACGGAAAAAATATAAAAATAATTATTATTCTGGGTGATAAATATTCAGGATGCCATCATTATAAAAATGTTTAATTTTTAATTGTGCCAACGTTTCAACCCAAACCTGTGGGTCATCATCAGGGCGTGGTTAGAGGCGTTGGGTTGGGTTGCGTTGAAATATTGGCACAAATAAAAATAGAACTTTTTTATAATGACTGCGTCCTGTATATTTATCACCCATGATATGTAGTATAATCGACTAGATTCCTTCAATAATTATTATTCTTTTTTTTTTTTTTCAAATTTAATAACTCAGATTTTGTAATTCTCATGATGCCTAAAATGTTTATTTTATATTAGGTTCATAAAGAACTTAATATAAAATAAATGTGTAAAAAATTATAAACAAGAATCATACAGCTTAGACCTTAACACTATTGAAATAAAAAATAGTTTAATTGTAGCAGGATGCGATGTCAATAAAACGTTGTTAATTTCGATACTCACTTTTTTTCAAAGGGGATCTTTATTTGGTATGGCTATGTTACTATTAGTAACAGAACAAATAAACATGAAGCTCAGATGTACAAAAAGGCATCCAACAGAAGAGAAAACAGAAGATAAAAGAAGACACTAATAAAAAACAACCCTTGTTTCCATTACAGAGTTGGGATCAGGGCAGGCTTCGGCTGGTGTAAAGTTAATATGAGACTTTGTCGAGCAACTTCTGACCAGGGTATTCCCAGCAGGCCTCCGAGGGGAGATCAGCAGCTGATTACACTTTTTGTGAGCAACTTATTTTAATGTAATGGAAAAAGTATTACAAGGCTGGGGTATCATCTGGCTATAAATCCAATTTCTTTTGGCACAAAGAAAGCATTATTTGTTGGGGGAGAGGGTGTGTGAGTTCTTTGATAATTTGATAAGTAGGTCCTTAGCCGAATAGGTACTTAAAATTTGTTTGAAATAAAATATTCAAGACTATCGAATTTTATCATATTAATTCCACATAAAGTTAATACCAAAACTCCTTTATTGCTCGTGCTGTCAATTTCTGGAATTCCCTACCTATCAAAATTCATTCCCTCTCCATATCTACATTCAAAACCCTCCTATTCCAATTTCTATCTCAAAAACAGTCAGATGCTTGCTAAGCTTTTGATATGATACATTTCTACTATATCATTCATCATCAAATGATAGTAGTATTCCTTACTGTAATCTTCATTACGGATTTTTCAATATCTTCCTACTCTAGTGGAATTTGAAGGAGATACCAATAGGTTGTTCCTAGATGGTGGCGAAGTTAGATGCTTTTCTTGCCACGAAGAGGGTCATATAAGCAAAAATTGTCCACTCAGCGAAGATAAAAATCCCGATGAGGCCAATAACTTGGCCGTTTTGCCGTCAGCCGTTAACAGTTTGGTTGAAGCCCATGAAGAGCTGATGGTGGACAGGGGAGAAAACACTTCATTTACTGCAAATGAAAATGATACAAATATCTCTCAGCATCACGATTTTACAATTCTGAGTGAAGATGGCCCTGTAGCAAACCACAAATGCCCTGCTAAATCGGAAGATTCACAACACAGTGCAACAATCCAAAACACACAACAAAGTACCACTAAAAATAAAACTAACCTAAGAACGGTAATCACAGAACATATGTCTGCTACTCCAACTGAGATTCCTTTCAGTATAACCTCATTAAAAACAGGCAAACTAAAAAATAAACAAACCGAGAGTATAAAAAAAGAAAAAAATATTGCACAAAAGTAGTAAAATAACGAAAACATTAGTTAATATGGCAAAACGAAAAAACAGCAATCAAACAATGAAGGAAATGTTAGAACCAATTCGTATTTTAGTCACAAATGACCACAAATATCCCTTAGCTTACTCAAAATTATGCCTCTTTCTAGGGATGGCTCATAATGAAAAAGCCACTAACACCAAACAACTTGCCAAACAGTTTACAAAAAATATCGATGGATTGAAAACTATGCTGACTGATGTAAGGCACAAGTTACCCAACAGAGGAATGAAGATTAGAGTATCAAAAATTATTAAAGGGCTAAGTGGTACTGTTTCTAGTCCCAACACAGTACTATTTTCAGACTCTGACGATTCAACGCTTTCTAGTGTTAATCTTCGGGCCAAAAAATAAAAAAATGTTTAACTCCATGGAGCAAATAGTTCAGTGGAATTGTAATGGGTTATTTCCCCATTTAGATTTTTTTCAGAAATTAATGAATGAAGAAACTCAACTGTGCTTTTGCATACAAGAAACCCGCTTGAATGAAAAACATGTCTTAAATGTCAAAGGATATCGAGCCTACAGAAGGGATAGACAAGGAGCAGGGAGATCTTGGATCTCCGAGGAATTGAATTTAGACACACACATAGAAACAGTCGCAACTGTAATCAAAGGAGCTGAACCCCTGACAATTTGCAACATTTACATACCATCCGCTGTCGGTTTCTCAAAGGATTATATTGAACACATTGTTAATCAGCTACCAAAGCCGTATCTTCTTTTGGGGTATTTTAGCGCAAATAGTTTACTTTGGGGCTCCCCACTACCAGACATTGGACATAGAGGACACAGGGTTATTAAATTTTTAGAGTTTAGCAGCACTGCTACTCTTCTTAATACCGGCTCATTTACCCACTTCGGCTCAGGAAGTAATAGTCTCTCTGCCATTGACTTAAGCATCGCGGACGTCAGATTGGCCCCCAAATGCATCTGGAGAACTAAAACCCACTTATATGGAAGCGACCATTTCCCCATCGTTATACAGATTAAAGGGCCGTCTCTTCCACAGAATATAACGCGACACTGGAAGTATGAGGTAGCTGATTGGGAATCTTTTCGGAAATCAATTATATTGGGCAAGGCTAATCTAGAAAGAACAACTAATAACATAGATCTTCAGGTAGCGAATTTGAATAATATTATTCTGCAAGCAGCCTACGACAACATTCCAATCACAAGTAATGGTCGCCTTAAGAAAAGAGTTCCATGGTGGAACGAAAGATGTCAGGAAGCAGTGAAAGCAAAAAAGCGGGCTTTCAACAGGTACAAAAGAAGTAGGAGTTTGAATGACGCAGTTGAATTTAAGAGACTTCGAGCAATTGCAAATAGAACTATTAAAGATATCAGTGGAAAGAATTCATCGTGGAGAGAATTCGTTTCCTCTATTAACTGTGAAACACCAGTTACAGAAGTATGGAACAAAATTAGATCTATTCGTGGAATTAACAAAAAAAAAACACAATATTAGGGATAGATGTAGCAGAGAATATAATAACAAATCCATCAGAGATAGCAGAGACATTGGCACAACAATTTTGTAAACCATCGATTAGTTGCCTCAATAATAAGGAACCAGCGGACATTGCAAACCAAGGAGTAATGCCAAGGCTACAAATGTCAAGTTCTAATTTTTGCCATAATGAACCTTTCACATTGAAAGAAATGGAAATGGTAATTAAAAAATGTCGTGGAAAATCAGCAACAGGTATAGACGAAATTTCTAACGAAATGATAAAACACTTACCAGATAGAGAAGGTAGATTATACTTACTTCAAATATACAACGAAATCTGGGATGCTGGTGAACTCCCTAAGCTATTGAAAACCTCAATTATCACTCCGGTCCCAAAAAAAGATATTCCAACCCACCCAAATGACTTTCGTCCTATTTCATTACTATCGTGCCTTTCTAAATTACAGGAAAAAATGGTAAACAATAGACTTGTTGATTACATGGAACGAAACAAACTATTTACCCCCCATCAATTTGGTTTCAGAGAAGGACATTCCACAACTGATGCACTTGTCTTACTGCAACATGAAGCAGAAGAAGCATTTTCACAAAAAGAAAATTTGGTTGCTGTCTTTTTGGACTTGGAAAAGGCTTATGATACCATGTTAAGAGGCCGCGTAATGCAAATCTTAAATAATTATGGTGTTCAGGGAAAATTGAAGGCATACATTGAAAACTTTCTTAAAGAAAGAAAATATCAAGTCAGAGTTGGGTCCTCCTTGTCGTCAATTCACGTTTCTCAAAATGGCACGCCCCAAGGTTCACCTCTAAGTGTAACTTTGTTTTTGATTGCTATGAATGATCTACCACCGAATTTCAAATGGCCTATTAAAATCATAATGTTTGCCGATGATGTATTACTATTAGTTCTCTCTATTTTATAGAGTGGAAACTACAGAAAGCACTGAGAAAAGCAGAAAAATGGGCACGAAATAGCGGTTTTAATTTTTCGATAACTAAAACAAAGGTCATGCATATATGCAGAATAAGAGGATGCTCTACGAATCCTAAACTAAAATTAGGGATGACCGATATCTCGTTTGAAGATCACCAAAAATACCTAGGAATCCATCTGGATAAAAGCTTAAAGTGGACTGACCACATTAAAGGTCATAAACAAGAATGTTTAAAAAGACTTGGCCTCCTAAAGTGTCTTTCGTATTCTAGTTGGGGAGCTGACAGAAGCAGTATATTAAAGGTATACAAAGCGATGATCCGAAGCAAAATAGATTATGGAGCATGTGTATATGGAACCTCAAAAAGAAGTATTTTAAAAATTAAAAAACCCGATCCATAATGCTGCCTTGAGGATATGCTCAGGAGCTTATAGAATATCGCCGATTGAGAGTGTATATGTAGAATGCGCCGAACCATCCCTCGAGACAAGAAGAGCATTTATGATTGCAAAATATGGGGCTAAAATAATGTCATTTCCACGACATCCCTTACGCGACATCATATTTGATCCACAAACAGTTTCAATCAATAGCAGTTTCAAGCGAAATATAATCCAAACAACGTTAGCATTCAATATGAACCTAAATTGCAACCAAAAGCTCCCAGATAAAAACTTTCCAAGGTGGTATCCTCCGAATATTCCTTCAGAAAAATATATGTCCCAAATCTCAAAAAAAAACTCTAGTTTCGGATCTTATTTTTTAGAAAAAAAAATAAGATCTTATTAAAAAAATCTTATTTTTTAGAATTATTAAATAAATACTGCAATTACAAAATATTGTACACAGATGCATCAAAAGCCGAAAACCAAGTGGGATTTTCAGTCGTTACAGACAGTGAAGAATTCCTGTACCAACTTTCAGGAGAATGTTCTATTTTTACGGGAGAAGCCACGGCCATAAAAGAAGCACTCTTGCACATCCGCACTAACCTCTTCAAAAACCATGCTGTCGTAACCGATTCAATGTCCGTAATAGAAGCCATAGAACAATCAACGAACCAGCATCCTGTTATAACAGACATTTTTAATATATATGGTGAACTAAAGGAAGAAAATAAAAACATAGTCCTTATCTGGACACCATCACATTGTTCTATCCTGGGTAACGAGAGAGCCGATGCTGCAGCCAACTTTGCTCGGCATCAAGGAACTGCACGAACCACAATAATTGATGCTATTCCTCGAGAAGATTGGACACACCAACTTGCCTGCTCCTTTCAAAATAAATGGAACATTGAATGTGAAATGAGTTCGGCAAAGCTTCAGAAAATAAAAACAAAATGTATCAAATGGAACACATCAAACAGAAAGTCTAGACGAGAAGAAGTGATACTATGTCGCCTAAGAATTGGCCACTGTGAGTTTTCCCATGGATAGCTCCTGCGAGGATTAGAAGCTCCAACTTACACACATTGCCTAGTACCCAGAACAGTAAAACATATACTATTAAAATGTAGAAGGTATACTAATATAAGGAAACAATTTCAAATGGGAACGGAAATGAAAACAATTCTGCAAGATGGGGAGAATGAAATAGAAAAACTGTTCAAATATTTAAAGAATATTCACTATTATCTACGAATATAAAATGGAAACATTAAGCCAATGACCCTTAGGAGTAGAGGCTAAATAAACAAAAAAAAAAAAATATTTTGTACCTATAGTTACAATAAGATGATATGTTTAGATATTATTCATTATTTAAATACTCGGCGAATCGGACACTGTCTTTTCACACACGGATAACTACTTAGAGGTCTCGAAGCGCCAACCTTTCAAAAGTGTGACAACACACCTCAAACACTTAAAAATTTACTACTAGAGTGCCTCCAATGTAAAAAAAAAAAAAAAAAAAAGAGACAAAAATTAATGTTCTCGACAACACTGAAAGATATTTTGGGAGACAGGGAGGAAGATGTCATCATTCTCTTCAAATATTTAATGGAAACAAATTATTATAAGAGAATATAAAAATTAAGAATTACCAATGACCCTGTAGGATAGAGGCGAATACAAATAATAATAAAAAATACTCTAATATTTTATATTGTCAGATTCGTTTTTCCTTTGTTAGCAGAAACACAGCTTATTCTAAAGAAGAACTCAATGTATTTTTTATTATTTTATTTCTCAAAAGTGCATAATTATAAGTTTTCCTACTGTACATAGTTTTAAGTGTCTTGTCATAGTTTTAAGTGTTTTGTATATAGATTTTTTTTTTAGTATATTGCTTGTTTAACTAATATTTTCTTTACTTCTTTCTCTTTTCTTTTACTATTATTGTTTTATTTTGGCCAGATGCAGTCTTTTAATTATGTACTATTTTGTTATTCTAAAGGGAGTTTGTCCCAGAATAAAATTATTTTCTATTTTTATTTCTAAAATAAAGGGTCCTGTAAGTAATGGTTCATGTTGGATTTGCATATGAATTATTCGATACTAATTTCGAAGTTATCTCAATGAATACATTTTGACAGACTTACTCTGGTTAGAACAGGGTCCACAATAATAACATATTATGCAGATAAAACAATTTGTTACATGATGGTTTGGAAGTTATATTAAGCTGATGAAAACTGAAACTAACAAAATGTGGTCTTTTTTTTTTTTCAGATGCTACTAATCAATCGTATTTCGATAAATTTTATATAATCTACCACTCACTAATTTGATGTAATTCTAAAAATATAATGGATTTGTATTGAAAAGGAGGTTAACTTTAAATTAAATAATTATTATGCTTAGACCACTACGACTTCAGCTCCTTCAAATCTAATAATTAAATTTGCTCCACAAAGCCCACCATGCGTTAAAGTATTCTTGCTCGCCGGAAACCACAGCAATTAAATAAATTATGGTGTAAATTTCATATTGATTTAGAAAACAATTATGTGGTTAAATATTTATTAAAACAAAATAAGGTTTAATTAGTTTACTTTAAGTAATATACTTACAAATAGTATAGAATCCATATCGCCATATTTTTTATTTATTAAAAATCACAAAAAGTTCCTTTCCATATTATCCATAGCGTCCAATGGCTATTCTCCTCGTTTTACCTTTACAATAAATTTTTATTTCATCAATGATATGCTATTTAATACCATAAAAAGCAATATTTTAATTTTTAAAACAAAAAAAGATAAAGAAATAGGGTGAAGGCACCAGTTATGGACAGTGGGTCCAGTGATAGATAAGTTGGACTTTAAATCTAAATAATAAGCTTTCTTGTTGAATTAAAGGTTCCAGGTTTTTCTAGATTGAAGAGCAATGCCGTACATTAACAACTATATCAACAAAGTTCCCAAAAGAAAATTTTAAAATGCCTATCATTGTTGTGTCTATAGTACTCTTGAAATCAGTGCATGTTCTTATCTTCCTACTAACAGTTTTGCTATGAGTAACTTGACTTGTATGTTATCTTATCTTTATCGTTGTCTTTATAGTTAAATAAAAATTTAGAATTTTTCTCAGCTATGTCCATTTTTCTGGTACCTACCATTTGTCAATTACTAGAACAATTGAAGTTTGGGGCGTCCATTACTAGTGCAGAAGTTGTTTTTTAAATGAAGATTATATTTGCATAACTGAATATTTTTTCAAATTTAAAGTGCTAAATAGAAAAAAAAGACCCTAGTGATTCTAAATGTCCAATGAAGAAATTTATGACAATAATTACGATCACTGGTACGCTGACACTATTTCATAGCTGCAAATTCATGTAGAATGAGAACCTACCAAGAAAATTAAAGAATATTTTAAAAAAGCTATGGCCAACATCAAATCGGCCTATCCGCAGAGAAGAGGTTGTCTTAGCCAGACTTAGATTAGACCAAATTTAAAAGGATGTTCTTTTTACATATCAAATCTTACGAGCTCAGCATTTACACCTCCAATTTAAAACATTTAAAAAAATGACGAAGATACAATAAAGTTGGTGTTACATTTCCTGAAATCAAACAATTCGTTGATTAAAAAAGATTATTTACGTGATAAAATAAAAATAACTTACAGGCGTTGATTACCTTGAAGTTTCGTTTCATACAGCTCCAACAAGTAAATAAACAATATAAGTATCCTACGGCAACCATATCACCTAACAGACCTTCGGCATGAATCATGGAATATCTGTACATTTAAAAAATGTACATTTTAGGGCTTTAAAATACAGAGCCCAGTATAATTCCAAAGGAAATACCTCATTATAAATACCTCATTCATCAGAATCCATCGTTCCTAAGAGGCGGGAAATGGATCAATACTCCCGTATTTATAGACTAGATTAATATATCAACCATATGGGTGAAATTTTTCCGACTTATTCCTGCCCAGTACTAAGGTAATTTACTGCATTATAGTTAACCAAGAAAAAAAACGAGTCTGCTAACCGAGAGGTGATTTGGCTCGTATTAAGGATGAGCAATAAAGTTGAGAGTTTGCTTAATCTGAATCCGATAGTAAGCGGATGGATCTATCGGGTCTTGTATCGGGGCTGCATGGCCGCGGTGCTTGGCTCCAGGCCTCCCATTACCTCCGCAAATATCCTATCCAATATATCTTGCTCCCCGCTCAAAAGGTATTATCCTTATTACCTCTGACCCTGGGATAACTAGGACCTTTGATTTATTTCACATTCGGAATATATTTAGAAGTGTTACTTTCCTTTAAACTGTCTTTAATGTCTCTTCAAATTTCAAGAAGAGTTCAAAATTATTTTCCTGGTTTTCAACTGCTAGTTTTCATTTGGAATTTTTTTTTATTATGATATTTACAACTGTATTAGTATAACTACATCAAGTAAATGTTTGGAGAGGAATATAATCACATGAAAACGCTTGTTGAGAAACTATCCATTGGTAGCACTCTAATAATATGTCTATATGAGGAGATCACGAGGTCATCTTCTTTTCACACGCCTCGGAGGGTTATCTGAGATCGAAGAGGAAGCAAGGTTAAAAACAAAAGAATTCGGATGGTTATGAAGTTTATTATGGAAGGATATGTATCTGAATTGGACCAAATTGGAAACATATGGAACATTAAGGTCTTTATGGATTATTTTATTTGTGACAAAGTTAGGAGCATTGAGAATTTTACGAAGTATTTTGGATTGTAAGTATAGGATACAAGAGGAATTTTATGGTTTAGTGGAGCCACATTTGGAATTTAAAATCATGAATAAAATAAATTCAAAATATTCAAAATTTAAGCCGTATGAAAAAGGAATGAGATTTATTTTTTATCGCTGTCACCATGATGACAGATGCGGATGAAAATTAAAAAGAAAAAAAAAACTGTTAATTTTATTTTTTTTATTATTGCACATTGAGAAGTATTTTACCAATAATACTTTCTCAAAAATTATTTTTAGATTATATTATTTAATGTACATCAAATATTATTTGGCATATTATGTAGATTAGTTTTAAATATATATGTATACTAATGTAATGTATACTGCTTTATATACATTTTTAAGAATTGTTTTTAATCCCATTCATCATTTTTCGAGTTGAATTTTTTTTTTCATATCTGTGTCTGACTTCCAAATTTCTAACGAATAATTATAATTGAATCTTGTGAAACAATAACACATATCCAGTGCCGTTCTGCCACTGCTGCTATTGAAGAATGATGCCGAACCTATCTTAATGCTCAAGGGAATCACTTTGAACAACATTTAATATGAATGTTAATGTTACAATTTAATTAATAAAGTAGTTAGAACAAATTAACAGGTTTTATTTACTTAATATAACGTAAGTATTGTCATTGGTAAGTAAAGCCATTGTCATTGGTTCCAACCCCTTCTCAGAGCCAATACCAACATACCTATACTGTACATAAATGACCATCCCATTACCTTCACCTCCTCAGTAAAAAATCTAGGCATTTTCATAGACCAAACCCTATCCTGGAAACACCATATTGCTCACATTACCCGAGAGTCAATTGGTACCTTGAAACTATTCCATCGCTTCCGCCATCTCCTACCCATCTCAACACGTAGACTCCTAGTAACTTCCCTCATCTTCCCCCACCTTGATTACGGCTGCGTGGTGTACGGTGGCCTCTCGGCAGAACTCGGGGAGAGACTGAAAAGAATTATGAATGCCTTCGTAAGATTTGTCACAGGGGCCCTGAGGTATTCCCGTGTTTCGCACCACTATGCTGAATTAGGATGGCTCTTCCCTTCCTTCCGAAGACAATATTTCCTAGGCACATTCCTTTACCAAATAATCAATAGTCATCGTCCGTCCTACGCATACAATCTCCTACAACTCAAATCATCTATCCACACCCTCTCCACAAGATCTCGTCCTTCTGACCTTTACATTCCTTTCCACAGATCTGCATCATTTAAACATTCCTTCGTTGTCCGTTCCACTGCAGTCTGGAATTCCATCCCACTAAAAATCCGCCATGCATCATCCTTATCCACCTTTAAAACCCTCTTATTCCAATTCCTCTTCACAATCCAATCAGACGCTGGTTAAATACATACTATGTTATAAGGATTTAATTTTCTTTTATTCTGTGTTGAACGTGAATTTTCATCACCACTCACTAAGCATTGTGAGTAGATAAAATTTGATTTTTCTTAAGTTCTAATTTGTTATTCATGAAATGTATTTCAGTGAAATGTAGTTTATTTCTAATTATCTTCAACATACTTCTCGCTATGTGTATATATATACTTTATTTTATTTTCTCTTCTCCTAATCTTTACGCATAATCACTTAAATATCTTAGGGAACATATGTATATCATTATTTGTTTTTTTATATATTTTTTTGTTTTAGTTTTTACAATTTCTTTCCCTACATATTAACAGTTATTATTATTTTTTTTTAAATTTTATATTCCATCACTACAATGCTTTACCTATAAAATAGATTTTACTTTCCTTTCTAATTTCATTCAGTGATTATTATGCAATTATTTTAGCTCCAATATTGTAGTACTGAACCCCTATTACCCAACTGTCCTCGTTAATTTATCCTATGAGCTTAATTAATACTTAATGTATTACATGTATTTTGTTATTATTCATTGTAATAAGTCTTTTGACCAGATTTATAGTTAATATATATGAACAATACTGTTATTCTAAAGGGACCTAGTCCCAGAATAAAGATGATTTTTCTATTCTATTCTATTCTAAGTAATTCATAACAAGGAAAATCTTAAGGTGCGAATATCTCCTAATAAAAGCATTTGCTGACATACCTTTAGAGGAAATGTTTTTCTTGTTTTGAGGTTCTTAGTTCATTTTTGCAGTTTGGCCACTTAAAACTGAAATACCCTGTATGTTGGATGTTAGCAGCCATAATCCATGGATCTAGATCGATTTGTCACGTTTGCTCATGATCCGGAGTAATTCGATGGCTACTGCTTGTTTGGCAAGGGGATCGCATATGAATGGACTTCCACTGCACAATAGTTCGTAGCAGCGTGACGTCGTGTGACTTCCTCCAGAGTATCTTTGCTTCCGCCATTAATAATCGTTTGTAAGAAGACAATGTCGCTCGAACAGAGATCAGAATGATTTGTATTGCCAATCGAAAAATCCTATTGTTGGGGAGGTTGGGACTATATATGGGCAGAGAATAACGTTGTGTTTTTAATTAAATGTGAATCAAGAAGAAGCCCTCATCGTACCTCGGTTTGCCTAGAGGTTATTTCAATAATAAGTGAGATTTTAAAAAAAATAGCTTCGAATACACCTCACCCTCCTCTCACCGCCCAAAACACACAAAAAAATTCTGAGAATCTGACCAGCAAATCTCTATGTATCGGGCCAACCATCAGTAGACAAGCTACATAAAAACACTTGATATTGTTTAGTTTGATGAATCGTATTGTTACAACTAACACATCTATTAATGTCTCTTTTATTATAACTATCCAAGGTAACTGAATTGCATCAATGAAAAGCCACTGCTTAAGGAGAATATATATATATATATTTTGTATACTGTCAGTAAACTGCTGTATATTTATTGAAATAATAAATATAAATTTGTAACAAACTAATCTAGAGACAAAACATAAATGTTAGGTTATAATTTGGAATAATTCCAAATTATGTCTCCAAAATGTAGCCTAGAAACCTTTCAACGTTTCGCAAATTGAGGCATCATCAGGATAAAAAAGAACACCGAATCGTTAGTATTACCTTACATCGTGAGTACGCAGGATCGTGAGTACATCGGATGTCATAGATATTCTATTAATTGTTCTTTTCTGTCCTGGTGGCCCAATTGGCGAAACGTTAACAGGTTTGTTTTCTTTCCCTGCATATTGGAGACATAATGTGAGGTTTGGAATTTTCAATTCGATGTTTAATAGACATTTAAGGCATGTAATATCGAAAAATTAATTATATTTTCTTCTATCATGTAAATATATAGAAACATTTTCCTTTACTTAATAACTACTTTGTTTTTCATTAAAAAAAAATAATGATTTTGATGAATTCTCGGAATTAATGTTTTAATTTTCTAGACATATATTTATAAATTATTCTAATTGAAATATTAATTGTATGATTCAGAATAAATATTTACATATATCATATAAAGGTTAATACTTACAAATTTTAATGTAAACTTCTATCTCAGATCTGAAAGAATCGGATCCCTCTGTTTCAAAGTTATGCAGATAAGTATCTTTATGCCGGTCTCTCCGGTCTAGTGCTAACTTCACTAATGGAAGTCAAACCCGTTTCTCTAATAAGGTCTACGGGTGCAAACACTTCAAAGAGTGTTTTACCAGGAGATGGGAAATGCCACTAGGGAAATATGGAAGCTTCACTTATTGCGGGTAAACATAATTTGTACTGGAACTTTTCGTCATGAAGACATTAAGACTAAAAGCATCCCTTGGAAATGTTTCCTATACATTTTAAAGGAACCGAAAATTGAATTTTCGTTACTTTTATCCTTTGAAAAAATTCATAAATATTTCTTGTAAATAAAAACATATCAAACTGGCTCTAAAAAATTAATAAAAAAATATCTGGTCCACTCACATGACTTTTCTACCTATTTCAGAAAAGTTTTTATATTATTACATATGTTCATGAAGAAACGAAAAAGAATTGAACTAGATACATTTTTTCTGAAAATTGATCAAACATAAGATTTGAGTACGATTTATTTGATAAACTAAAGCAATGTAAACCGGCTTAAAGTAGATCAGTGTAAACATTTCAATAGTTCCTAATATTGCTGATCAAAAACTTTTTGTCATAGCTTAGTATTGTCAAACAAGAATTTCTGTTAAAAGTAGAGGAAATAGTGAAGATTGTGTGATGCGGGCTACAGATTTTCTTACTTTCACTTAGTCATCTTTATTCTCTCATTCACCCCTTAGTGACACCAGGATATGAAACCGTAATCTTACATTGGAAATTGAATAGCTGTAACTTCGTTAATAGTTGTCCAAAATAAACGATTTTTATATGACTTTGTAGGGAATTTAATTACCTTTTAAACAACAGATTTTTCTGGAGGCTCTGAAACGTATAGATCCGTCGAAAACCGCATGTCGGAAATTTGACCCGATTGCAATACTTTCCTTACCTAGTATAGGTAGGAAAGTAAAAAAAAACATGACCCCCAAAAATATATTTTTCTTCTAAAAAATAGGCACAACTACTCAAATATCAAAATAAATTAATGTTATTTGTTTTATTTGATTATATTTCAAATAAGATTAAAGTAAAAACATTTTTAAACCACAAATGACAATTTAGTATTTTTAAGTAGTTTTATGTACTTAAAAATAATTTATATATTTACTGAGGTGGATGGGAAATATTTAAAGAGGCATATTTAAAGGGCACTTAATGTTTTTATATATGGTTTCTTCAAGGAATAAATAGGCTTTTCTATTTTCAATAATTTTTTATTATACTTCTGACGACGTTTAGAGCTAATTGGCTCATTATGAAGCCTTGAAAGCATTTTTTTATATACTAATTTCATGAACTAATACATGTAGTATGCCTATTGCCACCGAACAATGAATTCCTCGTCATAACCTCCCTTAAATTTTCGCGCATTGATTGATGCATGGTCCCAAACGGATTAAAAATATATTTAAAAGTAGACGGAGTAGGTAGTTCCGTACTATATACACCAATCAATACGCAAAAATTTAAGGGAGATTATGACAAGGGAATTCATCGTTCGGTGACAATTGTTATACTACATATATTAGTTCATGAAATTAATTTATAAAAAACTGTTTTGATGACTTCATAATGAGATAATCAGCTCTAAACGTCGTCAGAAATATAAAATAAAAAAATCGTTGAAAATATGAGGGCTTATTTATCCTTGAAGACACCACATGTAAGAAATTTAAAGAGATAATAGTAGATCACCTGAAATACAAAAAAGTTTATATCAACCCTGTTCCAATTTTTGGCAGAAAAGTTTTTTTTTTAAAGTAAATTTTGGTTGAATATGAATAGAAGCAATGACTAAATTTAATTTATGTAATTAGCAATTTCTTTACAATAAAGTAGACGAAATTAGCTAAAAACGCAACTATATTTTATCTCTTGGCCATTTTCTTCTTAATCTTCGTTGCTCAGGTAACAGGGAGCAGGAGATAGACCTACTACATCAATAAAAAAAAAAAAAAAAAAATCAAGCAATTACACTAAGACAATAAAAATACAACAAATTTGCTAGATGCGCAACTGCGCAGGTGCAAATTGCATAAAATAAAATAAATAAAAAAAAAAATAAAAATTTTTTTTTATCTTTGTTGAAAATATTGAAAGAGGAGTATTGGGCGTCTAAACTACAGTAATAGGTTTTGTTTTTCATAAAATTTTGAAATTTTTATTTTTTATATAATTAACCTCTGTCTCAAATATAGACAACCCATTAAAAAATATTACACGTTATTAAATTAGATTAAAGGAAAATAATATTTTCAATAATATATATTTTTAATAATATTTTCAAATTAAAAAGTATGTACTGTTATAAATAAATCACAAATGTACTTTTCATTCATAGGAAAAGATGTACCCCCTCCCCCATACCAGACTGAAACGACAAGAAACCGCCCGACGTTTTCGACTACCGAAACGCTTACTAGACAAACTGTTTAAACTTCCAACTATTTACAAAAGACTCATGTACATTGCTATAATAAGGCCTATTTGGACTTACGGGATCGAGCTTTGGAGCTCTACTAAACCATCAAATTCCTCTCGTATCCAATCCAAAATCCTTCGTAAAATCCTCAATGCTCCCTACTTTGTCACAAATAAAATCATCCATAACGCCCTTAATGTACCCTATGTTTCCGATTTAGCTCAATCCAGATACCTATCCTTCCATAATAAACTTCTGAACCATCCGAATCCTCTTGTTTCCAACCTTGCTTCCTCTTCTATTCCTGATAACTCTCTGAGGCGTCTGAAAATAAGATGACCTTTTAATATAGAAATATAATAGGAGTGCTACCAATGGGTAGTCTCTCTTCATCTTGTACATGTCATGTTACTTGTTTCATATTTACTTGTTTTATTTATCATTTAATACAGTTGTAAATATCAGTGATAAAAAAAAATGAACATATTTTTTTTTGTCTATAAAATATTTATTTCCGCCTGTCAAATTATTATTGACAATCAGTAAATGTGATGGCGATACATGATATAATGACATGACAGGCATTGGGAAGGAAAGTACTCAGCAGTACCTCTTCCATAACTCGTTCCAATTACTTAGGTTGTCTAAGGAATTATGGTTCATCCTGAAATAAAACATCCCTTGTAAATGTTGCTTCTTCAGAAAAAATATTTTCTAACGGAAGCAACGTTTCCTTCCTTGAATTTTCAAACGCTTTAATATTGCAACCCCATTAAGCTTGTTGCATTATCAACAGGACGTGAGTACCTTCTAAAAAAAATAGCTCATTGTAAATTAATATTCCTAGTAAAAGATAATAAAAGCTTGCTCGAATCATTTTCAAGAAAACGTAAAAATTAGAATTAGGAATACTCATTTGTTCACATAACGCAATAACGATCCCTTTGAAGTCTGAGGAAATGTAATAAATCCAACGTTTATAAACCTAAAAATGTCAAACATTTAACCACGATAGTTTTTTTCACATTTATGAATTATAAACCTTTATCTAATGAATAGAGTGAAAAGAAATAGTTCTACAGTTAAATATCATCTCTGCAAGAAAATGGAGGCAGGGAAAATGTCTTTAAGCCATTTATTTGCATTACCGCCGGGCTTCCTAAAGATTTTTTTAAGAAGTTATGATTTATTTATTTAAGTCCCCATTTTTTCAGGGGTGCCATTCGAAACGACGTGATAATGCCGTTATTTTTTAACGGGCCACCTCTTGGAAAAAAAAAAACTTTAGTGCTTACTTATAATCCTTCTCTTCTCCATTTTTCCTCCCGAGGCTTTTAGATGAACTGTTATACCTGTGCGTCCGAGGACCTGAAAAATAGGCTGGATAATATATTTTAGGTATTCTATGGGAGAATCGAGCCTGATTAATGGTACCACTTCGAGGCCATCGCTTTATCTCCACTCTTAAGAGGAGATCCATTATTATTAGATATACCGTCAGCGACAAGGTGTTACAACAGAATGAGAAAATTTTAAATTATCCACTGATAGTCTTCATGATTTACTATATAATTGATATGCGATATGATCGATTAACTCCAATATCCTAAACTTCTAACCAGTAAATAAACACAAGAAATATCTTTGCGTAAATAATTTTAATTATGCTTATAGTATGCATGCTATGTAAATATAATGTATATATATAATTTCACTGATCTTTCAATGCTCAAGGTCTTGGGTTTGAATCCCGGCTCATGGCAGAACAATTATTTATTCAGTTCCCACAGCAGTGGGGCGACCCTGGGATCAGGAGACCCTCCTGGGGCACACTCAGCCTCTATAAAGTGGGTTCCCTCAATTAAATAATTAATCAAGGAGAAAAACCTGGCGGCTGAGGGTGATCTGTGAAACCTTGCACAACCGTGAACTAAGAAACAGTACTTTCTCTGAATAGTGTTGAATCAATGAAGACCCTTCATTGATTGTAGTGGTACAATTGTATATAATTTAATATACATATTATGTAACAAACTATGTGTTAAATCCAATTAAATATTTATGTTCACTATGACTTTATGTTATATTGGTTATGGTTTCGTTACGAAAGGTTATGTTTAGAAAGTTAGGTTAACTTATGGGTATCTATATATTTTTTTTATTCATGAAATTTCTAACTGTATTGAAACAAAAATATATCTGGAAGAATATAATGACATAGAAAAAGTTGTAGAGAAACTAACTAATGGTAACACTCTACATAATTTCTTCATTAAAAGATCACGGGACACTTTTCAGACGGCTAGGAGGGTTGTCAGGGAACGAAGTGTTAGGAAGTTGGAAATGAGAGGATTCAGATGGTTCTAAAACAGAGATGGGCAAATGCTAATGTGAGTACCGAATACCAAGTATTTTAATGAAATTGAATCACTATTGGGAATTTAATCACTACCTTAGTTAATCATTTGACATCAACTGCGTAGTAATTAAATTCGTTGGTACTAAAAAAATTTCAGTATTTAAGTAAAATACTTATTACTCAGAGTATTTTTTGCCCATTTCTGTTCTAAAGTACATTATTGAAGGATAGCTATCTCAATGGGGCCAAATAAACATAAGGGACATTAAGATCGTTGTGGGTCAATTTACTTACGATAATGGTAGTGGCATTGAGGATTTTGCTAAGGGTTTTGGATTGTAAAGACCAGTTTAATTCGATGATTTGGGGGAGCCAAAGTTCAAATAGGTCTTATTAATATTTTATAACCGCACTTTTATGCAGTTGGCTGTTGCCTGGGGCCTCTCCCGGTGGTAGCATCACATACATGTTGTGTGAACGGCCCCTAAAGTGTTTAGCACTGCACCCACTTGTCCGCTCCGGTCTGCCTCGTCCCGATTTATGACTGAATAGGTAGCAAGTCCGCACACATGGCCGCCTGACGCTTTTCGAGTCAAATAGCTTCCTACTCAGTCATATTTATATTTTTCTTACCGAGTAAGGTCGGAGCGGACTAGTGGACGCCGTGCTTTATAGTCATGTATATGAATATTTATTAAGTAATTGGAAGCTTAGAGCATTTTTCTAGTAAGTGCTGAAGTAGCTAGAAACGTCGAGCGGTTCCGTCTCGTATTAAGATTTCAAGGTGTTAGATTTTTTCAACAGGGACAATTAGGGTATTATCAAAGAATATTGTTGAAAAGGAAGTCATAGGTTTACGACGAATGTCAAAGGTGATTTGATGGGATTTATTAAAATTTATTTTAATCGTCCATCATATGGGTATAAATTGTTATTAAAATATAAAAATGTTTAAAATAAATTAGATTAATAAATGAAAAAAATATTAATATAATATAAATATTATATTAAAATATAAAATAAATTATATTAATAAATAAAAAAAAATATAAGGACTATTAGTACATGAACCTCAATATCTGATCAATTGAACACTAGTTAACCCTTATAAAAGAAATCTTTATCCTAGCGTTTCTCAATTAACAACACAGACATCATCCTGAGAAAGTAATTCAACCAATACGAGAAAGAGTCTAAAAAGGAACTGGATGGAGATTTGCTCCGTAACAAAACATGACTTTGTCATCCACTGCAGAAGTTACTCCTAGAAGAACAACAATTATAAAATAAAATAAGAAAATTGACAAAAAGTAAGACATATAGGACTAAATAAATTGAAGTTTTAAAAAAAACACCTTATCTAGATGCATTTATTTAAAGCTACTTTATTTTTATTTGTTTTACCATTACTGGAACAGGATAGTATTGCGATCGGGTAAAATTTTCGATGTGCTGTTTTAACTGATCTCTGAGCCCCTTGAGTCAAAAAACACATTTTCAGCTATTGCTCTATTACTGGACCGATTTGGTTGCTTCTTGTTTTGTTCTGTAGAGTTTTACCACTCCCTGCGTAATAGCGGCTGCGCAGTAAGAGACAAACATGTTTTTCTGTAGCGCGAAAACAAGCTCTAACGATTTCGGTGAAACTTTCCAATAACCTTCAACTTAATATCCTCTCAATTTTCGTATAATTAATAAATTAGCGATAAAATTCTGTAACAACAGTTATAAAGGAAAGAAAAATGTTTTGAGGCTAACTCGCAAAGTATATATTCTATTGTAAAGTTTATATAGAATCTTTTGAAAAGTAATTAAATTTCCTACAAAACATTCACGACGAAACATCGAACTAGTATTAGCGATGATTCAGCGAAATCTACTTTTTACACATTTTATAATCTTATTACTTTCCTAACGCTATTAGTGAAAGTATTGATAATGATTTTTTTCTTTTTTCAATGTGTATATTTAACGTTGTATGAATTAGTCTGAATTTGGTAGAAAATTCGTATGAGTGGACACACCAGATTTTTTTATCGTAATTATTATGATTGATTCCAAAAAAAAAAAAAAAAAAATTATACCAAGTTTTAAATCATATAATAATAACTTGCTAAAACATTTAATTTTATGCAATAATAAAATATTATAATCAATGGTCAACACTTTCTGATGGTTGTAACATTACATCATAGATATGATATTTCACCGTTGGGGGATGCTAAAATTATTTTTTTTGAAACTTAACAGTTACCTCATGGTTTTGGCACTTGAATTCTAAGAGGAAATAAAACAACATATTTTTATCACTTAATTCCGTAAATGTTCTTGGCTTAACTACATGGTAGGGCCAAACTTATTATTATTTTTTTATAATTTATAGCTAACATTAATTTTAAAACGCCAATTCGCTCACCCCACCTCCCAACCATACTAAGGGCAGGTTAAAATTTAATAGGCTGGGTGTGGCGTAGGAGGGTGTTTTAAACCTAGAGTTCATTAACGGCAATAAAATTGAAATCGAATATTCTGCAACCATTAGGCTCAAGGAATAGGAATCCAATAAATTATTCCACTCATTACATAGCTTATTATTAATCACAAAATAAATAAAAAAATAAAAACAGTATCACTACAGCCCATGAATGATCTTGGGATCTGTAAATTGTTAGAAACTACTATTTCAATATAAAGATTGAGCATAGAGGTGTCCGGACAAGGATCACGCTCAACCGTCTGGTTTGTTTCACCTGAATAATTATTTAATTAAGAGAACCCACTTTATAGAGGGCTAATAATATTACTGACAAGAATGTCCACTTTATTTATTATTTCAGTATTAATTGCAAAATAATAAATAAAATTAAATTATTATATGTCCTATTAGGAAATGTGCGATGTATTGATGATTAGCAAATTGCATCGCTGTTGATATGTCAGGAAATCTTGAATGCCTTGTGTTTAGAACTATTAGTCCGTAGTACAGACCCCTTTTTATTGAATTATTAACATCCGCCTGAAAATTCGTAAATAGTTTTATCTCATCGTAACCTAAAACTATTTTATTTACGAAAACTCTTGAAATATGGGCGTTTTAAATCTGGAGGAGAGCAAAATTTGTCTATTTAATTAGGTACTAAAAAATGGTAAATACCTATTTGCTTTCTACTTTGATTGTAAGATAATTTGAACACAAAGTTGATAAAAAAAGGTGGCGTACAAAAATATTGGGCCGTTTGTCCTATTTTGAAAATTTGAGGGAGTAGGCCACGCCGGCTCAATATTTTTAAAGGCCACCTTTTTCCTCGATTTTCTGCTCAAATTATCTTTCGATCCTAGGAGAAACCAAGAGAGTATTTACGAGTTTTCAGTACCTAATTAAATAGATAATGTTTCCCCCCCTCCAGATTGAAAATTCCCAAATTCAAAGAGTTGTTGTAAATAAAATAGTTAATACGAAGCTTCCAATGTGATAAAACTATTTACGAAGTTTCCGACGGATGTTAATAATGCGATAAAAAGGGGTCTGTACCACGGACTATGTATCTAAAATTGCAGGTTATTATATGCTGGTTAATAATAATCTCTGATTAATTTATAAGTTTAGATATTATCTAAATTATTTATTATAAAAGGCTTATTAGCGAAATTATTTTTTGCAAATTTTTTCCAGGAAAATAATTTAATTTATTAAATAATGCCATTAAATATTAAGTTGTGTCTAACTTGTGAGAGTCCATAGCTGGATGGGAGTTGCTTACTTTTATGTTTTGTTAATTTCATTCGCAAAGAATAATTTGATTGGTATCTTAAATAAAGTGTTATTATAGTTGATTGACGGTTGATGCATGCGGTAAAAATAATTAGAGAATTGTAGAGAATTTGTTTTTATTAGAATTTTACTTTTGTTTTCTATACCCTGTATATTTTTAAATATAATTATATTTAAAGTTGTATTACTAATGTATGCGCTATTCTTGACAAGTATAAATCCTTCATTCACACATTATATTAATTATTGAAGAGGGATTTAATTTAAAATGAAAATAGGAGCAGACTGACTTAGCAATGTTGACAAAGCGGGTTTAACACTTGAAAGTTTGTTCCATTGCAGGCAGCTTCGCCATTCAAATGTACTACTTCAGAACGGATAGCTGATAATTAGGAATGTTTGTGAGCTGTCCTTACTTCACAACCTGCTAAATGCTTTAGTAATCTAACGACAGATTAGAAATATACATTATTATTCATTAACATACATTAGCAGTTTCAAATCGTTTATTCTCAACATTTAGACCAAGAAGTAAAATATAATATATCGACAGCCACTCTGCAAAGGCCTGTCATTTTTGTTCCATGAGTATTATATTTTTTTTTTTTTTTCAGGCCTAAGACAAGGATATAATGCTCGATGTAACTTTTTTGATCATATTTCTGCCAAATAATCTATTAAAACCATTACTTCTAACTTATATGTGTTTAGTTACTTTATAAAAACAGGTAGTAGTTAGGTAAAAGCAATCAAATTTATTGTAGTAACACTGATAACTTTGTTCATAATGATGAAATCATAACAGGAACAAAGTCAGTTTCCAAAATTTAGAGAAATGATACTTAAAATAATCATTTGTAAAACACTTAACTGACTGAGTATTTGATCACACGGGTTATTCATTTTTTTGTCTCCCACTGAAGGCGCGGCTCGAACGGAGTGCATGCGCTTTGGAGTAGTGTATAAAAGTTTCATTTTTAAAGTACTCAACTTCATATGGGCATGGTTTGATTCACGAATGCTTGATAAGTTCTAGGTAACCTGCTGATGTGTATATCACTTCGTTTCTGAACTTCTTATGAATCTCTTCGAAGATTCATTGGTTTGAAAAGATGAAACATGAGTTATTTTCTCTTCTCGTTAAAATTCACTGTCTGGAATTCGGCGGCATTGTAGCTTTGTTCCAGTCAAGCTCATATTGCTGTTGACAAGAGGTTTCGATTGTTTTGAAGGCCGTTTTATGTTATATTCCCACTTACCGCTCTCTTCTTTGCTTTGTCTCGTATCATGGAAAGTAGTACCGGCTTCATGGCAAGGGAACCCGAGCATTTGCCCAGAGGGATCGAGCTGGAAATGCCCGCCACTTATCAGAAATTAAAAAAAAAATACAAAGCATATGAGAAAAAAATAATTTTAACCTATTGATAAAGCTAATTTATACTGTATTCTATGCGCAAAACGCTTTATACATTCTATACTTACTTCACCAGCGTTCACTGAGCATTTCATTAAGTTTTTTTCGGTAGCGACACAATATCTATAACCTTCGCTGTAACTACAGTTTTTTACATCACATTTTGCTGGTTTTTAAATTACAGGTTTTTACGAAAGGTCATAGAGAAGAAATGAAACATCGTAGATTTCATTTTGTGATATCAGAATATGCGTCAGATCAAGATTGGCCAGATAAGAACAAAACCTCATTTTCCAAAGAAATTGTCCTTACAGGTTTTTGCAGTTTGGCTGTCGATATTCTTGAAAATAAGCTAGATAGTATTCGGTTTTGGAACTATCATTTCCGAAAAACTTATAACTACTTAAATATATTATTTACCCTATTGAAAATCAAAGAGAATTTATCTATTTTGATTTATTATTTTTAATAATGAACCACTGTAATCGACCAAGGAAAACAAAAAGTTAACCCCCTTACAATATGGGGATTTACGTTTGGCAATAGAGTATGCTGACCAGTTATGGACACGAGGCCCAGTGATGGACAGTTTAGCCTTTAAATGTAAATAATAAATAAGCTTTCTGGTTGCTTTACAGCTTCCAGTCCTTTTCCAGGATGAAGGAAAATGCTTTGAAAACTTTGAGGAATCGCTGTTGATAACTATAAGAAGGAATCCACCAAAAGTTTATTTAAGAAAAAATATCAGTGTTTTTTCTAAAGTGATCTCGAAGACCGTGTGTTTGATAGCTTCCTTAATGATGAGGATTAGGTCTGAATTTATGTCCATATCTCTTTAAATGTTAGGTTTATGACCATTAAAATGTCCACTTTAACATTTCAGAATCTCAGCGATTGAGTTTTACAATGAAGTTAATCAAAATTAACATTTTTATCGAATTTTGGGGAGTGTACATCATTAGATTAAAAATTAGTCCCAATATAATTTTCATTTTTCTGTGTATACTGGATAAAAAAATTATGTGAAATCAAGTACGCTTGTTTTTTTTTTTTCTAAAATGTCTTTGGCTAGTTAGGAACAGAATGTATTCATCACTGGGCCCACCCATGTCCACTGCTGGTCCCCCTGGTTGCTCAGTCTTTATGTAAAATTATCATATTTTTGTCTCAAAATGATGAGAAATCAGATGGTACCCTTGATTTTTATCAATGATTTCTATGTATCTGATATATAAAATTAAAATATTAGTTAATTAATTCGTAATATTTGAGAAGCAGATCCGTCATAAACAGATCAACTCTTATTGAGATTTAGTTGCTTAATGATCATCGTTAACAAGTCAGCAAACACAGCTTAGTATTATTGCTTCATTCTGGATCAGGGCATATCGTCAGTGCAATCAAATCCATGTTGATCCATCCCTATATTGATACAGCTTAAAATTGATATTGGATCTATGATGGTATATTCTGCTATACGAAGGTAATAAACATAATTTTAAATTTAGAAAAATATATGAAATACACCAAATAAAGGCAAGAATGTTCTTTAAAAAACTATTTTATGGTACTTTTGTGAAAAAAAAAGCGAAATATTTCATGAATGTGTTGAACATATGTTAACCTTAAATATATATAATGTAATTTAATCACTCTATATCCAATATTATATTTAAATTTCTAGGTATCTATCGTTGGTTTATCCGGAAAAATCATGTAACATTTTAGAAAATTAAATTAGTGAATTGGTGAATTTCCTCTTGGTGAAATCTTAGTATAAAAATCACAAGAAAAATAAAGAAATGGATAGAATAAAATAAATAAATAAGGATAATAATAGACATTTATAGGTAATAAGATAGAATGTATAAATAAATAAACATTAAAAAATATCAGTAAAATCAGTAAATGAATTGAGATTAATAAAATGAAATGAAATCAACTGAAAAAAAAATAATAATAAGAGAAAATAGAATAAAAATAAATAGATAAAGAAATTAATAAATAAAAAAATAGTAATAAATCTGCAAAGGATCATTAATTATAAGCCTGTCATATGTGTTTTTTAAGTCTTTCACTATCCAGGAACTTGATGACTTTGGTAACGATTTCTTCTTGATTTCCCAGAGATGCTGACATATTCTGAGGTATTCCGAGATCTTTTAATCTTGCGGTTTAAAAAGGGCATTCTTCCAAAATATGTTTTATAGTTAATGATTGGTTACACTTTTGACATCTGGGAACAGAATCTTTTGTTATGAGGTGGAGGTGAGTCAGTCTAGTATGTCCAACACTCAGTCGCGTGAGGACGACCTCTTCTCTACGACTGCTGCGTCTTTAGCTTGTCCACGGTTGCACCTCTTTCTTTATTGTTTTTAATTTGCTAGGTGTGCTGTTGTCCCACAGTCTTTGTCATTCTTGGAATATGGTTTCTCTCAGAGGTCGTGCAAAAAAACTAGTTCAGATGGTGTCAGCCTGGAAGAGTAAGAGCTTCTTTTGCTGCTTTATCAGCCATTTCATTTCATTTAATTCCTTTTCTCCACTCAAGTCATGAGTGTCTGTGGCTGTAGCGCTCTTACTCATCCTCCGCTGGTTTACAATACCAGTGAAGTGGCTGAGGGAGAAGCGTAGGGATCTCCTAAGCCTCCCTTTTCCCTCCACATGTGGAGGGGACAGGATTGGTTCGGAGATCACCTGGCAAATTGTAAATAATGTATATAGGTATGTTTTATATAAGGTGTTTGTTTTACTTTTATTTCTATTTTTATTTACTTATGTGTATATATATATTTTTTTTTTCTTTACTCTTTTGTTCTTTCTTCTTATTCTTTCTTCTTATTCTTTTGTTATTACTTTATTTATTTATATTTTTGTATATACGGTATGAATGCAATCTCTGAACTCTATTATAAGTGTCCTTAAACTGTGACAAATTGTAATATTTCTGAATAAAGTGTTTTAATAATAATAATTCCTATATGGCCAGGCGACCAGATAAAATGTACCGTTGTTCCAACTCCATGAAGCATTTTTATAAGGCTTAAAACTCTAAAAGTTATTATGCGTCGGAGCGTGACGGAACCGGTGACAAATTAAACAAAACACAGTAAAAGCATCAAAAATGGCACATAGCATCGTATCTATTGAATATAGCCACACTGTGTGTGTTTCAATGTTTTAATTTAACAAAGGAAAAATGATCAAAGGCAGTGAATTAATTTTACGAAATGTCACCTAAAGACTTTTTAGATATAACTCCCACAATAAGCTCCTTTACTTGACCTGATTTTTTTCGGTAAATGAGATTTACTTCTAGGAATAAACCTAAATTAGCAGGAGCAAACTGCTCTCGGGAATTGAAATGGGAGCGATTGTGAAGACACCTCGCCTACATTTGCAACGAGTTAGAGAGGCCCTAAAGGTGGTAATTCCGACGGTACGGGAGCTCGTCTGCTAAAAAGAGGCCTGCTTACAGGGGCCCAATAGCTCCGTTTAGTGCTTCCGGAGTTAGGGCAAACTAAAGTGCTGTGAGCAATTTACTATTTGCCGTTAATTTGATCTGTCCTAACATTAATTCTAAACTGATAAGACATGTGAATTAGGTAGCGTCATTAAGGACCATAACTAGGAATTGAAGATGAAGTATGAAGAATAATTTTATTTGTTTACACTATTATAGGCTAATAATATTGTGAGTGTTGGAACATCTAAATAAATAAAAATATTTAACTACTAGTTTTATATCTGTTTTACCTGTGCTCATATTATACTCCGATAAATTCAAATTGTTTCTCTTTTTTTAAATTTCTTTGATGTTTTCCCTATGTACATTTTAGAATAGCTGCAGTATATTCTATAAATAATATTTTTTTGTCTGTAATTTTCATTATGTCTTTGGTCTTTATTCAAGTATTTCTTTCTTCTTCTTTCTTATTATAGTTAAAAAACCTGGTTATTACTTCTCATAGAACTGTTTACTTAAAATAATCCTCTTTCATACTTGCTACCTTGTTTTGGAAATCCCTACCTACTTTCGTACTTAAATCCTCATCCTTAACCACGTTGAAACACAATTTATTTATCCATCTTCTCAGCAATCAATCTTCTGAATATATGTAAGGGTATTATTTATGTTCTTTAGAGCACCTCATTTTACTGTCTTCTTACAGATACTTATGTGTTACTCTTAAAAATCTACCTATAATTCAAATGCTAGCCTTTCTTTCTTTCAATTTAAAGACTCAATTTCAATATAATATAATTAACAACAAGAAGATGATTAACATGTATTCCAGACAAATGGCACTAGGTTATTCATTATAATTATTCTTAGGGGTCTGAATGCCCCAGAATAAAATTTACTTTTCTTCTTCTTCTATAATTTTGACTTTGAGCTACTGTACGTTTATTAGACTTCTTATTACTGCAAATTCATTAGCAATATACCTGTAAGCTACGGACATTCAATCATAAGGCACCATTAGCATGCATAACAAATATATCATAAACAATGAACTATACACATATGTGTATATTGCAAGTGAACTAAAAAGCGAAACCCCCAAGATTCCATGTCAATAGAACTAACAAGGAAGTCCCACACAAAGCCCCTTCAAACCTCTTATTGACAAGATCGGATTTAATTTTATTCTCCCTTCTTACCCTCGACCAACCCCTCATATCAAGGGTCCCTAACCCTATACACCAAGGGACCAAGGCACCAGCGCGCTTCCTCCAATATCTTAAAAGAAAGAATTTTGTTTGTTGCTAAAATTAAATTACTGAATTCAAAGCTAAAATTTGTTTAATTGAATATTTATTTGATTCAATTAGGCACGCTCTGGTTTATAATTTGAATTATTAACTATTCTCTCTATTGTACTATCTCTACGTATTTGTTCACTGTTTGAAAACTTTTGGAACCCCAATCTTATCACCGTTCTCATTGTTGTAGCATTCATAACCCTTGTTTATTCCACCAGAATACTACCCTTTTATGCAAATTTCAATTACATTTACTTTATCATGTATGCTGAACATTGGGGGTTTTATTCTCTCGTTTCTATTGCAGTTATATACACACACATATATATGCTATCCAAATATTTACTTACACTAAACAAAACAGATTTCATAATTGGCAATTTCATTACTATCCAATTTTCCGTTGATCTTTAATTATTAGATGTCCAAGAGACAGATTGTTATATTACTCAATAAAGAAATTAAAAAAAAAAAAAATTATTTGAACTGGAAAGACCTAGAAATTGAATTTTAAAAATAAGCCTTTTTAATTGAGTAGTTATTGATTATTTTTTGTTAGGTTATGTTCGAATCTGTCGTTTCGAAAAAGAGTCAATTTCATTTATTATATTTTTTTTTCTACAGAACTAATTCTGTAGAAGTAAGTGATTCTCTGAAGAAGTAACAATTATATTCTTTAAAGTATCCTACTCATTTCTTCTAATGATTTCAGAAGTTTGTGTATTAATGTTTTATTTTTTTTTTAAATCTGATAATGATAATTTTTAATATTAAAAGTGTTTCATTATTTTAACCTTAGTTGTTATAATAATTTTGATATTTAAAACTCTTGGAGGACATTCTGATGAATATAAATGGAGACCGAAAACGTTACTTGAATGTTAAAATTATATCATTAAATTTATTTATTTCAGTTAAGTTTTTATTGAGCGTAATTTAATTTCTGTGCTAGGTAAAGATTTATCCATCATTATTTAAATAATGAAAAAATCTTCATCGTGGATAAAAATATCTAACCCAAAATTATTAAGATTTATTTGTAAACAACTCAAATCACAAAATTATCTTTTATTATTTTTAAGGCTTAAGTGAAAACTAAGTACTTGTATTATATTAAGAATTATAGTTTTCAAAATTTCAGAAATAGCAAATAACTAAGTATTATCTTCAGAGATTCGTTTTTTTTTTTTAGATAAATTGCCAGAATATGAATATTACAGAAAGTCCACATCATGTAGCCGCAATGAATACTTAGGTGGTAAAAAAAAAAACCAATATTTTTCATGGGCCATCTATAATTTAAACACTAACTATAGCCCTAGTACCAACGCCCTTCAGTGTGGCAGACTGTATTAGTACTCAATAAAAAAAAAAAATAAACACTCAAAATACATTTCTTTTCAAAGCAGCTCATAAAATCTTTTGATGGTGGCTTCAACTGGATTTGACAGACCTGAACGCCTCAATTTACCGAAATAAACGAAAAAGATAAATTGGATTAAGATAAATTAAAACTTATTAAGAAGCTACCATATGCTTCTGTGATATCAGTTCTAACCAACTCAGGATGAAAAAATTACATCGTTATTTTTAATTTTTTTTTCAATTAAAATATCTTTTTTAATTTATTGATGATTTCATCAAAATTGACGATATTTTAAGACAGTGTTTTCGGTAATATCGATATACTTATTAAAATCGATGGCTTAAGTTAATAATTAAGACCGATAAAGCAATAAAATCTATGTTTGAATTCTTATGATTTATCACTAATTTTTAAGTTTAACATCGGACTGAAAATAAGAATATTTTTAGCAATTATAGAATCGGTCTATATTTCGCTGATAGTCTTGAATGAAAAAGAGAATTATGAAATTCAGAAAAATCGAAAATGCTGATTATTAATTTTTGTTTGTTGTTTGAAGGCATAAAACTTAACTCATCAACGCATACGGTTTATTTAAACTATAAGTTTTTTTTTTAAAAAGACTAAAAAAATTATTTTAAAAAAATAATTAAAAATAAATTATAAAAAATGTATAGAAAACTATATAAAAATGTTAAAATCACAAGATGAAATAACAAGTAAAAATGGTGGGTTTTTTATAAATATGTATTTTTAAAAAACCTGTACCACTACAATCCATAAAGGAGCTTGGGTTCGGTAATATTTAGGGAAAGTACGGCCAGAATCACTATCAACCGCCATGTTTGATAAAAACTGTATTTCTTTAAAATATAGGCACATTTCAAATCTTAAAAGTGAAAAATAACTTATATATTACATCCTATTATTTTCATTTTTGTCTACTTTCATTTTTTATTGATTAATTCAATTTAATTGTTCATTATTATAAGCATTTCCACTATGTCTGATCTCTCTTTTATTTTATTACAATTTTATATTTACATTCTACATCAATGTGTGTTCATCCTTTTTCATTATGTATTTATTTTACTTTTTAACCATGTCTCAATATTATCTTACATTTAAATGTAATTTTCTTACATACGTACAACCAAATATAATTATGATTATTCATTTTTCCCTCTCTATACTTCTAAGTTAGTTTTACAATGTATGGTCTCTTATTTCTATATTTATATTTTACTTCCATGTACGTTTTACTTCTTCCATTTTTGTTTTTATTCACATTGTACTCTTATCTATAATCTCTTAATTCTATTTTATATGTATATGTATATATTTATAATTTAACATTTCATAGATATAATATTTTTTTTCCCTTGTATCCATCCATATCTTCAAATTTTAGATACTGTAATTTTCTAGATTTTTTCCCCATTACCCAAACAATTCAGCAAACCCCCCAATACCTGCGCTTACCCTGGTTTTCCAGTTTTAAGTGAAACAGCTTGCTGAACACACCTGTAAGTTTCTAATTCTATTCTTCTAATTTTATTTACTTATTTATTTAATTTTTTTGGTTTTCTATTCTTTCTCCACAATCCTTTAGATCTATTACTTCATATTATATCCTTTTTCCTTTCCTTTCAATCTCTCCTGTAGATCTGTAGAAGTATATTCACATTTGCATATATTATATATTACACTACAACAATTTTTCATGAACTTAAATTAAAAACCATCAATTTTTACGACATTGAGAAATGCGAGATTGGTAAAATGATGGTAACGGTAATGAGGAAATGGTAACGGGTGCTGCCATTAATTACATATCCTCGCTTGTACTAATTATATATTTCATTGATCATTGCTCCCAAGGCGGGGGCTTTTATTGGCTCAATCCGCCGTAGCCTCGGGGCCTTTCAGAACGGATCCTTCTTTTTTATCATTTCTCAAGAGCTCTCCCAAACCCGAACATTTTTTTGCCATTACGAAACTTTTTTAAAGTTTTGGGATGTCGGATTCCGTGCCCTCAGAGACGGACTCTATAAAGCTCTGCCAATTATTAGTAACAGTGAAGAAATGGAGTTATTTTTCATTTAATAACAAGACTTAAACTTTGTTTATATCCTATAATTAAAGGGAGATGGAACATTTCTTCAACAATGTCATTTTCAAAAGTGTTTAAATCCCCTTCGGTAAATAAAATTGAATAACAAGTAATAATTTAATATTATAGTGAACAAATTTCTTAGATGGAGACGGTACCTTTTATTTTTCGAGTGTTAATTGTAAATGGTGTCATTGGAGTGTAAATCGCAAAAAATAAAAACTATTAAAAAGCTTAATATATAAACTTGTCTAGTTTAACTCATATGAACAAACATCTAACAATTTTACAGTACAGCAACAAAACACACACACTAGAGAGAAAAATACTTTATTTAAAGCAGTGCTGACCTACTATATAGGGTTGCTCGATACACAGCATACTCATCAATCCTTTTTTTTTTGGACATAGAAATTATATACGAATTCTTTTTCATATTATACAGCACAAACAATATCAATACTATAATATACTAATAGATACAATTACAATTATGCAATATATCATATATGCATATTTCGGTGAAACCGATACAAGACAATTTCTAAAATTTATAAGGAAAAAAAAAAATAAATAGTATTCGAATGCCAAAGTTTTAACACCAGAAAATTAGAACGCACACACAGCAAGTGACATAGCCCTATGGCCTACATATAACTATACAACTACTATATCTTCAAGAAAACTATCAAATCCTTGTGATGTAAACTTTACGTAAAATCGAAGAGTGAAAGTAATGCGTTGTGACTTGTCTTGGTCGAGTGGGAATTTTCCAAAATTCGCACTAACCCACATGTCATGAAGCTTTGTTAGGCTATCTGGTAGAGTAAGCTCTAACCTGTTGATTTTGAATTCTTGTTGTGATCGTCGTGTGATCTTCATAAGTCGCGATAATATTTCCAGTTTATCTTAATGAGCTAGTAGGTAATTAGTATTAGTAGGTAAGCTGGTAAGTAGGTAAATGTACGTATTCTGTTTTATTGTTATTCCTTTTTGTTAATATATTCACTCCACGTCCTTCGGTCAAATGCCAGTCCAAGATATTGCTGCTTACCAGTTTAAGTTATTGGGTCATTGTTGAGGAAAATAGGAGGCGCAGTTTTATTAGAGAGCCATGATTTATTGAATGTATTATATGTTCTAAATTGCAGCTTCGTTTCGGAAAGGTTCTTACACAACACGACTTTAAACAATCACAACTTTTCAGTTTTAAAATAATTTTCAGTAATGTTTCTATTAAAACTTTGAATCTTTTGTTTGAATTCTTTGTTAAGTCTATTAAAAGTCCGTTTGTCACATGTTAGCCGATAAGACAACCATAGTTTGCGAACTCTTCACTTAGACCTGAACAAATCTCTAATGTTCTGGGAACAGTTAGAAGATTTTAGACTTCTTGTAAACTTATCAACAGCTTCTTTGAATTCGAATTCGATCTTTAGGGACATTGAGGTAAAGATGTTTCGAATTTAAGCAGTCGTTGAAAGCTTCATAATCAATAGTCACCACTATAATTTCTTATTTTCATTTTCTTTTTTGAAAACTTCATTTACTTTATTGGAAAAATATACATCGCTCTATTCACTTATTTACTTTGGATTTCTATCATCTTGTAAAAAAAAAAATTAAAATGTTCATGAAAACCTCGTGAAAGCCTTTAAAACCACAATACCTCCGGGTAAAAAAAGGTAAGAATATTCTTGAGTATATGTATACTTAATATGTATATATATACAGTAAGTTGTATAGTTGCCTTATGGAGGGTAAGAAAAAAAAATAAATAAAAAAATAAAACCACAAAAAGTATTTTCAGATTTGTTTTTTGTGGAATAATTGTCAAAGTTTCGATTTAACTGAAATCTAACTGCAGATTTTCGAGAAGTTCTTGAAGCAAAATCCTTTTTAAAAACTATTTTGAATGGCGGATAAAATATCGATATAGTTCTAAGTGGTCCTCAAAGGCGGATCTATGCAGGGAGGGGGCTTTCGGGCTGAATTACCTTCCCCTCCTTCAAAACGGTGAAATATAACTATATCTTATGTAAAAAATCTTAAGAAATTATTTAAATAAAAGTATTATTGCTCCTGTAATTATATTTAAAAGTATTTCAAGAAGCACTTAAGCACCATTTCATATAGATAGTTAGTTTCTTTCTTTTTCTTCCGAAGTAATTACCGTTAAATATATGTGTATATATATACATATATTTAACGGTAATTACTTCGGAAGAAAAAGAAAGAAACTAACTATGCATATTTATATATATATATATATATATATATATATATATATATATATATATATATATATATATATATATATATATATATATATGCATATATATATATATATATATATATATATATATATATATATATATATATATATATATATATAGCAGCTCTAAAGATATGATATATATATATATATATATATACACACAGATAAAAGATTCTGGGCTAAAGTTACCATTACCACAAAATTAAATCCTAGATCCGCTAGTGGTAATAGTTCTCACTATAGTTTACCACATGTACAGTCCGTAAACTATAGTGGGAAAATAACTCATAGCTAAAAAGTCACAATCATATCTTTAGAGCTGCTAATTTCGCAACCATTTCGTTAAGTTAGAAATTGAGAGAAGCTGTTAAAAGGATAACTTAATTATTATACACATATAGTTTGACGGTCACGTTGCAAGAAATGCAAACTAAAAATGTTAAGAAGATAGAAAAAATATATATATATATTTTTTATTAATGGAGAAAATTATCAATTAATATTTCATCTTTAAAAAAAAGAAGAAATTATTACAGAAATGGTTTTGGTGTAATGTATGTATTTTTTTTTTTTTTTTTTGTGAAATGTATTTTTGAATAAGCCCAATATTGACCGAAATGCTCAAATTATCACCATTAGAATTTTTGCAGCGTGACTGTTGATTTGCTAAACAAACAAAAAAAAAAATAAAGGAAAAAAAAGAGCCTTGGTTGCTCTATAGATCATGTAAATTGTTTGACTTACTGAATATATAAAATACATAAACAGATAACCTGGTTCATGAATAATAGATGAACGAATATAAATACACGTGGTACGTAAATAAAACATGTTACCTTAAATTATGTACAACTAACAAAATCCAAGATGTTTCGGGAATATTTTCTCTAATGTGTATGTTGTATCTGTATATTAAATGTTTCAGTATTAAAAATAAAATAAATTAGTGCATTTAGGTTATTCCTCTTCATTATATATGGTAACAAATCTTGTGACATATTGCAATAATCAATATATATATATATATATATATATATATATATATATATATATATATATATATATAATAAAATCAGTATGATTGTTATAGTTTTTGTATTTAAAAATACAGCTCTTTTCAATACCGCAAATAACAGAAAATTTAAAATCCTGGCCAGGAATCCGAAGGGAGTTAGTCTTGCTAAACTCGGGAAGCCGGCTGGAACTTGAGGTAAACACAGCGGAAGTTGAAGTAAATTAAAAAGTTTTTTTAATTTATCTTTTGTTTCTTCCCTCTCAGGGGAGGCTTTTAAATTTGATGAAACGCAAACACAATAATTTCCAGTCGTATTTATCTACCGAAACAAAAATAAAACTTAACCATTAATTAATCCGTTTTTATTTATTTTTTATTAAAAAGTAATTCTAAATTATAGAATAAGAAAACAAAACGTACACTTAAAATATTTTTCGAATAAATATGTCAATATTATTTTGTTGTATAGTTAGCTTTATTAAAGGTTAATTTACGAGAATGGATACGAAATGCATAAATCCTGACGGGGAGGTATGACATCCTTCCAGGAATAAACAAGCCGATTTTTTTAATCTATTTCAATAGATAAACTTCTAAATTTGAAAAATTCAGAATAGTTCAAAGAAAACAAGGATATATATATATTGTGAAATAATTATTATTTTCGGAAGTTGTTCATTTAAATTTTTAATAAACTACATAGATTTGGAGTTTATTCCTTTTATTTGTTAACTTTTCGACCCCCCCTTTTTTTTTTATACATAGAATGGGATCCTCTTCAGAGTTTATATAATTAAATTAGATTTGATGATTAAATTATCTGAAATATTTTGATTTTCTTTAGGAACATTATTGAGTTTCTAATAGCGGTGGGGTCCTTTTTTGAGTGATTTTTCAACGCTATTTCTGTAAAGATGTTGGTCCCTAAGAGATTGAAATGCATAACATTCGATCAAGATATGGCTCACTGTGAGAGGTACATTCAGCAGGAAGTACATTGAGTTAGAGAATGTTTTATCATTAAATACTCGTGGGTAAGCCTAGTATGTCCGATCCTTAGACGGGTCTGTACCACTTCTTCCCTTCTGGTCAGCAGGATATTTGGAGTGACTTTCCGGACGTAAGACTCCACAATCTTTAGTTCCTTTTCTCCAGCGGCAGACTTAGTTCTTTTCCACAAAGATTTAATCGATTCTGTATACTCATAATGAGTTGCAATAATTTTTTATTTTGCTTTTGGTAAAATAAATATCTTTTGTTAAAATAAATCAGAAGATAATTTTGATCATTGTTAAATCGTAGCCTAGATTAAATATACAGTACTGTATATGCTTTTTTTCAGACTCAGCAAAAGTTGAAATATTTATCATTCAATAAATATCAATTAATATTGTAGGTGGTTTGAGTCACCGTATACTAGCCGACACTGTTTCAATTTTTAAATTCCCAATTTATGATGAATTAGAAAATCTAAAATTAATTTTTTACTTAAATATATCCAACGTTTTTTCGAGTCGATGTAATTTCTAATTTAATGTTAATATCTTTACAAAATGTTACCAAACAATTTTATACTAAATTAATGTAAAATTAATATAATTTGATAGTTCGATCAGTTAGATTTTCATCTATTATCAGTTAATCTCAAGAGCTAACAAATAAAAGATTATGACGCTTTTAACAACTAATTGATATCCTACCCTGATTTGTTTTTATTTCACTCAATGTTTTCGACATTGGTTCTTTTCGCATCAAGGAATTCCATGTAATCTTGAAGTTTTTCATCCTCGACCATAGAATTACTAATACCCATCCATTAGGTTTTGGATTCGTTTATACATTGGTTGACCTATCCTGGATATGAATACATCTCGTTTCTTCAATATTTGAACTAAAACTCTATTGTAACATATTATTTTGGCGATTTTTGTTCCTAAGATTACTTTGGGTATTAACCAAATCGAATTACTAGGGGAATAACATATTATAGAGTGTACAAAGTGCAACATTAATTTTAATATAAATCTATTTTAAGAATTTCTGTTAATTTTATACATGATTAAATTTTAAATAATTAGAATTATACTGAAAACAAAATTTGAAAAAATAAAATAAAACTATTTTTAAAAAGAAAAAATAATACTAACACTGATTGTCGAAACTGATCTAATGCTCGAGGAAACAGTAAAAAAAAAAAAAGGAAACGTATGTCATAAGATACATTATCATATTTATTCATATCTTCTACAAAGTTAAATGAAAGTACTTAAGTCAATTCACAATTTTAGTTTACTGATCTCGCAGATAGAACCTTTTTTTTTTCTCGATAAGAAAAGTAGATTCAATAGCTGAAAAAAGTATTTAATTCATTGTACCACTAGAATGAATGTTTCAATTATTTGATCGCTATAGGTGATCAAATATTCAAATAAGAGCAATTTTAAAACAAAATACACCATGTGTATAAGTTGAAAATAAAAACAGAAACACCGTCGAGCACCGTTGCAGATAGAGTTTTTTAAAAAACTCTATCTGCAAGTTTTAAGCCCAATATACTTACTTAACTCACTCGATGTTATCAGATGCAGGCGGGTGATAAGCCCAAAAATTGGCCGAAGGGAGATCTCGCCGAAATGCTCACGATAAGCAATCGAATGGAAGAGCTTAGATTGCACCAAACCGAGGCATAGGACCAATTTCAAAGATAGTGTTCGCCATAGGACTTTCCAGATCTCAGAATATTTCGAAAGATATCTTCGACCTATCGACCAAAATATATGTAGATACCTAATATAAAATTCGACAAATGATCATGCAGCTACAGACTGCTTAAAGTATCACTAAATAAAACTATTGTCAAGTTTGATCCAAAAAATAAGTGTTTATTATGTGATAATCGTGTGAACGAAGATTTATAGAATATTTTAGTAAAATGTCCAATCTATGATTCAATCCAACGTAATATTTTACTTCAATATCATGAAAAAAAAATCAAAAAAGAACTGTTTTCGTCTATGTTTTTTTTTTGTTTGAATGCGTCCAATGTACAATGGGGATAGCTCACTCTGTATAGGTGATTAAACTGTTGGAAAAAAAGGGATTTTTTTCTCTCACATTTTAGTGATTTTTTTGTCTTATGTCTTGTTTATATAGTTGTATTTATTTTAGTGTAATACTCTTAAAAATTCCGCTTGAAACAAAACAAGACATTGACAAAAACTTACCACATCCACATAGGTTGATGTTACTGTTTATAATTTAAGATAGTAATATTAAATATTGTAACAAATAAACAATTAAACTAGTTATGTCTGTCCCATGTTTTTCACAGTTCTCTATTTTGAAGCTTTTCACTCTGAAAATTTCTAACTCCGTCAAAATGTGCCCTCCCTCTAAAGCTTAGATGGCGCACTTGCGCCATGAAAAACCCTCTTCTGAACATCCCTAATGAGTATGGTTGAAATGTGTTAAATCCAACTCGCTAGCTATAGAGTTAATAGTCCGTAGAACAGACTCCTTTTTATCAAATTATTAACACCCCCCTGAAACTTCGTAAATAGCTTCATCGTAATCTACAAATATTTTGTTTACGAAAATTCTCGGAATAGGGGCATCTTCAATCAAGAGATCGGTAGATCGTAAACTTTGTCTATTTAATTAGATACTAAAAACCCGTAAATACCCATATGGTTTCAACCTGAATCGTAAGATAATGTGATCACAAAATCAATAAAAAGGTGGCCTACAAAAATATGGAGCTGTTTAGCCTATGCCACCTCTTTGAAATTTAGGGGTGTAGGTCACGCAAAACGACTCAATATTTTTGAAGGCCACCTTTTTTCTCGACTTCGCTAGTTATCATACGATTCAAGTGGAAAGCAAATGGGTATTTACGAGTTGTTAGTACCACGGACTATAAAACTGTATTAAAGCGATGTAAATAAATTTAAAAAATCAATAAATATTTAAACTCGAGAAAAAGTAACCGTCCAAAGTAAAAACGTGCAATAAAAGTAGCAAACAATAAATAATAATTCGATAGTCTCTTCAATTGGAGTTTTTTTTTTAAGTATGGGAGATTTTTCTGATAACATTGATTCTTTAATGACTCCAACCTTAGTCATCAGTGAACATTCAGTAGTTAAAGAGAATGAGGATTCTTGAAGGTACTATTTTGCTGGTACTGCCAACCGCGCCGACTGCTAACAGTTAAGCACTGCTTTAGTGGAAAAGAAAGGGTACTATTTCGCTGGTACTGCCTTTCAACTTAAGTAAAGCATCGCTTAACTGCTAGCAATCGGCACGTTGCGTAGTACGAGCGAAATAGTATTTTTAGAAATGTAAGACGACTATGGTCGACTATATTTTTACAAAAAAATATTTTGTACTCAATTATCTTAACTCATTTAAATGTTCATATTCATTAAAATTAAATATCATGCACGCAAACATTTCAAAAATAATAATTTTTCATATAACTTATTCTTATTAGAAGATCTACATTTATGGTACGATCTATATGGCATCCTTATAACAGATTGAAGAAACAAACATTTTTGCACTACTACAAACATAAAATTTCTGAATTCCCAATTACCTATTACAAGTTCGGTTATCATATTAGGTGCTATTGTGATGAACAACAATATGCTGAAATTTCAATTCTGCACTCAATTGAATATTGAATGCTAAGATCCGTAAATTAGAAAGATTTGGCTCCGTCCCCGAATGGATTCATAATATATATTAACAACCGAAATATGAATAAATCAGATGGTAGGTATTTTAATCAGGTAAACAAAAAACAACAATGTGAATATATTCAAGAAAAAATAAATTTTTTAGATTCCAACATAAATTAGAAATTTAAAAATCGGTATAATTTTGGGTTCGATTAAGAGATAATCCAAACCACTTACGAGAAATATAAATATTTTAACCTGAATCTGAAAAAAGGAGTACAGCATATTTAACCTATGCTACTATTTAAAAATAATAAGGGCGATTAAAGCAAATACACACGCACACTCAAAAAATAATAAATAACTTCCTCTTATCTGAAAAACACGATTGAAATCTTTGTTATACGAAATCCAATAGCCTACATGCTCGCTAAGCTCCGAGACTCCGACGGGGAAGAGGTTGCTACTTAATAACTTAAACGTCTTTACTAAGTGCTTGAGTTGAAAGTCCTCAAATTTGCTTTTGCTGACTTAAGGTGCTATTTTCAGTCCTACAGGTATTGAGTAAACAGAGAATGGTAGACTTAAATGCTTGTCTTGTCGGAGGAGAGTTATGTAACTTGAAACGAATTAATGATAGATAAAGATGTGTTTTTTTTATATTTTATATCAATAATAATTTCCAAACCGTCTAATATTTTGTGTATCCTATTCTCTTAAAACAGAGATACATTTATGAAAATAGAGTTCAGCTGTTTTTGATTCGCATTGACTGTATGAAAAAATGTGTTCCATGCCAATCATGGACATATTTTTCTTCCTGGAAAACCACTGTTGGAGTACCCGAATTCGGTATTTACGTTTGCAAACTTTTTGTTGATATTTCATACATCTATTTTTTAAATATTCTTAGCTATGTTTATAGCAAGGTTTTTTCTAACTGTAACTTAAAATTTTTAAAAAAGATATTTTTAATATATATATATATATATATATATGCATATACATATATACACACAATTGTGAGACAGGAATTACCGGCTCATGAAAGTAAAATCAGATGAACTTTTTCGAAAGGCTGGCTCGATTCCACCGATTCAAGCCTTTATAAAAATTAGGTATCGACAAAAAAAGAAGAGCCGTATAACAAAAATAGGTAATAGAAGGTGAAACAATGAGTGAATATTGCTGTGGTGACATTTAAACGGATTTTCCCACCCATTGTTTTGCCAACAATGGCTGCCCGTTGTTTCTGCCACTATACGAGCCCCGGCTGGGTATTGAGAGGCGACTAATGGAGAAATTTCACACTGATCGGGGACAATAGCCAACTGGGCTAGTGGTCCTTATATCATTAGTCAGCCGGTCCGAGCTTCTCCAAGCCTTCTTTTCCACGCCTTATCCTCGTCCGTTTCTGTCTCGTTTCCATTCCTTCCTCGCCTCTTTTCTAAAGAAGATATGCTTGTGATATGCTTGTATGACAATCAGGAATTTCATCCGGTATTATTATGTATTTTAAATAAAACTAGATGAGATTAGAAAAGATCAATTTAAAATAAATATAAGTATGTTAAAATTAAATTAAGATAAATTGTATATTTTTATTTAAATTCAATATATTGAATCAAAATAAATGTATTATCTTTTTTTTTTCTGAGAAGTTGTATGTTATTCTTTGTTATTTGGCAACGATGACTTCCAATTAAACAACAATTGAATTCATTTGTTGTATTTGCAAATTACATGTTTACATGTTAACGTTTCGGGATATTTACTTCCTTCCATCTTCAGAACTACAATCCCAATGTTTTTTTTTTGTTGATACATGGCTAAAAAAAATTGAGTTAAAATACAGTGCATGTTACAATACATGTCAGAATTGGGTTGTTACATTAAATTTGTAATTACCTTAAATCTAATGTGCTCCATTGTCATGTGATAATAAATTAAGGTATATAATATCCAGAGCAACATCATGATTTTAGACCAAATATTGGGTGTCTGCCATGGTGAATACAATTGACCTTTGGATAAAAATAAACAGTCATATCCAATGTATCCATGTATCAACAAAAAAAAAAAATTGGGATTTTAGTTCTGAAGATGGGAGTAGATATGCTGAAACGTAAACATGTAATTTGGAAATACAACAAATAAATTCAATTGTTGTTTAATTGGAAGTCATCATTGCCAAATAACAAAGAATTATTTATTCTGTTTCATCGGCGTTGGATCGAATCTGAGATCAGGAGATCCTCCTGGGGCATACTCAGCCTCTATAAAGTTTTAATTTATAAATTACGGGGGAAAACCTGGTGGTTGAGCGAGATCTCTGTAAAATTACTTCCATGTAAAACCGTTGATTGATAAACAGTACTTCCCAACTCCCCCTCCCTTTAGACTCTTCATGGGTTGTATTAGTATAGTTTTTTTAATGTTAAAATTAAAACTTAATAAAATTAAATTAAAAGAGACAAGGCCACAGCTGACAGCCTAAGGGCATGAGGGGGGCTAAAAAGGAGCTGGATGAGAGATCTCCACCTTAAACAACCTAAGTAATTGAAACAAAGAGTATCAATAGTAGTACTTTTATCATGTTAAGTGTCTCACCACTACCCTGAGTTAAAGTGGCTCTTCCCCTCCATTCGAAGACAATATTTCCTAGGTACTTTCCTCTATCAAATCATCAACAATCATCGTCCTTCTTACTCCTACAACCTTCTCCAATTCAAGTCCTCAGTCCACTCCCTTTTCACAAGATCTGCATCGTTCCAAAATCGTTTATTGCTCGCTCCCTTAATTTCTGGAATTCCCTTCCTAACAAAATTCGGCATTCTCCCTCTCTATCTACATTTAAAACCCTCCTATTCCAATTTCTATTCCAAAAACAGCCAGACACCCCACGTAAACCTTTTATGTAAATTTACATATTATTCAAAATGATTCACATAATGATATATTCATCACTCAAATACTTACTATCAGATTCGTCTTCTTTTTCTTTTTTTTTTTAGAAACACAGAGTTTAGTGATAAGAAGAATCTAATGTATTTTTTATTTTATCTTTTTTTAAGCGTATACTTATGGTTTAAGCGTGTACATAGTTTTAAGTGTCTTGGCATGGTTTCAAGTGTTTTGTATTAGATTTTTTTTATTTTGCACATAGTATGTTTAACTAATATTTTCTTTACTTTTTTCTTAATTTTTGTGTTTCTTTTTGCTTAGGCCAGATATAATACTTTAATTTTGTACTTTTTTTTATTATTCTAAAGGGACTTCGTCCCAGAGTAAAATTATTTTTCTATTTTATTCTACTTTCCTTTTTCCTTAAAGTAGTAATTTTCTGAGTTCTTTCCTTCCCTATGCCTGACATGTCATTTATATCTTACATTTCCAGCACATTTGCTGAATGTTGACAGGCGCAAATAAATTGTTTGTAATAAAAAAAAAAAATGTAAAACGGTCTAATTTTAAATATATACTGAATCTTATTGAACACAACTATTACGAACATAAGTGATGATTTTTTGAGAAAATTTTCATGTAAATATTAATATTGTGAATAAATTAAATTAAGTAGTTTAACAATTAAAGAAATTCTTCAGTTTTGGTAAATTTTCAATTATGAAGTTTTGTAATCAACCAAAATTAAATGTTGCAGGCTTCAAAATTTGTAGAACACAAAATTTAAACTGCGCGTACGTTGAATCATTTTGTATTTTCTCTGAGAATGCAGATCTTTTTTCTAAGATTTAGAACAATTTCAGCATGATCCATGGAACACATGACCATTTGCCTTTTACTATCAAAATAGTATTAGAGGTTTCATAAACCCATATTTAGGATGTTTATGAAGCTGGAGGGAAAATATAATGCAGCGTTTTTTTTTTGTTTTTTTTTTTTAAGATGTTGTTTTAGTTTTTTGTAACAGTCTATTACTAGTGTTGCCCAAATGCGAGACCAAGACTAGTCTTGGTCTTGCGCACTCAGTCTTGGTCCTGGTCTTGGTCTTGCTCCAGAGTCTCGCAACAGTCTTGCAGTTACATATGAGCCTATTTACATAGAGACATTACTGTAATTTTTCAGATTGTGGAAACTTAACGAAGCCTTAAGGTTATACCAATTCTTTGCATATAGTAACTAAAATTTTCAAGTATTAGTAACTATTTTCCCTCAATTTTTATTCACAAAAACGATTTTTTTTTTTTTTACCAATCTTAGTCTTGGTTTTGCAACAGTCAGGCGGTCGTGGTCTCGGCGAGACCGATTTTTGGCAACACTATCTATTACAGTTAGTCTATAACAGTTGGATTAGTCTAGTATAACACAATAGAAACTTCTTTGGAAAAAAGAAAATCCACAGTTATGAATAGTGTTGTCCAAAGGCGGGACCAAGACGAATCTTGGTCTTGCGCACTCAATCTCGGTATTGGTATTCCGGAACAGTCTCGGAAATCTTGCAGCTAACTTTAGCTTTTTACTATAGATATATTACTGTATTTCTTTAGATAGAAGAAACCTAACGAATTCCAAATGAAAAATTAGAAAAGTTAAATGCGAAAGTATGTTGGTTATACCAATTCTTTACATAACTAAAATTGATAAGTATTAGTAACTATTTTGCCTTAATTTTACTCGAAAAATCGATTTTTTTTTTCAGTATATGTCTTGCAACGGTTATTCGATCTTAGTCTTGGTCTTGCAAAGTGACCGATTCTGGGCAACACTTAGTTATTACGTATTCAATTCTTGCCAAAATCTAATTTACATTTCATTAATGTGAGTTTGATAAAATCGTGTTTTCACATTACTCTGCTTTTTGAAGAATGTAAATTTTATTTGTTTGCAAATAATTTATTTTGTAAAATTTAAATCCAATATGATACTCAATCAGAGATTGACATAATTATTATCAACGATTACGATTAAAATAAATTTGATTATGTGATTGCGATCACAGTGATTTCGGTCACGTTATTTACACAATTTTAATTATAACCAAGATGATGATTACAATTGTAATCAGGCAATCCTGTAACATGTTTTGCGATATTTACAGTGCTATTCTACCATTTATAAAATTGACATGGTCATTAAGTTTTATTTGCAGTTGTAATCATATAATCATTGATTCCGAATTTGTCCATCTCTGGTATCAATGATTATGCTAACATTCAAAACAATTTTCAAATAAATCATTAAATGAAACTTGAGTTCCGGCAAAGACAATTTTTAACAAAATAAAGATCAATATTGCAAATAAATAAAATGCATAAAGATATTGTGTCTTTGATAGGAGAGGCACTCATCCAGAAAAGTAGAGGGAATGATAAAAAATAAAAAAGCTGAAGGCGAGCGGGTAAGAGCTATTGTAGCCCGGAACCTTTGTAGGGTTTTTCGTCCACTACACAGAGATTATTTTTCCTTTTAAGGCCGTTTTCTTCTCTTACCCGAGGCTCCCGTCTACTTATCTACTTCGCGTATGGCTTCATATTGCTTCTTCTTACGACAAAGGATACTCCGAAGGCTTCATAGTAACATGAACCAAAATAATTACTGAATTCACTATTTATTCAAATGTAAGAAATTAAATAATCAGAAATAGTTCCAAATCGGAAAGAGATGACTAGGTAGTTCTAAATACTGGATTGTGTAGGCATAGAAATAAATGCATAAGTAGCATTATATAGGCCATTATCATCCGAATAATATAAAATTATATTTATGTAATGACTAACTTTAGTCATTATTGTTATAAATTATAAATATTAAATTATTATTGATTTGTTATTAATTCTAATTCTAATACTAATTACCACAAATGTTTTGGTTAAGTAAGATCGAAAGGCAAATATACTACTATTTATATGTCATTATAATATTATGAAAATCTCAACCGCTGATTAAGATTTTTCTTAGGTCCTTCGTCAAAATCACAATTCCGCTTAAGTTTGAGCAATATATCAGCTTTACCTAATAAATTTAATATGCATAATTTGAATATATTTCTTTTGTTTTTTAATTTGTAACCTACTATACTGTTATGGTTGTAGTCATAGAATAGTAATATGGTTAATTATTTTGGCAAGTATGACTACACAAAACAGTAGATTGTATATGGATTAGTTTTTATAATTTATCACTTTTTGTTAAAATTAAATATATATATATTCCTTAAAAAATGTGTGGTATCTGTCAATTTTTGTTGACAATCAGCCAATGTGCTGAAAATACAAGATATAATGGCATCTAAGCCATGAGAAAGGACACTACTCATCAGTACCTTTATCCCGGCTTGTTTCAATTACTTAGGTTGATTAAGGAAGGAGGTATCTCATCCAACGCCTTTTTAGTCTCCTTCTCGTGTTCAGGGTTTGTCAGCAGTGGCCTTGTATCTTATTAATCAGTTATGTTCAGAGTGGCAATAATTTTGATTGGAAGGTTTGAAGTTTTTGTAGGTGGGTCTTTTGTGTGGGCGGAATGGCCGAATGGGCTAACGCGTGTGCACAGCACCACCGTTGCCCGGCAACCTGATATAAGATAAAGTGATACAAAATACTCACGAGTTCGCATCCCGGCGCCGGAGGAGTCTTTTAAATCCCCGCCCACACCCTCTGGCCCGACAAACCCTCCCCCCCCCCCCGTATAGCCTTAAAGGCGAGGAAGGGGGGGGACCCAAAAAAAAAGTGGGTCTTTTGAGCGATATCGTATATCTTTGTTGAGTAAGTCCATATGGGTTTAAGTGAGTATTTATTTGTATTAAGTTTCAATCTCAGTTTCAGTTTTGAAATTTAGAAAAATAGGGTAGAGCAGTTTGAGTTATAGAATATATATTTAAATTTTATAAAAATAAAATATAAAATAAAAGGATCTATGATATTTATTTTTTTTTATATATATAATCTGTTTATTGAATAATAATACAATCAGCCACTGCTGGAGGGCTATAAGCATTAGGGCTAAAAGTTTTCATTCATACAATGTATGATATTTATTATTGCTTTAGAATATTCTTGAAAATAGATGAATGATCGGAACGAGGCAGACAGAAATAGTATGAGTAGACATTACTTCAGTATCATTTTTAAGGCTGTATCAAGTTTAAATATAATTTTATATTCGAAAATTAAACATTTGAAATATGAAAGGATTTTATGGATATTTATTTTTCTTCATTTAAACTTGCAAAATATGCTTCATTTTTATGAGTATCACTAGAAAGCTATTCTTTCTTTCTTTGTGCATAATAAGCTAAGTTATGTGGCTATCACAGAGATAAACATTCCTTTGTGAATAATCGGTTGAAACTGGAAAATTGAACTTTTACCAGTAAAAATTCCGAACCTTCAATTCCGTTTTTCCATAAATATGTTTTTTTCGCAGATATAAATTGGCCCAAGATATTATAAAAATTAACTTATACCTATTTTATTTTTTTATTTATTCATGATATTTACAACTGTATTAAAAAATTAAATACATTAAGTAAATTTGATAACAGAAATAATAACATGAAATGACTTGTTGAGAAACTACCCACTGGTAGCACTTTAAAAATAAAATGTATTTACAATAAGTGATCTCGAGGCCATCTTCTTTTCAGACGCCTCGGAAGGTGATCAGGAATAGAAGAGGAAGCAAGGTTAGAGACGAGAGGATTCGGATGGTTCAGAAGTTTATTATGGAAGGATTGGTATCTGGATTGGGCCAAATCGGAAACATAAGGACATTATGGATTATTTTATTGGTGACAAAGTAAGGAGCATTGAGGATTTTCCGAAGGATTTTGGATTGTAAGGATTGGATACGAGAGGAATTCGATGGCTTAGTGGAGACCCAAAGCTCAACTCCGTAAGTCCAAATAGGTCTTATTGTAGTCATGTATATAAGTCTTTTGTAATTAACTGGAAGCTTAGAGCGTTTGTCTAGTAAGTGTTGGAGTAGTAGGAAACGTCGAGCGGTTTCTTGTCGTTTCAGTAACTTATTCCTAAGTGAGAATTTCATTATCTTTCATTGATTATTTTTCCTACATCAAATTCGGAGAATTCAATTTCTGAGCGATTAGATTTTGAGAAAGTGATGCCTTATAAAGTTACATTGGTGTAAATCTGCGATGAAAATAAGTATAAATCTAAAAAAAAAATATAATAATAATATATATATATATATGTATATATGTCAGTATAATATATAATTCTATATAATAATATAATTCTAAATGTCAGTATAATATATATATATATTATTATTATATATATATATATATATATATATATATATATATATATATATATATATATATATATATATATATATATATATATATATATATATAATTAACACGCAAAACTGTAGTATAAAGCCTGATTTCCTGTTTTTGCTCCTCAATATATATACACCTAACAGCTGATTTTACCTAACAGCTGATATAACCTAACAACTGTTACTCCGATCATATATATATATATATATGATTCCTAAATAAACAGTAGTATACAAAACCTATCGCAATACAGATTTTGCTATTGCACATGGGATGATATGAAGGGTCCCATATCCTTTGCCGCAGGAGCCTAATAAAATATTCCGAACTCGTAGGTCCTAGGCTGCGGATCAGTTATAGACACGTTCAGAGATTCCCCTGTGGCTCAAAGGTAGAAGTTAGTTGCATCGTTTGATGAGAATCTAATGTTTCCCTGCAGGTAAAGGGCTCGTCCCATTTCAAGTCACGTTCGATCTGGCTCAACTTTAAAGAGGAGTGCTCAAAACATCCAAGTCCTTCCTTTACTTCTTATTTTCTTCCTGAATCTTTTTAAATATTTATATGTACATCTGAGTCCATTGAGGGCCCGGAAGATGAAGAGAGCGAAATAAATTTAAATAAATTATAAAGAAATGGTGAGCTATTTTTTTTTAAAGAATAAATTATTCACTTGAATTTTTTTCAGTTTAATTATTTTAAGTACTTTTAATCAGGCATAAGTGCCTGAAATTCTCAAGGAGTACCCTTTTTATATATTTCCATTCTATTTTGCAATGAGAAATACAAGTATTTTCACCAGTTGATTGTAACTTACGTGTGCGTAACATCCAATTGCTGTATATAAAAATTTAAAACTTTACGATCATTTTCGCATTTATTCTATTCTGGTTTCGTTTCCTTGTGCGCTTTCACAGTCCAGTGGCCTTCGAGGAGTTGCTTCTTTTGGCCAAAGTTTAAAGTGGGCTAAGCCAATAGAAATTTTTCACCCGAACTTTTTATATTTTCTGCTGAGCCCTAAGCATAACCGCTGATGCCTTGTACAACCCACGTGTGAGTCGTGATTGACACATAATCCCTATTCTGTCCCTTAATCTCCAGCTTCAGATAAGTATCCATCACGTCAATTGGGTTGCCGCTGAGTGCTTCAAAACAAAATCACTAATAGTTTTTTTTTTCTTTTGTGCCTTCTTTTGACATTACGAACCGTGTTGATCTTTTACCGCCTTGGCAAGCCTGTTCCATGTTTGCCTGTCATGGGCTATTTCTTTCCAGTTATCTTCACGCAGCTCTATTGCATCTTTGTTGATTCTATCTATATGTCTGCGTTATGGTCTTCACGTGGTCTTTTGGCCATCTTAACCTCCGTGCCTTCATATCATGGGATATTGATTGACCACTTCCTGTTCTTTATTGCTCTTTCTACGTTAATAGTAGATAATAATAATGCTCGGCCAAAAGATTAGTTTCAGGGGTGCCCAGAAGGGGCTTGCTTGTCGCAGGTTTCACTATCAAAATTGTTGAATTTTTACCTTTGCTACATTATGAAATATATGTTGTTCGTATTATATAACGTACATTTTATTTGCTAATTATTTATAAAAAAAAAAAAAAAATTATAAAATCAAAGTTACAATAATATTAATTTTTTTTTCAATATTAATCTGCACCTGTCGACGACTGTTAACAATCAGCAGATGGTCTGATTAAATTAACGAAACTGACATGTCAGGCATGTGTAAGGATAGCACCCAGCAGTACCTCTTACCTGGCTTGAATCAATTACCATTGTATTGTAAGGGATCTCTCATCCAGTGATGTCAGCTTAAGCCATATCTGTGATTAGTATGTTAGTATGTCCGTGTAAATTATTGTGAAATCGTTAGTAAATAATGTTTATTGGCTTATTACTCGGTTCAAACTAAAAAAAAGAAATCAATTATTTTTTTTTTTTGGTTTGTCCGGTAACCTCAAGTTCAAACCTATGTTAACAATAGAGATTATCAAGTTTTCAGATCGATTTTGGGTGATTTATGAATTGGACCAAAATTTCGTGCAATTATTTGAAGGGTCCTAACAACTAAGTTTATTTATAAAAATAGATGTTTCAATTTTCTCAGGATTCACCAGAAGTACCCAATTCTGCCAAGAACATCCCGTTAGATTTGAAAAAAAAATTCCGCCAAACCATCTCTAAATATAAAAAAAGATGGTTTTCATTTCTTCTCCTTTTATTTCACAGCAGGCCATCATTAATGCGATAATTAATTTAAAAATTGATGGGTATGAAAGGAAAACTATATTAAATTGTCAATAATTCAGCCAAACTTTTAAATTGTGTCATTTAGTTTTTCGCTCAATGTCCAACAATAATGTCAACCCTCCCCCTCCCCCCTCCCTGCCCCTCTCTTGGCCGCGTTTGGTTACGTTCTTCTCACTGACGCGGGTGAAACCGTGAAGCACAATTATTAATATATAAAACAAAATGTAAATAATGAAGCCCTCGATAAAATTAGTTAAATATTTGCATGGATTTAAAGTAAAGGAGGCTACGGTTGAGAAGACTTTTTGGCTTCCACTGTTGGCTCGGTTCCAGCGAGCTAAGGAGGGTTTCCTCACACTCCCCTCCCTCCATAACACTCTTATATATAGTTTTCTTTTTCTTTATTCTCACTAATCTCTTATTATTTACTCTGAGCAATACAATACTATCAAAATAACATACAACGAGGTAATATGAAGTTTACTTTGCGATTTAAGAAACGTTTATAGTAAAAAAATATTGTTATTGTGTCTTTTAGAAAATCTTTACTTGGTTCTCTCATGAAAATCTTTTATGTCTCCTGACCACCACCTTGAATTCGCCTGACTAAAATTTTGTCCTAAATGAATCATTTTTTAGCCACTGGTGGTCTAGTCTCTGATGGATGTTTTATTATATTCTTTTGAAGTTTCTGATACCGTTTTTATGTCCAAATCCTTTTGGTTAGAATCACTAATCTTTTTCAGTATGTTTCACATGTCTTGTTAAATTGAATAACAACATTAAAGTATATAGAGGTGCCCATCCCCAAAGTCAATAGCGCATAAACCTTCCTCTCTTCTCCGAAGGTATTTCATATCTCTCCTCTTCTTAGAATCAGTGCAAGCTAAAGTAGAATTTTGAAAATCGTAGATCATATACAATTACAGTGCTAGTGGTTTGTTCTATTCTTTTCGCTTGTCCCTTATTTAAAACTTTTCATTTTGAAGAATCATATCTCAGTCGAAATTTCTCCTCCTAAAAAATTCAAAATCCCGTCAAAATTTAGTCCTCTGAAAAATTTTGATGGCCCAACTTGCTCCATAAAACCCTCTTCTGGACACTCCTGGTCCACATAAATGTATGGACGAATGAGGGTTTTTTATCAATAAAAAGGCTATTTGTATTATCATACAGTTTGATAATATTTCTTTAATCTTTACTAATCAATCCAAATCTAAAAGACCAAAATAATCGACGATCAGGGGAGTTCGATAATATATATTAATTAATATTAGAAAATTAATTCGTATTCAGTAAAATATTATAATATATCTGATGGCACAATATATTTCGAATTAAAGTAATGCCATGTGAAGGAAAAAAAATGCCAAATCCTTAATTGAAAAAAATTAGGTTAATTCGACATATTATGTCGTCATCACATGTTATATATTATATCATATTCTTCTTTGTTTAAGGTTTCTGATTTTATAGCATCATTTTGATTGGAATCATTCCACACTAGTTTTCTTCTCACTTCCAAGTTTAGGTTCTTGAAGATCCCCTTAATGCTTTGAGCCGCTTCTCTTCAACACGGTCCTCGGAAACATACAGATCTCTCGAAAACTTGGCATCAACTTTTTTTGAGAGGTTAAAGTTCTTTTCTTATCCAGTTGTGATAGGAAATTAACATGAAAAAAATATTTGCCTAATTTAATTTTTTGATCTAAGTAATATTTCAACTGGAATTGAAATTTGATTTGTTTGAAAATTTTAATATTTTTTTTGTAATAATTATTAATTATTAAAATAATCAACAATTTTCGGAAATATTTGCTACAAATAAGGTATTTCATATTTTTTATATTACATTGGGGACAGAAAATATATTTTATCGCGTTTACTAAAAATTTGTCAATGACGATCAGGGTCCACTTTGGATATATACGACTCATACATAATGTCTAGATACCAGATCTTTGAGCAGTAAAGATTCGAAAAACATGCAGCTAAAACCTCAAAATGCGTCAAATCGTGTAGTAAAAACCCAAAATATGTACAATTGCTTAATTAACATCTTAAGGCGTGCAAAAATCATCTGTTTTGTGGCATTTATAATATTAATAAATGGAATTCTGATAAAACTAATATTGAGTTTCTGAATTAAAGTTTGTAACGATAAAAAAAACATTGAAATGCAAGATTGAAAATGAAATTGCCACGAATTTTTAGGAAACTTTAGAAATACACTATAATACTACATACTGACTGTTCTACAACGATTTTCCATTATTATATTCTTAACATACAAAGCAAAATAAATGTTTTAATTCATTTATTAACTCAACCAAAAACTTGTTTACATGCTCACTAATATAAACATATATTCTTTTTAAAAGAATATGATTTAGACAATTAAATTGCAACATAAAATATGAACTAATTTACACTCCCCTAAAACACCCAAAATATCAAATTTAGAATATGCTACACACATCATAACTGATTATTTGTTTTCACAGAACGCACGGAACATAATTTTCCAAACAAATTTCAAGTTGGGATAATTTTATATTCAGATTTTATTTTTTGATGATCTTACTTGCAACATTAATATATATATATATATTAACCTTATTATTATACCTTCAATATCCCTGGTTTTCAAGTGAATTTTAGTAAAATCATTATTAATAAATATATATATATATATATATATATATATATATATATATATATATATATACATATATATATATATATATATATATATATATATATATATATATATATATATATATATATATATATATATATATACATATATATATATATATATATATATATGTATATATATATATATATATATATATATATATATATATATATATATATTTATTAATAATGATTTTACTAAAATTCACTTGAAAACCAGGGATATTGAAGGGCTGAAAATTGAGTTAAAATTTAAGTAAAAATAATACCAACAAAAATCTTTCTAACAGCTTATACTCGTACTAGGAAGACATTTCTATATTGTTACCCAATACTTTAGCGAACTTATATTCCAGGAATATGATCAACTTGTATCTACTTCTTCCTTTCGTAAAATGAAATTGGAACAGTTGCAAGTCATAGAATTATTTACCTTCCTCATATGTTTCATCTTGAGTTGATTATTATCTTTAATTATAATTCCAACGTGCTATATACAATTTCAATATCTTATTCTACAGATCGTGAAACGGATGATCGGGTTTGAAGTTTTTACAATTTTTTATAATAATGACCCATATCGCTACGGTTAGTACAAAGGTTGCAAGTAAAAACTTGATTTTTTTTTTTTTTAGAAGAGAAAAACCTATTATTTCCTTATGCTGTATTAGTATAATTTCATATTATTTAATTTCTCTCAGCAATTTTCCTGTTTAGCAGATTACTGCTGTCTTTTTTAAGATACGATTTTGAATAATAGCTCATTACAGAGAGGATGAAATGCTGTACAGATCCCTCGCTAACAGTATGCAGGTCCGATTTTTATTTTTTGAGATATTTTAATCCATATCTTTAATAAAACTTGTTATCCTTTGGTTTTTGAAACTATTTATTTCCTTTTCACCTCCCTAATACGTCACAATGTTAAGATACAATTTTGAATAATTGCTCATTAAATATGCAGGTCCAGATTTTAGTTTTAGATTTATAGCGCCTCTGATCAGCCTCTACTGATACTTATTACCAGTATGCGGCTGACTTAGAGGCGCTGGAATCTTCTGGAGTCCTGCCTTTTCTTCCTCGAGTGGGGAGAAATTCATGGCTCAGAGATCTTAGGTGAATGATTTTTTTAAATTTATTTCTTTATTTTTTTTATTTTATTTTTTAGATATTGTATAGAAGCGTGTGTGTATGTGTTGATAGAGCTTGAATGTGCTCTCTAAACACTATTATAAATATCCTTATTTGTGACAGATTGTAATATCTCTCAATAAATATATTAAAAATAAAAAAAGTTTTCTAGATACTCGACTTTACCCGAGCTTTACACACCGGAGATCTGACGGCTCAAGCTAATATTCTCCACAGAAAAAGTGCAAAACGCCCCTAAAGAAGTTTTCAAAGAAGTTACATAACTTTTGAACTTACATACCTTTACATATCTTACATAAAAGTAGCGATATGTTTTATGCAGTAACATAATGTGTAATAAACAAAATGTTAGGTACTGATTTCCATTCTGTTTCCATAAATTATCATGTTCGGTTTTACAAAATTGACTATAAATCATGCATAGCCGAATTATAAGTTAATTATAGTTAAATTATAATTAATACGGGTGTGAGTTAAGGTAACACTATCTGGGTGTGACTAAAACCAATATTATTGTGGTAGGAGTTGCACTAGTCCACCGCATAATTAAGATATATGGAAACCCGCAAGGGAGGCTATTATAAATTGAAGAAGGGGGGCTCTAGTCCAGTTAATATTATAAAGTGGTCCAGGGATTATAGCGTTTGAGGCAAAGGGATTCGGGCAGGAGGGCTTTGGCCTCCCCCGAGGGAATTAGGAATGGTTTTATCCTAGGAGGTTGGGTGGAGGTCTTGGAGCGCAGCTGTTGCCTTTCCAATAATATATTTGTCAGGTCGTTACTGCTGCAATACCTCGCAATTCTTCGTAACACCTGTTCCACCTATATAATCTGTCAAAGTTGTACTTTCAAATCAAAGATATACTTTGAAAATAAAGTATAGTCCATTCGCCACTAATAAACACGATGCTCCTGAATTCCTTTTAAAAATATTATTACTTTTATTTTTATAACTTTATCAAGAAATAATACATCTTGCCTCACTTGAGGGCATAAAGTATTAGAGCTATGTGAAACTCATTTCTACCATATATATAAACAAAAAAAAAAAAAAAAAAAAAAAAACCTGTACCACAACCCATGAAGGGTCTTGGTTTCAGTACTGTTTAGGGAAAGCACTTTTCCTACGTAAAAGGTGGTGTAAGGAGGTTATTTGACCGTGATCACGCTCAACCGCCAGGTTTTCTCCCTTAACCAATTATTTTTAATTAAGGATACTCACTTTATAGAGGCTGAATGTGCCCCAGAAGGTTCTCCTGAACAAGGGCCACCCCACGGCCAATGAAACAGATAAATATATTTTCTGCCATGAGCCGGGGTTCGAACCTGGGACCTTTAGCATTGGAAGCTCAGTACCCTATCACTGAGCTACCCCACTCCCTCATACCATATATACAATAGCAAAAACAAAAGACAAATTGTAAAAAAAGATGAGAAAATTAAAACTGTAATTAAAACAAAAGAAATGAAACTTGAAACAACATTAAATAAAAAAAATCTGGTGCGCGCAGCACACAACTTTCAAAAGAAATTATTTTCGGGCTGTGATGGGCTATTATAAAATTTTTGAAGGGCATTTTAAACGAGCTAAAGCTCCAAGCTTATAGATGACAAATCATTAAGACCATTAAAATTATAAATCTCTATTAATTATAGCGACGGTAGACAACATAAATATAGTTACTCCATCAGTTTTTACAAACCATATAATTATATCTATACAGACAGTGATTAAGTAGATTCCAGAGTAGGTGATTGAAGTGTTGAGATATAGACATCACTAAAATTAATAATAAAGAATATTGAAATTGGAGTTAGTCATTTTGTCCACTGGAAGACAATGTAATGAAACTGTGGGTGAAAATCAGTTATTAAATAAGTAACGCTCTTTTATATGAAAGCCAAAGTAATTGTAACAAAGAGAGAGAAAACAAAATTATATTGAGTAAGGAGATGGTTAGGGGTGGCGGTTATAAACATACTAATAAAATGAAAAAACTATTTTTTTTTTTTAATAAAATAGTTTTTTCAATATTTTAGCCTTTTTATGGTCGCCACTCCGGACCATCTCCTTCCTCAATAATATGCCATGATCAACCATCAAGTATTCAATAAATTTTATATTACTTTATACAATTACTACCATGGAGCAATATAATATACAATAAAAAATGTTATGTAATTTTATGACTGTATTTTTTTCGAATATTTGAAAATAGCATTAATAGGTTTTAATATAGAGAAAATAAAAATTTATAATTAATATTTTTTTTATTGATAAAATGTGATAAAGTTAAATTGTGGGAGTAATATGGTCTTTTATAAAACATTAAATATTTATTGCTTAAAAGTAATTATTATATCAAAACCCCATAAAAACTGAAAAATCATAATAATGTTGTTTATCATAAATATTAAAATTAATTAAAAAATTAAATGGAATTACATAAATGTTGACATATAAAAATGATAGTTTATTACTGCTTTAATTTAATGAGCGATTTTTTATGTTTAGTGGCAAAATATGTTAAATATTTTTTTTTAAATCCCACATCTTTGGGAATTTGCTTGCAGGTATCAGTTTCTTAGTAACCTAGAATCGCGCGTGGGAGGCATTACGAATGCAACTCGCTACGAAATAGGTCTCCACCTGTTTAATAGATCAACCACGCTCTTTCGTTTCGTTTTCCAACTGAAGATTCATAACTTATGCAGCTTGGAAGAGATGCTCCGGATTTTGAAGAACGTAAGCTGAAGAGGATGGTGTGTTAAACCTGCAACAGCCAAGTTTTACTACCGGCTGTGGAGTGTAGGCTTCTGGTAAACCGCTTAGAGATTCTGTCAGGCGATTTCATTATGTATTTTTTATCATCCCTGATAGGCTTAGCTTTTACACGTTTGGATTCACCTTGATCCCTCAATGACTGAAGTGGCTTTAGTTTATCCATCTGAAGGCTTTTGTATCTAACCTTAAGCTTACTTTGTTATTTAAAAATTTATATAATATTTGTATTCTCTGAACAACAATAAGTATAAAATATTATTGGACTATGTTTCTTTTTCTACATTCAACGTTAGGATTATATTTATTTAATCTAATAATAATATTTTACCTTAGAACTGTCGGCATGATATTCTAGAGGTGGATACAACATACGTAATGTTGGCTACCACTATAACACATGTTCAATCAGTGTAATCCAAATGAGTGTAACTTCAAGATAATTGAAAACATTTATTTTGTAAACTTATGTTTGTTAGTTGTTGTTCCACCTTATTTTATTATCAGTCACTTTTGTATCAATATTTTACTTTTATTATGTTTGTGCTTTTATGAAGAGAATAAAATCACGTTTGGAAAACTATCTTACAAATAAAATCGAGATAGCCCAGCTTCTATAAATGAGATATCAAACGACTGGGAATTTCATAGGGAAGTTATCGTTTAGTTCTGAATTAGAAAAATAGAAAAACTTGAAATTGTACGATCCTCTTAGAGCAGCTTTATGTAGATTTTCCGAGTTTGTTGTAATATAATTGAAGGCGATCAGATATAATTAATCCAACGTTTTTACTCTACTTTTAATTAGAACTCAACTTCTGGAAGTCACAGAAGTCGCAAAAAAGATCAAACGATATGATAATATTTTATATGAGCTCATGTATTCTCATTTTTGATTATCTCAAACGAGTTTAGAAGCTACTCGCTATATCACCCAAGACAAATGGCTGCTGGCCAATATGAACACTTTCAAGAAAGAAAAAATACAATATCTTTAAAGGAAAATGGAATCACATAATCTTCAAGAACTATATAGTATCCTACAAAATATAGCGAGTAGTAACAGAAAATACAGCATTTCATAAGAAACATGCCATTTCTTTATTAAGTACTGAACTCAAGTCCTACATGGTTTGTAGCGATGCAGTTTTAATATAAGATTTCCTGAAATTAGCAAAAATTAAAAAAAAAAAAAAAAAAAAAGAAAATATAAAAATCTTCATAGGAATAATTAAAGGCGATGATGATCGATTCATTATTTCTTATCGATTATATTTAAGTTTCCGCGAAAAATTTTGCGTACCAAAGTTTAAGTGAATAGTGCTTTAAGGTAGACGAAATCAATAAAATACTTATAGGAAAAATAAATAAATTGTGTCTTTGAGAAAAAATCTGTTTTTTTCTAACCCAGAAAAAACTGTCTGTTTTTGAGAAAAAAAATCCTATGGTTTTTATTCTTTTAATCCAATCATTTTATCCTATGATTATGATTTTTATCTATATATGGATAGTTGTACACAGTTATAAACTTTTTATTTTAAAATTAATAAATAAACACCCATTATTTCTTATATATTGTTTGTTTGCCTGGCTTTATATAAGAAGTTGTTTAAGTTAAAATAATTCGTTTAAGTTTCCTGAAGATTTATAAAATACATCGAATTTTAATTTGATGTTTTCCGCTACTTACTATCCTAGTTGACTAAAAAAATGATAGTTTAAGCGGCACGGTGGTTTAATTCATTTTTATAACTTGAATAGATTATACGAAAATATCGATTATAAATAATACATTTCTCGTGATTTAACTCATATCCATGGAATATATTAGGATATTACGAATAAAATATTTAAAAGACACAAAGCGAAGATGACAAAGCCTATATTTTACCTCAAATGAACTATTCACCATTTTATCGCTCCAGAGTGTGTCTGACAGGGGGCCGGTAAAATATCACCATGATCTTTGGAACCCCCTTCGACCCACCCTCGGCATTATAACAGAATGAAACGTCTTGGCCGCTGGTAATTTCCCGATAGTAATCGGCGAGTCACTTCCGATGAAATATTCCCTCCAGCTGTACGAATGAGTAATCGCTTGGGAATCTCGTTTCAGGAAATCACCAGATATAAATTCAACTGTCCTCCACTTCAATGGATTTAACAACCTCACTTATTTTCGGTTATAAATCAAAGGATCTATTTGTTTTTGTTTTTTTTACTATCTGTGGCTCAAAAGACAATAATATATATACAGCTAATAACCTTGCACTGATATTATTAGTTATTAGATCAATTCAATTTAATCAAAGTTAGTCGTTGAATCTGGTGTTATTTGATTCTTCTATAGCTATTTTCTGTATTATTTTGCCTGGGTTTCTAGGCAAACCAATCTGAGCAAAGTAAGGACAGAGGACAAAGCCATTTAGCTCAGTGTCGTGTAACAAGAGACTTGAGTCCTTAGGGAACGGAGGATAAACCTGATGAAACAGTTTATGAGCTTTTCTGCCATCCTCCTCGTGTTCCCAAGAGGCAGGCGGTGGTACCGCAAGACCACCTTAGCCCCGCTAGCGGAACTAATGGACGGGATTTGGTGGTTGCCGTATTCGGGAGAAATGTATTACTAAAGAAAAAGAACTATAATGCTATGTTTTTATTTCACCACATTTATTTCCATTTTATATTGACTAAGTTGCATTGCTCGTATGAAGCGGACAATGCCACAAGATCCATATAGCTCATATAGTTCGCTGTTTTTTTTCGAATTCTCCATTCACACAGTTACGTGTGACTGTGGGAGAGGTTGACTACTACGGCAGGCCTGGTCTTTTTGAGTTATTGTTTATGACAAATCCAAAACTTGATCTTGCAACAAAGGATGATTTCGAAATTTACAAGGAAATATTGAACCAGGCTAACGCTCACAAGATGTAATATAGTCCAACTGGCTCAATACGGCAACTAAAGCACAATTTGAAATATAAAAAAGTGATCTCTAAATTATTACTATTTAGAAAATGATGTGGAATTGATGATCTCAACATTCTAGTTTTTAGAAAATTTTAACATTAAAGACGTTTCAAAAAAATTAAAATCCAAAATGAAATATACTAATAGATGGCCTTCTGATGACGACCAAATTTACTTATGGATGTTGAAGCCGGATGATAACAAAATTCAACAACCGGTGGTCCAAGGTTTGGTTAATGACAATTGCAAAATCTCTGGTTGGCTTTTAAATTATAATATAATAAATAAAAAAATAGGATACAGGTTGAGGTCAAATGAGGAAATATATAAAGAAACAACGGATCTAGAAACTGACGCTAGAGTGGGAAGGCTGAGGTTCTATGCCCATATGATAAGGATGAATCCTGAAAGACTTAACCATAAAATCTTTCAGCGCATCCACAGTCATAAGAATGTAAGCGGGTATTTTAAACAGATTAAGGATGATATGGACCTAGTGGAGCTAAGAGACCAAGATTGTTTAGACAGAGATGAGTACAGGAAGGCGCTCAAGAGAATAACGGTTCTTGCGGGCAAGAAGCGCTCCAAAAAGGGTGTTGCGTGGTCTGAGGAGAGAAAACGTAAGCACGCGGAGCTCATGAGGAGCATATGGGAGAAGAGGAGGCAGATGAGGAAGCATTAACTTCATGGTATTCGCGTGGTCTTTAAGGCCTGTTCGTGAAAAAAAAATAAAAAATAAAATAAAAAAATATATACATTTGGTCTCTTAACGAAAGTATAAATATAATAATAAACAAAAATCGTGATAAAACTAAAAATTGCAAATATATAAATAAATACTAATTAGTTATAAGTGTAAATAATATTTATAAATATAAACTATAATTATAATTTCAATAAAAAAATCATAAAATAATGAATATAAAAATAAATAAATAATATTAAAGATATATATTATGGATAACAGTCATAATAATGAAAAACATTAAATTAATTTAATTTATTAAAATCAAGTTCTAAAAAAAGAGGAACGTTAATAATGATATATTACCAAAAGTTAATAAGAAAAGAAATGATGGCATATTTAAATATAAGTTATCAGAGGCTTCGTGCGTAAGGGGGAGAGTAGTTACGGAATAGACTTAATCCGTAACAACTATTAATATTAACTTTTATTTTATTTAATCATTTAATCATGCATTGACCATTCTCGTGACCTTTCTGAAATAAAAGCACAAAGCCCTAGATAGCCAGGTCAAGCTATCTCTGATAGCTTAGAAATAGTTATCTAGAATGTACTGACTGGACAGAAGACACTTATCAAGACTTAGGGAATAATAACCGTATTCAGCAAAAGAGCACTTTCTCACAGACTTCATATCAATTCTAAAAGACAAGGATATCAATTCTTAATTTCATTTACACGCTTCCTAGACCGTCCAGAATTGATTCATCCCCCCTACTATTCCTGAGCATATAACCCCCATGATCCTCAGACCAAACCACTCATGCATTCTTGAGTCATACTCTTTACTGTAGGAGACCTGGAGTGAACTACTGTAGTCAACTCATATATCCATAGTATATTACTCTGTATTTTAGATGCCATTTGTAACATTATGAATAAAACCATTACTTATAAAGTCTCCACTTCCTCCGAATCGTTAACTACACTCTTTCAACACAGCTCCATACATTTTCCGAAGAATTTTCCTCTCGAAGATTTTCAAAGCATTTATTGTTGGGGTGCAGAGGACCCAAATTCCCGCAGAATATGGCACTATTTGTGTTACTAATGTTTTATAAAACCTTATTTTTATAGTTCGTGACAACAGCGATGACCAAAAGAATTTTATGTTTGATTAGTAAGGCCGGTTACGTGTCATTATCCGTCTATTCACTTCAGCTGATATTTCATTTTTACAATTAAGCTCTACACCAAGATAGGAGAAGGATGTAACGTTTTCGTAAGCAAAACATTCAACGCAGAGATCTTCTTTAGCTCTAGAATCACGCCTTGGACTTACCAACATGTACTTGGTTTTGCTTTCATTTACTTTTAAACTATGGTTTATAAGGTGAAATTATTTATAATAATATAAATTAAGGCTATGTTATTATTTCACCACATTTATTTCCATTTAAAATTGGCTACGTTTCGGCTAGCATGCAATTTTTAAGCCATCAGTAAGACAAACTCAGAATTAATTTTATTTCACTATTACATTTAACATGCTATGATAGTGATGTTAGTCATCTTTATATAAAATTTTTATGAATAATAAACATAGTTGGGTAAAGTCAATCTGTTAATTTATAAATCAATTTGAGTGAACCAAAAGATAGAATGAGGTTATTTTGTCTGCACAATTACAAATATTAAGGCAGAATCATCAAAATCCAGTTCTAGTAAATTTTAACATCCTTAATTGATTTAATGACGCCTCTTCTCAGATTATGGGCAATTTACATGATAAAATTTTAATAATTTTGACTCTATATAAATATAACTTTTTAAATACCTACACCTCCTATTGCCGCTCAGCTTTATCTCAGCAAATGGCCAAGATCAAAGGTGCTTTTTGCTCAGTAATTAAAGTAAGTAAAGCTAATAATTGAATTGTGGGAATGAAAAGAGTTACGTATATACAAAACCGCGGTGTAACAAGTATTATATTTTTTTTTTTTTCCAACTGATTTGTTACTAACCGAAATTAAACGTGAATTATAATAAATGAAATAATTTGAACAGATAGCGAGATAATATACGTGGTGGTAATGACAACAATAAAGGAACGTACTCAACGTATAAGAAACGGATGAGTAGAGAGAGGCTCCCCAACTAGTCGGTCTATCAGCTGGTGGATGTCCCTTAACTCCATGGATACTACTACACTCTGAAGAAATTTTCCCACTGTTCCCTCTTTACAACGCTTAAATATCCGATGTTATTTCTTTTTAATCATTGATCCTAGTAAATTTTATCATTGTTTTCTGAAAAAAATTGTATTTCACGATGGTTAACTAAAATTCAATTATCTTGAACATTTTTTGAGCAATTCCATCTTATTCAATAAAAACTTGACCATTCTAAGAAAGACTCAAAATTGATTTTAAAAACTTTTCTGTAAGAAATCGGTCCATGCATCAAATGAACTTTCCTGTTGTAAATTTTGTCTAGAATCACCCCAAAGAGTTTGGATTTTAATAAACGAGAAACCCTGTATACTACATAAATGATTAATTTCCAAATAATAGTTACTTTTAACTTTCACGAATTGGAGAACATAAGGATGAGATAACAGAAATTAAAAAAATAAATAAATTTTAAAAATCAATAAACTGTTTCTTTTTATGATTAACCTGTCGCAATGATTTCATGTTATTCTTGACTACGCTATGAAACATGTTATTTTGAAAACATAGTTGCAGTGGATATAACCACTACTACTAATATCGGATGGTTTATATATCCAAGCGTCCATTCTTTATTTCTTCAGGGTTGATATTCGTATATGCAGCTGCAAACCTCCATACTTATTTCCGCCTGTTTAACTTTATTTAACGATTCATCATTCACTTAATAATGAAAAAAGAGTGCGTTTATTAAAAAAAATAGTTGGCACTGAATCGACAAGTCCAATTTTTTTTTTTCACAATATTCTAAAACCTGACAAAATTATGTGTGTGTGTATATATACACTAATATGTGTGTGTGTATGGATTATTGTACTAAGTAAATTTTCTTTATAAATCTATTTAAATAGGAATAACGGTATATATTGCGATGGAAATAATGATTAAAACAATTTCGTTAAATAGATCACTTCTTGTAAAAACTGAATTTTAACGTTTTACCATTCTCGAACCCTAGCACCAGTTCTAATCCGACCAGGACGGTTTAATATTTATTTCTTGGCGGTCCCACGGAATGAATCTCAGAATAGATTTTTTTCTCCCTCTAGGACACTACTCATGTCTCCCAAAAACGTGTTGGAGGTTAAACGATAAAAGAAAATAGTTAGTGACAATGGTTAATTAGCAATTTCCTTTCATCAATTTAACTTTAAAACATAGTAAAATTCAAACAAGTTCATCAATACTTTATAAAGCTTTTCGTAATTGCAACTTGTATAAAATTGCCCAGGTTAATTGATGAGCCGATAACATGCTTTAGAAAATCCCCTAATTGCTTTCATGAGGGAAACTAATAGCTTAGTAATTATAGGGCGTGGCACTAAATTTTGTCCACATATAGTTAATTTGTTTGTACAAGGCTTCAATTGGGCCTTTAATTAATTTTGTCTGTTAATTGGAACAGTTCGAGTTGCCCTTTATGTCTGTCTGCCTATGAACTTTAAATGCCTCGCTATAGGTCCCTCGTTTTCCTGCTAACCTTTATAGTTGCAATTTTTAAGAAGGAAAAGGTTTAAATTTACTTTATCGAACCCATACACAGCATGTAGTTCATTGTTTAAACATTGAATGATAAAATAATACAATTAAAATAAATCAATTATTTTCGTGTAAATTAATAATTTCAACCCCCCACATTGTTTTGATTCGTTCAGTAATCATCATTAGCAAGTTGTTAATATATTTAATAGTTTAAGATTCTGAAAGGAGGACGACGAACAATAAAAAGGATGAAAAACATCACATCATTGAAACTACAGTAGTCGACTGAATACCGTTCCGTTATTTATCACAACATAAAAGTTCCTGATATTCTTTAGATATCCGAAATTTTGACCGTTTAAATAGAATTTTGTATGCATATACAATTTCAATGCTGTGGAGGAATCAAAATTTGACAGGTATTTTAGTCAAGATATTTTTATTGGATTAGCCGACGTTTCTATCAATGCAGAATAACAGTGACATGATGATAGTAATAATAATAAATAAGTAATATATCATTAATCAAAATAAAGAATAAAATCAGCAAAATGATAAATGTAAAAATCTAGTGTAGTAAAAATATTGAAATATGATAAGTAAATGATTTTTTGATATGAATAAATGAAAAAGATAAGGGTATCAAAAATAATAATTAAAAAATAAATAATTAGTGTAAATTACAAGAACAAAAACAAATCAATAAATAAGAAGTGTGCAAAAACAACCCATGTAAATAAAAATTAACAAATATGAATAAATGACAAACAAAATGTTATATTTTATTTATAAATTTATTTATTTTATATTATTATTTGTTTTTGTATACTTCTTATTTATTGAATTGTTTTTGTTCTTGTTATTTACACCAATTATTCCCTTTTTAAATCATACTTTTTCTTTATTTAAATGAAAAAATATTTTCTTATGATATTTCAATGTTATTATTATTGTATACTTTTACATTTATCATTTTGCTGATTTTATTCTTTACTCTTATTACTATTACCTAACTTATTTATTCTTATTACCATAAATTTGTTACTTTTATTCTCCGCTCCTGTTACCCTACACTTTTAGATTTATTTTTGTTTATACTCAGTACACTTTATTCAAGTACAAATAAATAAACAGACGTTATTGCTGTAAAATACAGCGTGTTTTTCCAATCATGTTTTACCTCCTCTGAGCACGATAATTGGTGAAATATTACTTAACACCACAGGCGGATCTACGGAGGGGGCTTTCGGGCTGAAGCCCCTCCCCCCCAAAATGGTAAAATGTAACCATATTTTACAGAAAACAATACTTTATACTATCTCTTAAGGTATTCTTGTTGGTGTAATTACATTTAATAGGACTTCAAGAACCACTTAAACACCATTTCATATAGATAATTAATTAATTTCTTTTTTTCAAATTAATTATCGTTATATGTATATGAAAAAAAAAACTTTCGGGCTGAAGCCCCCCCCCAAAACTAAATCCTGGATCCGCTAGTGCTTAACACAACAAACACATCTCCAGAATAGCGTGGAATCTAGTCATTTATTTTACTTGGCAAGAACCGTTACATGTGCTACGTATAGTAGATGAAATTAATAAAGAAAGAGGTGCAACCGTGGACCAGCTCCAGACGCAGCAGTCGTAGAGAAGAGGTCGTCCTCACGCGGCTGAGGATCGGACATACTAGACTGACTCACCTCCACCTCATAACAAAAGATTCTATCCCCCGATGTCAAAAGTGTAACCAATCACTAACTATAAAACATATTTTGGAAGAATGCCCTTTTTACACCGCAAGATTAAAAGATTTTGGAATACCCCAGAATATATCAGCATCCCTGGGAAATCAAGAAGAAATAGTTACCAAAGTCATCAAGTTTCTGGATAGTGAAAGACTTAAAAAACACATTTGACAGGCTTTTTTTAATTTATTAATTTCCTTTTTATCTATTTATTTTTATTATATTTTCTCTTATTATTATTATTATTATTTTATTTATTTTATTTTTTTTTTTCACTTGATTTCATTTCATTTTAAATTCATTTGTTTATTAATCTCAATTCATTTATTGATTCTACTGCTATTTTTTAAAATTTATTTATTTATACATTTTTTATACATTTTATTACCTATAAATGTCTATTATTATCCTTATTTATTTATTTTATTCTATCAATCCATTTCTTTATTTATTTTATTTTATTTTATTTATTTATTTTTTATTTTTTTTATTTATTTTTTTGTACCAATCATCCAAATAGTATTAAATGATGTTATTTAGTTGATCGGGCGCTTATGACATGGATGTTTTGCGCCTAGACATCGAAACAAACAAAACAAACAAATAGTAGATGAAATAAGATATAATCTTTTATTTTTTATCCAAGCATCACAGGACTCTTTGTTCAAAATAACGTAAAATTGTACCTATATAACACATAATAAAATAAAAACAATATATAATAACTAAAATAAAACAATTAAATAGATTCGAATTTAAAGAACATTAGATGTTAATTTAAATTAAGGAATGTAAATGTTTTTTTCTAGAAAGGAAATAAAAACCTTACTTAGCTGTGATAATAGAGCCTTCTCTTTTGGTTTTTCTTTTTGCATGTAAGCGATCTTGGTTTTCCTGCCCTGATGGTGCCTGAATTGCTGAAACGTTGACAAGTTAAATATTTACCTGTATGTTGGAGACTCGTGGCTTGGTAGTTTGGATTTGTCCATTTATAACATAATTACGTTATGTCTGTTTTCTAGCTTTATAACCATTTCTGTTAATGAAAATAAACTTTATTCTGGGGCAAGGTCCATTAAGAATTATAAATATGGACAAAAAACAAAATTATATCTGGCCAAAACATACATTGATAAAAATTAAACAATATCTTCAGTGGCAACTAATAAACAACAGAAAGTTAAAAACATATGAGATAATATAACTGAATTTATAAATAAAAATAGAAATTAGGAAAAACAAACTTTTCATAGACTTGACATAGACTTCTTGTCGATTTTAACTGAGTCCAATCATAAAATAATGCTGAGTGTTATTGCATATGTTAATTTATATTGGTGAAATATAAATATATTGGTTTATTATTTTATTACAAAATATATATTTCAAAAGTATTCGCCGTCGCGAAACCGACTGGAAAAGGTGCTCTAGTGCTGGCCTGGTAAGATCATTAAAAATGATGTATGGTCTTCTTAGGAAGAGGAAAGCTCGTTTGTAGTGGGGATTTTTTAGGGATTGGCTTCTCCTGTATAGAAGGTTGCTATAGTTACAAATACATTTTAAGTTTTATATATTTATAATATTAAATATTTACTGTTTGAGGTAAAAGTTTAAAATAATAACTCAAATCGCATGAATCGATATTTCTTAACGTAATGGAATTTAATAAATTTTAGTCTAAATGATTTGGCTAATAATGAAAATCGGTGATAAACATCACTTTATCACGATCAGAGCCGAATTTAACGAGTGTTCCCTCCCCCCTAACTCTATCTTAATTCTGCTAATAGCCTAATATCCCATGTTTAAATATAAAAATAGGAATAGTAATAATAACAGAGGCTTAGCTATACTGAAAGTTTGATGTCCTTGCTACCAATCGCTGTCTACACACGTCGCTCCACCGTGCACCGTCCAAACCTCATCCCATTAGATCACCCTTAACGAAATCCTCCCTCCTTTTCTTCGGTATAGCCCTAAAAAGCTTACCACGGGACTCCGCGCTCATAAACCTTTAATTGATGGATTGGATTGCCTCAAATCTATCACTTTAATATATATTCATCGGGTGCAAATCCGGTAATTCCGCATCGTATAACGGTTTAAATTCTGAGGTTAACTCGCCCTTATTTTAAAGATATTTAATTTCAAAATCCTAAGCCGTTGTTTATCCCTTAAAATAAATTACCATATTTCGCTTTATAAAGAACCGTATTGTCAATTTTTAAATTTCGGAAAATAAGATGGGAGCTAAGTAATATTGCAACCGAAAAATAAAAACCATTTCCAGCATTTACCCTTGCCCTAATTTTCTCTTAAATATATATTTTTTCAATTATCGTCGACCTGGAAGTACTTCCCGACTGTCCAATCACGTTTGTAAGCCAAATGGTTCCTCCCGGATTACTGGCTCTCGAAATTTCTTCCTGGGCATGGGGGCTTTCGATACAAGCCCCGTCGATTTGGAAAATAAGTCGATCCTCTATGCCCTAGCTGTGGGATCCCGGAGACTGCTGAGCACATTATCATAAACTGCACCCATGCTACCACCTTAGAAGAGACCGCTAATTTCTTCGTCAAAGCGACTTACCCCAAGGACGACCCATCTCAAGACACCCAAGAGGAACATTTTGTGAGACATACCACGGTATACCCACCAGGCACTGACTTTTGCTCACCATGGGATGCAGATGATATTCGTATTGCCGTGGGTAGGCAAAAGAATGGCCGCGCTCCAGGACTTGATGCTATAGATGCAACGATACTAAAGAACAGTATCTCCTATATTGAAGAGCGACTTTTAGGAATCTTTAATGATTGTTTAGATAGTGGATACTTCCCAAGGAAATGGAAGATCGCTGATTTGAGACTCCTCTACAAGGGAGGAGGCAGAGATAAACAACTCCCTAAGTCATATAGACCAATTTGTCTCCTCCCTGTGATGAGTAAGGTCCTGGAGAACCTCATGATGACCAGGTTACGGCCAGTTCTCAATCAAGCAAGCCATCCACGGCAATATGGCTCTACCAGAGGCAGAGGAACCGCTGATGCTCTGCTGAGAGTTCGCAGAGATGTTGAAGAAAGGGCGGAGCGATACGTCATGCTGCTCCTTTTTGATATATCCTCCGCCTTTGATAGTTTATGGTGGTCCAGCGTATTCCAGCAGCTGCAAAAATATGACGCTCCCAGCAACCTATATGCTCTCGTAAGGAGCTATCTTCAGGACAGGCGAGTGAAGATCAAAGGCAGCTATTACGAGGTAGAAGCTTCCTTAGAGAGGGGAGTAGATGCCCTCAGGGATCAGTACTTGGTCCTGCTCTATGGAAGCTGGTTTTTGATGAGTTGCTGGGAGTGCTTGAAAATGAGCGGTTCTATGCCACGGCCTATGTTGACGATCTAGCTGCTGTGGTGGCATCCAACAGCAGGGCGGGGATCAAACTAGCAACAGAGCGATGTGCCAACCTTGTAGCCAGATGGTGTGAGGGAAAGAAAATGCGTATGGCTGCTGAAAAGACGCAAGCCATCCTCTTGAAAGGCACGACTGATAGAGCACACCCCATTAGCATGGATATAGAAGGTCAAATAATACGCCCAAGTGAGGTGGTAACATATCTTGGTGTAAGGTTAGGAAAAGGCCTAAATATAACACCTCACTTGGATTATCTAGCAACTAAGGTGACTCAAGCCTTGAACGGACTACGTCGTGTTGCGGGTGCATTCTGGGGCCTCAGATACCCCGCGATCTATAAAGGCGTTGTGCTGGGTATCTTGAGGTATACATCTCCCTCCTGGTATAGGAACCTCACTCAGCGACAGCGAAAAAGGTTGGCGTCGATCCAGAGGATGGCCCTGATGCGTGTCACCAGAGCATTTAGGACAACGTCACATGAAGCAGTGCAGGTCCTAGCGGGGGCGGTACCTCTCGACCTCCTCCTGCGAGAAGATGTGACCAAGCATAAATTCAAGAAAGAAGGCTTGGCTGGAGTTCCAGAAAATCAACGGGTTAGGATTGTGGAAAGTCCCAACAAATGGAAGAAGATAATCCGGGAGGATACGATTGAGGAATGGAGCCGTCGGTGGGTTGCTACCCCGAAAGGGAGTACTCTCAGAAAATACCCCACCGTACAGTCGCGGTTAGATGCACAATGGATCCTCCCGGACTATTGGATTTCACAGTTCCTCACGGGGCATGGGGGTTTTCGAGCTAAGCTACATGGCTTTGGCCAGGACATAGATCCCCAATGCCCCACTTGTGGAGTTCTGGAGACTGTCGAGCACGTGATCACGGTCTGCACTGCATTTGAAGGAGTAAGGGCAACGATGATGAGATCGCAGGAATTTACGTCCTAACAGAGGATGAACTTCCACAGTTGGTAAGTAAGGAGAACTTCCCTCGGTTCAAGAAATTCATTTATGACTGGAAGGAGGCAGTGGGTCCAGCCCACTTCAACATCGGAGCACGGAGAAGAGAACCACCACCAAGAAGACCGCCGGAAGACGGACACCCTTGATAAGACGTCACCAAAGATAACATATTTTAAACTGTTTCACTTGTAGTAGTGTGCTGTTATGCAGTCATGCATAACAGCCCACTATTGCAAACGCCCGTATGGCCCATCAGGCAAGGTAGGGTGGAATATAAATAAATAAATAAATATCATAAACTGCACCGCCTTTGAATCGCTAAGGGCTAAATTGGTGAGGGAGACCGGTCTCTATGTTCTCACAGAAACCTATTTCCCTCAGCTAGTTACGGAAGAAAACTACCCGTACAACAAAGGATTTGTGTACGGGTGGAAAGAAACAATTGGACTCGCACACTTCAACCTCACAAGAAGAGGACCCGCCGAAAAAAGGAGGAGCGGAATAGAGTCATAAATAGCAAATCTACATATGAAGATTAGTCTCGTTGCAGAAGCAGCCAGTTATGCAGTGACGTGTAACAACCCAGTTCTACAATAACTGTATTGCCTCAATGGCACGATAGGGTTCAAATAAATAAAAATAAATAATTATCGTCGACCTTGATACCTAAATTGCTCTACGTGATCAAATTTATTCCCTTCAATATCTATATCACCAAAATCGTCCCCATTTCACTTGCAAATAATATATTTTGTTATATTCATTTCTAGCCCAACTGCTTTACAGGCTTTCGTCAACGTTGTTGTATTTAGTTTTTTAGTTTTCGTGTAGGGTGTGAAGGTTGTAGGATAAAAAAACAAAGGCCTTTAAAAAAAAAATTAAAACAAAAATTGTCTTTAAAAGTTAAAATTTAAATTTAAATCGTGTTCTTTGTTAATTGGCTTTAATGTTAACCCCAATCCGTGGCGCCCCCCTAATCGCGGCGCCACTTGGTGATCACAATAGATGACTTAAATTTACTAAACAACGTAGTAAAATAAACAATGAAAAAATAGCTAACTAATGATTTATAAAATCTTAAATGATTTGAAAACCAAACTTTACATTTCTTCTGCTAGATATTTCAGAAGTCAAAGGGCAGAATACATCCAAAAAATATGAAATTTTTTATATGAATGTGAAATAAATAAAAGTAATTGAATTTTTAAAAAACGCTTTATTTACTCGGGCGCCAACACATCATTAGCTTCAAAACTTACCAATCTTTTGGTTAAGAAGCATAAATAATTGAATTATTAACAAGCAATGTACCATGGCCAGTTACTGAAGCATTTAAAAAATGGCGGGTTCAATAATAGAATGAAAAAAATTGAGTAGTGAGTTTTAAGAACTAGCCACGGTACAGGAGCGCTACGATTCCTCAGAATCCAACTTGGTTCCCAAATTCAAGACCAAATATTCTTAAAAAAATAAAATGAATGAGTCGATAAGGCCACACTACTTTCGCACAATTTTATTACTAGATTAATTGTTCGGATATCATTAAATATCTTAGTTTAGTACAAGATCACTTATGTTAAGTTAAGCACACTCCCCTGAACGATTATTTTAGAAGTTTCTTATGACGCAAAACTAAGTGTCTATTTGTTTTTATTCTAGATCCAATGTATACATTGTTTAATAATGAAATTCATAAAGTTTCATTAAATCGATTGCAGTTAAATAAATTACTAATATAAAAAAGATAATTGCGAAGGAATCTTTATTTAATATAGAATAAATTAAAATTTTTAACTAACTTGAATATTTATGTATATATATATATATTTGAAATCACCCAATTTGAATTAATTTTGTTGCTAATCATTTTTGATTTTAATGATTTTTTTACTAGTTATTCCATATTTAATTGAGAGTTAAAAGTAGTTAAAAAAAATAAGACTCACAGCCAATCACAAACCCAGTTGTTAAGGTGACAGTTCACTGTTGCATTTATCAGGTGATGTAATAGTAGCTGTCAATTCAGCGAACACCTAAATACCTACTATAGAATTTGTGTAACCATAGAATGATAAAAACTAAAATTCGATTCAGTGCCTCAATTTCACATGCTTATTTATCGTTTAAATAACGCAATTTTCATAAATTTTTGATACGATATAACTCTGGAGCCGATAAGATCTCAGCCACTAAATTTGTTCCATATGTCCTTATTAAAAAGTTTTATAAAATGTACAAGGTTCATCATTTTCCACTCGGTCCCATTTATGATATTATAATTCAAATCTCGCCTAAAATGACTTTTGGACGTTTTTGAAAATTCATATCTAAAAAAAGGACAAGGTTTTCAAGGTGGAAATTTCATCAGCAAGTAGTACACATATAGGACTACATATAAAAAAAAAAAAAGCTGAAACTCTTTTTATTATTACAGCATTGGTGCTCTAAATATCTCGTTTCATGTTAATTCTAATTTTATAGTTGTCAATTTTTTTTAACCGCGTTCCTCACCTGAGATATATTGTGAAGACAAAAAATTTAGAGCAAAACATCATAATAATTTTAATTTTTTTTTCTTTTGATATCTGTAAAAATGCCGCAGTTAGAGTAGGTAGAATACGCTGATACCGACTCACACTAGACAGCCATATTTGTTGCGGTATAACTAATAGAACCTGTTGAGGGTTAATGATCAATTTCGTATCACACATTCCTATCATTATGAGGTATAAACTGTATCAATCCCATATTTTTTCACTCAGTCCCTTTTTTGATATATAACATAAAATATCGCTGAAAACGACTTTGGAGCGTTTTTGAAAATTCATATTTAGAAAAATAATTGGTAATTGGTTGACTGTCGTGGATAATGAAGAGAAGAATAGTTGGGGTGGTCAGTCAAAAAGGAAGGCAAAAATAAATGATAATATTTATTTTTTACATATGCCGACGTTTCGACCTGAAGTTCAGGACTTCATCAGGGCTAAGAAAATAACCAGATAACAAGGTATGAGAAACATAAGTAATGATGGTAAAAAAGAAAATAAAAAATAAAAAAGATAATAAAAAAATTAGAAAAATAAAATAGATAAATATAAAGTAAAATGAAATTGTTAGAATAATGACTAAGAACTAACAGATAAATAATAAAAACCGTTACAAAGTGTGGGACGATGAAGTAAGCATAATCAAAAAGGGTGACAAAAGTGTTACAATGGGAATCTCAGAATAAAATGTAAAACATAAAAAAGAAATATGAAGTTATATAAGAAATGAAAATAAATAGTAAAATTAAAACATTGAGAATGGAGTAGTTAGATAGAAAATTGAGATATTGTAAAGATGTACAGACAATGTATAATATAATGAAGAGTTAAAAACAGAGAAAAGGAATGAAAGGAAGGAGGGAAGAAATTGAGAAAGCTGAAATAAGAAAGAAGTAAAAGAAGTACTACCTGTCTCCTTGAGTGTCGAAGGGAGAATAAAAGTCGTTACAATGGAGGGGGGTCGAGAAGAGATGTGTAGGTGGCGTCATCTCTAACGGTTATCCGACGAAGTTTGAACTAAAGCGCTGGAAGTGTAAATAGGTACGAGAGATATATTACTCAGAAAAATTATGGAAAATTGAACGAAAGTAATATATCTCTGAGTAATTTTTTTTTATCTACGGTTTCAAACTCAAATAAATATGGAATAACTAGTAAAACATTATAAGAATAAAAAATGTCGAGCAACATGGTCTGGGTGATTTCAAATGGATTGACCCGAATGCGAACAATTTTGTTGCTTGGGGACGAAAGAGTTTATGGATGAAAACAAGATATCGTTTGCTGTTGAATTAAAAGATGAAAGATTAGCTACGATTAATTGACAAGATCCATTTTAACTAAAATAACAGTGGAGTATTTACGAATATTCAGAAAAAGTGAATAAAACAATTCACTAGCCCAAATGTACGTGGTTCAACCTTGTTTTCTTATATATCTTAAACTGTATTTTTTTTTATTTGTTGCGGTGTAGAATACGGTGAAAAATGATTCAATTATTAATTCAAATCCGTATGTAATTCAAATTCTGGAACATTGTTATGATAACATTATACTAGGCATCTATGGAGGTTACAATTGTCATAACCAACAAGTAGAAAAGTCCTGTTTTTGGAAATGGATTAATTCAAATTTTGAAAGAGCTATTAGATATGTGATCTTTATAGTTGAAAGAGAAGTTTCTCCGATAAAAAAGGCTATAAAACAAAAAAGCAATTCTAAGGAGTCAATGAAACGTGTGTAGAGTTCGGATTTAGAAGTAGGTGATATTTGGTTTGAAAAATATCGAGGGTAGTCAGAGAAGGGGTCGAATTTTTAGTACATAGCTGGATTAAAATGCTAAAATATGGTTTTTAATTTTAGAAGTAAGTTGAGGATGTGAGTAAAATTTTTTTTTATTAATATAAGGGAATATTATATTAAAACATATTCAGAGCATGCTATTATAAATATCAGTTTAAGGGCGCCTCGTTTGTAATTACTAAAGCGATAATTTTAGCAGGCCAATTTGCTTTGTGATTAAACGGATTTTGCGAAAGAACGGGGCTTTAATTAAATATCCCCGGGGAAATTCCAAATTAAAAGTAAACGAGTGGACTAAAATTTACCCATAGAAGTTTAAATTAACTGAGACCATGTAACATGAGACAATTATACTGGACTGGTCGAATATACTCTACTGCTAGCTCCTGGGGAAAACAAATACTGCAACTGATGAAAAGTATATGATGAAAGTTAGTGTACTCATTAGTGTTAAAATGAGAGGACTTTGAAGTTTATAACTGCTTTAAATCATGAAATGTTTTAGTAGTTCGCACACAGTTTTAATAGTTTTCCAAGCTATTGTTTGGTTTGTATGCTTTTTATTTTTCCTTACATTTTTGTAACGTTTAGTAGGTACCAAACTAAGTTCTCGGCACCATTTTTTTATATATAAATATATAAAATGGGTTAGGAAATTTTATAATTGAAAGCAATGTGAAGCAATTGAAATTCCTTTCTCAGAAATTAAGAATTTTTTTTTTTGTTATACTCTGGTGATATTGATTTGTTACATTAATTCTTAATTGCTAAAGAAATTGTTAAGTTATCACACTGATTATGTATGTATGTATATATATATATATATATATATATATATATATACATACATAATGTATATATATATTATATATATATATATATATATATATATATATATATATACATACATAATGTATATATATATATATATATATATATATATATATATACATACATAATGTATATATATATATATATATATATATATATATATATATATATATATATAATATATATATACATAATAATATATGTAATACATAATATTATACATAATAATATATATACATACATACATAATGTATGTTCGCCACCGACACTTTCTTACTTTTTGTTTCTTTCATCAGCTCCTAGGTTAAATATTCCCATTTTTCTCTGCTGCCTGTTTTTTTTTTTTTTTTTTTTTTTTTTTTACCAATTCTTAACCTCTTGCTTGTAAAATGATTTTAAAATCCTTTTAGCTGATTCGTAAGACAGCGGAGGACTATTTTGCGCCATTTCCAAGACGATTCACGCTAGCTCATAAGCTTTTTCGTTTCCTGGTAGACAGCAATGGCTTGGAACCCATTAGAATCTCACTCGGATTTCTTTTTTAATTGAATTATCAATACGATCTTAGCTTCTGTAACATCAGGATGATCTAGGACATTGCAGATCGCCAGTATCATTGTGAATCAATAAAGAACACAATCTGGAGATAGTTCCTTCTGTATTCTAGCCAATGCAGCCTTAGAAATGGCTTTGACTTCTCCATCGGAATTTGTTCCCCGACCAGCATTTGTTCCAGAGATGGACAGCATAACCGATTAAGATGGAATACCAAAAAATTTAAAAAAATAGAATACATGACTGCAAACTATGTGAAAGACAGCGGTTAGAATAAAAAAAAGTATAATTACCGAAAATGGAAAATGGCCTGAGACGAAATAATTTTTTTTTCTGAATTTAAGACAGACTTTCTGAAATTTATTAGAAAAATCGACTTTGATTTACTGATTAGGGATTTTCTGAGTAAGTAATTTATTGTTGGTTGTGTTGAGTTGATTTGGTTGTTTCTATTTTATTTAATTTTTTTTTTCTAATTTTTTACTCAATTATTTTTCAAAATACACATTAATTCCATGTAAAATACTAGCAATTTCACAAAATATGCCTGATTTAAGGCATGGGGCATGAAGGTAAATCAAATAAATAGTCCTTTTGTGGGGTTACTATTTAAGAAAAACAAAAGATATATATATATATATATATATATATATATATATATATATATATATATATATAGAGAGAGAGAGAGAGAGAGAGAGAGAGTGAGAGTGAGAGAGAGTATCTTTAAACTGAACAGTAATTATTCATTATTTTCTAAATATTCTTAAACGAATGTGAATATAAATAAAAAGTTTAAAAATATATAAATTTGTCATAAATGCATCATTGCATCTGTGGGCTTGGACACATGGTGCATAGAACCTTTTCATTGCCCAAACGTATTAATTGATTTCGTTACTGTCTTCACCTGAGAGACGTTCAATAGGATGACGTGAATTTATCGTGCCACTTCAGAGCGGCTATTTCACGGCAAGGGTTTCTGCCATTGATTAATAGTTCCCTTTCGCTTGCTCTGAAATGAGTTGGAAAAGATTTTATATCTCGGAAATTGTTCGGATAATTTATTTACTAAATTGAATCACAACTTCGCATTTCTTATTTTTTTTTCAGAACGTATCCAAGTCTTGACCACATCCTCAGCCTTTATTTATTTCTTATATGTTTCACTCCTGGATTGTTATTCATTTTAAATAGATTTTCATATATATAAATATAGATTTCTTTATAATTTTAAAAACAAAGTAATATTCTGGACAATAAGTTTCTAATACTAATTACTCACAAAAATCTACAAGATCTTTGTAATTTAATTCAATTGTTTGATTCTATAATAAAACAAAGATAGGTAGGATATAAAAGGTCTATCATTCCAGTGATATAAAAAAAAATGTTTATTTTCAGAATAGAATATTTATCTATGAATTTTGAGTACGACTTTATACTTAGCATTTGCCGATTAATATTTAAGATTAAAATAAGATTTGGCAATACTAAGCAGTTATTTTTAAATGTAACCGTCAAAATAAATAATTTTAGTTAGCAAAAATAGAGACCTATATCTGCAATAGAAATTGCAAATAGTAGATTTTTAGATGCAATAGAATTTTTTTAGTAAAGGGCGAGGGATTAATGTCCGAAACTTTGACGAGAACTCTTATTATTATTAATAGTAATTATTTAATTATTTAATCTTCGGTTTATCAGGAGAACCCATGTTCGGTACAAGTATTAGTCCACTTTGTCACCTACCACATGTTAGTCCATGCTTGTTACTGAGAGCGATCTAAATTGAATACTTATTGGTGGGAGAGGGGATGCAACCTGACCCGGGACAAACTGATAACCGAAGTCATACAAACACAGGCGGATCTACAGGGGCGCTTTTGGGCTGAAGCCCCCCCCCTCTCCTCCTCTCCTCCCCAAAAAATGGTAAAATATAACCATGTCTTATGAAAAAAATTATCTATTAAAATATTATTGTTCATCTAATTACATTTCACTTCAAGAATCCCTTAAACGCCATTTCACATAGGTAGTTAGTTTCTTTCTTTCTTTCGAAGTAATTATCCTACTATATACATATAAGAAAAAATCTTTCGAACTTAAGCCCTTACCAAAATTAAAGCCTGGATCCGTTTGTGCATACAAGATTGAATAATTTCGAGTTCGCGTCCCGGTGCCGGGTGTAGAGGCTTTTGTGTCTGACATTAATCCCTCGTATCTTAAAAGACGAGGAAGTAAAGAAAAAAAAAATCTCAGTACTTGAACAAAGTTCTACTTCTTAGCTATAACAAATATAATACAGCTACTAATATACTCATGTTTTATTAAACCAATATTTAAGAAATATCTCTAAAAGTATTGTAGTTCGTATAAATAACTTCTTTTTTTTTTTAGATTGAACTTCAAGAATCACTTAAGTATCATTTCATATGGGTAGTATATACACATATTTCTATTATTTTTTTTCGGTTGGCTCTACAGACCTTGTAGATCTTAGGCAGCCTGAACCAGCCTTCTCCACCTGCCTATCTTGGGCTAGTGCTTTCCAGTTTGCGGATTACAAAAGATTACAAAAATGTATCGAAGATTTGAAATTTTCTGTAATTTCGCCTTCTCAACCTACTTACTGGCCTACTTCACTATCAAAGTCTCCCGATCTTCTTAATTTCTTTGTCACAAGCTCCTTACCACATGCACATTCCAACTTTTCCTCTCTCCTTGACCTTTCATCTGATCATAGCCCAATTTTACTTGAACTTTCGAACAACCCTTTCGTGAAACCTAAACCCCCGACACTAATGAACGGATACATAAACTGGGATGACTTTAAACATTTTTTGAACAACAAAATTACGTTAAACACTTTAATTCAAAGCTGACTCATAAAAAGCTGACGACCTCGACAAAGCAGTCAACGACCTAACAAAAAGTATACAAGAGGCTATTTGGCATTCAACGAGACTACCAAAGACATACCAGCTTCTTACCTACCTCAGCCAATACATAATCTTATAAAAGAAAAACGTAGGATTAGAGCCCTATGGCAAAGAACTAGATATCCATCATACAAAACAAACTAACTCGAAAACTTCACGAAAAACTATTGAAATTTAAAAACGACAGCTATAAAGACTATATAGACACAATAAACAATAGGAATGGATTAATATGGACAACAACAAGACGTATTCTAAAGAAAAAATACCTTCAATACCCTCTCCGACGTACAGACAACACCTGGGCAATAACAAGCCAAGAAAAAGCCAATGGATTCGCTAAATATCTTGCACAACTATTTGAGACTAACACAATACAAGACAATAATCTTACTAACACAATAGAAGAAGAATTGGCAACACCACTACCTTTATCACTACCCCCACCGGCATTTCATCCATTTTACGCACTACCTATTTTCCTCTCCTTTGGAAACTCTCCACAATCAAAATGATTCCCAAACCTTCAAAACCTAGCACTTCTCCTTCATCCTATCGTACTATAGCACTTCTTCCAATAATGGGGAAAATGTTTGAAAAACTACTACTAAACCGCCTGAAGCCTATTCTAGAAAATAGTGAAGTGATACCGAATCACCAGTTTGGCTTTCGCTGTTATCACTCCACTGTGCAACAGTGCCATCGGATAGTAGATGCTATCTCTGTGACTTTTGAGAAAAAATAATATTGCTCTGCCGTCTTTCTCGACATAGAGAAAGCATTTGATAGTGTCTGACACAAGGGCCTATTATGAAAACTAAAACCGCTCTTACCTTCCACTTATTTTTTAATTCTTCAATCCTACTTTCTTAATAGATTTTTCTGTACTTCCGTAGATTCTTCTGTTTCTTCCTACTTTCCCCAACACAAAGGCGTACCACAAGGTAGCGTCTTAAGCCCAATCCTATATTCTGTATACACTTCTGATATCCCTGAGCACCCTAATACCATCATTTATTGCTTCGCTGACGACACTGCTATTCTAACTTCACACAAAAATCCTACTATCGCATCAATTGCCCTACAAAACCATCTTCATGATCTTGAAAAGTGGTTTGAGAACTGGAAAATAAAAATAAATAGTAATAAATCCACCCACATTAGTTTCTCTCTTAGGAAAGCCTCATTTCCGCCCATAACGATTGCCAATAATCTAGTGCCTTCAAAGAACTATGTACGGTACCTTGGACTCTACTTAGACAAAAGACTTACTTTGAACATACAAACATTAAAAAGACAAGAACTTACTAGACGAATAGCCAACTTTCACATCTTCTGGACTACAGATCTTCACTTAACTTACGAAACAAGTGACTGATCTACAACACCTTCCTGAGACCAATATGGACATATGGAGCAGAACTTTGGGGTTCTGCAAATCAAACACACATAAACAAAATACAAACAGCACAATCAAATATTTTACGAAAAATTGTTAACGCGCCTTGGTACATTTAAAATTCTACTATACATAACGACTTAAACACCCCAACAGTAAAATCCCACATCCACGACAAATACACTACATTTCATTCTTCAACCCAAAATCACTCCAATCCTCTGGTTCTTTCTATCTCCTGCTCCCTGTTACCTGAACAACGCAGATTATTAAGAAAATGGCCAAGAGACCTACTACATCAATAAAAACCAAATCAAGAAAAAACACCAAGACTGTATAAAGACAACAAATTTCCTAGATGCGCAGCCGCGCAGGTGCAAATTGCATAAAGTACAAATAAATAAATATATATATATTTACAAAGAATTTGAGCTGCAGATCCTCCTCAAAATTAAATCCTGGAACCGCTATTACAGAGATACGTTACTTAATTTTTGGGAAACGTATAATTATACAATTGAGATACGTATGCACAAGTTAATCATTAGATAAGTATCAGTTACAGAAAAAAATTACTCGCTAGACACTATTTTTTCTCCACATTATAAAGAAGAAAATTACAACTTTGTTATGAATGACTCCATTGCTGTATCTGATGTATAATTCAGCAGCCTTAGGCAGTATACGCTGCTGACCACAGATGAGAATAATGCCGCTGAGATAGGCTAGATAAAACATGCTGCCATGAGAGATTACGGCCTAAAAAACCGCTAGGCCGCAGCACAGAAGCCCTGTAAGGGAGACAAATGAAGGGCTATATTGTTTGCCGTTTGGGGATTTTGGACTTTGCTAACAGCGAGTCTACCGAGATCCTAATTGACTCCATGTGAAATATGACAATGCCCTCTGGCCCAGCACTTCTCTTCCAAGTTCTCGATCAATATCGTCTGAATTTATTTAGTTGGAAAAATAAAATAAAGAGATCATTGTGTCTGATATAATTTGGGAGGTTTGAAGAATGTGAATAGTGTGTTTTTCTCAATTATTTTTTTTTTTTCTATCATTAGGTACATCAAATTTCTAAGATTTTATAAATATGATTTTTTTTTCGTTACTTCATAAATTCATATAAATATATAGATTGCAATAGCATAGTAATTAGACAAAAGATCAAGATATTTTTATTAGGACACTGAAATATGAATCTCAATAAAATAAAATAAACTGCCTTAAACACATTCATACTTATGTAAAATATTTACATTCCCTTAAGAAACTACAAACCAAGCTTTGCACAATTTTTAAAGAAACGCAGGAATCTAAGAGGTCACTTTGAGTCGGTATTAAAAGCTAGTGAAGACTAAGCGAGGGCTCCAGATCAACGAACACTCAATATTGTAGAATTTAAATCTTTTTTAGTTTCTTAATTACTCTATGTTTACAGACTTTTATTACAGTTTGTAATTTTAATTTATCCTTTTTTAAATGTATCCATCATCAATATCATACTTCGGCAACCTTCTCTGTCGCTGAGTAGTGTGTTTTTTACGCAGCCACTTGGAAGCAGTTTTGTTTACTGTCAATTGCGCTTATTACATATATCCCAAGAATGGTCTTCTTCCGCTTCTCCGAAGATCTATTCTGGGGCTTCGCATGATAGTCTAGCTACTCAGTTACGGGGCATTAGTTATAGATAGCCAGGCTATCTTAACCAGTGCTTTTCTATAATATTTTATTCTCTAGTGCCTCATTTCTTCCTTATTACCGTGTTTCTAGTCTTATCTCTTCTGGCACATCGTTTCACATTTCTTACAGGACTAAAATTAGCCGAATATTCAAAAAAGTTTGTATAAAAAGAAGTATTGTTTATAAATGAAAATTATTTATTTATTATTTACTAGCTCACATACCCGTCTTTGACGGGTGTACAGTTGAAGGCTTCGCAATAGTCATAACAAAAACTCTGTTATTCGGCTATTTGTTTAGGTACCACACAACTAAACCGACCACCACCGATCCATTAAAATTTGTTAAGTGTTTAATTTTCATTTATGATAAATGCGAGGAGATTATGGATTCGATTAATTAATCAAAAAGAGTTTTAGTCTCTCCACTTCTTTAAACCCTGCTGAGTTTATCGCTGGCAAAATAACCAAAATAACATTGGACCGTAAAATAACAGCCACCTACATCCGTGTAAAATTAGAACTTGATCTGAATATTGTGGCGGCGGTGTGAAATTTTTTAAGTTTTTTTCCGCCTGATTTCTGGCTAATCCGTTTGGTTACTGCTAAAAATGTAGACAACATTTGTTAGGTTCGGAAGGTGAATTGAATGATACCTTGAACGGGAAGATCGGAGAAAGCTGAAAAATGAGTGTGTTTATCCGCTTTATGAGACAACGTGTTTTCCGTTGAGTTGTGATAATTTTTTCCATCAGTTGAGTAGTACAACTTTTAAATGTGCTCGCGGTAGAGTAGGCTGGGATTATAATTGAAGTAACTGCCTAACCGGGATCTCTAAACAAATTACTCAAGAATTCATAACTTTGGTTCTACTAAATATTTTGTTTTCATTTAAGACCTATATTTTAAGTCAAGCAAACGTAAATGTGATGTCAAAATTTAAAAAGTCTACCATTACCCATTGCTGAGCTTACCCCTGACTAAATTTCGTTGGACAATGTGGACATCCAGACAGACAAATGTTTTTTTTTAAGTGGATTTGGTGTCCGTAATGTATAAAACGTTAAGATATCATGAAGCGGGTTGATTCTATTCAATGGACAGACGAAACCTTTTATTTTATTTATATAGATGTTCTTTAACCTATAAACATATGTTTATTATTAACATTTATTATCAACCTTAACCGAGATCTCTAGACAAATTACTCAAGAATTCATAACTTTGGTTATACTCAATATTTTGTTTTCATTTAAAGCCTATGTTTTAAGTCAAGCAAACCTTAGTATAATGTTAAAATGTCAAAAGTCTACAATAAGCCATTGCTGAGCATAACACTGACAAAATTTCGTTGCAATGCGGACTTACAGACAGACAAATTTTTTTTTTAAATGTAGATTTGGTGTCTGCAATGTATGAAACGGAAAGATATCGTAAAACGGGTTGCTTCTATCCAATGTACAGAAAAAATCTTTATTTTATTTTTATTATCTGACCCGATAGGGTCATTGGCAATTTTTTCTTAACTCCAGTTTCCTATATTCTATTGTAAAATCCCGTTTTTTTTTTTTAAATAGCTCATCAGAATTTTTACATCTTTCTCGGTATCTTTTAATATTTCCTGAAGAGCAGTGTGTTGGTTGAGGTTATTTCTTGTGGCTGCATAGTATTCACAATCCACGAGTACTTATGTGGTTCACGGTTCTAGAGGAACCACATCTGACACAGGTAGGCGACTCTCGACCGTGGAGTAAGTAACCGTGTGAAAATTCACCGTGTCTAATTCGGAGGCGGCACAGAATTATTTCCTCTTTTCTTGATTTCCTGTTACTAGTGCACCATTTAGCAATGTTTGCTTTTATTTGGACAAGTTTGGAGGGGTTTCTTCTCCAGGTCTCATTCCATTGAGCTATTATCTGGGATTTGGCTTGTCTCACCCAGTCCTCTCGGAAACCATAATTAATGAATTTTTAAATGAAAATTAATAAAATATTTTTTTGATTAGTAAATAAATTAGCGGGGTATCTACTATTGGTATATTGCCAGAAATAATGCGCAGAACATTTTTATAGAGAATAATTTATACGCTATTATTGTGGAGAGACGTAGCTCTGTAGCTGTAGTGGTTAAGGCTCCTATGGTCCTGGTCCCAGATTGGAGTCCGTCTGTGGCAGGTATTTATATTTCAGCTATGGATCGACCCCATGCTCCGGAGATCCTCCTGGGTGGAGAGGGACAAATGCTACTCTGAGTACTGAGTACCATACTTTGATGAATACCATATAATTTAATTACTACTTCAGTTGATGTCAAACTATTAACGTCATTAAACGATTAAAGTAATGATTGAATTCCATCTCTACTCCTGGGGCTATAAACTATAAAAAATACGTAATCTTAATTTAATTATTAATTTTAACACCTGGTGGTTAAGCATCTTTTCGATCAAATTACTGTAGTAAACGCATTTTTTTTTTTTTTTTTATACTCAACCTATAAAGGAACATCTCGTTCATTCTAAAACAATTCAGGCTAGTAATTTTTTAAACTGATATATTCAGAATAAGTATTGTTTTTTTTCGATTGGATGGTTTAGATTATTTTCTTTGTTTTTTCAAGAACAAGCAGTGAACTTTCTATAACCACTCCAAACTCCGGCCATCTTTCTAAGAGTTTTTCGAACCTAGACTTAAAACTTATATCCTCCAGTACCTTCAGCTAGGATTTTCCTAAGTTTTGCCTAGAAACTTTTATCGCATTACATTAATCTATAGAAGAGTACCGTCTGATTCTCTGTAACACTATAAGTTACTCAGATATCTTGTTTACTATATTTTGCAATAGTGTATTTTTCATTATGATTTTCATCTGTTTACTAAAATAAATTGTGGGTTTATTGCAAAAAAAGTCATTAAGTGACATTTTGTAACCTTAATTTGGTATGAACTTTGATGAATTTCCCCTTTGTGAAAACATTGTACACTCAATGCAACTATAAATGATAAATAAATGAAAAACATTTATGGTTATAAAACACTTTTTATATCGATAAATACGGTTGAACTTCAATAAAACACACTTAAAAATGAACCTACATTAAAAATGCACTTATATTAGTGGATTTTTACAATTAACCGACATGATTAATTAAGGGAATGATTATTGCAAATTACTGAACTTTCTTTATAATGGGTACAGTCACCATAATGAAAATTCTTTTTTCTTTCTTTTTTGTATTAGTTCCCTTGTCTGGCTACTATCGCACGTTATTTAGCTGATAAAATCGTTTTTGACGAGTTCACAAAGCAATGAAATGGTTTAATAAATATTTTAAAAGTACTCCGATTCATTCAGCTATATTTTAATAATTTATTGCTCGTTTAGAGGAGAATTGTATTCTTCGTCATTATTTACGATTTTCAGCAGTTGGCACAGAATGGCCCCATCTGTCTCGTTTAATGCAATACCGACTAACGAAAGCGGGATTTTTTCAACATTCTCATTAATAATATTGTGTACTCTATATGCCAGAGTTATGCTAATTTTTTTTTTATAAAAACATTATTTATATTGCTATTCATTACTTCATATTATTTCAGTTTCTCAAGTATTTTATTGTTTAATTAGAATAGACTCTATTATTAACCTAAAAAACAAAAAATGAAAATTATGTTTTTTTTTAAATATGTAACTCATGAAACCCTTTATCTAATTAAGTTAATTAAATTATGAAAATAGTTAAAAGAAATTGGATTTTATTTTTCATGTTATTCACTCACACGTGAATAGTAAAATAGGAATCTATTATAGCACACAGCACATTCCTGTTTGCATCACTAATGGCTTAAAATATATTAAAAGCAATTGAAGGTTTGATGGAATAAACTTTTTGGTCTAGTAGAGGGACTAGTTCAAATATCAGAACTGTTGGTGAGTGAACTATTAGACCCTTATGTCAATTGCTAGAAGTTACTGCCAGTTCAATAACTTCACGGGACAGTCACGGAATAAATATAAACTGGATCACCCATGAGGTAATCGAAACCAAACCCAAAGATTTTTATCGATAATCTGTCCTTTTAACAAGCCAACCTTATAGTACGAGAATCGATGCAAAAAAAATTATATTGTCTGATGAAAATTTAAACTTTTTTAAAGATATTCATGTTAAATCGACATTTATATTTAAAAAAAGAGATAATCTGCCAGACGGATCATGCTAACTCAAAAAATGGCTGATTTATAGAATATGAGGCCAGTGACTCCAGAATCGATACGGGAAATTTGTTGCGAAAAATGAGGGTAAAGTTTTTATTTTTTATATTGCATACATGGATTAAAACATGTAAAAAACAAATTTGCTAATGCAGGCCACCAGTGGAAAACTTTTCATAACCAAAAAAGACAGATTTCTTCGAATTTTTTTTTTTTTATATCTATAACTTTTATATCACGTATCGAAGCGTTAAATTGCGCTTCAAACCAGCGCCATCCATAAAAACTCTATAAAAAAAATTTATTATTGACTGATACGGTTGTATTATATTAAAAAAACACCTATATCACTACATCCCCATGAAGAGTCCATGGAGAGGTATTGTACTTTGTATGAAGTACTGTTTTATTCATATTTAATTAAGATTACATAGTTCGTAAAGCCCGGTTGTACGTCAGGCGAGTCTCCCGACACCATCATTGATCTAAACCAGATGTTTCAGAACAAAATAAAATATAAAATGAAACAATGAAGTGCAATAATCGTTAATCGATCTCCGGAAATCTTTGTCTTAATCGTCTTCACTCCAAGCACCTCCAGTCCCTCCATCACATCATACTACTGTAACAACCTTTCCTGCTTATGAGTTCGTCCTTCCGGTGTTGTACACACTGGGGAAATTAAAGGCTCGATACGGGAACTTATGATAAGCCAGTACGTTTGGAACCCATCAAATAAGCTAGTCACAAAACACTCTAATACTGAATGGATGACTATACCTTTCCTTGTCTTGGCAAAGAACTATCCAAGCTCGACTTGATTTGTAATTTTTTTGTCTCAGTGTTAGTTATATTTTCCCTTATACAAATAAAATATAATTATTGATTAAAGGCCAGTATATCAACTGCTTCCTGCAGCGCCCGATACCACTCCCTGATGAAGACCTAAAAAAGTGGGTTGATACAATTAAAATATTATTTGAAAAATTTAGTATTTATTTGACCGCATCGCCAGACCAACTTATTCTCATATAATTATTGATGTTTGGCTCGTTATCGGAACTACCTAGACCTAGACATAAACCATGTCACACTGCTGTTGCATTTAAAATGATCATCAGTGGACGTCCTTAGACGAATGATAGGTACTCATAAATAGATGATATCAGCAAAATGATATTCATTTATTTATGGTTTTATAAGAAACCTAACACAAGTGAATAAAAAGAAATTTTAAAAATTTTTTGTTTGCCCGATTGCTCCATTTCACTGACATTTGCGAACTGAATTAGCATTAGCTTGAAATTCAGAGTAAACGTAGAAACGGTTCAGCCGATAAGACTAGCTTTGGCTGTAATACGAGAGAGAATGTAAATTCGAAATAGCTAAATGTGACATTGATGCTGTGAATAATTCAATATTTAGATGAGACAGTAGGGATTTTGTCCCTTAGTTAAGACGTTGATCCCTCGACTGTCACAGTCACGGTGACGGGACACGTAGTTGAGCCCGACCTTCCATCAGTCATTCCTTGGCCAGCTGATCCACTGCCACTGCTTTGCGCTGACACTGATGTTCCCATGTAAAACATCTTTTATATGTATTATGTATATGTTACATATTATGCATTATGTATGCTATGCTACATAGTATGTATTATGTGTGTATATGATATTTGTTGCTGACTTTAACGTTTATAGAAATCTGTAAAAGGTTCATTGAGGTTATGGAATTAATCTCTTATTAGTATATTCCAGAGAGAACTTTCGCATTAGATAGCCGATCTTCTCATTAATGCATTCGACATATACGTGACATCAGCGAGATATACATATTCGTGTATACAATATAATATTATCAAGATAGTCTATTCAGCATACACAAGCCTCCTACCTATCAATCTTAATGACTCTACAACCCTTAGAGGGTTCTGGCCTCCTCAATGAGCTTACGCCAGATTTTTCTATTCTGTGCTGCCACTTTCCAATTCCTGACTTCCATCAAGTCTCTTGCTTCACCTGCCACACCATCTACCCATCTCAATCTCGGTCTGCCAGCTCTCGTTGTATAGTGTAATGGTTCTTCAAGCACTCTTATCGGGATTTCAGACATCTCCATCCGAGCTATGTGTTCTGCCCAACTTAATCTTCCTAATTTTATTATTCTTGCCACATTAGGTTCATTGAACAATTCGTAGACCTCTCTATTCTCCCGAATTCTCTAATCCAGTATCTCCTTTACAAGGCCAAATATTCTTCTAAGAATTTTCCTATCAAATCCCAGAAGGTATTTTTCGTCATTATTGACTAAGGTCCATGTTTGGCAACCGTAGGTAAGAACTGGCCGGATGAGCTTTTTATAGAGCTTTCGCTTCATTCGTCTACTAAGTTGTGGGCTTCTCATGTGCTTAAGTATAGGCCGAAGTAGCATCGATTACCAGCTTCTATTCTCCGCTTTATTTTAAGTATCTTCTCATTTTTTTGTCGTAATTTGATATCCCAACTAAGAGAACTGACGGACATTCTCGAAGATGTAAGGGCCTAGAGATATTCTTTGGTTTTGGGGATTCTCTCCTTCTCCTGTATAAATATATTTTGTTTTATTCTCATTAATGTGGAACACCATCTCAGCTGCAACGTTTTGAAATTCAAGGAAGGCACCTTCGAGATTTCTCCAGTACGCTGGCGAAGAGTGTCGGTTTTTATCCCTAACATAAAAACCCTTCAATATATTACTTATAAAAGAAAAAATAATATAAACCTAATAATGTGGGATATGTGGAGTGGGATTGTATAATAGACCGTGTGGGAGGAGGATGCCACTGTAAAAAACCACATCAGTTACGGCTATCCAATTAATTATCATTTTCGTATGACATTAATTATATTGCGGTGCCATGATAAATAACCTGTTGTGATTCTCGGTTCACTATGACTTCACTCAGATGTCTTTTATTGCTAATAATTTCAAGAAGTTCGGATATTTTAACCATGTTTCATTAGTTATATATTTATATAATTATAACATTATAAATTTTTAGGGCAGTAATTACATAATTACTAAATAGTAATTATATAATTATAAAACTATAATAATTGTATTCGGTTGTCTGGAAAAATATTGCAGGATTTTGGTTTAAAAAGAAAAAAGAGAGATTTACTACTGTTATTTAATCAAAATAGTCTCTACTACTATCAATACATATCAGCCAACCTGTCTGCAACTTTTCCAATCCATCGGAGTAGAATTTCCCATTTATAAACCCCTTTAAAATTGGTAAACTCCAAAAATCCATTTTCTAATTCCCTTTGTCCATTAATTTTATGTTACGTAAGTAATGGTCCAGGTATCTAAAAAAAAATGATAATCCGTAGGGGAAAAGTCCAGAGAGTAAGGCGGATGTGACAGAGTTACATATCCAAGCTCCAACTGCTTTTGTGCAACAAAATAGACCTCTTCCGATTGGTCAAAGATGGCTTCATTATTGCCAATCTCCAATGCATTTCATTAGTTTGGTTACAATACGATTCAGCATTGATGATTTCTACGGGTTTAAGAAGGTGTAGTGTATCAAATAATATGAAGCACACCAAGCGGTAAACATTACCTTTTTTTTGACGAATTGGGGGCTTTGGAAAACGTTCTGCTGCTTCTGATCTGTCGCGCCACAGTCCAGAGCGTCTACTGTTATTTTGAAGTATTCACTTTTCATCAAAAGTAACAATTCTGGAAAGAAAAGGGTTGTTTTTGTTTCGGCATATGGGTGTAGCACAAACTTTATAACGCTGTTTTTTTTTTGGTGGTCGTTTAATGTGTGTGAAGCCCAACTTTCTAGCTTTTTTACTTTTCCAATCGCCTTGAAGTGGTCATCGACGGTCGATTTGCTAACTTTAAGTTTCTCTGCAAGCCCGCAGAACATCGTCATCAAGAGAGGAAGTCTTTCTACGATCTTTGTCTTCAAGGCTGAAATCTCCCTCCCGAATTTTTATTTAACCACCGTTCAACAGTGCACTGATCAATGCTACTCTAGTCCTAGACTTATTGATGTTTCTGTCCGTCTAAACCTCTCTTCCCCCTCCCAGGCGAGTTTAATCACGTTAAAAAAAATTACACGAAAATCTCGCGCTGAAATCTCAGTTAAGGCTGAAATATTTCTCAGCACCAAAATGCTACAGAGGTAAACAAGCATTACCGTTTGGAAGAGGATTAATCTGTGTTCACATTCATACAAGTAAATAATCTAGTAAACGTAAACAGTTTGTTATATAGAAGATTATTTTAAAGAAAACTCAAAATCCTGCATTATTTTCAAGACAACCCAATAGTTATAATTTTTTTATGGTCTTTATTCTGCTCTGACACAACTATAGTTGACGGATTTTATAGCCAAACTAACCATTCAATAATGACTAATTGAAAGAAACAATTAAATTTTCTCTCTTTGAAAATTTGAAGTGACATAGATAAAATCACTATTTTATCCTTATCCTATCTTATAACTCACTAGTTATTGTGAGAACGACGAGGAAGGTAAGACAAAGCGTCACTGGAAATGATCAGATACGTCAGAAAGAATGAGTGCTGGCACCTGCGATAAATTGGCTAACAAACTTTCAAGAGATAACCAAAAAATATTTATCCCATTGTATAGAAGGAGGATAAATGGTTTGGTTGCATGAGATTGTGCATTTGTCATTAGTTACCTGAGATCTCTGGATAACCGATAGTCAAGGTAGCTCATTATTCGTTCATTGACGATTCTCAAACGTGTTTATTCTATAACGAAAGTCTTAAACGTTTCCTTAATGTAGTGGTTTAAATATATTTAACTGGTATACAGATATATATATATATATATATATATATATATATATATATATATATATATATATATATATATATATATATATACAGGGTGTCCCGTAAGTAGAGGGAAATTTTGATAGGAGTGATTGCAAGACTTTAAGACCTACAAAAAAAATTCATATGAACAATGGGCCAATTTCCAGCAGGAAAGTAGGAAATCCAAGTTTTGTGTTTTTTTAAAATAGTCATTTTTTTTGTTGAATATCAAGCAATAACATAAGAAATATTTAAATTACGTAATTACCAATTACTTCAATGTAAACTAGACAACATTTATTTTATTGAAAAGCGAGTTTGTCATAATTAAAACCACTTAAACAGGAGATTCGGGCGACTAAACTAAGTTCTATTTTTTAAAAAATCATAAATTATTTGCGATTTTTTTTATCACCATCTAACTGTACTGCAGATACACAATTTTTTTAAAGAAACTTCCACATTAAATATGCTATGATTCAATATTAATTAAATTGAGGTTTATTAAGCAACAAGTTTAAATTAATCTCAAGTTGTAGACAAAATATACATATTTTGATCCTGTCACCTAAAAGTACCTGTGTTTTCAGCAAAAATGACCAACTGTTGCAAAGCTTTTATTTCTTCTTTTTTTTATAATCTTAGATTTATTATTATAAACGAAATTACCTAGTTATACTTTCTATTTGTAAAACAAATGAAAATATTTAAAAGATTTTTCGAATATTTTTCATGTAAAGTGGTTATGAAACTTAGTTTTTCTCCCAGATCTCTTACATAGGAATATATCCGTATTTATAAGTGACAACCTTTATGTTTTTAATAGTAAAACGTACGTTTAAAATAAAAAAATCTGCTGATTGTTCCAATTATTTTCATTAAAACGTAAAAATTATAATCGGGAACATTAAGTTAGTCTGGATCTGGATTGAAGATCTGTGAGAAAATTGAGCTCCATAACCAGTTAATATGAAAAATATTTGAAAAATAATTTAAATTTTTACATTATTTTCGTACAATTATAATTTAATTATTCCAACCAACACCCTAGAAAGGAGGAATGAAACATTTGAGATAAAATCTAGCATAGCAAAAATCACCTGGCATCAGAGTACTAACACATGGAAAAAGAAACACCAATAATGAACTCCAGTCTGTAAAAATGGTCAGTCTACCTTTAAAGATTAGAAGGCAAGGAAGTAGAGATGTTCGCAATATGTAGTTAAATCCGTCAGAAAGCCTCATCATGACAAGGAATGCCTCATTAATTGGCAAGAAACCATTTTATTATTAAAAATGTTTCATAATGTGATCTCAGGCAATGATAAATCCATTGAAAATCCAATGCAAGACTACCTTATATCAAATAACAAGTACTACCTGACTTTACTGGAAAATATATAATAATTTTGGTTTGATTTTATATATAATCAATAGCATGTTTTGATCACAACACTAAACATTTTAAGCATGATGTATGGAATTTCATCATATGTAATGAAATTAGTTAATTTAATTTAAAGACAAGATTGATGGATGAACCAAAATATATGTTATATGTTTTGATTTTTAAAAACCAATTATAAAAAGTTCCTGAATTACTATTACGGGAATTAGTTTTTTAAAAGATCGACGTGTTTATGCTGATTTATTGGAAACATCAATATTTTCTTATAATGAAATTAAAAGTTCAATAAATCGATATTTTTTGTCATCACATGATTGAGCACGTCAGAAGAGGCCCCAATCTAGGATTCATAGTGAATGTATATAATTTCTGTAAAATATAGTACCTTATTATAAATAATATGAAAAATCCTTATTTTGAACAGTTTAAATGTGATTATTGAATAAATATTTCAACAACTTAACTATAACTTAATACGCAAAATTTGATGCACTACAACTTTGATTCTATGGGCTTTTCCTCTTAGGGAACTCATTTCCAAGTTACAGTAGCCATTTATAGTAATCATCTCGGTTTTTGGCGAATTTGGTAAAACTCAGCGTTGGTTGACCGTGATTTTATACATTACCGCGTAACGAAATTTTAAAGATTATGTATTCGTTTGACGCAAAATTTAACGTTCTTTGATTTATTATAGAATTCATTTTTCTCTTTGATCCTCCGTTGAGGAGTTATAGATTTAAAACCCAAAAAATCTGACTTTTTTGGCTGTAAAAAGTTTTCCCTTGGCGGCCTAGGCTAGCAATTTTTTTTTTTACATATCTAAACACATATATACGAGTTAAAAAAATAGAAACTTTTCTCACATTTTTCGCAATGGATTTCTCGTTTCAATCCTCAAATTATTGGTCTAATATTCTTTAAATCGGTCGCCATTTTTAAAAGCAGCGGCTCTGGAATGGCAGACAAGGTTCTTTTTACTCAGAATAACATACACTTTCGTAATTTACAATCAAACCTTCCCCTGCGATCAGGTCGATTTTTGGGCCCTGGCTCCAGGGCTAAGAAGGCCTGCAAAGTCTGGTCGAAACGTTGGTGTTTAATAAAATAGTTTTGCCACTATTTAGCCTATTTATGACCGCCCGGACCACCTCCTTCCTTTATAATGCCCTATAGTCAACTATTAAATATTCGATTAAAATAAATATGTTTATTTTTTTTTTTAAATTTATATATCTACCGAAGTGCCTTTTCTTTTTAATTATGATTTAATAAAATATACTATTAGTGCACCAACTTTTATTCTACTGCAGAGTCAATGTTAAACCAACAAATAGCATTGATAATGTCTAGAGCAAAATGTTTAATATGAAATGATAAGAATATATTAAAGTAGAAATTTAATATCACGAAATGGAAGACTGTTACAAATTTATCGGAGTTTTACTTGGTTCGTTTCGCTTGCTAAGCGATCAGAATATGAATGCCTAGAATATTTCTGTTATTAAAAGTTTATAAGAAGTTTGCTCAACAAGTGTCCTTCCTCTATCAGTTGGGATAAGTTTTGTCCTTTCCTAGTTATGAGAATACGTGATATTTGAAATAACTTGGAATCAATTTTCTAAACCAACCATGCACTGTAATTATGTAATGTTAGTGGGGGGGCGGGGTGGCCGAATAGGCTAAAGCGTGTGCACAACACCGCTAGTTGCCTGGCAACCGGATAACAGAGATTTGAGATGATATAAAAAGTACGAGTTCGCGTCCCGGTGCCGGAGGGGATTTTAAAATTCCCCGCCCTCACCCCCCGGCCCGGGAAAATCCCGTATAGCCTAAAAGGCGAGGTAGGGAAGAACAAAAAAAAAAAAAAAAAAAAAAAAAAAAAAAAAAAAAAAAAAAAAAAAAAAAAAAAAAAAAAAAAAAAAAAATGTTAATAACATTATAAAAATAAGTAATTTTCGACATATTTTATGTAAAATTTATCAGTTTTTAAGTTTAACAAATTACTTAAAATTTATGAGTGTCTTTACTTATTCATTTTTTTTAAATAAATGAAGAGAAACCGCTCGAGGTTTCTGACTACTCCTGTACATACTAGATCTTTCACTTAATTACAAAAGTCTCATATATATATATGACTATAATAAGGCCCATTTGGACCTACGGAAATGAGCTTTGGGGCTCCACTAAACCATCGAATTCCTCTCGCATCCAATCCTTACAATCCAAAATCTTTCATAAAGTCCTCAATGCTCCTTACTTTGTCACAAATAAAATCATCCATACCGATCTTAATGGACCATATGATTCCGATTTACCCAATCCAGTTAGCCAGGGATGCCCAGAAGGGAGTTTCATTGTGACATCAAAAATATTGAGGGGTGCACGTTTTTACGGGGTTTTAAATTTTTGAGAGGAGCATATTTCGAGAGTGTCACGAATTTTTTAATTGAAAAGTTTCAGACCAGGTGACAAGATGAAACCATAGAATAGACCAGTGAAACTGTAATTTATGGACTTATAATTTTTTAAATTATACTTTTGCTTGCACTGTTATCAAGAAGAGGATAGCAATAAATATTTTGGAAGAAGGGGGAAGCTTATGCGCCATCGAACTGGGGAGATGGGCACCCTTGCAGTTACCTATCCTTCCATAAACTGCAAAACCATCCGAACTCTCACGTTTCTAACCTTGCTTCCTCTTTGATCCTTGATAACCCTCCGAGGCGTCTGAAAAGAAGGCCTCCATGATCTTCTTATGTAGACATATTAGTAGAGTGCTATCAATTATTAGTTTCTCAACAAGAGTTTTCATGTGATTATATTTCATTGAACACATTTACTTGATGTATTTATATTAATACAGTTGTAAATATCATAAATACATTTTTAAAAAATCGATCATAGAGATTTAATAAATAATAAAAAATCAATGTCATGTTGTAACAGTATATTTTCCGGACCACATTACACACGTTACAAAAATCCAGCTGGAATGTTTTCCAATTTTTCAACAAAAATTAAATTATGCAATCACCAAAACGGATTTAAATTTTAATGATTCGGTTTACACCTACCCTCAAAATGGGCTGTAAAATATTTATAGCAGTAAAATTACATTATTCTTAGGTAATGGCTTATTATTTTTAATATAACATCATTTCTGAGAAGTATTAAGCTTGTCATAAAGGCGAAACTAATAAACATTTCATTTTATATTAGTTTTTCCACATTTTTATATACAAAATAATAATATTATTCGAAGATTTTTTTTTATTATTTAATAGTGCAATGATGTTTAGTAATTCTTTGTCTTACATTATCTTTATTTTTTTCTAAAATGACTTTTTAACAATTTCATTGGAAAGAATGAATACAAAATATTTGTAATTGACTAGTCTATCGAACAATTATGAGCAATTAAGGACTACAGAAAGACTATTAAATGTTACTTCTATATTTGGTAAATTGCAATGAAAGTTGAATATTACATTGTGCTTGTTAATATTTTTATTTTTGGTCTTTGTATAGATGAATTTATTAGAATGTCTTTATTGAATTTTAAGCTATGTTTAATAAATTAAGTTCTACGAAAAAATTTGAGACTAGGATAAAATATACAGAAATCATAATATTTTACTTATTTTTTTAAAACTATCTCAAGAAAATTTGAAAAAAAAATGTCGCCTTTTAGCTTCAAACGAAATCATTAAATAATTTCCATTAGATACTATAGTTTTTTTCTCTGAGGGAATGGCTGTAAATGTGGACACCAAGAAGATATTTTATATTTGAACTTTGCAGTGCCTGTTTTGGGAACTTCGAGAATATAGTTCGTTGACCTTATTGATTCCTGTAGCCGGTTTATTGTTGCAATCTGATTAAAGTGGCAAGCAATCTGTTTTTGTTTGGTCGTAACAAATAAAGTTCAGAAAGAGCTTGGACGCGGCAATTTCTTCGGTAGAGCTTTACTTAGTTCTAGCATTTTTTTTTTTCTTCAGTCTTCCCAATCCCACTCTTTCAACAAGCATTCAAATGAAGATTCGTGTTTTCTTATCTTTTAAATGAATTGAAATGTCGTTTACTTTTACTGATTGCCGTGTATTGCCGTATGGTGCTTATTATGGAACATTTAATGCATTTATTATTAACAATGATTATATAAATTGTTTCCTTTTTAATAATGTGCATACGATATTTTAAATTTTACTTTTGATTTTTCTATTAAGGAATGAATGTTTCACATTGCAATAGTATTAGATACATAAATATTAAAAAATAAACTTATAGACACTCATAAATAAAAGATATTGATGATATAGAGATAGTTACATAATTAGATGTTTAAATTATAAAAATGAAAAATAATCTAGAAAAATGGTAGGATATGCAGTTTTTTTTTTATATTAGCAGCATTTCATTATCAGGATTGAAAACAAAAAAAATAATATAATAAAAAATTACGTCTTAAAAATGAGATATAGATAAAAGTAAGTAAGAGAAGATAAAAGATGAAACAGGTACATGAGGCAAATGTAATATAAACATAACCGTAATACGAATATAACAATACACCAAGAAGATGCATTTATTTTATAGATAAATACAAAAAATAAGTAAATAATTAGTACTAATAAATTAATAACAAGTATGCAAAAAACAATTAGGCTAAACATTACTGAGGTGTTTTTTTTAAATAATAAAAATTATTGGAACGAAATATGTAACTTTACACAATTATACAATATGCGGAACAACAAAAGAAATCCAAAGTATAGAAAGAAAAATTAACAAATATAAATGGTAGATCGACGTTTGAAATTACTATTACATATTTCATGTTTACTTTCCATCTTTTATATTCCCTGATTTGCATACTTTTATCTGCATCTAATTTTTCTGATCCACTTTTCATTTTTTTTTTTTTTTTTTTTTACCCCTAACCACCCACATCGTTGGATCGAAACGTCCGCAAACTTAATTAACAACATACAGATTGCATGTTCTGAATATTTTTCAGCGTAAAGTTTTAAGATTTATACATGAACTATAAATCTATAGTTATTTCATAAGACGCCTGCTCAGAAGTAGAAAAAAAAATGGAAAGTGTGTCATAAAAATAACCACAACAAAAAAAATATATTATTTTGCAACTTACATTGTATTCTTTGTATAACATTTAAAATTATATGCGTCAATAGGGATTGCAATATAAGAGATAAATAATATAAACGTAAATAAAGAACTGTCTTTTATTTTCTGCTTATATATAATTTATAATCATTATTTGTAATTTGATATTTACAATTAGTTTATACTGTATACTGTGTTTTTTATGATTTTATTTAGTTATCTTTAAGTTTTTTGTTTTTTTTATTGTATATACTTTTTGGTTATTATTTAGTTGTTATTTTGTTTTTATTTATGTTTTCTGTATATGAGGTATGAATGTGTTTTTGCCACACTATAATTATTGTCCGGGTGACAGATTGTTATGTTACTGAATAAATAAATAATAGATAAAAATTAATTTGTTAATTATTGTGAAATAAAAGGTTGTGAGATTAAAAGGAATTTTTATACAAACATGATCATAAATTGATTAAATCTGTACCGTAAACAACTCCATGTTCACTTTTGTATTTGTTCAACTTTGAGCTATTAAAATGCGTTTCTTCGTTACTAAGTTATTTAATAACAAGTGGAAAAGGTGTCCTTTACTTCCGCGGCTCAGAAATACATAATTACTTTTAATCATATCATTAAATTAATTAATGATAATATTTTGCAAGCCTTATTATTTACTGTTTCTAAAAAAAAATTAATTGTTATTCTTCTCACTAATAAATGTTTTGTCCCTTAAAAATCAAAAGAAAAAAATATCCACTCAGCTTTCTAATCAATTTAGAAGGGGCCTTAATTCAATGAACTGTGGAATGCTTATGGCCAAACGAAATAATTAATTAAAAGCGAATCGATTAATAATTACAGGAACTACTTGATATGTTGTGATTAATTATCCCTACGCCACCGTTGGGGCCTGAGCAAGGCCTAACCTAGCAAGTACATTAAGGCCTAATTACCTCTCAAAGTCCTAACCTAGTTTAATAACTTCCTCGGCAAAATTTATTAAACATAAAAAATATAATTGATATAGTTAATATGTATATTATTTTTCTTAATAGGCAGTAAAAATAAGATATTCCATACGGTATATTTATAAGTCAACGTTTCAGTTCTGTACCTCCACTTTCAAATCTTTCTTAAGATCATTGTTTAATGATAATCTATATAATACATAATGCGGTGGTATATATTACTTTTTCGAAAAGGGAATTTCAGAGATATGTGGCGAATGTCAATTTTCTAACTAATCCTTAATAACCTTACTACAACTTGAATAAAATTCTCTGAGAAATGAGAAATCTAATGTTAGCGGATTGAGACGAGATAGTCTTTCAAAGATTTCGACGCAGGCTTTTAGACCCGGCATAGTTTCCTTGGGGCTATCGGGCTAATCCGTAAAATAAACCGTTCTCGAGATAAATCTTAATTGTTGCCGAAAGTTTCTTCGGCGCTACGGTTGCCAAAGTTTTCACAATTCTTGAGGAGTTAAAAAATAAAATATTGATATTTAATTGAATTATTTAAGCTAAAAAGTCATTGAAAAATTGGATAGAGAAGAATAAGTCTAAAATAAAATTCATTCGAAAGTCACAAATCACTACATAAACCAACCCTAAACTTATCAGATTTTTCCAAAATACACTATCCACTGACCGTTCTAAAACAAAAACACTGGAAATATTGTCAAAACAAGAGTAGTACAATATTCAGAATATTCAGAAATACAAGTATCAAAAACTTTATACACACGCCTCTAAAGATAAAAACAAAGTTGTAGTCGAAATATATGATGTCAAATATAACGAGGATACATCCGTAAACCTTCTCAAAAAATGTATCATGTACAGTACTGAATTATACGCTGTAGCTGAAGCTTTCAAAATAGCCAACAGAAAATAAAAACATATAAAATTCGTAATTCTAACAGATTCCGCTCTGTGTGCTATTCACTCAAAAACATACGTCGATAGAATATTTTATCCTACTTAATAAATAGCATAATACAAGAAGTATATGGTTCAACAAATAACAAATTTAAGGTTCGATGGGTTCCAGGTCGTGTCACGCAAAACGGGGTCCTGGAAGAGCAAAAAATGCAAATTACTTTTACAGGAAATTTTTATACTGGTTAAATAAGTTTTTATTAGTGAATGGCAGGATAGATATGCTTGGGAGGCAAGTTCGAAAGGCAAGATCCGCGGTTCTCCAACACTTGAGTTACGTTAAACAGAAAAGAAATCGCCATACTTACGAGATTTAGAATAAATCAAGGTCGTACAAATCACGGCGTGATACTAATTAAAGTTAATAAAACCGATAAACGATCAAAATGCGATTCAATCCAGGACTCTTTACACATTATACTAAACTACACAAATATGATAAGTTCCGGAATAAATATCTTCTCATCCGAAACAATAGCGCTTTCCTCAAAGGATTGGCAGATCTAGATAGAGATTTCATTCATTCATAGTGCTGAATTATTGAAGAATCTAAAATATCGTAAATGATTAACATTAAAAGAAAAACTTTAATTTTTAAAACTTAACCACGTGGTAAGTATCCCAAAGGAACCAGCGTACCTAAAAGGCTTTCGGCAAGAACTATGGTTTGCTTTGATAACAGTATATTTCAGGGCTTTAAGATGCAGGGCCCGGTATAACTTCTATGGAATATCCTTGATGTCTGCTTTGAAATCATTGACAGACAATTTATCTCGTCTCAATCTGTCAACCTTTTACATTATAATAAATTAAAGACATAGCCCTCTGAAACGAAATGTTTTTGTAATTTAAAATATCATTCTGATTTAAATAATAGCCAAAGTATGAAATTTAAATATTTCTAATAGTCTTTTTTTTTTTCTTAACTCCGTTTCTTCACCCACACCTGTCATAAGCAATGGCAATTAGCGGGTCTGCTGTCAGTAAGTTTACAGGTAGTGGCTTGATCGGAGTAAGAGAGAGGAGTGACCAGCAGTTTTAATTATCGAATCTAAACGCTGAAAAATGCCTAGCATTCCTGAAATCAATCGAGTAATTCAATTCAATATTTTTTTTTCTATTTCATTGTTTGGTTGTAAGAAATATTGGAATACCAGACATTTTTCGATTCCATATCTGCATCACCCAAGATCAATTTGAAAAATATTGCTCTAAAAGGAATTTTTTAAAAATTGTTTATTGATAAATATTACAATCTGTCTCAATTAAGAACACCTGTAATAGAGTTCAGAGAAAAGGAATAAAGATTTTCTAAAATAGATGATATATTTTGTTTTTATTCAACTTAAAATTATTACTTAATATTATTCGTTACATATACATATACTTAATATGCATATAAAATAAATAATTTATGTAGCTTAATAATTTACAATGTACTTAATATTACAATGTACCTATTTTCTTGTATTATTATTACTGTTTATCATTATTATTATTTTATTTATATTTTACTTATGTTTTAATTAAATATAATATCTCTTTAATATGTATATATTGTATTATTGGATTTTGCACATTACTTAAACCTTTTGCACAAATACTTATCGCCTTTAGGTATGACAGATTAAAATAATAATAATGATAAGATAAGACGAACTATATCGAAACCATAGATCTCAAAAAATCAGAAATAATAAATTATTTAATATTTATTAGTCAGTAAATAATTTTGAAATGTATAGATCATTTTTTACATTTTCATCATGATTTATACGGAATCTCTGGATTAATTATCAAAATGAATTGTGACAATTCTAGAAATATATAAAATAGGTATCAGAAGAGAAAAAATACTAATTACTCTTCAGTAGACAGTTTTTAGTGAGTAATTTTAAAAGAATAAATATATCGATTATATTCAATGAACAATTACTGTGAAAGCGCAGAAAAATACCTACAAGAAGTCCTGTGAGAATACCTACAAGATATTCTAGGTCCTATTCCCATTGCAATTTTTTTGGATTAATTTTAATTATTCATTGATCGATGTATGGGTATTACGTCAGTTGATGGTCTATTACAATTTAAATAAAAAATAAAATAAATTCCGTAGCTTCTAATGTTTAATATTTTTTAAAAAAATACATAAAGACGATTCAATGAATAAATACAATTGAAAAAAAAATGCAGTGCCTGGTCGTGGGGTGCTTTGAGTCATTGGAGAGATCTAGGGCGATTCTTAAGAGCAAGAAATATAGTCCATCTCTAGATTTATAGGAAGGATATTGAGGAAGAAGTTTGAATCTACTTCTTTGGATATTGAACGGAGCCCACTAACTCGAGATAAAGGTACATGGAATCATCCCTAACCTTCTATTGAAGAAGGAAGAATTGTAAAATCAAAATTAATAAAATACTATTAGCAACTATAAATTTTTTTTAAAAAATGCCGAGTGGCAATCCAGAGGATGAAAAAATTACTATCCAAATTAATCCTATCGTATTTTTTAGGTGATGCCTCGTTAATGTTTAAGATATTCTTATTAATTATTTCGTCATTTACAGACTTTAAATTTTTGGAAATGAGTGATGTCTAAAGAAATTGGTCTATATCTTTTATGAATAGCTTGAAACATCAATACTTCAAATCAAGTGTTGTTGTTCATAGTCTATGCAAACAATTAAACCTTATAATTTAGGTATTTTTTTCAAAATAATTTTATGTATTTGAAATATTGGACGATATGATTTGATAAAATCTATATTTTATTTTTCTATGTGACTTCACCCCAACTAACTTTCCAACCATATTTGAGTCAACTATTTCTGCACCATTACCTTTAATTTTGTTAATTTAAAATATTTAACTGCCTCTAATTGTAAGTAGATATCAAAATAGATAACTGTACACTATGAAAGAATTTGTTGATAAAATAAAGGACAACAACATGAGAAATATTTTCCTAGGTTGAAAAAAAAAATCCGGTAATAAAGAGTACTAATACGGATTTTGTAGTTGGAAACCGAGGATTTAAAAAAATAATATCTGACAATTATTAATATCTGGGGAAAATTGGTGAAGGACTAATGGCTTATATCCAACTGTAGTAAATAATTTATACTTTTATATTGTTGAATAGAAAATAAATGTTTCCATGGAACCTAAATGAAATCTCCATTGAAAATAGATTAAACTCTTAAAATTTACATTCAGCTAGACAAATAAATAGTGCGCAAAATTATTGTGTTTAACGATAACGATTGTTGTTGTTTTATATATACAGGTATTTTGTTTCTCTCCATTTCAGCATCCTCATTGGTCACAGATAAGGGTAACGATGAGTAAATGAGGTGATAAGTTATAGTTACGGTAATTCAGGCATGGGGGAGAATAGTTCCCAGCAGCATATCTTACCGGTCTTGATTAAGTCCCTTGATTCATGAAAGAAAATTCTTCCTTTTTTCGTCGCCTCCTAATGGGAATATTATAAACTGCAGCCGTGCCGTTCATGAGTTTGTTGTTATGTCAGTGTAGTTTATAATGGGAATAGGAATAATGAGAACGTAAGGTTGGTAGTTATTTGGTAGATGTAAGTCGGTACGTAGAGTTCTGTTATTTACGTATCAAGAAGGGTTTATTATTAGTTTTAAAATTTTGCATTGAAAAGGCCGTAGATTTTGTAGTAGTATTTTTTTTTCAATCTGTGATGTGCATGTACTAAAAGGTGTAAATAGTTATGCGTACGTACATAGTTCCTGTCTATTATAGTAAATTATTTAGTTTTGAATGTTTAGGGGAAAAAGTAAGTATAATAATTTCGATCATTTATTTAAGCTCTTCCTATTTTGATGCCATCCTTTTGTCAAATGTTAATCCAAGGACATTACACGTGCTTTTCCGAGTCTATCTGAAGACATTTTATCAATATTATTCAATTACGAATAACTTTATAATTTGTATGAGTTTTCTATTTTAATTTAGATTTTAGCGGCTGAGAGGCGCTAGGATCTCATAGAGTCCTGCCTTTCCTTCCAAGTGTGGAGGGAAAGGCTTGGCATGGATATCTGGAGTGAATGGATTTTGTAAATATTGTATAAAAATCAGATGCTTATTTAAGTAATTATTTTGATTAGTTTAGTTTATTTTAGTTTATTTACTTTTAGTATTATGATTTTGTTGTTTATTTGTTTTTATTTATTGTATATAGAATGTGAATGAGCTACTATTGTCGTTAGATGTGACAAATTGTAATATTTCTCAATAAAGAATTGAAAAGCAAGAATTTAGATTTAAGTAATAAATCATGAAAAACTTCAACATTTATAATTTTCTTTAGTTCTTTTTATTTATAAGCAATTAATGACAAGTTTGGTATAAAAATGCCCCGTATACATACTAAGATAAACCAAGATGGACTTTAGAGGTAATAGGCACCCAATTTAAAAGTCATCCCTGCTTAAATGTTCACCATAATTTATATTAGTCCCCTCCGAACATCTTCATCCATTATTCATTCCAATATTTCCCAACCCCATCCGTAAGTAATTTGCTCCTGGTATTTTTCTTTATAAAGAACAAACAACAACCATGAATTTTTTAGTAGTCTTTTTTTAGACACTATCATTTTGCTAGATACGTTGTAAAGAAAAAAAGGACCACAATAACAAGAAACGGTTCAATTTGATGAGTAATATCTCATAAAAGGTCCTAAAAATATGGAATAATTGAAAGGGAAAACAAATTTTTTAGCCCGGCTAACCTGAAAACTTGTTAAGTTTGTTAGTGGTATAACAATTCCCTTAGTAATTATATTGCAAAAAAGCAGACAATTTGTTTTCTCTTTTTTAAACCTCACCATATTTTAAAATATTAAGCTATAACTTAAAAAATATTTAATTTAGATAATAATAACATTTACTTCATAGTAAAGAAGACAAAAGTTCCTTCGAAAGAAGAATATTTTTCTTTGTTAAATCCATATAAAAGGGACTTAAGTGCCTTAAATACCCAAAGTTCTATTTTTCATAGAACCATGGATTATTCACAAATCTTTTTAATCACATTCCGACTGGACTACAGATACCACACTTTTATAAAACAACTTTCTTGTTTAATTATCAATTGTTTAATTTCAAGATTTTTTCCTGAATAGTTGAGATTCGTCTCTAGTCTTATAAAAAAAAAAAAAAAAATATGTGATCTGATATTTGTCTCCCAAGGGTATTTGTGTTTTCAGCAGAAATAAATAGAATCAATTATAACAGAGTTTCAATTTTTGTTTTTTTTTTCTGTGACCTGGGGTGTATTGTAATAAATCAATTTAGAAAATAAATTTTTTATTTATAAAAGAATATTTAAAACATACTGCTTTGTCGAAAATAAGAACAATGAAACACTGTTTTTATCACATGAAATGCAGATGACTAGGGTTGAATTACATCGTTAGGTTGAGTGACCTCTTCTGGATATTATTTCTCGATTGTGAGTTGTTATAAATAAAAACGATTTCAATATTTCGACCTTTTGTTACGAATTGAAAATAATTGGTATTACTTTATATGCCAGTGGTATCAGTATTTATTTTGTTACCAATTAAAAATAATAAATGCAATTTATATATTCCAGTAAGGATTCATAAATAACTTTTAATTCGTTCATTTCCTAATGGGTTTAGGCTACAATATATAAAACAATAAATGGTTAATTAGTGTTAATACTAACGATGCATAATTATTCTTTTAAAATAGATTATTTCTTTGTAATAGTTAATAAATTGTTAGAAGTTTACTACTGGCTTATTAATACAATTTTACAAAAAGGGTTAATTGATGAAACCCATTCTAGGTAGGAGAGGGCATCGGTAGATAGGAAGGGGGGGGGAGCGAAGAGGGGGTGCATGCTTAATACATCAGAGCCATGGAGGTAGTTCATCACTTCTCTGACAGCAGCTGATTCCACCATTTCCATACCCATCTCTCCTTTTAAACATTTTCCTAGCCTCGCTACTCATCTTTTCGAAATCTCATCCCTCCATCACCGGAAATAAAATGTTATTATGACAACTTTTCATTAAAACGACTGCTGACTAGTTTTCTGGGAGAAAGAGCATGTAGGTTGACTCAATTGTGATTACAAAAAAAAAGAAAAGAAAACTTGTCAAAATAACAGTCATATAAAAATGTTTAAAGAATTCAAATAAAATTGTCTGTCTGATTTGAATTTGAGCACCAATATATATGTGTGTGTATATATATATATATATATATATATAAAACTATATTTTCCGGTAATTTATTTTTATTTACAATGTTATTCAGTTTTATTTTATGATAAATTTTTCTATACATATATCCAGTATATTTGCTATTTTTATTTATTATTGTGCTTGTTCACTTAATTTTATTCTTCAATGTTTATTTTATATATAATTTCTTTAAAATTGTAAGTTAGCTTAATTTAATTTATGCGATCGTTTATTTCATCATTCAATTCTCTTCTTCTTCTCTTGGCGCCACAGACTGAAGTGGTCCTTGGCCTGCTTCAACATCTGCTGCCACAGGACTCTGTCCTCCACCTCACGGATGCCCTCCGTTTCATGTTCTCTTCCACCTTCTCCCTCCATCGAGCTCTTGGTCTACCATTTGCTCTAGTGGCGAAAATCATCCCTTTGTTTACTTTCTTCACCTGCCTGTCTTCATTCATTCCGTTGACATGGCCAAAACATTTCAGCCTGCTTATTCGTATGAAATTTGACAAAGATAGATCATTGTAGACGTCGTATACTCCTTTGTTCGTCCTACTTCGCCACACTCCATTCTCAATCACTCCACGAAACATTCCTCGCAGCACTTTCCTCTGGAATCTGTCAAGCCTGTCTCAAGTTATCTTGTGCATTACCCAGCATTCTCCGCCATTACTAACCACGGGCCTGATAAGGTTTTGTATAACCGGATCATATTTTGGCGTGAGACTAGGTTGTTTCTCTACATATGTGTCGAAGAGGATAGTACGTCCTGTTTCCTGCCAAAATCCTTCTTTTGACCTCTTCTGTTTCATTGGATTCGTTAGTCATTAATGATCCCAGGTACGGAAACGTCGACACTACTTCAATGTTTTCTCCATCTAAGTTATAATACGATGGGTGTTGCTACTTCATTCTCTATACAATCATCAATTTGGTATTGCTGAAATTTATTTCAAGGCCAGCTTTTCCTGCCTCCTTTTTTAAGTTAGTGCATGCCTCTTCGATTCATTCAATTCTCACACAAATTTCTTGAAAACATTTCATATATACATGGTATTAAAAAAATATATTTTCATATAAACAAGTAATGTAGTTTTAGTTCTACTTTTTTTGTTTTGCTTTTTATTTTTCTTATTTTATTTTGTATTCTTTAATTTTTATAAAAAAGAAAAAAAAACGTAGCATAGATAAAATCTGAGTATAACATTCATACATATAATATGCGAATTTGCATGGTGTATGTAAACTTTTGCAAATAACCTCCTCCTGCATAGGGTTACCATCCAATGGAAAAAAACAATATATATATATATATATATATATATATATATATATATATATATATAGTTTCTACTTTCCTACCTGTGGCAGGTAAGAAAATTGTAATAGTGAAAACTTTTGGAAGTCGTTTTCAACAGATCTTTATCCTTCTTCTTATCCATCCCGAGTCCAAAGTTCTTATTCTGGCCATTGCTCTGTATGTCTGTTCCACAATTATCTCTTGAACCGATTGATCAATTTCGTTAATCTTTTTTTTTTTGTAATGTTTTAGCCACCGATACTTGTGAAACAAATTAAACTGTAGTACCAAAACGGGTCAAAGATGTTGATCGCTAAAATCTACGCCTTAACGCTCCTTTTAGTTTTATACATGTAATTATTTCCCAAGAAAAATAGGAAAAATTCACGAAGAAAAAACATTGTGTAATGATATGTCTCGAAAAGGATACATTTCAGAATATAATATAATAGAAAATAATTTTGTTCTGGTACAAAGTCTCTTTAGAATAACAGAATAGCACAAAATTAAAATAGTACATCTGGTCTAATTAAGAACAAAAAGAAAAAGAAAGAAAAAAAAGTTAAGAAAACATTAGTTAAACATACTATATACAAATTTAAAAAATCTATATCCAAAACACTTGAAACTATGGTAAGACACTTAAAGCTATGTACAGTGGTAAAACATAAATATACACTTTTAGAACAAAAATAAAATAAAAAATACATTAAATTCTTCTTTGAAATAAACTCTGTGTTTCTGCAGAAAAAAGCATAGAATTTTACGGCAAATTTATAAACATTTATAACATAATTAATTATTACAAAACCAAAAACAATCGTCGAAATCCACACATCATTAGGAAATCAGAGGATGTAATAAACTATTCGTGTTCAGGATTGAGAGTTAATTTTATAATATTTATCTCATGTTGTCATTAAAATCATATATTTTGACCTAAATTAGGTTAAGATAATTATCTAATCGGACAAAATTTTATATATGTCTTTTTCAACAAATGCATATTAATTTATATTAGAAGTATTTGAAAGATAATTATAATAAAACCAAAAACTATCATCGAAATTATCTCAGTATTATCAAATGTATGGCGTAATATGTACTGCATAGTGTACATATTACGCCATACATTTGATAATACTGAGATAATTTCGATGATAGTTTTTGGTTTTATGTATGGCGTAATATGTACACTATGCATTCGTGTTTAAGGATTATAATTAATTTTAAAATATTATGCTTATGCTGCTATATAAATCTGTCTGATACAACTAGGTACAGTAAATTATCTAATCGGATAGAATTTTAGATATACCTTCTCCAAAAAATAAATATTAACCTTGGACATGAGTCTCAGAGATTCCCGTTCTCAACCTTGTCGGTTCGATCTCTTCCTGCATCGGTAATATTTATATTTTGGTAAGCCGGTGAAACGGCTTTATGTCCTTCCATTCTTTGGAGCGGGATTAATATTTTATAGTTCTGTTTAGAAATTAAACACAGTAATTTCATAAATTATAAATTTATTTCATGGGTGATAAATATTCATGACGCAGTCTTTTTTTTTTAATTTTTTTATTTATGCCAACGTTTCATCCCAAACATGTGGGTCATATCAGGGCTTGATTTGAGCACTAAGGGTGTTCAAATACCCGAGGTTGTTCAGGTACTTGAACACTCTCAGTGATCAAACCACGCCCTGATATGACCCACATGTTTGGGATGAAACGTTGGCATAAATAAAAAAATTAAAAAAAAAAAAAGACTGTGTCCTGAATATTTATCACCCATGATGTGTATAACAGTTGACTAACTTGCTTCTATAAATTTATTTCCATAAATAACGATTGTAGGCCATCTTAATATTACATTGCTTATAATTTATTTATATTAGTGTTATAGTAGATCACAAGTTTGTCTAAAACTATTTTTTATTATAATTGAATGTTTTAAAAATAAATTATGAAGTTCTTATTACCTTAATTGATGACATCCATATAAATGCGGTTATTCTATTTTTTTTTTTTAATGAGCTCTTTTTGCGGTTAAATCGCTAGTACATTAACGATTTACTGCTGTAGGGTAAACGGTGGCAGAATTAGTAGGGATCGGCTCGCAGGTGATTTTTCGTTTCCAGACAATAAACTAGAATGGGTAGGAGACATTTTGAGATAGTAGGGGCCAAAAAATAATGAACTGGGATGGGAATCCTGGAAAGAGGCTTGAAAAAGGAAAAAGGGATTTTATCAGATGGGCTGTGGCATGCATCTCTTCCCTTATCTAAATGCAAAACTCCCACTGAGGCGGCAAAAAGATTTGGAAGTCAGTCTGAATAGCAATTGAGAAAAATAAAGAGAGTGCCAGTTGTATAAAATTAACCTGAATCTCTCTCTTATTCGCTACAACAGAAGACCAGTGTTCAGTTAATACAGATTTTTTTTCAGTTTAAAATAAATGTGATACTATTTTTGTTTCTTTTTTCTTAAATTGCGACCTTTTTTTTATTATTTTCTTGTTCCCAAGACTTATCAAAGTCCTATTTTGTCAGTATATTACTATATCTATTAAGTTGTTACTAGTTACTTGTTGAAATTGACTCCGAAACGCAAATATTTTATGTGAAATATATAATGAATACATAATGTCTTAAAATTCTATATTGATGGTATTTAATGTCGTAATTGCTATATCAACTTGGACTTGTAACTAGAACTAATATAACAATTTAATAGTTTTATAGACTAATACAAGTTTTATTGAACGTACTTATGAGTTTATGAATATCAAAAGAGCATAATGGAATAGTTACTCATAAACAGGTGCATTTATCTCTTTTAAGAATTGTTCTAATCTACGAGTAATATCTGTTTTGATTGATCTAAGACAACTAATACTATCATCGACAGCTTGCGACCCTAAAATAATTCTCCTTCGTTTATCGAACCTCATGCATTGGAAGGCAATGTGCCTTGGATCCTGCAGGCATTGGCATGTTGGGCAGTAATCATTCAGAGCTATACTCATTACATGTAGAAATTTATTTGTTCTACTGTGATTAATTGTGAGCCTGGTCAGCTTCACTAAGACAGGGCGGTCAAGGTGAAATTTAAGTGTCGCAAACCATAGAGTCAAGGCTATCTCGGTATGAACTGCTTGGTGAGCTCAACCCTTCGTAAAAATGCTTCCATTCCTTCATTGTCTTTCCCCTCACTATTCTCATCAAGTCCAATATTTTGTCAGTCATCTCATTTCCCAATAAACCTGCATGTCCCGGCACCCATTGAAAATATTAAATTATTTATTTGTATTTTTTTTATAACTCTTTATTTATATTCTTCAGATAATTCATTACCTGAATGTTCTCCTACTTCTGAAGGGTTCGATTTTATATTTACCACATTAATAATGACTGCCTCATTTGAAATGTTACACATCTTTGGACTAAATTTCATTTACCAAAAAATGATTTTTTATGTTATATTTTCGTCATATCTGAATAATATAATGATACAGTTATAAGCTTAGAAAAAGTGAAACTATTTCTTTTTTCCGGTTAAATTCAGCAGCGTTTACTTTGCACTTCTTATTTTTGTTTAGATATTAACGATATCAGAAGGTACGATTTTTCATAGTACATTTTCGACAAAAAATGTACAATATTAAAAAAAATACATAACTTTCACTTACTAAGCACATGTTTAAAGCAGAAATAGGTGTTTTCAGACAAGGGGAAATGAAAGTAAAAATTACAGACGTTATAAAATATTATTTGAAACAATAAATTACCATGAGTATACAGCTTTATAATGAATTGCATTAATTTTTTTTTATATTAACCATTTCCTTTCACGACGGTATATTTTATTTTTTTATTTTATTATAATAAACAATTAATTACCACGGAATATTTTTAGTCCGACAAGAGTGCTACCGATAAAGAAAGAATTTATTTATATTTCATTGCAGGTATTTTATTTGTCTAAGCTTATACTATATAAAGTGGTTTATTATTTTAAATTTAAAAAATCTGGTGCTGTCCGCGCATCACACAACTTTCACTTACCACCCTCTTAGCAGAAATAAATATTTTCAGACAAAGGGAAGTGACTGTAATATGAAACATTATTTAAAACAATTAAGTACCATATGTTTTTCATACCCCTCTAATGTATTATATTTATTATATTTGACACTAGTTATTTCCTTTTACAATTGTATATTTCAATTATTTATTTGATCATAATAAATAATTCAGTGCCACGAAGTATTTTTAGTCCGACAAGAGTGCCACTGGTAAATAAGACCGCTATATTTATTTATATTCCATGATGGGTATTTTTATTTGTATATATTAGGTTCATGTTATGTATAAAAGCTTGTTGAAATCTTTCATGGGAGCTCGGGTGAGCTTGGGGGTGCCCGTATTCTTTTAGCCACTCTAGTATAACTATCCTTCGTTACGATCTCTTATTTCTCCTTTATTTAATTTTCAAATTTTATAATTAACCACTTTTTTTTATAAGAGATCAATGCGAAATAGTTGATTGTTTCAAATTAAAAAAATTAACGGTACTTTAAAGGAAGGAATATTGAAAATTAGCCATTTAAGCCCTGTTAGAGAAGGCCAATGAGAATAAAATCAACGCTATAATGAAACTGCTTTTATACTGATATAATGTATTTAAAAAAACCGTTTTCGAGAAAATCGTAAAAATGTGTTAAATCGATGATGCAAAGTGCCACTTCCGGTTCGCCGATTTTGACGAAAAATATTCCAGGCATATAAAAACCTGAAATATGCAAGTTCACTTTCGCTCGACTTGTTTTTGAGCTAGACTGTTAACACACACAAACACAACACATACACGCAATCACGTACGCACACGCACACACATACCATCTTCCGGGACTTGGTTATTTGGATTCTGGGAACCTTAAAACGTGTATTTTCGTTTAAAACTGAGATTCGAAAATTTTCCCGATCGTAATACTTTCTTCACGATATGTTTCATAAATAGAGAAGTTAAAGTAAAAATTGACGGTACTTTAGAGAGAGAAAAAAAAAATTAGGCTTTTAAGCAGTGTCAGAGAACTTAAATGAGAATAATACTTTCACTATATTGAAAACCGGGGGAGTCTTTTAAATCCCCGCCACACTCCCTGGCCCGGGAAAATCCCGTATAGCCTTAACGGCGAGGAAGGGAAGAACCCAAAAAAAAAAAAAAAAAAAAAAAACCTGTCATAATAACGACAAAAGCAGATTTGTCATTATTAAACAATTTAAACTAAAATGGATTAAACATTTCCGGGATTTAAAAATATCACTACAACAGGAACAATCTTAATCGAACTAGGAATAAAAAAATCTTCTACCCAATTTATACAGTTGGTTCAATTAATCATCCGATATTTCTCTGTCTGCCTGAAAAAAAAAATTATTCTGATGATTTTTACAAATATTACATAATTACGGTCAATATTTTAGAATAATTATATCCCAAGTTTTACATACCACTTAGCAACATTGCATTTTAACTTATGGGACTGAAGGTATAAGCCCTCCTACTTTACCGATAAGTTTTTTATTATAACAGACTACAAAAGCAAGAAATAAAGACTTAAGAAGATAAAAATGTTTGATACCAGGCAATGTTCTCGGAATGCTTCTCATATATATTTATTCTTTCACTGTAATTTTGTTCAGATCTTTTCATCTCAAACATTTCTCAGAATAGATGACATAAAGAGTAAATAAATAAAAATAAGACTCTATTAGATAGAGATCTTTAGATTGTATTACTGTTATTTTTCCCTCTAGAATCACTATCTGATTCTAAAACGGAAACTTTACTTTAAAATTAAACGTGGTAACATCAAAAATTAGAAAGAATTATTAGAAATAGGTACTTATATTGCATAAATATTTTATTGTGTTTTTCTTCCCATTTTTCATGAGTTTATTCTCTGTAAATATTACATTTATTTTATTTAAACAACTTGTAACCATATTTATTCGTTCAGCCATATTTTGGAATTTTATCTTTATTTCATAATACAATTTATGAAATATTGGCTAGCTCATTACCTCTAATACCTGAGTGACCCGGTAACCACAAAAATTGTATCTTACATCGTACACCCACCCTCCAATGTTTTTATATGCCTACCTGTGTCTGGGACTAACGAGTTTGTTGAAAATGAATTTTTAATAGCTTTGAGGGCAGATTCTGAATCTGTACAAATATAAATTTGCTGTTTGTTGCAGTTGAGACTACAAACGGCACGATTTATTGCAAACAGTTCTGCATGGTAGGAAGTGCAATAAGTGGGTAATGAGAACATTTGCACATTGCCAGAAGCAGTGGCCGCACCTACTCCATCTTGAGTTTTGGACCCCTCTGTGAAAAGATGTTCCCAATTGGAATGTTTCATTTGGAAGTCCGTGAACTACTTTATGATTAAAAGGATTCTGTCCCATGTGAATGTGGATGGATTCGGAAATGAGTCTTTTTTCATGGTTGGGGGCCGTGGCGAAAGGATATAACCTTTGCAGTAAAACGTATAAAAAACATCTACAGACCATATCTTTGCTCTAAAATGTCTAATTTTTTTTTTTTTTAATTTCATAAACTTTTATCCATTTTTCTAAATCTACGTATTATGAAACGCAAAACCTTCAATTTTGAGAGGGGATTAAGTTTTTGAATTTTTTGTTCGATTACAATGGTTCATTATTGAAAATAATAAACTAAAATTACAACTTTTTAATTTATTAAAAACAATAAATATGTCGAAAATAAATATCCTCTGGAAAAATGTTTTATTCAATGATAGTATTAGTAAAAGTTAATACATAACATTAAATTAATTAATGGATTTTTTTTGCTGGTTCGATACATATAAGTGACGCCTAACTATAAATAGCAGAACTTGACACTCTTTTACCTGTGGCCTGCGTTTCACTCCAATGAACTCCTTAAAAACGTTTCTTTGATAATAATAACGCTTCTCCAAGCGTGTAAGCTTCACGCCTTCCTCTTCAGGAAGGAAAATCTGGACTACTGTCCACATAAACCCCACCCTTCAGCTGGATCGTTTATAGATTTAAATTATATTCTTGTCTCAAAGCAAGCACACAAATATAGGTTTGAGTGTGGTCGCCAATTTCGAATTTTTCGTTAGTGATGGTAATGGAGAGAGTATTTGAAGCCATGACTATCAATGAGATTGAGGGGGGTAGGTAGAAAGAGAATAAATAAATTCTAATGAAATGAAATGAATACAAAGGCTCGTCCCAAATTGAAATCCATTATTCTATATTATTCTCTAGTTTGTATTTGTATTCTGTTTCCATGAAACCTCCCTCAGTTGTGAGATAATTTACTATTCATTGAATTCATTGAAGATTTGGTTAAAAGTTTTTACTAACGAAATTGGTATGATAATACATAGTTTCTCTATGCCTTAATCTAACTTAATCCAATAGGGTTACTATGAAAGAGATTTCCAAAAAAAAAAAATACCCTGGAGGCCAACAAATACCGACAAAGTTTTAGAGTGTAAAAACTTATTATTTGATTGAGACTTAATGTTACAAGATTGAAATTTAAATTCAATAAAAAAGATGTTGTCTTTCTGTATAGTTCTTTAATTTTTTTCTCCCTCAGCGCAACCAGAGATTTGATCAGACCTTCATCAGGCTTATGGTGGACCGCCTTTCTTGTTTGTCAAATTGAGAAAGTCCTCATGAGTCCCAAATGAGGGAGAGGATTCTCTCACATGACAAACAAGAGAGGAGAACCATCATAAGTTAGTCTGATGAAGGTATGATCAAAGACCGATACCGGTTGCGCAGAGGAAGAAAAAATTAAAGAATTATAAAGGAAGACAATATCTTTTTTGATTGAATTTAGGAAAATCTCTAAATTTCTACCTGATCTCCGACCAACTTCTTTGTAAATTAGAATTACGGTCAATTATCTCCATATCATTATATATTTTCATTAAATGGATAATAGTTTTGATTGATTCATTAAATGAATGATGGTTATATATATATATATATATATATATATATATATATATATATATATATATATATATATATATATATATATATATGTATAGTTATATTTTATATGGAAAATTTTAAGTCAAAAGCATTTAATAAAAATATATAATGATATGGAGATAGTTGACCGTATTTCTAATTTAAGAAGTAGGTATCCGACTGCTCCAACACTTACTAGACAAACGCTCCAAACTTTCTATTAATTACAAAAGACTTATCTACATAACTATAATAAGACCTATATGGACATACGGAGTTGATCTTTGGAGTTCCACCAAACCATCGAATTCGTATCGTATCCAATCCTTACAATCCAAAATCCTCCGTAAAATCCTTAATGCTCCATACTTTGTCACAAATAAAACCATTCATAAAGACCTTAATGTACCATATGTCGCTGATTTAGCTCGAGCCAGATATCTATCCTTTCATGATAAACTTCAGTCCCATCCAAATCCACTTGTTTCCTCTCTTGCTTCTTTCTCGATTCCTGATAATCCTCCTGGGCGTCTGAAAAGGAGATGGCCTCGTGATCTTCTTACTTAAAATTATTTAGAGAGTGCTACCACTGGGTAGTAACTCTTCAAGCCTGTACATGCCATTATTTATATTTGCGCGTATTTACTAGATGTATTTGTATACAGTTGTAAATTCCATTAAATAAACAAAAAAAAAAAAAAAAAAAAAAAAAAGAAGTAGGTTGGAGAGGTTTGGTCAGGTAGAAACTTTCTAAATTCAATAAAAATGTCTTCCTGTATAATTCTTTATTTTTTCACCTCTGAGCAACCGGTTTCGGTCTTTAATCAGAGATCAGCGAGTCCATCGGACCTAGCCGGAAGGAACCTCCGTAGAATTTCCATCAACCATACCCACCCGTGGGACGTTCTCCTATGCGGTATTGAGCCCGTGCTAGGATATATAACATATAACATAATATAAAACTTTACATATGTGAGCTATTAATGATTATAAACTCATTGATTTTGTTGTTCGTTTATTAATTTGTTTTTGCTTTTTTTTTTATATCCAATTATTGTATCTATTTTCTTTTCTTTCTTCCCTTTCATTTTTCATGACATTTGATGTTTATAATGTTCCATAAAAAAAAGAAATTTAGCTATTTTAAGGTCTATTGCTATTATGCGAGTACATTAATACAGATTTTTAATACTGTGATTTGATTTCATTTTTATAATTCCTTTTTTGGATAATTACAAAATCCAGAATAAAAAAAAAATAGTCTGAGCCGGTGCCAATAAATGAGAGCCTCCCACTTTTATAAGAGAAAATCAGAGGGCTTAGAATAATCTTTTATAAACGCCGACACTCCTTTGATTGTTGACAAAAGGGGTCTCGAAAATGACAGCATTTTGGTCTCCTTAAAAGGTTTCAGGTGAGATTAATTTTTCAAAGCTGTCCCTTATTCCAACCTAAGGTGTGATAATAGAGCCTACTTTCTACTACTTTTAAAATTTTCAGTTTCTATTGTAGTTCTATTAGTTTACATCCATATTACTTACAGCATTCTGATTAATGTAGTGTTTTTAATATTCCTGTTTTCTTACTAAAATGTTATCTATAATTTCTAAACGATTACCGGCAGGATGTGTTTATTTAAAAGGGCCCTATACTCTTAGAAAATCTAATAGCCTAAATAAACAGAATTGGAAATTATCTTGTTAATTCTCTAATTTAGCAGATTTACTAATGATAAAAAAATTGAATCCATTATATATTCGAATTTTAATTTTTTTTTTTTTTTTTATTATTTATTGAACGGTTATTTTAGGGCAATTGCAAAGTCAACCTACCCATCACCTGTTCTAATGAAAATTCGTATATATAAACTCTAACACTTGATATTTTATATTTATTTCAGCTGTGGTTCTAATAGCCGTACAAGCACATGATATTCTACTAATTTATATACCAATATAAGGGAAAAAGTAAGAAAACACATAACCACAATTATATATTATGATTATATATAAATTATCTATGATTCGTAATTAGAAAACTCAATAGTAAGTCACCACAAAAGGGATGTCTAATAAAGAATAATATTCAAATAACATAGAAATCTGAATGTTCAAATACTATATACAATAAACTAAATAAAACATGATTTAATAATGACTGTGTAGGTATGATTTCAGATGGACTGTTTTGAGAATTATATTGCCATGAAATATTTTAACATTATGATTGGGAATTACAACTTAGCTATTATGGTATGTGAAGTGGTGTAGTTATGGCATCTTTCATCGCTACATCTGCTGATACGAGGTCATCTCGTCAAGTACATGTCCAAAATCTGCAAGGGGGCCCATCCTCATGGTCTATGTAGGGCCAAGGCTTCAGTTCCCAAACCGAAAACAAACATCTGACCTATCATCAAGGCCGAAAATCAACATAAGACATCTTTTCTTACTTTTCGAGAGATTCTTTGGTTCTTAACTTCACCCTATTATTTCACAATAACTGGTAACACCCTAAAAGGAACCAGTTACTTAGCCCATTACTAGTTTATACTCTGAGGCTTCAACAGGGTCCAGGTATAGGTCGGCTGCCCATATTAAGTTCAAAAGATTACTATCTGCTAGGTTGGATACATACAATACATACATACATATATATATATATATATATATATATATATATATATATATATATATATATATATATATATATATGTATATATAATTATATAAATGTATCTATAAAATTGAAACAACCTCCAAATATAATTGTGAATTCATACATTCTTCAAGATAAATAACTCAATATCCCAAGGTCGTAATAACCAAGTTGTTGATTGCCTAAGATAACTAATAATCTAATCTAATAAGAGAGCTTCACTATCCAATTTCTAGAGAAAATAAGCTCCTTCGATTTGAAAGACCAATACTGAGAAGAATTTTGGGAGCGAATTTCGATGCCATTGAGCTAGCTTGACGGTTGGATGTAACCAAGGATGTATGTAAGCATGTTTTTTACAAATGTAAAAAAAATATTTATTCCTGACTATGAATTAATTTAATTAAAAGCGTGAAGAACAGAGTAATTATCGAAGTTATCGTTGATTTAAAACATTTATAAATTTGAGAGAAGGAAGTGATTTACAAAAAGAGATATAAATGTATTTTTATTTAATAAAAAATACACGATTGTTGTGACCAAGGTGTTTTCGAATAAGTTGAAAAACGGAATATGGTAGATAAAATTATCTTTTCAATAATTATTTCGTTATCGATCCACTCTCGAGTTTTAATAAATGGGTTTATTTCGATTCATTTAACATATTAGCATAATCCTATACAGATAATTACCGGAAAATTATATTCCTCCATACAATACTGAATTATACTCAACTGCGATTCCATTAATTGCGTAATCCGACGTTGAATTAAGGGATTTAAAGGATTTAATATAGTGGAGAGAGAACGATGAATTATTACGTCATTTAATACCATCCTACGGTTTTTACTTTTGGTAAGCTTTAGTTGGCACTCAAATGAATTGATTTTATAATGTTTATTAATCAAAATGGCAAATATTTCATAGTGCTAATGTGTTAAGTGTACAGAAAATGAATAGTTTTAAATAGTTCTGGACAATGAAGACAGTTGTTATTTTTAATCAACTGGGATAATTATTTTGAAAATTTAATGACTAAAATTTTCCTTTAAATACATATAAATAAAACGGCTTTTTTTTTTGTCAAAATGATTGTGATAATTGTCATACATACATTTATCAGTATCATAAATCAGAGAGTTAACTGAATAAAAATAATTGCAGTCATTAGCTTTAAATAACGATTTCTGTACATAATTATGTACATCATGAAAGATTTTGTTGGATAAAAAATTTTAAAAAAAGAACAGTAATTTTTTTGTTAGGCGTTATATAATACAAATCACATTATTTTATAATGAAGATATTAATAAAATTAAACACATTTTATTTTAAAATTTATTATCGAGTATTAATAGACAGTCGGCAAACACGGACAACGATACCATAAGGATCTTAAGCATTAAAATTAATTCTTAATGCAAACAAGAATGTAAATGAAGTTTAATAAACATATATATATTCTACAATATTATCTTTTCGACATATTTTTCTCTGACCTAAAGGGGTCAATTATCTTCTATTACGTTTTTCTCAGCAGGAGTTCCCCAAGGTTCATTACTTGCTCTATTTCTCTATTTTTATTAGATTACTTGAAGGGAATCAAATATAATGCAATTATAAAACTAGGAGAAATTAATCCAAAGTAGGTTATGCTGTTAAAATAAATACATGAGAATTTATGAGGTTATTATTGTGCATAATTTTTAAGGGTTAACCTTTGGTTTGCTGTCACTTATAAAACGATGCTTAAAATTAATGTATAATTTATCTTGGTTTAGTAATTAAGAGTGATCACGCTTAACATATCACTCAAGCTAATGTTCAAGTGGCTCTCCTCTCTAATTTATTTATCCTCTGATTAATTCATTCGTTGCTCATAACTCATTCAATAACTCATTCGTTCTAGTGCCTACCTCTATGATATTTTGGGATTGCTCAGGCACTGATCACGTCTGTATTGATTTCTTTTATTTTTAAATAATGATTACTATTTTCTTGAATGTTAATTAATATCTATTTTTCTATCAATATCATAAATAAATAAACCACTATATTTGAATAATGTTTCGAAACATGACTACACTCATATTTACTCCCAATAGTGAAATAACATATAAAAAGATGTTTCAGAAAATAGTCAATTAGAAATTGAAATTAATAACGATCAGATTACACATTAAGAGAGAGAAACATGTTAATTTCATTTTTAACGCTTAATCCACTAAGAATAATAGAATTCACATTGATAGTTTTATTACGCTGTCATAAAATTAATAAATAATTTATAAAATAAGACAGTTATAAAATAAATTATAAAAAAGTAAATACAAATAATGAATGTAGTGCGGCTTGAATTATACAACTCATACTCACCAGCCCTGATTTGAATCTACTATTGTTTTATCAACCCATTTATACGACTTGAGATATTTTTTTATTTTAGACCCACCCATTTAGACCCACTTGAAATATTTTGAGTGGAATTCACTTCTTTAACAAAAGTACGTAAAAGTATATTAAACAGTATCATTTGATGATAATGTAAATCGCCAATTCGATACATTATAAATTTTTCGTTTATTGGACTTGAAGAAAAAAATGTAAAAATTTCGTTTAGTTTCTATTCCGAAGCATTTGGTGTCCGTCAAATGGTGTTATTTTCAGGAATTCTTATTCATAATTTGATTGACACTTTCTATAATGTTCTTCCAAGTTGCATACAAATTATTCTAAACTCGTACAGAAAATTATTGTCCTTCCTGGGAAAATGTTTCTAATTTTTTTTTTTTTTTTTTTTTTACACATTTGATTTCCACTTGAATCGTAAGAATATTCGGTCAAAAGATCGATGGCTTACAAGAATATTGGGCCGTTTAGCCTGTCTAACCTCGTTAATTTGACATGTTGGGGGTGAAGGTCACGCCAAACGGCTCTATATTTTGCAGGCCACATTTATCATCTATTTCGTGATCAAATTACCTTACGATTAAAATAGAAAGAAAATGGATGTTCGTGAGGTTTACTACCTAATTAAATGGATAAAGTTTGCAGATCTCCATTCTGAAAACGCTCCAATTCCGAAAATGTTCGTAAATAAAAAACTTTGTAGGTTACAATCACGAAGTTTTAGACTGATGTTAATAATTTGATAAAAAAAAAGGTGTGTACCACGGACTGTGTATTCACTTTTGTTTGAAACAGTTTGCTATACTACCTGAAAGCTTTTATTTATATAATATTCGGACAATCGATGTCATGAAATTTATTTCAGAATTTTCATTCTAGTTTTTACTGAGCTCTATATTAATTAATCATTTAAATATGAGTCATGTAAAGTTGCTGCGCCATTTTATTTCCATTTACAATATGAATTGATGTACATTAAAATGGGCACTATACCAAAGTTTTGGTGTGTGCGTACAAGTTCCAATATACAGACGAGCATATTGCAACGGTTGTTGGCTGGTTGTTCTAGGCCTAAATGCAAATGATGCCGCCACATTACCAGTGTAGTGTGCCTTTGACATGAACCATAGGATCATATATTCATTTGCCGTAAAGAAACATAAGTATATTAATATAAATTTATATTAAATATATAAAAAAGAGATAATAAAGAATTATGTTGGTAAAGTATAATTTGTAATGTTTCATTTAATGATATTTTTTTTTTCAGAATCTTTGGGTGGTCCCTGGCTCCTATTATGACTGTATCGAATTGAAGAAAAACAAAAACTGTAAGTACCCAATTGATATTGCAAAGTATAAATCATTTTCGCTTACAATTTGCAGTAGGTATCAGTAATATGTTAACCTCCACATATGTGTTCATTAGAAAAAAGATTTAGATATTAATATCTTATTAATAAAATACTTTCCGATAGATTATTTACTGGTTGTCAGTTTCTCTGTAACATGACAGTGAATAAATGGTTTTAAAAAAATAAAACACTATAGAATGTTGTGTTTAAAACCAATGTACAATGTAAAATTAGATAAAGTTGTAAAAGATTAATGTTGACTTAATAATAGTTTTCTTTGTTTATTCTTATTTGTTTCTGTTGTTTATTGTATTTTCATTAGTACACATTGTAGGAGGATGAAGGTGTAGTCTGTAGAATAGATAGGGGAAAATTTATCAAAACGAAATATCTATCTTCAATAGTCTACTAGACCATACTAAAATCCATCGGGACTTCCAGATTAGAACTGTGGGGTACAGCTAAATCTTCGAACATCAAACTTTCTCCAATCCTTTCAATCCAAAGTCCTTCGAACAATAGTCAATGCTCCGTAATACGTAGTGTCGCCTGAAATCAGTCTTGTTCTTTGCACTTTGCAAGACCAAGACTAAGACTAGTAAAAAAAAAATAATTAAGGCAAAATAGTTACTAATACTTTCCAATTTTAATTACTATATGTCAAAAATTGGTATAACCAAATTATATATCAGTTATTATATTTTATTTCTTTTTTTCTTCTATAATTTATTCTTATGTTTTATCCATAATATAATTTATCCAATAATATTGGAGATTATTATTTAAATATTTTTTTTTCGATCGGACTCGCTTAAGTTAGAGACGAATGGACGTTTGTTCAGTTTTATGGTATCATAATTAGTACTAAAACCTACATTGAAAAAACATTTCATCAAATAATTATATCAAATGGATAAAAGAGTTCATATGATTCAATCTAAAAGGTGTCAATAATTAGTAAATAAAGGATGATATTTAGTGATGTGACAAGGTGGATATGCATAAAAAATAAAACTGAATCATGATAAAAATATAAGTAATGACCGTATTTTCATGTTGGTGGAATTTAACGACACAATACATTCTTATTATAATATTCTTCGTAGAAAAAATATAAAATAAAACTAAAATATTACTTCGCATCGAGTAGAAAATAAAATAACAACGGCATATAATAAAGTGCTGCAAAGTGCATAGTGTATCTCAAATTTTAGGGCGTCCCGAATTTATGATGTATAAAATTTTATAATACAATTTATCTAATCTTTAGGAAACCACTACTAAAATTAGTGACTGCAAATAAAAAAGTAGAGAGCTTATTTGAATGAAAAGGTATTGATTATTCAAGATCACATAATTCTATAAAGGACAATCAAAATGTATAAATCCAGAATCGCTTGTTTCACTAAATTGAATTTAAGAATAAACAACAAAAAAATAATAAACATATTAAAATTAAAAACAAAATATGTATGTTTACATATTTTTCAAATGAACATTCTGGTCAGTTTTACAGACTTCTTTTTATTAAATTATTAACATCCGCCTGAAACTTCGTAAATAGCTTCATGTGACCGTTATAAAAACTCATTAAGACCCATTTGCGTTCCACTTGAATTGTAAGATAATGTTATCACAAAGTTGCCCTACAAAAATATTAGTCCGTTTAGTGTGATCTCCACCCCGAAAAAGTTAATATAACAAGGTTATTGAGGCTTAACGACCTAATATTTTTGTAGGCCACATTTTTTTTCGGTTTTGTGACCAAATCTTGCGATTCAAGTAGAAAGGAAATGGGTATTCATGAAATTTTAGTACCAAATTAAAAAAACAAAGTTTGCCGATCTCCAGATTGAAAACTCCTCTTTTCTGAGAATTTTCGCAAATGAAATATTTGTTTGAAATATATATGGTGAGATGAAGCTATTTACGAAGTTTTAGGTGGATGTTCATAATTTTATAAAAAGGGATCTGTACCACGGACTATTCATTCTCTTCACGTGTTAAAGATTTATAATTAAAAAAATTATAAATAATTTTCAAATAATGCAAGAAATGAAACTGTTTCTTTGTTAATAATTAGATTTAAATTAATACATAACATTTTCCATCAAATTTTGGAATAATTCAAGATAGCAACGAATCCACATTGCACATTATTGTCGAGGGGATGGAGGATTTAAGGAAAGATCTAAGTTTCAATAAAAAACTAAATTGGTTAATATTCATTTTAGTAACTATAAATATTGTTTAATACAATAAAACTCTATACATGGTCATAACTTTCCCATATATAAAAAACATAAACATGATTTACCAACCACAGCAGCCCCTTACTCTTTGCACTATTAACAGTAGCAGTTGATCAGGGATTCCGCTCACAATCGTGACCATTAACCAAGAGAATATATGATCAAAGTTGGGGGCCATCCTCGTGGCTTACGGTTGAACCAGCCATCCTGGAATTAGTTAATACGATTAGTTTATCTTCATGGAGATGGAGGGTCTTGCACACAGAACTTTTGGAATTATGCAAGGATTGAAGCCCTGTCTTTATGCAAACGTTGCTTTGCCATGCTGTTTCGTATAAATGATAACCAACACCCTCGTCTCTGTTGATAGAAAGACTATTAAACATTAACAGCGTGCGAAAATATCTCAGCGGAATCAACTGCTCCTATTTCTAAAATACACACAGTTGCTCACAGTGAAATTATACACCCAGTTGAAAAAGAAAATGACTTAAATGGTTACAGTTAGCAAATAAAACCAGAAACTCTCCAACAGAATTATTTGTAATCTCAATTTAAATATGTACAATTTTCTAAATCATCAAACTAAAACTAAAACAGAAACTGAATACATATAAATACTTACTTAAGCGCATATGGACGTACTCATCACAAAAATACGGCATCGTTAAAATACCCACCAAAACAACCTTCAAACGTTCAAATAAAAATTAGTGCGACTCATAACAAAAGAACCTTGGTAGGTGACTAACTAAACACTACATACTGACCTCCACTTTCCAACAGTTGACCAACATATAACGACCCTTTCAGCGATTTTACAAAAATTTAGATGGACATATTAACAGACTAATAATAGACATGGCCACAGCTGGCACACCCCAGAAGTAATTGGAGCAAGTTAGGAAAGAGGTACTGGTGAGTACTTTCCTTCCCCATACTTGTCATGTCATTATTTCATGTATCGCCCTCACATTTGCTGATTGTCAACAATAAGTTGACAGGCGCAAATACATCTTTTATAGCAAAAAAAAAATGTACAAACTCAATAAAATTAAAATATATAACTGCGATTTTTTAAAAAAACTGGACAATTTTACCTCACAGTCAAAATGATCAACCTCACTTCTTATTAATTTTCAAATACTATTAATTTAATTCAAAACCTTGTAGGCGAGCTTATATTTTCTAACATTTCTTTCAGTCTGTATGTAATGGAGTTGTCTAATTTCTTTGTAAATTCCAGGCTTAGTCTGTTCCATACTTTGAGAAGAATTTTATTAAATCTGCTTTGCTAGAAATTTCGTATTTTCTAATTTCTACCTCCAATTTTTCCCACAGATTTTCTATCACATTAAGGTCAGGTGGCTGTGGGGTTCACATAATTAAGATTGGAGTTATTATAACTTTTGGGAAGTTCTAAAGCAGTCATTCCTTAACTAACATGGCAGAGTGAGAAAACTAAACTTCATTTTTAGCCTCAGCTTATTCAAACTCTTTTATTCACTACACCATCTATAAAGTGAAGATTCTCTCTACCTCCCCACACCATAACACTGCCACTCCTACGGATGGGTGTAGATTGTTTTTTGTAAGCTCTCCTGGTTTCCTTCACACATATGAAAGTCATTCAGACCCAGAAATATTAAATTTACTTTCATCAGCAGATATCAACGTTGTCCAAAACTCGAGGTTCTTCAACGGTTTATTTCGCGCTACTCTTCCATGAAATTAATTTTTCGTTAGCAAACACCGTACTGTTCCTTTATTGGTTTACTGGAGAGTTCCGTTGAAATTTTTAAAATGTCTCTCTGACGTTTCACGTCTCATCCCTATCACTTAATATTTTTTGTGTAGTTTTAACTTTTTCCTGGCAATTCTCTATTCTTTTTGTATCTCTCTACCATATGCTGGACAGTTGAAGGGCTGTTTAAAAATTAATTTCGGCTATTTTATTAAGAGAATTTCCATTATTAAAATGTTGAATGGCCAACTCATGATTTTCAAGCTGTACGTATTTCGATTATTAAAAAAAAACTTCAAATATACGAAAGACAATGCTAAACTCAGTTTGAAAAGAACCAAACAATATCGACATAAGAATCTAAGTAAAAAAATCATGTCAAATAAAAATTGGGAAAAACAAAGTTGTTTCATTTTCAATTTGAGATTAGTTAGTCGTAAACAAATGTGTTTATTTTGATTATTATTCCTGGTTCATTTTATCTGTTTATACACAAAGAACTGTTTATAAATTGAACTATTTATTTATTCAATAATTTCTATCATTATCCTGGTGTATCATTTTGACAGTGAGCTACTTTAGTAAAAAGTTTTTTTTTCTTGTATGGGATGTGACGGGAGTACAAAATCCTTGTTTTTGACCTCTCTCCCTACTCTCCCCTCCACCCGAATCACTTTTGAATATCCCAAAAAGTTCTATATATTCACAATGTTTTCGTTTTTTCGCCATTATTCGCCTTTAAAAAATATTAAAGTAGCGCTAGACAAGTACGGAGATCTGAGCTTCGAAGTAAACACTAGGCTATCTAAAATTGAAAACCACTTAGAGGGACAATCTAAAAAGCTTGAAGAAATAATTTCAGAAAATAAAGCCCTCAAATCTAAAGTCGGTGAACTGGAGGTCAGGCTGAATAAAGCCGAACAGGGCTTGCTTAGTAGATCGCTCGAGATACGGGGCATCCCGGTTCGAGCAGGTGAGACTCCCGCAGCCCTGGTTACAAGTATTGGGGCCGGTCTGGGAATTAAAATCAATGTCGAAGATATAGATACTGTGCTGCGCCGAAGAGCAAGAAAAGATGACCCTCGACCACCGCCTATAATCGCGAAATTCGTCAGGCAGTCAGTGAGAGACGACCTGGTGCAGAAGCGAAAAGTAAAAAGGGACTTCTCGACGCGGGAAATCGGTTGGCAGGAAAATGACTGCCACCGTATTTATCTCAGCGAGGAAATGACCCCGACGAACAGGTACCTCTACTGGCTCGCTCGGCAGAAGAAATCAGCAGGGAAAATAAAATATATATGGTTCTCCGGCGGCAGACTGCGGTGTCGAAAGGATGACGGTCATCAGTTGTCTTTATCGACCAGAGTCAAGACCTAGACGTCTTCGGCTGACTCTTCGATCCCTGTTTACTCCTCAACATCGATAAACAATTTGGCGTAGTTCACAGGACTTACACTGAAAATCTGAAATGTATGTTATGTTACTACCGGAAATTTTTGATTAATTTATTTCTATTGATTATTGCATTCAAAATTTTTTTTCTTTTTAATGGTTTTTTTTCTTATATTTTTATTTTTACATTATTTCATCTAATGTATCATATCCGATCCAGCGTCTGCTCACCAAATTCTGACTTTATTTTCCTCACGCCTAATCATGTCTAGCATCCTTAATACCTGTCACGTCAACTCCCCATCCCTCCCTGCCCCCGATGATGAATTCCTTGAATACTTTACCCATAATTGTTACCATATCATTGCAATTTCCGAAACCTGGCTCAAGCCTTACATCCCTTCCTCATCTGTTTCCCTTCCTAACTACACACTAATCCGCCACGACCGGACGAGCCGGACTGGCGGAGGTGTAGCGTTGTATGTTCACGAATGCATGAAGACCCGAATACTCCACTGCTCTCCACCATCCGATCACCCACATGTAGAGTTCCTAATCGCTGAAATTTCCTTTGATACATCTCCTATCCTTTATGTCGTAGTGTATAGACCTCCTCTTGTTCCCTTTGATCCATCATTTGAATCATCCCTCTTCAACTTTGTTCCTCTTTATACTAAAATAATCATCTCCGGAGACCTAAACACTAATTTCCTTTCCGATTCCAGCGATAAATCATACCTCGAAAACCTTTTTTTCTCTCTTCATCTTTTCATTGTTCCTTTTTCGCCCACTCATCACACCCCCAGGTCCGATACCTGGTTGGACCATTACATTATCGACTCCGCTCAGAACCTCCTTTCCTCCTCACAAGTACCGGTCTCCTTTTTATCCTCTCATGACCTAATTCAAATTTCATATAATATCCATACTCCTCCGATCCTACCTAGAACCATAACTTTCCGTAATATTGATGTCCTCACTCGTGAAAAAATCTTACCCTACCTGGAAACCCTTGATTGGAATGGAATATATTCCTGTTCATGTATTGACGCTATGGTTGATATTTTAACTTCCAACCTCCGTAATATCCTTGATTCCCATGCTCCCATCAAAACCTCTACCTTTCGTCGCCCCCCTGCTCCCTGGATGTGTCAGCAAATTAAAGATCTTCAGAAGAGACGCGATGCAGCCCGCAGACGCTTTAGACGCACTAGACTCGCTGACGACTACCAAGCGTTTAGGGTGCTCCGTAACCTGACACAAACCAATATCCGAAGAGCCAAATCCTCCTATTTCCACGAAGCCCTTTCAGCAGCTCCTGATTCCAAAACCAAATGGCAACTCCTTCGTAAACTCTCCCTCTGTGACTCTTCCAGATCACCTTCCTCAGCAGCCTTTCCAGTCAAACCTGATGATTTAAATTCATATTTTATATCAGCTTCCTCCTGCATTCCTCCATCAACCTTTTCCTTCTTTACTCCTGGAATATCATTTAACGACGACAACTTTTATTTTTCAGATATTTCTCCTACAGCCCTCATATCCGCCGTCATGAAATCTCATTCCAATTCCATTGGTCCAGATGGTATTCCCGTCAAATTAATCAAATTATGCCTACCTGAAATCCTTCCCGCTCTACTTTTCATCTACAATTTCTCCCTTCAGAACGCAATATTCCCTTCCTCATGGAAAAAAGCCATTGTCCGTCCTTTACTTAAAAATCCTAACCCTTCTTCCCCTGAAGATTACCGTCCAATTTCAATTCTGTCTAACCTTGCAAAACCTCTAGAACGAATAGTCCAATCCCAAATTTCCAACTTCCTAGAACAATCCAATCAACTTGACCCTTACCAGTCTGGTTTTCGACCAGGCTACTCCACACAATCCGCCCTAATCAAAATCGTTAGTGATGTTCAGTCAGCCATAGATGATAAAAAACTAACGGTCCTTATCCTCCTGGACTTTTCCAAAGCCTTTGATACCATTAACCATTCCATCCTTTTCTCCAAATTGAAATCGTTATCCTTTTCCAACAGCTCTATCCTCTGGTTTCAATCATTCCTCTCTCAACGTACCCAAGCAGTCTCTATCCCGAACCAACCTTTATCATCCTATCTAACTCTGTCCTCAGGAGTGGCACAGGGCTCCAGCATATCTCCTCTCCTTTTTAGTTCATATATTAACGACCTTCATAAATCAATCCTTCACTGTTCACATCACCTTTATGCCGATGATTCCCAAATTTACCTCTCCTTCGCTCCCTCTGAATGGCATGATGCGTTTGCCAAAATACAAGAAGACCTAAATCGGATTTGTGCCTGGGCAAGTGAAAATGGATTAAGGTTAAACGTTGCTAAAACCCAAGCCATTGTCCTCGGTTCCAAACCCCTTCTCAGATCAACTACCAACATTCCTCTCCTGTACCTGAATGACCAACCCATCACCTTCAACACTTCAGTTAAAAACTTAGGTGTTATCATAGATCAAACCCTCTCCTGGAATCACCATATTTCCCTCATATCCCGACGTTCAATTTCCATCCTGAAACTCTTCCATCGCTTCCGCCATCTCCTACCCATATCCACACGTAGACTCCTAGTATCCGCCCTCATCTTCCCCCACATTGACTACGGCTGTGTAGTGTACGGTGGCCTCTCATCGGAACTTGGAGTCAGACTGAAAAGAATAATGAATGGCTTAGTACGATTTGTCAATGGGACCCCGAGACGTTCTCATGTTTCCCACTACTACGCCGAGTCAGGGTGGCTCTTCCCCTCCTTCAGAAGACAGTACTTCCTAGGTACATTCCTTTACCAAATAATCTATAATCATCGTCCTTCCTACGCATTCAATCTCCTTCAATTCAAGTCATCTATCCACTCCCTCTCCACAAGATCTCGTCCTTCCGACCTTTATACCCCTTTCCACAAATCGGCCTCATTTCAACACTCCTTTATTGTCCGATCCACAACATTTTGGAATTCCATCCCACTTAAAATCCGCCATGCACCATCCTTATCCACATTTAAAACCCTCCTTTTCCAATTCCTCCTTACAATTCAATCAGACGCTGGGTAGCCTATATTGTATTATTATACTATTGTTGCATTGTATGTATGTATATGTATATATATATTAATATATGTATATTGTATATATACTATTGTACTATTATTGTATTCTCACTATTATTGTATTATTGGGTGTATATATTGTGTATGTACGATTACACTATTATTGTATTTCGATTATACTATTATGTTCTACGAACATACTACTATTACTATAACATCTTTATTATTATCCGTCGCTCATTTATAATTTCATAGCGTATTGTGTATAGCAACTATTTTGCAGTATTAGGACATTATTTCTCATATTATGGCTTCCGATATCTGTACAGTTATGTAAACACTTCTTTTATCCCTTATTTTTTAGTTGTTTTTTTTGTTTGTTTGTTTGTTTTTGTTTATTGTAATATACATTTTGGCCAGATGTAATGTTTAATTTTATGTACAATATTGTTATTCTCAAGGGACGTAGTCCCAGAATAAAGTTGATTCTTCTATCTATCTATCTATCTATTATAACAATGAAGAAGCACGTGTTCGACAAAAAACATTCTATACATTTTTAAACTAGTCTAAATATGCTACGATTTAAGACTGTAACAGGCTCGGTATATTTAATAGTTTTTGAGATTCAGATTTTCATAGTTTTCGAAATTTGTTGAACTTGATAATTTTAAGCTATTTTTCGTGTTAATTAATTCATGTTTGTTAATCCATTAATTACTTTGCTTTGAACTACATTCTCTTAATAGGAATTTGAAAACCAATTAAAGAAAACAAAAATTACAGCAATCAAAACTATGACTTGATTGAATTTGTAATTATATATAGTTCATTAACAAAATATTCTATTTTATAATTTTGTTTTCAAAATAATATTATTATACATTGGGTACTCAGTGGTGATATGTTCTCGAGACAACCGAAATCTTCGTTTCTTCATAACAAATTTTTGTCAGATTCCCAAATAAGAATGAAAAAAAATTGAATAGAAACGAATTGTATTGGATACGGGAATAATGAATAGTTGAAAGGCGAGGAGTCAGCATTTGTGCTAATTGCGTGAGGAAGGATCTCCAGCGAACCCACCTAATTAAAACTTTCCCCAAATTATCCTCTTTATTGCCGAATCATTAATTCCACTGGGACCTGAGTGTTTCTACTCCTGTTAAGGATTAAAGACCTTCATAAAGAAAAATTCTCGAATTCCAACGAGCAGCCAACCATTTTCTCGGTTTTTCCACATCGATTAAAAAAAAAAAAAACTGAGTGGGCGAAGAAACGGCAGTTTTTTTTTTTTTATTATTAAAACACTTTATTCAGAAATATTACAATTTGTCACAGTTAAGGACACTTATAATAGAGTTCAGGGATTGCATTCATACCGTATATACAAAAATATAAATAAATAAAGTAATAACAAAAGAATAAGAAGAAAGAACAAAAGAGTAAAGAAAAAAAATAATATATATACACATAAGTAAATAAAAATAGAAATAAAAGTAAAACAAACACCTTATATAAAACATACATTATTTACAATTTGCCAGGTGATCTCCGAACCAATCCTGTCCCCTCCACATGTGGAGGGAAAAGGGAGGCCTAGGAGATCCCTACGCTTCTCCCTCAGCCACTTCACTGGTATTTTAAACCAGCGGAGGATGAGTAAGAGCGCTACAGCCACAGACACTCATGACTTGAGTGGAGAATCTGGCCATTGCTAGAACTCCAAAATATCCATATTTACAAAAGGTCTCGTGGCCACTGCCGCTTTAACCTACGAAGGGGATTGTAGGGATGGGTGGTGCTTGATAGGGATTGTACAACGGGATTTGGGTGATGAGAAAGGTTCTGGTGAAATTTGGAAAATTTGGCTGGGATAAGATCAAGAATAAATGGGATATTAAGGTCATGATGTAGGGTTTTATTGGTTACATAGAAGGGAGCATTGACTATTGTACGGAGGACTTTAGACTGAAAGGATTGAATGCGTTTGATGTTAGAAAATTTGGCTGTTCCCCATAGTTCTAGTCCGTAAGTCCAGATGGGTTTCAGTATTGTCTTGTAGATCAGTAATTTGTTTTCACCAGAAAGTTTAGATTTTCTATTCAGTAGTCTATATAGCTGGCCATATCGTCTGTTAAGTTCCTGTCTTTTAAGTCGAGTATGTGGATTCCATGTTAGTCGTCTGTCTAAGAGAAAGCCAAGATACCGGACTGTATCTGAGAAAGGAAGCTGGATGGAGTTAAAATAAACTGGTGGGCAGGTATTACGCCGAAGGGTGAAGGTAATGTGTTTACATTTAGATTCGTTTACCTTAATGCGCCATTTCTTACACCAGTGTTCAATCAGGAAGAGGTGCCTTTGTAAGTTTGCGGACGCTGTTTCAGGATCTGAGTTGGAAGAAAGGATAGCAGTGTCATCAGCGAAAGTTGCCAGGAGGGTATCGGGATGGACAGGAATATCAGCGGTAAAGAGAATGTAAAGGATGGGGCCCAAGACGCTGCCTTGAGGAACGCCAGCCTCAATTGAGTAACAGTCGGAGAATTCGGTGCCACAGCGAACTCGGAAGGAGCGGTCGGAAAGATAGGATCGGAGTACTAGGTATAAGGACTGTGGTAGATGGATTTTAAGCTTGAAGAGTAATCCGGCGTGCCATACCCGGTCAAAAGCTTGCGCTATGTCCAGAAATGCACCCGAGCAATACTGCTTGCTTTCTAGGGTTGAGGATATATGGTCAACAACTCGGAGTCCTTGCTGGACAGTGGAATGTTGGGAACGAAATCCGAATTGATGAGTAGGAAGGTTATAGGATTCAATTATAGGTAGGATTCGTTTCAGTAGGATCTTTTCAAAAATTTTTGAGAGGATTGGGAGTAGGCTAATTGGTCTATAGGATGCTGTATTGTTGGAAGGTTTGCCTGGTTTCAAGAAGAGGACGATGGTGGAATGTTTCCATAAAAGAGGGAAGTGGGTAGTTCGTAGGATGCAATTGTATATATATGTAAGAAATGTGATGGCTTTAGATGGAAGTTGTCGAAGGATCTGTGGGGTTAGAAGGTCATATCCAGGAGATTTGCGAGGTGTGATTTTCCGTAAAAGGTATTTGACCTCAGAGGGATTAACAGCTTTAGGTGGTAAGGAGAGTGGGATAGGTATTGAGAGGGATTCTTCTACTTTTACTGTGTGGCTGGGATGGGATTCTGGATGAGGAGCGAAAGTATAGGAAAGGTGTTTGGCAAATTCCTCGGCTTTATCTTCATCAGATGCTGCCCAGGAGCCATCATCTCGTCGAAGAGGGTGGGAAATATGATGGGATTTGAGGATTTTTCTGGTGATATTCCAAAGGGAATTATCATGAGCAGAGAGTGTGGTGAGGTAGGAATTGAATGATTGGGATCTGAAGGTGGCTAATTCTTTTTTTAATTTTTTACAGTGATAATTGTAGGAGTGGCGGTCGGCTGGATGTCTGGTACGTTGCCATAATAATCTGGCACGGCGTTTTATGTGGATTAGGTCAAGGAGGTGTTGAGGTAAATTATGTTTCTTAAGGATTTTTGAGGAGTGATCAGGGGAGGAAGCAGTCCAGACTGCTTCTTGAATTTTGGTAGTGAAGGAATGTACTGCATTGTCCAGGTCTTCAGAGGTTTTCAGGGTTACTCTGAGGTCAATTTTATCGGAGAGGATTTGATGAAAGAGTTTCCAGTTAACTGGGCCTCTGATGAAGGACGGAGGAGAGGGTTTAGGAATAGGAGCTAGTGATACTTGGAGTATTAATGGGCTGTGGTCTGAGGAAAGCTCGTCAAGACGGGCAACGGAATGGTTGAGAGCACCTAAACCATTATGGATAAAGAAATCGAGGATATCGGGATTACGGTTAGGATCAGTGGGCCAGTAGGTAGGTGAGTTGGGTGGAAGAAGGGTAAAATTTTGGGAATTGAGTACAGACAGCAATGTTCGACCACGAGAATTCGTGGTTCTTGAACCCCATTGTTGATGTTTGGCGTTTAAGTCTGCACCCAAGATGAAATGATGTCCTAAGGAAATGAGGAAGGAACTAAATTGGATATTGGAGATGGATTGGTTTGGAGGGCAATACGCTGATGCAACGGTAATAGGAAAGGAGAAGGTTTTGATTACGACTGCGGTGGATTGTAGGAAATCGTGTGTAGGCAGTGGGAGTAGGTGATGGGAGAGGGATTGGTGCACAATGACTGCAGTACCGGCATGTGCTCTACCGTCAGGATGGTCGGTACGGTAAGTTATGTATTGTGGTATTTTTAGGAGCTGTTTTTTAGTCAGTCGAGTTTCCGTTATTAGGGCTACGTCTACGTTCTTGTCTTGTAGTAAGGCTGTTAGTTCGTGTATGTGATTTCTAACACCATTCGCATTCCAAAGGAGAATGGATATGGGTTTGATGGAAGTCATTTAAGGATTTTTTAAAGGAGGGATAAGGTGAGATACTAGGTTAGTGAGAAGTGATATCAGTGGGGTAACAAGGGATTTAAATTCTGAAAGAAAGGATGTCAATAAGCTGGTTAGATCTGTAGCATTAGGCGGTGGAGGAACATATTGGATTTGATGTTGGTGAGGTTGTTGTTGATTAGGTACATTAGGTGGGATAGGATATTGAGATTGGGGTTGAGTTTGTTCTTGCGGCAGGGCCTCACATACATTAGTCGGGTCTCTACCCCCAAGTAGCTTGGCAAAAGAAACCTTAGAGTTCACAATTTTAGCGGGTCCTCTTCTTGGTTTAGGTGTATCATCAGGGTCCCTGGGTTTCATATATCTCGCTTTGAGATTTTTATAAATTTGGCAGCCTTTGTAGTTGGCTGGATGGCCTTCCAGGCATAGGGCACAGACTGCTGGTTCTGTAATTGGTTTATTACACTCGCCAGACTTGTGTGTTTTACCACATTTCACGCAGCGTGGTAAGTGGTGGCAATAAGACTTGGTGTGGCCATATGCTTGGCAATTATGGCACTGGATGAACTCTCTTTTTGGGTACGGTTTTTCGACCTTTACGCTGGTGTAGAAAATTCTATGCACATCGTATATTTTTTCGATCCCAGGCGATGGCTCTAGATCGACGAAAAATAAGGGCAATGGGATTTTATTCTTTACACCTGGTTGTTCTTTATTTTCTTTTAAAACATTGGTTATCTGACGTATTTTGAACCCTAACGCCGTTAACTCTTCTTTAATCACTTCTATTGGGGTTGAGGAGTGTAAATTTCTTATTACAACTCGTAGTGCTCTTTCCTGTTTCAACTGGTATGTGTGAAAGTCCGCATTTGTGTCTGTTAAATATTTTACGATTTTTCGGTACGCTTCAGGTGTGGCCGGTATTATTTTTGTATCGTTTATTCTGTTTAGGCATGTATAGCTACCTGGGCAGATTTTATTAAGTTGAGTACACAACAACTGGAAATTTCTCAAATTTTTGACAAAGATAGGAGGTGGGCGTGGTTCTCGAGGTATAGGTGCATCTTCCATTTCTTCCCTGTCATTTTCAAGCACCTGGTATGGATTAGGTGTAAAAAATGGAGATTCCATTTCTTGTGAAGACGTACTTGGCAGTGGTTGAGACACAGATTCTTGAGTGTTCGCTGGAGGAGTTCCGGGGGGTGTTAATCGCTTACTACGACGTGTTTTCTGTTTAGGCGGTGAATTACGTGGGGTAGAGCAAACTGAATGGGACCTCTTAGTTGACATTACTTGGTGATAATATCGCATATAAAAAAAAAGAAAGGAAAAAAAAATAAATAAATAAATAAAACTACGTCTGCGTGTTATTACAATGGATGAACCACCGGCTGAGAAACAGCCAGTTACGTGGCAGAGCCACAACTGGAGAGGGGAGCCGTCAGCTGTTATGGGTATAGAGATTAAGCCTATAGACGCTAAATCACTAAATTCACTGTCTGTAATAGTACACAGTAAATAACAACACTACTCACTGTGGTGTTAGTCCATTGTTGTTGTTTTGATGTCTGCTTAACTAGTTTTTTTTAAAAAAAGTAAAACTGAGCACTTTTTCTACTAAAAAATAGTAAAACTGTGGGACACGACATGAAATGTGGGTATTCAAATCAAGCGCATGCGCAGAACTCAGAAACGGCAGTTAAGCGCCAGTCTTGACCCTGTAATTCGATTCGCAAATGACATCGTTCTTTCCGTGGCGTTCTTTCATTTTTTTTTCTAGCCCCTACCTAGCCCTACCTCTCATCAAGCACCGAATGGATAGTGAAAGTCTTTATGCGCAAAAAAAAAAAAAAAAAAAAAATTAATCTTGGCTGTTTTTGTGTTGATTCTTTCTCCATTTGCCGGGGCAGGTTTATTACCGAGACTAGTGAGTTTTTTGGTCCAGTTCCAATTTCGAACGAGTCCAAGGGACCATTCCAGTAAGTTCACGATTCTGGCCGATATTTGTCATCGCTTAGGACATCTGACCTATAACCCTTGAACCCAACGAAAAATTATTGAATTTTATATTTATTATTTTAATAGCTAATAAGATTAAGCATTCAATGGTGTTTCCTAAGCCTTATTTTTCGTTTGAAAAAATATTATTAGAATCATTAAAACACAGGAATATAATCACATGAAAACGCTTGTTGAGAAACTACAAACTGGTAGTACTATAATAATATTTCTAAATAAGATCACGAGGTCATCTTCTTTTCAGACGCCTTAGAGGGTTATCAGGGATTGAAGAGGAAGCAAGATCAGAAACGAGAGGATTCTAATGGTTGTGAAATTTATTGTGGAAGAATAGGTGTCTGGATTGTGCTAAATCGGAAACATAAGATACGTTAAGATAATTATGGATGATTTTATTTGTGATAAAGTAAGGAGCATTGGGGATTTTACGAAGGATTTTGAATTGTAAGGATCGGATACGAGATGATTTCGATAGTTTAGTGGACCCTCAATGCTCAATTACACATGTCCAAATAGGCCTTATTGTAGTCATGTATATGAATCTTTTGTAATTAATTGGAAGGCTAGAGCATTTGTCTTGTAACCGTTGAAATAGTCGGAAATGTACGGTTTCTTGTCTTTTCAGTCAAGTATGAGAATACATCAAACTCTTTAAACTCACAATGCCATCCGTATTACTTTCTCATTAATACAGAATTTGATTATCTTTTTAATAATATATATTGTATTATATTATCTGGTACGAGAGTTTACTATGTTAATTTATATATGTAACTTAAATATTTAATTAAAATTTATTAAATTTATATTATAATAAAGCTCTCCAACTCAAAAACCCAACGATATTATTTCATCATTAGAAAGGAAACTTGATATTGTTCTCAGTAATGTGTAGTTAATAATAATTAATAGAAATCTGAAGAGAGATTTTAGTTACATATATTTGTAATTATGTCCATCAAACTTTACGATAATATACGTCTTTTACATTTAATAATTATTCTATCTATCCATAGTAAAAAAAATCGCATTGCCTCCAGTTACTCCAGTTCGAACAGTTTTGATTATTAATTTTAGTGATATTTCTAGTGGGAAAATTTATTTACACAGTTATATATTTCAGCACTGCTTTCACTTACTCTGGAATTAATTTACTCACTGTCTGTACAGATATTATAATTTTTCCAACTAGAAATATCACTAAAATAACTTTACTCAAAAATTTTGAAATTGGAGTTAGTCTTTCTGTCAACTTAAAGGCATATAAATGAGTCTTTTGTAATTAAATGAAAGCTTAGAGCGTTTGTCTACTAAGTGGCGGAGTAGTCGAGCGGATTCTTGCCGTTTTAGTCTTGTATGAGGATTCGAGATGAGATGATTGTTCAAGTATGTTCCTTTATTAAATCCAATATTGGGGTAAGCTGTTTCTAATATAAATATTAGAAATGTTCTATCTATTCATGACCGTTTTATTCATTCTGATTCCAGACTTTTTAAGTTTCAACATACATGTGAAACAAACTGATCTATTATCAACACAATGTATCCACAATGTATTGTTTAATTATGATATAGTAGTTAATTTTTTATCACTAGAATATTGAAATGGTCATGGATTTGGGAGTTTACATAAACACGCAGATTAAGGCCAAAAAAGGGTTCGATTAAGGTAGAGTCTCTCCATCATACCCAACACTTATGTCTTTTAGTTAGTTCACTTTAGCACATCCGTTGTTTGTAAGTCGTGTGCCATATAGATGTAGATTAGATTATGAAAACTAAATGTATAATAAAATATGTTTCTTAGTTTAAAGATAAAGATAATGAAGTCGTCCCATAAAAGGAATAGCCCGAAGATAGATCTAAAACATAAAAAAAAAATATATGTTCTTAGGACTTAAGTATCGATGCGAATATTGGTCAAGTTATAATTAAAAGTTTTCATATTTGAGGAAATCAGTTTCACGTTTGTTTTTGTTTTTTTTAGAAAATAAGATTTAAGTTATTAAAGGTGCCTTAAGGTCACACCCTTTAAGTTAGCATCCTTGGTCACACCCTAAAATACACTTTATACCGCTAATATTCGCACAAATCCCATCATATTTCATTTACTCTTGATCGTGAATCTATGGCATCCTGGCTTACAGGACCATTCACTAATAATCCAATTACCTATTTTGAACAAATCTGCTATCTAGGACTCCAACTGGACAAATTTCTTACTTCTTACCCTCATACAAAACTGAAACAAGACAAGAAACTGCTAGACGTTTTACAGATCTTACTAGGCAAACGCTCTAAGGTTTTCTTAGAAAACATCCAAGAAATTTTCTTTTTCTTTGTTTCACGAAAGGTTTATATAATTGTTCAACCTCATCCCACTATATAATGAGAAAACATGTAAAATATATTGGTCTAATAAAAAAATAGGTCGGAAAATGTATCTTTAAATTATTTATCAATAAACAAATAAATAATTACCAAAAATTTAAAGGAACGAAACTTTATTCAAGTTCCTTGCCGAGCTAGAGATAAAGTTGACTAATCTTACTCAAGCTGAGATTTCAGTGTTTCCTTCGCATGAATTTCTTACAGAAAACAAGAATCTGCGATGCTGCGTAAAAGGAATTTAGTGGTTTAATGCTTGTACCACTTCCAAGTTTCCCAGCCCTGCGGTGAGCAACTTATTTTGTTGCCCATCTTTCTCAACATTAATTACTCACTGGTTTCAACATCCTTCAATATTGCGTTGGATTATGAATTTACTTAAAAAATCTTAATTTGGTATTATGCGATTACACTGCCATGGACTCGAATTCATCTTTTTTTTCCTCAGGCCATTTAAAAAAAAAATTATGTTTCAATCGATAAAAATATTTTCCACAAATAAACTGATATTCGATACATGGAATGTAATTTAAGGGATTATAAATTAATATTTATTTTGAAGCTAGAACATAAGTGATGATACGCATTAAATAATGGAAACACAATTCCGAAAAATCAAAATAAATAAAGAGTTTGGATGCCTGAAGGTTATAATTTAAAAATACCGAATAATAATAATATCATAAAACATAATTATGAACCCTCACCCAACGTGTTTGGTAATCGCACTCTACACTTTAGTAATGGTAATTAAAGTTGTGGATCAATAATAGATAGTTGTTTGATAACTTATTCTCAATAAATTTTTTTTTTTTAAGTCAACACTTTTAAGTTTTAAGACTGAGAATAGCCATCTTTCTTTATATTTAAGAAAAAGTAAGTCAGGGTTGCGTTCGAAAGTTACACTCAGAATATAGGTGAATTCAGATTTTTATTGGGGGAGGAGTCTGTTTATTTGTTTAGAAACTAAATACATACCTATTACTTAAACTTACTTCCTTAAACCAATAATGCTCTTCGCAAACATATGGTATTGCAAAAAAGGTCCACTTACACAAACTTCAAACTTCCCAGTCAAAAATATTACGGCTTATGACTAAAGCATCTTGACAAACAAAGCCTTACATACCGACTTCGTCCTACCTACAGTTGACCAACACATAAGAACTCTTTACAAACGATTTCACAATAATTTACAAGGATATACTAACATACTGATCAGGGATATGGCTTCAGCTGACATTCCCATCAATACGAGGAGGAGACTAAAAAGGCGCTGGATGAGAGACCTCCTTCCTTAACAAACTACTGTAATTGATTCAAACCAAGGAAGAGATTCTGCTGGGTGCTATCCTTCCCCATGCCTGTCATGTCAGTTTCATTACTTTAATCAGACCATCTGCTGCTTGCCAACAGTTGTCGACAGGTACAGATCAATATTAAGTTTTAAAAAAAATTGTTTATATGTTACTAAGGACTTTAGTTCATTATTTTTTTTTCTTATTACATATGCTTGATAATATGTAAAAAAATACATTTGAATATATAACGGATTTGTTTAGAATAAACACAGATGGGAAGGAAGAAGGCTTCCAAAACATTAATACATTTTTAGAACTTTTTTAGATAATAATAAATAATATAAAGAGAGAAATAAAAATATTTCACTTCTTAATGTGTCACCTCAAATAAAAATACGTTTTACACATTTCGCCTAGTTTGCAGCAAAAAATGTGATGAGAATGTTACGTGAAAATTGAGGGGTGATCATAAATTATCAAATAAAAGAATCGTAAAATCCTAGAATGTGTTGATATATATTATTATCTTTGAATATAAATGACAATTTATATAAAAGTAACATTTAGGTATCAATAAAATACTTACATACCTATTACTGGTCCCTTGCCGAGCCATCTAGTCGACATTTCTTAATCGATTTTAGTTTACACATTATTTTTTCATTCATGTAGCTTGTTTATTATTTTTTTAATTAATTTTATTCATCTAAAATTATTTCGTGGGGTGTGAAACGATATTCTCGCTTCCTCAACATTTTTATTGGGGAGGGCAATCATCCTTACCTGCCCCGCGAAGTTTGCTCTTATGGTGAATTCTTCAGTGGTGAATTCAGGAATGCTCAGTAATAATCTTTTTTTTTTTTCTAATATCACATGCTTCGCCATTTGTGACATACGGGAAAATTGTTCTAGAGATGCAACCATACTTATTCTAACCAGATTGAAAACTTTAAAATACATTCCTTGGATCCTCCACGGAATAAATTTCAATCCCTCATGCGATTCCAACTGGAATCACTAGACTCTAGAATATTAAAGTTTATGGTTTATCACGTTTCGCCATCACCTCAAAAATCAGTTAGACTCAGTTTACTTTCTTCCTCATCAAATATTTGTACCCAATTAATAATAGTTAATATAATTATTATATATATATATATATATATATATATATATATATATATATATATATATATATATATATATATAAATCCAGGTTTCATAATAACAACTCTGAGAATAATATACTTAATTTTGATATTACTAGATCAAAAATGGATTGCAACTAATTAATGTTGCTTTTCTTTTCTTTTTTTTTCCAAAAAATAAGGAAAAACCTCTATTTTTCCTAATAGTGACGTGCATATTTCAGCTGTGGATTATTGTATTATTTCTTATTATTATGAAACTCTTCAAAATATATCTTTGTATGAATTAACTGAGTTGCCGCATTTCGTTTTCTCTGTTCTAGTTGAGAAATCGGACGTTAAAAACAACTGCAGGAAGGTATTTTTTAATCATTTTTTAACTTAAAGGCTTTTGAAACATTTAGATTAATAACAAGTTTCTTAATACTTACCCGTAGCCTCTGTTATCTCTAAAAATAAAATGGAATCTTAAAAAATCTGCACACTAGACTAAAACGACAAGAAACCGCTTGACGTTTCCGATTACTTCAGCACTTACTTGACAAACGCTCTAAACTTCAAATTAATTATAAAAGACTCATATGCATGACTATAATAAGGCCTATTTGGATTTACTGAGTTGAGCTATGGGGCTCCACTAAACCATCGAATTCCTCTCGTATCCAATCCTTACAATCCAAAATCCTTCGTAAAATCCTCAATGCTCCCTACTTTCTTACAAATAAAACCATCGATAATGACCTTAATGTTTCTTATGTTCCAGATCTGTCCCAATCCAGATACCTATCCTTCCATAGTAAACTTCAGAATCATCCCAACCCTCTCGTTTCTGACCTTGCTTCCTCGTCAATTCCTGATAATCCTCCTAGGCGTCTGAAAAGAAGATGGCTCCGTTATCTCCTAATGTAGACATATCATTAGAGTGTTACCATCGGGTAATTACTCAGCAAGTGTTTTCCCTTTATTATAACCATGCGTTCAAATTTACTAGATGTATTTCTTTAATACAGTTTTAAATATCATACATAGTTTTAAACATCAAGAAATAATTAAAAAAAATCTACGATCAATACAATAGATAGAGCGAAAAAAAAAAACGCAACATACATCAACTTATTTATAGATGTAAATTTAGCATCAATAAATTCTATCCAGGAAACAGCTGGTTGAATATTTAACTTCTTTTGATCCATGTTACAAAACTAGACTCCATCCTTGGCCTGAAAATCTATAATATTCTTATTCAAATGCAATTTCCGAATAAAATATTATGGCAAGAGTACAAATCGGATAAACGTTTCATTGCTAAATAAAAGCTAGCGGGTAGTGCTGAGCTCAGGTATCCACAGAAAGAGACCTAAAGTGGGCTATTAAAGTCCTGTCAAGATTTATTCACAACTCGGCAACCAACTCCTGCTTTCTCTCGCCTCTAATGATTCCGTAAATTTCCCACCCTTCAGCTTTTCAAGGCTCATTTTCGCCCATTCTTTTCATTTACTTTTTCTGTTAGAGAATTAAGACCCTTGCTTCCACTTATTGAAAAAATATATATATAATTCTTTAAAATAAATAAATACAAATCATGGGTAACTATTTATAAAAATCAGTTTTAAAATCATCAAAGAACGTGAAGCCCTTTTCAATAAACCTCATCAATTTGCACTTGATCCTTAGAAATAGAAAATAACTTTATTCTGGGACAAAGTCCCTTTAGAATAACAAAATAGAACATAATTAAAATACTACATCTGGCCAAAATAAAACAATAATAAAAAAGAGAGAGTAAAGAAAATATTAGTTAAACAAGCTATATACAAAAAAAAAAATCTAAACCTTAGGTACCGACGAGTCAGAATAAAGTATTTAAGGCATTTTGTTACCATATGGGCTGGTGTTCCAGACTCTACCACATCTGCAACTGAAGAACGAGCAATTGCATATTGCCTGTCCGATGGATCCAGAGATTCTGCGTTAATAGTTGCAAACGAGGTTCAATAAAATGATCTTTATTGAAGCCAACGCAAAAATATAACGTAAAGTACCATTTTTTTCGGTATTTTTCCAAATCTAGTAAAAAGAAATTAGTTTCCAAACAGAAACGGATAGTGTATATTTTTTATTTAGAAAACAAAGAATAATTTATTTCGTTTAAGATTATTGGTACAATGAAAATTAAAAAAAAAGATTAAGGTTTGTGTTTTAGACCACACGATAGAAGTGAAAACATAAACAAGGCGAGATTAATAATATGAAATATAAATTATAAATAATAGCTCATTATAAAGAGGATGTAATGTTGAACATTTCCCTCTCATACAGTATGGATGTCCGATTTTTAGTTTCTGAGATATTTTAATCCATATCTTCAACAAAACTCGTTAAATTTGTTTTTCGACCTTTTTTTCCCATTTTCGCTTCTCTAACATGGAGTCGCGTGAAGATAAAATTTTTAATAATAGCCTATTACAGAGAGAATGAAATTCTGAACAAATCCCTTGCTAACAGTATGCAAGTCCAATTTTTTTTTTATATATATTGGCCAAGTTTTTGATATATTTTAATCCATGTAGAAAAAACACTTAGTTGACTCCAACTGACTTTAAGCGTTAACACATCGGAAGTCTGACGGCTCGATCTAATTCACTCTCCTCAAAAAAGTTCAAAAAGAGCCTAATGAAGTTTTCACATCAAAATACTTATAAATTAATTGTAAATTAAATCAACATTTGCAAATAGCTGTTATATCCGACTACCGATCTGAAGGACAAGTTTTGCAATGCAATGCAAGGACAACACTAGGCAATTATAAAATTAGTATCCCCTCCAACACTTTTCTATCTCTTGGAAGATCTTCAAGGGATCGCCGCTCAAGTATTGTTAGTTTATTAGGTTTTAAATGTAAATTTTCTAATATATATTAGATAATTTGTATTTAAAACCTAAATAATTCATAACGAAAATCTTTAGGTGTGAATATCTCCTAAGCAAAGCGTTTGCGGACATATTTTTTTTGGTTTTAGGTCCTTAGTTCATATTTTCAGTTTGGCCACTTTATCCTGAAACAACCTGTATATACATAAATATACACAGGTTTCTAGAGAGTTGATGCAAATAGAGACTTCTTCCAATGACAGTATGATTATAATTAAATATATTTATCTAACGACTTCTGAGTCAGAGAGGTCAGATTACTCAGATCTGGAATTGTCAGGATCGTTGTACTCGATTTTGTCGGCAGTGAAGAAACCAAATAGGCCCAAATGGGGCTTGTAATGGAGCGATTGATAGGCAGTCGCTGCACTATGATGATCCTAGATAATCTATATTATTGATAAATTAGAATCAGCACCCATTCTATAAATAGCAATGAAAACTAACACCCAAGAATATCAATATATTTTGAAAAAGTACCTTAGTTGGTTGATAATTCAAAAGTAATGGTTTGAACTTAGAAAAGGACTGCTGCAGGGTGTGAATTCATTGAAATAATGTCCCAAGAATGTTTTATAACTTAGAAATGAATAATTCAAAATAAAAAAAAGTAAAAATTAATCCAATCAAGATGTCAGCCGACTTTAAAATTACTTAAGGGTGTCAAATTATAAATCTCAACTTTCTGACTCTCGTAGTTGCTACTTAAAAACTTTACTGGGCAACTTCCGTCCAATCTCGATTTAATTAATTCCTATTTCTCAAGGAACTCAACTTTTTCTCTTTACGAGAAAAAATACATCCATTCATCATGCCCTTTTGTCGTGTCATTTCAGTTTTACCTGTAAAATAAAAAATGTCTTCCTTTTTTATTTTAAAATGAAGATAAAGTTATAAAAAAAGAAATGTAACGAAATATAGCATAGTTAAAAGAAAAGAAAAAATGTGATCAAAAAATATGTTGAAAATTAGTTGTGAACTCTAGATATATTTAATTAAATGTATTTCCTTATTCATATTGATATTTGATAATGTTGATGGAATGAGTATTGAATAATAAAGCATTGAATAAATATTAGTATAGATAATAAATTACAGAATTCTTGAAGGTTGTATTCTTTGCATAACTAAAAATCTGGTTTGTCCACTCACACGACTTTCCTCCCTATTTTAGAAAAGCTTTATACCTTATGTCCATAAAAAAAAAAATTGAGTACGATTTATTTGATAAACTGAAGCAATGAAAACCGGCTTAAGATAGATCAGTGTTTAAATTGCAATACCCTCTAATATTGTTATTATAATGATGCTATTCAATTATTGATCAAAATCTTTTTGCCATAGCCTAATTTTGTCAAACAATAATTTTTGTTAAAATTAGAGGAAATAGTGAAGCTTGTGTGATGCGGGCAACAGATTTTCTTACTTTCACTTAGTTATCATTTTTCTCTCGCTCACCCCTTTCTGACACCAGGATATGAACCCGTAATCTTACATTCTAAATTGAATAGCTGTAACTTCGTTAATAATTGTTCGAAATAAACGATTTTCATATAGTTTTGTATTGAATTTCATTATCTTTCAAAAAACAGCTCTGAAGCGTATAGATTCGTCTAAAACAGCATATTGGAAATTCGATCTGATCGCAACACTTTCCTTACCTAGTATAGGTAGGAAAGTAATAGTTCTAGATCTTTAGATCTACATAACTACTCTTTCTAAATTTCTTTAATGAATTTTATTACATTTTGTCACAGTTAAGGACTCTAGTAATAGTGATAAACGAGTTCATTGATTATATGTGCATAATATATAAAAATAAAACATCAATAATTGGTAATTCAAAAATCAATCATGCCAATTTATGATTCTTTTTTAAGTATTAATTAAAACAACAAATAAATTATATTATCAGCTACAATATTTCGATCAACTTGAGAAAAATAGATATTACGCAGTTATGTAAAAATAATAAGTACGAGTAAATAAAATTCTTTCAAATATTGAAAATACCATAGACTCGATGTCTAATAGTAGCAAATTTATTTGAGTTAATGAATTACTAGCTGGTACTCTGACTGAATTTAATATAGCTTTTGACTTACTCTAGGAAGCTGGATGTATATTATTGAAAAAAAATAAACTTCGGAATAGCCGGAAGATGGTTAAGATTAGAGGGAAGACTGGTTGGAATTCCCGTGGGTCCAGCCACAACGTTTACAAGAAGATGAGAACACCATGGTCTCCTGGGAACACGCGCCTTCTCTGATCTACTCCTTTATTTTCTTAGGCCTCTTGTTTTCACACAAATGTTCCTCTATAATATTTAACTTTCTTAAGGAGATTTTTATTCTTATTGTCAAAGTTTTAAAACAAACAAAATGACAATCATGATTTTCATTTATGTAGAAAGTGTCCCATACATGCAAGTCACAATTGAAAAATGTAGATATACCAAATTGCAAAATACAGTAGATCTATTGAACATAAGATACATAAGTATATAAGGACGGATAAATATTACACCTCTTTGGAAGAGAAATATCAAAGGAAAATGTATGAGTAAAGAAGAAAGGAGATTCTCCAAAGAAGATAAATTAGAACCTAAGTAGTAGAAGGAAGCAAAAATAAAGGATACCTACACACATCTGAAACTTTTGGATTGTTTTATAGTTTGTTGAATCGACAACCCATTTCAAAGCCAAGGCTTCATAAGTCTCATTCGCCAATCGTCTCAATGCATAACACTATCTCTCTAGTTTCACACACAATACCGTCTCTCCAGCCAAATTGGATCAGTCAATCTTTTGTTCTCCTAGTATTATTTTTAGAATGATTTTATTTTAAACTTGTCCTCATTCTTTATTATCAAGGTTCGTGCCAATCCCGTCTTGGCAAGGCAGACATATTTGGAAGCACCTAGCTACTAATTTCTTGGACTACTGCATTTCAGTTTACTTTATTTACGTATACAGCATCTTTGTTGATTCTATCCGTCAACATTCTTTTATCCTTCTTCTCGTCCTCTTGCCTAACATCGGTACATTCATTGTTATATGAATGATGGTTTGCTCCGAGCTATGAATCCCGTTCATCTTAACCTCTTCGTCTACACACATTCACACACAGACCGACAAGTATCTAAAAGGTGTTCATTAATGTTTTTTCTCCTCCATGGATTTGTACTATGACCGCTTTATTTATATACCAATATTGATTTCTTTTTACGGAAGTGTTTAAAAATTATGACTTACGAGAAATCAAATTTGGTAAATATAATTTTTAAAAAACTAAGCAAATGCATTACCAAAACAAAAGATAAAATATATTCAATAGATAAGAAAAATATAATTTATAAATTTAACTGTCGAAATTGTCCAAACATTTACATTGATGTTTCATCAAAATAACTAAAACCCAGAATTTCAATGTACATTGCCAACTGCAAAAACACAAAAAAAATAAACTCCACAGCATTAGAATACCATAGTATAAAATTACAACTGAAATTCAATTTCAATAAACCACAAATAATAGGAACAGATCCAAAAATTATCCCAAGCCATCCAAAACAGAAACTAAACATTTAGGAAAACATTATACAGACGTTTGAAACAAAATTATAATATAGTAAAATTGGAAGGCTGCTATGTAACGAAAGAAAAGAAGGTTTTTTTTTCTGATTTTCAGAAATGAAGTTGTAGATTTTTTGCTATCTCAATCAGACATCTATTTGAAATTATTTGTTTCCAGTTATCTACAAGCAGCTTTGCAGATATCCTGTATGAATTTCATATCCTGTATGAATATAGTGCTCTCCTACGGTAATGAGGATGGAGAAGGAAATATTTTCAGAAAACATAATATATAATTTTTTTAAATTATTTATTTAGAATTACAACAATCTGTCACGTGGACACTAGATTATAGTGATATATGAACACATTCACACCATATATACAGAAAATATAAAATTAACAAAAGTAAAATAATAATAAAAAAACTATGTACAATAAACCAATAAAATAACCTAAAGATAAGTATAAATATATAATTAAATAACGAAATGTATTTTCATTGAGAATTTAAAAAAAAAATCAATGTTTATAATTCCTTTATTTCCGCTATTGATTTATTTTTATAATATTTTATTTGGAAAAGCATTTTTCATATTTATACATGTCAAAACTGGAACTTGAAGTCTTTATAATTAAATATGTATTTATTAATTTATCTTCTTAAGTCTCATATACTTTTATGATGCTAATACAGATTAACAAATACGTAATATATTTGTAATGATAATTTCATTATTTTAACAATAATTTCTTCTTTGACAAACAAATTAACATTATATTCTGTATAACATTAGAGTGGATCTTCTCTTCAAAGAAATCTAAAACTCAAACGACGAACATTTAGATATTCTGTTTTTTATAAATTTTCGTTTCTATTTTATTTATTTTATTCTTTCTTTTTTTTGTTACTTTTTTTCTAATAGTCTTATATTCTATTTTTTAAATAAATATAACTTATAATTTTAATTTCTGTATTATTTTACCTTTGTTTAATTTTGGTAAACGAAAACTGAAAACAGCCTTAAAAAAGCAATATTCTATTTCGACTGTTTTTTTTAAAATTATTTACTTATAGCATTCTTCTAAGAAATAGAAGCAATAATTATTCATCAACATAAACAAAACATCGTTGTGTTCGGATGACCAAGAGCTACAAGTTTTACTAAGGAACATACAGAAGTATTTTTAGCAAGAAAAAAAAATTACTGTAAAAATAAGTTATACTGAAGAAGGAGATAAACTGGCCGGTTTAAGAATTGCTACCATTTATTTTCTCTCATTGATTGTACCCTCTCGATAACGTTCCTCTTATCTAAGGTTTCACCGCTCTTAAATCACTTCCCGTCTCCCAAGAAAAATAAATCTATCAAATACAAATAGATAAATGTATTTTTATTCTTTCGCTTTCTGGGGTAAAAGTTACTATCTTTTCAGCTTAACAAGCGTTGTGGTAGAGATATATTAAATCGTAATTTTAAAATTAACAAGATGTCTCTTCTATTGCGATAGTGTCAAATAAAGTCCATTTACGAGTAAAGTAAGTTCAAATACGACTTTATAACAATTTTTAAAAGCCATGTACATTACAAATAATAATGATCATGTTATAATAATGGAAATCATGGGAACATTCTATTCAACAAAATGGTAAGCATTCGATACAATACAATTGAATATCCACCATTAAATCCAATTAAATAAAACTTTTTAAAAAATGACATATTTTTCATATTTTTGAACCGTGATATTAACAACGAAAATTAGTTTTATTTCTTTAAAAAAAAAAATAATAATGAACTGGATTTAATCCTAAAATGTTTTCATATACCAGTTAATGTACATTTAGTAAACGCTAGACTGCAGGTGAATACGTTCAACCTAAGTATGTTAATTGGTGTTGAGTAACAACGAAACAGCATTATCAGGTGGTTGAAGAACTGTCCTTACCGCTGGCTTCCAAGCACTCATGTACTGAAAGGCTCAGAATCAGGCATCTCTAGTAATTGGTACTCCTCAAAAGATTCTCCATTAGTTGTCACAAAGCCACTTGTTATAATTTTTTTTTGCATTTTATAGCTTGAAGGACTTTGAATTTAGGATCGTATTGAATTTTGGAATTTTATTTTCTATTACACATACTATATTCTCAAATTCAATCTATGTTATTAAATTCTAATTTTCTTTTTTAAAATCCTTCGTTTTATTCTCTCCTTTAAAAATTTGTTACCACCTTCTTTGATTAGACTGAATTTGAATCCCTCTAAATGTACGGTGAATCTAACCATTGCATTATCCTCTATTGAACAAGCCATGAGTAACCATCCTATAGCTTCCACACAATCCAGCAGTTACTACATTACTGGAACACAAGAATAAAAACTATATGCAGGTGTTATATTTTTGGATTTTTCTGATACGTGTGCAAAGTATATCACTAGGTTATTCCCTTTTAATTCAAGTTCGTACTACCACTAGTTCCATCTACGTAACCATCTCGCTCTTTGACAGATTCTTTTTCGACAGAAAATCGTTTTCAAAAGATTTTTCTCAGCTTGGCAAGACTCGGAAAATCTATATTGTGTTCAATCTTGAAGTACCCTATGTTTTAATACTAATGCCTCTAATATACATTGTATACCACTTGCTCGTAAAAAATGAGACATTGACTACTGCTTCTGCTAACGATACAACATTCTCAGTAAACATCAAGATTCTATATGAACCTCATCTCGAAAAATACAAAATAAAATAAAAGAAACAGTAAAAAAGAAAAATATAAAATTCGATAAATGAAGATAATCCTGTCATGATGTACCAATTATAAATAAAAAATATGATTTTCAAACTACAACATCGTTTTATTAGAATTAATGATGAGGACAATTATAATAATAATATTTCGAAATTAGTCTTGTAATAAAGAAATAGAATAAAATAGAAAATGAAATAGGGTATAAAATCCTTAGTCTATGTATAAGGCAATACTAAAAGACCAATCTTGCTCCATTTATTGCTTATATTAATATTTAATGATAATTTTTAATATATTTTTTTTTATTAAAAAATATTAAAATCTGTCTCAAGGATATTTATAATAGTGTTCACAGATCACATTCACACTCTATCACAATAAAATAAATTATACAGAAAAATAACATATATACAATAAATAAGAATAAAATAACCTCAAAATAAATAAATAAAAAGAACACATACATACCTATATACAATATTTACAATTTGGTGAGGGAACTCCAAACCAGACTTGTCTCTCCAAATGTGGAGGGAAAAGCATGGCTCCAGGAGATCCCAGCACTTCTCTCTCAACCGCGTCACTGGGACTAAACCCAGTGGATATTGAGCAAGAGTGCTTAAGCCACATACACTCATGTCGTGAGTGGAGAATCTGTCCATTGCCAGAACTCCAATATTTACATACTATAAAAGGTCGCGGGGCCACTGCTGTTTTAACCTCCTTGGAGGATTATATGGATGGGTGGTGCTGGATAGAGATTGTGCAAAGGGATTTGGATGATAGGTAAGGTTCTGGTGGAATTTGGAGAATTTTGATGGAATAAGGTCTAGGACAAATGGGATATTAAGGTCATGGTGCAGGGTTTTGTTGGTTACATAGAAAGGAGCATCGACTATTGTTCGAAGGACTTTGGATTGAAAGGATTGGATGCGTTTGATGTTAGAAAATTTTGCTGTTCCCCACAGTTCAAGTCCGTAAGTCCAGATAGGTTTCAATATTGTCTTGTAGATCAGTAACTTGTTTTCAATGGAAAGTTTAGATTTCCTGTTTAGTAGCCGGTATAGTTGGCCATATCGTCGGTTTAGTTCCTGTCTTTTAAGTCTAGTATGAGGGTTCCACGTTAGTCGTCTGTCTAAGAGAAAGCCCAGGTACCGGACTGTGTCTGAGAATGGAAGCTGGATGGAATTGGTGTGTACTGGTGGACAGGAACTGCGTCGGAGCGTGAAGGTGATGTGTTGGCATTTGGATTCGTTTACTTTAATACGCCATTTATTACACCAGTGCTCAATCAGGGAGAGGTGTCTTTGAAGGTTTGAGGATGCTATATCAGGATCTGAGTCGGATGATAGAATGGCGGTATCATCAGCAAAAGTTGCCAGGAAGGTATCGGGATGGACAGGGATATCGGCGGTAAAGAGGATGTAAAGGACGGGACCCAATACGCTGCCTTGAGGAACAGCTGCCTCAATTGGATAGCAATGCGAAAATTCAGTATCGCAACGAACTCGGAAGGTACGATCTGAGAGGTAGGAACGGAGAACAAGGTACAAGGACTGAGAAAGATAGTTTTTCAGCTTGGAAAGAAGCCCGGCGTGCCATATCAATATTGCAATTTTTAATATTAAAAACATTAAATAGCAGATATAGCAAGAAAGACTTAGGAAAATAATACAATAATGATTTCCTACGGGTTCATTGAGGTTTTCATTAACGTACAAGCTAAACCGTTGGAGAAGGAAATAAAATAATGTAAAGACAAATTGAAAAAAATTGATTTTATTTGTAATATGAATCAAGTCTTACAGTTTTAGTCTAAAAATACCTAAAAAAATAGAATGATGTTATATTTTAATGAATAATTATACTATTTTACTTCATGTATTAAAAGTAAGGATGCTTAGGGAAGTATATTACAAAATATACTTATAAATTATTAGAAAATAAGAACAAACCAAATTTCATCTACATGTACTTTTAGAAGGGCTTTTCAAATCAACTACAAATAGCTTTTTCAGATGAAAACCGTTTACCTAATATTCTTAACATTCAGTTTAATAACACTTGATAACTGTAATTTTAGAACTTCGAGATATAGGATTTAATCAGAAAGAACTCGACATCAGGCTTAAAAGGTAGTACCTTTCAACTGTTTTCTTCATCTTATGATTCCAATTGAAATCCCAAAAGAGTTTGTCCTTTGAAAAAAAAAAACAAAGGAAAAGACCTCCATTTTATCCTAATACAATACCTGCTTCCTCCTTAAAGAGATAAAAGATAAAAAAAAAAAATACCACCTCTCCTTTCCTCCTTTGTCCTGTTATCAGGAAGCTGCTAGTTGTCCTTTTTTTTTTTTTGTTCGCATTATCGCCCACCTCATTATATTTTTTACAATTTTGGAGGGTTGTGGTAATAATTATTTCCTAGCGAGTAAAAGCGTAGACCAAAGTGGGATTAATTGGCTTTTGTCTGGAACGGTGGAGTCTCGTTAAAGTCTGGTTGTCGAGAAGGCGTCGGTTGAATACAAAATGAAGTGCAAATAAGAAAGTCTGTCTTATCCTTAGCCTTTGAGGAAAGGTGTCTGAAATTTATATTCCTTGTGCGCCTAACCGGCAATTGGTCAAAACAAATCATAAATTTTAAAATTACACTTGAAAGTATGATAAATTGAATTTACTGCTGAAAACGCCAATGCATTTTTTTTTTTTTTTTTATATCAAATCTGATTTATGTTTTTTTCTTTACAGACACTTTGAAAAAAAAATTCAAACAGTAAACAAGGACCACCAGAAAAAAATAAACAAATATTACTTACACAGCTATAATTATTAACTAACATAAGTTACTATTCCAAATCAACTGAAACAATACAATAATTTATAATTTTTATATATCGATCGGTGGCAATTTGAACACTTCGATTAAACAACTGCGATTAGATCCTTCTAAAATTCAAATATCAAGAAATTACCAGAATATATATAAGAATACATGCAATCATTACATAGAAACTAGAACCAGCGTTGAGAAGACTATCAATAAAATGCTATTTAAATACAAATATTTAAGCATAAATAAAAATACATACAAATTATAAATAAAAACTGACATTCCAAATTGCAATAAAACAAAAATCAAAAAATGGAAAATGAGGGTTTAAACAAATTAGAGAAATTTAGAAAATATTCTTTCAGTTTGATGTTCTTTGAAATGAAAAAGAGTATAAAGGTTTATATAGTTAAATAATTAGGTTTAATTAGAAATGCTGGATCGCATTAATCCATTAAGGTGGATTGCAGAATATAAAACTGATTAATGAATAATTTTAAAGATATTAAAAAGAACGGACCCGAGGATAGGGAAAGAATTAGATGTTTTATTAGAAATCATCTTTATGAAAAGTATGATTATATAAGCACTAATTAGATTTGAAACTTTATAGAGTTAATCTAGTGAAAAGTAAAGTGCATGAAAATGATAAGCGGTTTCTAATTTCTGATTTGTATGACTCCAACCAATTTAAGATCTAGCTAGCGACTTTCATAATTAGTTTGCTAATATTATGAAAGTACACCGAAAGTTTAAACAGGAAGAATATCATGTTAAAAAATGAATGATACAAAGCTAATATTAATTTTAATATTTATTGGGTTTTGTCATATTTATTTTATTTGCCTTACTCGTTAAAATAAATTCTGAAAAATACTATGTACGGTTGTGACGCGTGGGGTACAGCAACCTCAACGAAACGAGGAAAAAACATACATTTCAAACAGAGTTCTAAGATACACTCAAGGTCCGCTTTTGAAACAATAAGAACCAAACTACTGAGGGAAACCGGAATCTATATCGTCACGGAGGATGATTTCTTGTGGCTAGAATCAACGCTAACTACCCGTAATAAGAAGCTTTCGTGTATGGTTTGAAGGAATTAGTTGTGATTGTCATTTCAACCTCAATTAATCAAGAAGATGGAAGAACGAAGAATGAGAGCAAGTGGTAGAGGTATTGTGCTGCTTTTACGGAAAATCTGTAGTGCCGGAAAGGCAAGGAAGGATGATATTAAAATTAAAATAAAGATACCCTCAAGTCTTGTAAACAACAAACAATCACATCATGAACTATAAGTCGAATCAGAAATTAAAATTTTTTTATTTTTATTTATTGATGATATTTACAACTGTATCACAAGTAAAAATACATTCAGTAAATGTGAAAAAAAGAATATAATAGCATGAAATCACTTGTTGAGAAACTACCCACTGGTAGCACTCAAAAAATGTATTTACAAAAGGAGATCTCGAGGCCATCTTCTTTTCAGACGCCTCGGAGGGAAAATTAAAATTTACTAAGCTTCATTCTCAGTTATAGTAGTAGGTGCACTATCTATATAGGATAATCCAATATTGGATTATATATCGGAACTTCATTCAATATGGAAGATTGCGAATTACAATTACTTCGTTTCACTTCACTATGTCAGGAAAATAGCAAGTAAATCAAGATCTGCAACTATAGTATTGACGTTATTAGGTCTGCAGCTTTCTCGGTTTCTTTCTTTCATGGGTAATTCGAGTTTTGGAAGAATCTAATTTTTGTTGTTTAACTGTAACGTTTTGACGGCAGTGTCCTCAAAATCGTTTGTAAATAAGTCACTGGAGTCCTGACTATGGCAAGCTTCTCCACTCAAATCATGAGCGTGTGTGACTTTAATATGCCTTCTCTCAGTCTCCACTGAATTCCCCTGCCGGTCAGACGGCTGAGAGAGAAGTGCTGAGATTTCTTAGTCTTAGTCTTGCGAGAAAAGGCCCGACTTGGAGTTCCCTGGGCTGACTGTAAATAAGTACAAATATGTTTTTATTAAATGTTGTATCAAGTTTCATTTCTTTTGTTTTTTAGGTTTCCTTTTCCTTTTTTTTTTTTTGTTATATATTATTAGAACATAATGTTATACCCTTATTTATGTGATCTTAAACTATTCTGTAACGTTCTTGGTGAATTGTAAATATAAATTTATTTCTGAAAAATGTAGGTGGGACCGCCATTTACTAGAACACCCCTAAAGATACCCTGGCGGGATGCTTTGAGACCCCATAATATCTTAGGGCACCTAACGGCCGTTCGGTATCCTCCCCCTCTATTATAAATCTTTACAATACATTTATGATGCACTGTTCTGATACAGTGTTCCTGATAGCATATATCATCGTGCCGCCACGTCGTGGAAGGATTTTAGCATACCCGAGAGAACCGTTGTCATAACAGGCTGCAACATGAAATCGAACGGTAGGAACTTAAATTTTCTTTGCTTATTTTTATTTTACGATACCTATAGTATTTTATATATCCGAATAGGTCTCACCGTAGCAAACAATTTTTTTTTTTAAATGAATAGTGACATATTTGGCAAACATTGCATACCTTTAACAGGAAAGCAAAGACAAAATATTCATGAGAATTATAGAAATACACTAAAACTTCTCTGTAGCGGACACCCGCAGGGAATCAACATTTTTCTGCTATAGAGAGATATCCAACAGCACGAAAAAAATATAGTTTATTCATTTTCAAACATTTCTATTTTTAAATACATTACTTCAATATATTTTTATAATGAATAATTTATTTATTTTATAGTAAATGTGCACATATAATAGGTGCATATAAAAATAATTAAATTTGTATATTAATGCTGTTGTTTTTTGTTTGTTTATCAGCATCAATACGCAACAGTCTTGATAGTGGCAATGAGGAAGGACAGCACATCTTCCTGATCATTGTTTACTTCATTGATTCAGTAAAGGAGATCTCTCATCCAGCTCATTTTTAGTCGCCTCCTGATGGGCATGTCAAATTACTGATAGAGTCTCTTCTGTCTTTTTTGAGGATTCGGTTCATTTGTTTCTGAAATTTAAATTGTATTGAGGTTTGTTTGTTTGTTTAATTGGGCTTTAAGGCGTAAAACCCTAGAGTCATCTACGCCTGTTCATTTATTTTTGTTCACTGGAGTTCAGAAACTCCTTATGAGAGAAAGAAGGAAATTATAAAAATAAATAAATTAATTAATTAAAAAAAATGATTCAAAGAAATAAAATAAATAAATAATAATAATAAATAAACAAAGAAAAATATAAAAATTAAGTACATTTTTATATTTTGTTAAGTAACTACCTTAAGTACGTAAAGTAACTAAGTACTGTTAAGTAACCTTGGGTTTTAATGAAACTGATAACTGCTTCTATGTTTGATTCATAATCATTTAATATCACTGATATATCCGATATAAGCGATAATCTATCTAAGTTTGAGGTCCTGAAAAATATGACTGACCGTGAGAGGGCTATTGCAATATTGGCATGTTCGAGGTCGTTGTTTATTGTGCTATGTTCCTGGCCTCGCGTTTCTACGGCGAGTAAGGGGTTCCAGGAACCGCATTTATTTGTATTTAATAGTTATATTTGTATTGAAATGTTAGATACCACAGACCCCCTACTGTAGTATCCTACATTGAACCATATAATTTTTATTGGATTTCCTTTCTAAAGGTATCATGTTTTTAAATTCACTATTTGTTCTATATCTAACTGGTGGCATGCAAGGTAAATGGTAAAAGTACTACGTTGGTTTACTAACTATTATATTTACAAGCTTAAATAAAACCAAAAACATCTATATACAAAATAATAACTAAACCTATATACATAATGAATAGTTGAGAATCATACTAGAAGAGAATGCTTGATGTTTGATCAAAGTTACATATGTTAAATTGACTATATCAATTAATGATGTATGGCTGCCAACACAAATTTACATTAGTATAACTAAATGCTTGTTACCACTTAGCTGGTCCTTCATAGTGTTTCTAGCCGTCATATCTGGATTCCCTGTCTCTGCTCTCCTTCAGCGTCTAGTCCGTCCATCTGCTCTCTCCGGCTGTCTTCGTCTTCCTCCCTCGACTCCCCCGCTTGAAGTCTCCTCAGCTGAGTCCCCAAAAGAAGTCTCCTCCTCTGAGTCCCAAAAGGAAGTGCTCTCAGCTGCGTCCCAAGAAGAAGTCTTCAGTCCCAATTCTCTATTTCCCACCTTTTTTCATCCCCCTCTCTTTTGGTAGTCTTTTTCCTGATTGGCTGAATATTCTCAGCCTAAGGGATGACCACGCCCTCTCCCCCAGGCCAAGGTAAAGCAGCAGGTACAGATTTCCATATTTCTGGTGGAAGGTGTGAAAATGTTTTTCGGGATCCTGTTTAAACACTCAGTTGTCAGTCTTGGTCGGTGGTCCTTAAAGGTTTTTATTACCACTTACAAAAGGTTGGGCTTGTTGGTCGTTACCCTCAGTCAGGTACCGCCAGATGTTGGCACTTATGATATTTATTTATTTATACCTTTCAACTAATTATTCCACCGGCGGTCTTTACAATACATAGCAATTGATAAGATATAAATTGGGCAAATTTGTATGACCTATTCTTAACCTGGTCACGGCGATTTCTTCCCTGCGATTAGAACGGTTAGATGTGGTCCAGGGCTTTACTGATTGTTTGATGACTTTTAATTTGCTTGGTGGGCTCTAGTTCCACATAGACTGCCAGCTATCCGATATTTCATTTTTGAGAGAAAACTCATTTCTGGAGGAGTATAGCAGTACCTCAACCTGGGAGCGTGAGTAATTCTTTGGCGGCAATATATGCAAGCTCATTACCAACTATTCCCACGTGAGCGGGAATCCATATAATAAATACAGATTTTCCTAAATGTTCGAGAATATGGATGTATTTGTGAATTTTTAGAATAGCGGAGTGTTTTGAGTACATGTCGTTTAAACCTTTTAATAAAATTAAAGATTGTATTAAGGTAACTAACATATATTCTACATTTAATGAGTTATTTTTAAATCTTTTGAATTTTGTTGTCAAACTAATTCACTTGGAAGACTCTTGAAAATGTTTAAGCTGATAGATGGTTACTTGATCAGTTGCAAAACCTATAGTTTGAGGAAATTATTCTTTCTTTGGGGGGAGGAGGATTTGGGAGGAGAGGGAAATAAGTAGGACATTGAACTTTTTTTTTCTATTATGTACTGCGGACAAAGCATTAATTTAAATTACTGAAAAAACTGTTCCTAAATTTTCCTCTAATCGTTGCATATCATGATATATCAGTTTGAATAAGACAATAAATTACAAATCTAACAAACTAAAGAACCCTTTTCAGGGAAGAACAAGGAATTCACATTAAGTAAATTCTAGTGGAGTGATCTTGGTGATCTTTTAGGAAATTATTATTTTTTGGGAGGGGAGAAGGGAGGAGAAAGACAAAAATAGGACATTAAACTTTTTTTTTCTATTATGTACTGCGGACAAAGCATTAATTTAAATTACTGAAAAAACTGTTGCAAAAGTATACTAAATTTTTCCTCTAATCGTTGCATATATATATACATCAGTTTGAATAAGACAGTAAATTACAAATCCACCAGACCAAAGAACCCTTTTCACAGGAATAACAAGGAATCCACATTAGGTAAATTGTAGTGGAGTGATCTTGGTGAGTCGGAAGGATCCTAAGCAGTAATAGCTTGGAGGAGTTGGAATAAACATCTTTAGCGAGGCTGAATCATTAAAATGCTACGTGACTAGTCGAACTCTATCCGCCCTCCTTCCCCTCCCCTCCCCCCTCCTCTGCTTTCTCCTATTGTCTCTCCATCCCCACCTCCTTTCAAAAGACCTTTAATCTAAAGCCGGATTTCTGTTACACTGAATACTTTAATGTGTTCAAGGATCGTCAGTCGGTGAAAGGTTAAGAATTAATCAGAGGAATAATTTAGTCAACAAGCTCTAAAGAACATTGCCTGATTGCTCCTACATAAGAATTTTATGAAGTTCATCTGAATAACACAAAAATTACTAGAAGTCGTGATCAAAGTCAAAACATCAATATTATAAGATGGATAAGTAAGAAAAACTAAATCTCTTAGTGAATTATTGGAGTTTAGTAACAGCGTCTAATTATTTTGCTTTCTCACCACCGAAGGTAGGGAGCATCGTGTTCGTGCGAGAGATTAAAAAAAATTTTGTGCTCAGAATCAAAAATTTCCAGTCGCGTTTTACGTTTCAGACTTCAAGGATGAAATTTGGTTCGGTGTGTCTGTAGTCAAATCGTTGTAAGTGGCATATCACCTACTACCGTTCATCCGATTTTCATGAAATTTTCAGGGATTATGCGGATTGGTGGCTAGATAGTTTCATTATCAAATTCCATCAAGCACTTCCGCTTACGCAAGCGCAAACGTATTTATTTAGATATGCCAATATTTCAGAAAGGGCTCATTAGATTTGGCTCAAAGTTGGATAAAAGATAGATATTGGTGAAAATATAATGTAGTCTCAATTTTATTGAATCCTGTCCACTACTTTCTCTTACATATATGCCACTATACTACGCGCTTAGCTATAAGACTGTAGCGTCTAAACGAATGTACCGATTTTAATGAAACTTCGCTAATGTCATTTTCCCCACGCCCATTAAATTTATCTATATAACATACTTCAACGGAAAGAAGCTAAAAATATGAAACTATACTATTAAAGCATACAGAAATAATGAGTTTGTATGCACTCTTTTAAAAAAATAAATTTTTACATAAGACCTTTTGCACCAACAGTATTGAAATTCATGTTCAGTATGCATTTTTTTTTTTTTTTTTTTTTATTAAGGATAATCAAATATGGAATCTTCAAATACGGCACTGCTTGGTTGAATGTTGAAGGCTAACTGTATCTCCCAGACATTTTATTCTCATATAAAAAATGTTATACCTTGTAATATACAATGAAAACGGTGAGGAAGCTATACTGACCTTATTTGGCAGACCTTTTTTTATATTATTTCATAAAAACAAATGTTTATTGGGGATTTTCTTTTGTTTTAAGTTTAGGGTTAGATAACTATTTAACTTAATTGATTCTTGATTGTTTTCTAATGCCAGACAAATGTCACTTCATTGCCCATTATATTTATTTTTAGAGGACTAAATATCCCACAGTAAAATTTCCTTTTCTTTCTTGTTTCTAGTATTGACTCTAAGCATTTATTTTAATGAGTAAGGCAAATAAAATAAATATGGCAAATCCTAATAAATATTAAAACTAATATTAGCTATGTATCATTCATTTTTTAACATGATATTCTTCCTGTTTAAACTTTCGGTGTACTTTCATAATATTAGCAAACTAATTATGAAAGTCGCTAGCTAGATCTTAAATTGGTTGGAGTCATACAAATCAGAAATTAGAAACCGCTTATCATTTTCATGCACTTTACTTTTCACTAGATTAACTCTATAAAGTTTCAAATCTAATTAGTACATATATAATCATACTTTTCATAAAGATGATTTCTAATAAAATATCTAATTCTTCCCCTATCCTCGGTTCCGGTCTTTTTAATATCTTTAAAATTATTCATTAATCAGTTTTATATTCTGCAATCCATCTTAATGGATTAATGCGATCCAGCATTAATCTAATTAAACTCAATTATTTTAACTATATAAAACTTTATACCCTTTTTAACTTCAAAAAACATCAAACTGAACAAATATTTTCTAAATTTCTCTAATTAGTTTAAACCCTCCATTTTTTAATTTTTTTTTTTTGTTTTATTGCAATTTGGAAAGTCAGTTTTTATTTAGAATTTGTATGTATTTTTATTTATGCTTAAATATTTGTATTTAAATAGCATTTTATTGATAATCTTTTCAACGCCGGTTCAAGTTTCTATGTAGTAATTGTATGTATTTCTGGGTTAGAATTTTTTATTTTAATTATTTTACATTATAATATTAAATTTATATAATATAAATTAACATTATTTCACCATATTTTTGTTAATGATAGACTGTTTAAAAGCGTACATGAGAAAAAGTTAGGTAGTGTATAGAAAAATAAAACACGAATAATATTACTATAGCCCATAATATACAGTTGATAAGACAGTGAAAACTTTATCTTTTAGAAAAAATAACCAATAAACTATAAAAGCTGTCTGATCAATATAACTAAAAGAACCTAACTTAAAAGAAAATGGGAAAAAAATTATCTCTCTGCATAATAAACCATCAAATGAATTAAAAATATAAAATTCCACCAGCTAACGGGTACTAATATATAAACTGCATATGTTATCTGCGATAAAATTCTGTAACATCCTACAGTGTTTACGAATTAATTTAATTTAATTTTAATTAAATAATTTAAAGTAATTATTTTATTTAATAAACGAATGTAATTGAATTTAATAAAAAGTTGTTTTGATAATTTAATTTTAATTAAATTAAGACAATATTTAATTAATATGTTTTCTGTGGTTACACATTTAGTTAATTTGGCCTTTGTTTTTATACCTTTCGCCTCCAATGTTTAATCAACTTTCTACGAATCCATTATAAACAATTTGTAAATTCTGCATGTTTAGGGTAGAGTAACAAGTTGAAGTACTGTTTATTCTTGTATCTAAATATGATTTTATTAATTTAATTTTTTTTCATATTTATAAAATCGATTTTTATCATTATAAATTATATTAAAAATTTATCCTCTTAACGAAAACTATCTAGAAAATCAAATTCATCAAGTAAATCATTTCGTAAAATTTATCTATGGCGATATTGGTGATTGTTAAAATTATAAGGTTGAAAAATAGTAAGAATAAACATTAATAGTGTTACATTAATACTAATGTTTTAATCCAAGTATGTGTAATTTTATTTTATTTCTATACTTTTGACTCCAATTGTTATTCTACATATTCTTTCTACTACTAAATCTTCCCGTTATACGATGCCGTTCCATCATCGTTTCGTTTCCATTAGTTTCTGTAATTCAAAAATATCACCTCAGTTTTATTTTTATTTTTTTCATATTTCTTAATTTTTTTTTTACTAATTATTTATGTGTTTTATTTTTGCTTTCTATATAGATATTTATTTTTCAATTTTATTTTTAAACAAAAAAAATTTCTTAGTGTGCTGTTATGTTTCTACTTCTGTTATGATAATACCGGTTTTCTCATGAGTTCATTTTATATTTATCTTTTCTTATGTCAGTACTTTTATCTGTATCATATATCTGAAGTAATTTTGTATTTTTTTATATTTAATCCTGATGATGATCCAGATGTTTTGGCGTCGGCAAACTTAATAAGCATCATTAATGCCTGCATGTATTTCTGTGATACAATGAACTAATAAATCATAATAAATTCATATGTCAATTTTTTTTTGTTTCCTCTATTTTTGTTTTTTATTTACTGTTGCAAAAAACTGAACTGAATAATTTAAAAAAAGTATTCATATTTATTGCAAACTTTTTACAATTATTTTTCCCTCTGTATTTATTTAAAAATCCAGATAAAGACCTGCATAAAAGTTCCCCAATTCTTAAAATTCTGGAGTTCAAATGTTTTTCAAACTAAGCATTTCCAAGCGGAACAATAGCTGGCCTAATACTTGGAATTAAGTCCACCTGTAAATACCTTCCACCTGCCATTGATTGAGTCCACTGCAAGTCGCTCGTTAGCAATTATTCAAGCGAAGCAAAGGCCTTCTGGGAATTCCAATAGGTTACAAAATTGATGAGTCGGTTCCATTTGATTTCTATGGCCTTTTATTTTAAACGATGCTATTGTTCTTTTCATCAGGAGAAAAACTTCATTGAACGATTTAAAATCCGATTCCAAAACTTCAAAATATAAAAATATTATATGTAGATATAATATCCCTATGGCGATTTTTTCAATATTACCTGAAACTCGCTGAAATATATAGAAAGATAGATAGATAGAAAAAAAAACTTTATTCTGGGACTCCAGAATAGCAATAATGTACAAAATAATAGAATATTACTGGCCTGAATGTTGAAACAATAAATAAAATTGATAAAATAAAATAAAAAGTAAATAAAACCTTAGGTGCACAAGCTAAATACAATACAGATAAAACTATGTACAGAGCATTTAAAATTATGAACAAAACAATTAAAACTATGAACGAATCACTTGAACTATGAACAAAATTATATTTAAGGGTTGAACAACATAAACATACACTTTGAGAACTGAAGAACGAAAAAGAGATACAATGAGTTCATTTCATAAAAAACACAAAAACTTTACTTGAATATATATATAAAAATGAACAGTTAATTATAATTGAATAAAATATATATATATATATATATATATATATATATATATATATATATATATATATATATATATGTATGTATTGAAATTCCTACTTCGATAGTAGGAAATGCATGTACTATCTCTTACCAAGTATTATGATTATACGATTGCTACACAATACACATATAATATTAATAGTTAGCTGGTATCAGACTGTTTTTGGAACAGGAATTGGAATAGGAGGTTTTTGAATGTATACAGGGAAGGGGCATGTCGAATTTTGTTCGGGAGGGAATTCCAAAAGTTGACAGAGCGGGCTATAAAGGAATTTTGGAATGAGGCAGATCTATGAGAAGGGATGTATAGGTCAGAGGGTCGGGATCTTGTAGTGAGTGAATGGATTGAGGACTTAAATTGGAGAAGGTTGTAGGCATAAGAAGGACGATTATCGGTAATGATTTGATAAAGGAAAGTGCCAAGGAAATATTGTCTTCTTAAGGAGGGGAAGAGCCACCCTAACTCAGTGTAGTGGTGGGAGACATGGGAGCGTCTCGGGGTTCCAATTACAAATCTTACGAAGCAATTCATAAGTCTTTTGAGTCTATCACGCAGTTCCACCGAGAGGCCATCGTACACCACACAGCTGTAGTCAAAGTGGGGAAAGATGAGAGAGGAAACTAGGAGTCTACGGGTATTTTGGGGTAGAAGATGGCGGAAGTGATGGAATAGTTTGAGGGTAGAAATTGCACGGCGGGATATATGAGAGATATGGTGATTCCAGGAAAGGGTTTGATCTATGAGAAAGCCTAAATTTTTAAAAAAGGGATAGAAGGTGATGGGGTGGTTGTTTAGATAGAATGAGGAAAAGTTGGTGTGGGATCTAAGAAGGGGCTTGGAACCAACGAGAATGGCCTGAGTTTCGGCAGCATTTAGCCGTAATCCATTTAAGTTGGCCCAGGCACTAATTCGATCTAAATCTTCTTGAATTTTGGCAAATGCCACCAATAACTCAGCGGGAGAAAAGGATAAATAGATTTGAGAATCGTCGGCATAAAGGTGGTGGGAACAATGGATAATTGAATCATTTAGGTCATTAATATAAGAACTGAAAAGAAGAGGAGACATACTTGAACCCTGTGCAACTCCTGAGGATAAAGGAAGGTAGGCAGATAGAGGTTGATTAGGTATGGCAACTGCTTGGGTTCGTTGTGAGAGGAAAGACTGGAACCAAGAGATGGAACTATTGGAGAAGGATAATGATTTTAGTTTGTTGAAAAGGATGGAATGGATAATGGAATCGAAAGCTTTGGAGAAATCAAGCAGTATAAGTATGGTTAGTTTTTTGTCATCTATTGCAGTCTGGATATCACTAGTAATTTTAATCAGAGCAGATTGTGTAGAGTAGCCAGGACGGAAGCCAGATTGGAGAGGATCGAGTTGGTTGGATTGTTCAAGGTAGTTGGAAACTTGGGATTGCACTAACTTTTCTAGGGGTTTAGAAAGATTGGAAAGGATTGATATTGGGCGGAAATCTTCGTGAGAGGATGGATTAGGCTTTTTGTTTAAAGGAAGGACAATGGCTTTTTTCCAAGAGGTCGGGAATATTGAATTCTGCAGGGAGAAATTGTAGATGAAAAGGAGTGCTGGGAGGATTTCAGGGAGACATAATTTTATTAGTTTGATAGGAATGCCATCTGGGCCTATGGAATTGGAACGGGATTTCATTATAACGGTAATAAGGTCTGTGGGAGAAATGTCGGAAAAATAAAAATTATTGTCGTTAAAAGGTACCTCTGGAGAAAAGCCGGAAGGGGATGGTAAAGAAGAGGTGGAAACCGATATAAAGTGGGAGTTTAGGTCATCAGGTGATATTGGGAAAACTGAGGAAGGGGATCTAGAAGGTTCACAGAGGGAAAGCTTACGAAGTAGAAGCCATTTTGATTTGATATCAGGAGCTGAGGAAAGGGCTTCGTGAAAGTAGTTCGCTTTCGCTTGTCGGATCCTTATCTGTGTCGTGTTACGAAGCACTCTGAATATTTGATAATCATCTGCAAGCCTAGTCCGTCTGAAGCGTCTGCGTGCAGCGTCGCGTCTCTTCTGCAGATCCTTAATTTCCTGACACATCCAAGGAGCAGGACGATGACGGAAAGTGGAGGTTTTGAGAGGAGCGTGGGTATTGAGTATATTGAGAAGATTGGTGGTGAGAATATCAACCATGGTGTCGACAGAGGAGCAATGATATATTCCATTTATATCCAATGTTACTAGATCAGGTAATATTTTTTCTCGAGTAAGGGTATCCAGTTGGCGGAAAGTGATAGTTCGAGGATGGATTGGAGGAGTGCGGATATTATACGTTATTTGTATCAGATCATGAGATGAAAGAAAGGATACTGGCAATTGAGAGGCGGAGAGGAGGTTTTGTGAGTCGATGATGTAGTAGTCTAGCCAAGTGTCAGATATGCTGGTGTGGTGGGTGGAGGAAAAAGGAACGATGAATAGGTGAAGTGAGAAAAACAGATTTTCTAAATAGGATTTGTCATTGGATTTTGAGAGGAAATTGGTATTGAGGTCACCGGAGATAATTATTCTGGGATAGAGGGGAACGAAGTTGAATAGAGTTGATTCGAAGGACGGGTCAAATGGCACGAGAGGAGGGCGATATACCACGGCGTAAAGGATAGGAGAAATATTACTGAGAATTTCTACTAAGAGGTATTCTACATGAGGATGATCGGAAGATGGGGAGCAATCGAGGATTCGGGTCTTTAGGCTATTGTGGACAAACATAGCTACTCCACCGCCAGTCCGGTTTACCCGATCATGACGGAGCAGGATGTAATTAGGCAAGGAGACTGAAGATGATGGAATATAAGGTTTGAGCCAGGTTTCGGATATTGCTATGATATGATAAAAGTTTTGGGTAAAGTATTGCAGGAATTCGTCATAATGGGCAGAAAGTGATTGAGAGTTAACTTGACATGTGATTAGGGAACTAGACATACAGTGGATTTGGAGAGAAACAGTCAGTGTTTGGTAGCGAGAAGACAAAACGAGTAGAAAGTACAAAAAAGCGATTATCGTACATGAAACTAAGTGAAGAAAAAGTAATATTAACATTAAAAATAAATAAAGAGAATGTACTTGAAAATAAATAGATTGATGAGTGACGGTGTATAGATAGCACTAAGAGAAGAAGTAAGACTATTTTAATGAGGCTAAGGGGTTGACGGCTACTAGGTAGTCAGTCAAATACATCTAGATCCGAGGCCTGTTCTATCAGGATGACTCTATGTCCGTCCTCTTTTCGACACCGCACCTTTCCGGAAGCAAACCACGTATATTTGATTTTTCCCGCCGCTCTCTTCTGCCGGGCTAGCCAATAGAGGTGTCTGTTTGTGCGAGTCATCTCTTCACCTAGATAAATTCGGTGGCAGTCATTTTCCTGCCAACCGATATCCCGCGTGGAGAAATCCCTCTTCACTTTCCTTTTCGTAATTAAATCATCTCTAATTGATTGCCTGACAAAACGTGCGATAACAGGGGGTGGTCGCGAGTCATCTTTTCGGCTTCTGCGGCGATGTACGTTGTCCAGGTCCTCCACACTAAGCCTGATCCCCAAGCTTGCTCCTATACTGGTCACCAAAGCAGCGGGCGTTTCGCCCGGTCGCTCCGGTATACCGCGGATCTCCAGTGATCTACTCAATAGTCCTTGCTCTGCGTTATTCAAGCGAACCTCTAATTCGCCCACTCGGGATTTGAGTGCTTTGTTTTCTAATAATATCTCCTCTAACTTTTTAGCTTGACCTTCCAGATGTTTTTCAATCTTCGTCAGTCTTTCGTTTAGTTCAAAACTGAGCTCTCCGTATTTATCTAGTGCTGTTTTCATGTTTTTTATATCTTCGTTCACGGTAGCGTCTAAACGATTTACTGCCGCAAGTATTTCTGAGGGGGACGGCTCGATATTTTGTTTTTTCACCTGTTCGCAGTTAGAGCAAACCCATGTTTTTTAAATTATTTTTAATGCTTCGGTGTCTTTATCAGTAAGGTTGACGCAACTACCATGAAAAATTATTTTACACTTAACGCAGTGTATATTGTTCTTATCTTCGCGTGCGATAGAGTTGTTGCAAATATTACACTGCACCATTTTTTAAATTTATTAATGAGAATTACTTCGCAATTAAAATATAAATAAATACCAGATAATATAAATATACTAGAAAACTCATGGATTTGAAAAGACGAAGACTTTGTATTCTTCTGATTAAGGTTTTGTACAACAGTTAATTGAATCAAAATACATTTCAACAAGCAAAGGGAGCTATTTTAGAAGCTTGAGTGATAATCTTCTTCAAACAAATATTTAATAATGATTCGGACGGTGACGAGCTAAGTTTTTATCAGGAGTAGTCTAGTATGTCTAAAAGCCCACCGATAAGCTCTTGATAGAAATCGATGAAAAAATAAATAAATAAAAAAAAATAATAAAAAGAATTTTGCATTTTTTGTCTTATATGTCGCTCTATAAATGGCTTTTACTGTTCAACAAAAAATATTTTCTATCGCCTGAGTACATGATACTAATGAAAAATTCGGAAATCTAATCAAGCATGATTCGTTAATGATAAGGTTGGAAAACTATGGAATATTATAACTGAAAATAATTCAAGACAGAAGAACTTTGTATGTCGACATACCCCAGTACAAATTTTGACTATCCCAAGCCGTGATGAAAAATCCTTAGGTTTCGGTTTGTCGGCATTATATTCCTTCCTTATGAATGTAGACAAATTGCAGGTTGTAAACTAGGAAGTAACTCGCCTTTGACCGGAATGTTGGACTATAACGAAAACTATTGAGCAGATGTTACTATGGTATGAACGCCGAATCCTTCGCAGAATATTTGGCCCAATCTGTGTGAACCAAGAGTGGAGGCAAAGAACTAATTCAGAACTGCAGGAACTGTTCCAGGATTGTGACGTGGTTAGATTTGTTACTGTTGGTCGCGTCCGCTGGGCAAGCCATGTTGTTAGGATGTCTGCTAGCCAAGTTCTAAAAATTCTTCTCATAGAAAAACTATTCAGAAGAAGACCAATAAGAGTTCAAAAAAATTAAGCCCATTAGTATGGCTTGACAAAATTTGTACTCTTGACACAAGAGGTACTTGTCCTTTAAATGTTAATTTCAACTTCAATTACGACTATGCAGTTAATTGAATACAGTATACACATAAACAATTGAATTATACAGTATACACACAAACAATTGAATTATACAGTATACACACAAACAATTGAATTTTATTTTCAAATATACAAAATTGCAAAATAAAAATAAATCAAATTTTACTTGTGGATTAATCGTTAATGAGCTATTGTATTCACAGAATCCAATAAATATTACATAGATGCGGTGGTTTGAAAATGAAGTAGATGGTAGAATAAGAGTTGTTTGGAGCAATTTATGGATGAGGATTGCCGAATGGAGATAGGTAAAGAATTCCAGAAGGTGGTAGCACAAATGACAAACGATTTACTGAAGGAATTAGTTTTATGGGAGGCAATATATAAATCAATGTATTGAGATCTGATGTTAAGAGAGTGGATAGAGGAACGTAGAGTAAGGAGGTCTTCGATTTAAAGAGGATTTTTGTTGGGGGCGGGGTGGCCGAATAGGCTAAAGCGTGTGCACAGCACCGCTAGTTGCCTGGCAACAGGATAACAGAGATTTGAGATGATATAAAAAGTACGAGTTCGCGTCCCGGTGCCGGAGAGGATTTTAAATTCCCCGCCCTCACCCTCCGTATAGCCTAAAAGGCGAGGTAGGGAAGAACAAAAAAAAAAAAAAAAAAAAAGAGGATTTTTGGTTCTGAGGACTTGGAAAAGGAAAACATCAAGAATGAATAATCGTCGGGAGATAGGATAGAGTGAATTCAACTTGGTGAACCAGTAGAAAACATAAGTACGCTTGGGAATCCCAAAGATGAATGTTGTGAAATAGTTCATGATTCTTTGTGGGCGGGGTGGCCGAATGGGCTAACTCGTGTGCACTGCACCGCCTTTGCCCGGCAACCTGATAAATTAATCAAAGATAGAAAAATAGACACGAGTTCGAGTCCTGGTGCCGAGGGAGTCTTTTAAATCCCCGCCCACACCCCCTGGCCCGGGAAAATCCCGTATAGCCTTAACGGCGAGGAAGGGAAGGACAAAAAAAAAAAAGTTCATGATTCTCTGGGCGGGATGGCCGAATGGGCTAACGACTGTGCACAGCACCACGACTTGCCCGGCAACCAGATAACCGAAGTTATGAGATTAAAAAAACTACGAATTTGCGTCCCGTTGCCGGAGGGTATTTTAAAATTCCCCGCCCTCACCCTCCGCCATTGGAAAATCCCGTAGAGCCTAAAAGGCGAGGTAGGGAAGAACTAGAAAAAAAAAAGTTCATGATTCTCTTCAATATTTTTAAATTACCGTACAGAAAACAGTAGTGGTAAAGCCATGTAAGTAAACGTTATCTTATTTATAAACAGAGATATAGAAAGGAAACCCCTGTATTAATTTATAAAATAAAATAAAAACAACGAATGTAAAAATTTATCTTTATTTTTTTTTCCTTATACCGCAGAATATCGTATAATGTTTTTCCTAGTTCTACTTTCCTTCTGTGGCTTTCGAATTGGGGACATTCTACTAGAAGGTGTTTCACTGTTTGAGGTGTATTGCATTTTTCGCAAGTAAGAGCTTCTTGGCCTCTTAAAAGATAACTATGAGTGAACTTGCAGTGCTCAATCCTAAGGCGGCACAGTATAATTTCTTCACGCCTGGACTTTCTGTTGCTAGTGAGCCATTTATCGCAATTGGGTTTCACTTCTTTCAGCTTACACTCTTTGATCCTCCACTCTTTTTCCTACTCTGCCAGTTAAAAATTTATTTATGTTCAACATTAATATTAAATTCCGCGAAGTGTTTGATTTAACGAAAACTTCAAAAGAGGTACATTTTGTAAAATTTTGATTATTTGATATACCCGTTACTTTTTATTTTTGCCAATGGTAGATTTATTGAAATACTTAGTTCTGAATTTCCTGAACAGCCAGATTTCGCATAGATCGCTAACATCTCCATTACCAATTGGAATATGCAAAAAACGTAGAGTCAAATGATGGGTACTGACAAACTGAAAACACTGAATACATTTTTATTCGTTATGAGTTTTCATAAAAAAAAAATGAAGACATTTAGAATTGCCGCTGTTTAAGTTCACAAATAATAAGAAAATATTAACAATTTTCTGAAAGTTCCTTTTTTGTCGACACTTTTAAAATAAAGTTAAAACGTCATTTCTAGAGTAATCCGCTCCCACATAGGTACACATCCAATGGACTCCAAATTATATTAAAAATGTGCAGAAATTAATAATACTGATTTTTTTTTTTACCTGTCAGTCCTTTAACATATTCACTGAATCTAGATCACTTTTCAATGCGACAAGAGACATTGATTCTCTGACTGTTGTAAGAATATCCTGAAAGGCATTGGCCATTTTATAAATCCCATAAGCTCAGATTAAAAATGCCTCAATGAGATTTAAAATAACGTTTTTTTTTTCTAGTGGAGCGGATAATATGATGCGGGCCCCGCTTTTTGTCACAGCTGCTTTATATATCCCTATCCCATAAAGCTTTATGTTAAGCTGTTTTTTAAAGGTATAAGTACTCATTACTTTTTATAGTTTGGGTCTTAAAAATCTGGTAGCTTCGGGCCGTTGGTCAGGCAACAAAAAACCAATTTGTTTTTATAGGCTATTAATCTGAATATAATGAAATGGACCTTTTTCACAACCAAACTTCCCGAAATAATCTCATCATTTTACTTGCCAATATTATGAAAATGTTTTTATTTCAAGTATGTTATAATCAAGGGTCGGATTTATACGCAATCGCATCTTTTATTTTCGTGCAGATTTTAAATTGTTCATCAAATATCTTCCCGAATCAGTGTGCCCGCATATAATAATCGAATTTCATATTGTATATCATAGCATATTTAATAAAAAATGGATATAATTGTCTTTTCGATAGTTTCAATAATAAAAAAATAAATGAAAATTCCAAGATTAGCACCGTCAATTAAATTACTTTTAATTATTGATTTCAGAGAATCGGGATTTTTTATTTTGTCGGCTCTTCAGCTCGCTTTCTTACTTCCTTTAAACTTTTATGAAGCACAATTTTTAATTAAGACATACTTTTTAATTAAAACACACATTTTTAATTAAATCTTGTTTTTTACTTTCACTTATCTATATATGTAATAATATATAGTAAGGGTAAATATTGCGAACTTGAAAATTTTTTAATCTGTGTTTTCAACGGAAATACACGTTTTGAGGTCCCCTGCATCCAAATAACCAAGTCCCGAAAAATGGTCTGTGTATCTGTGAATAGTCTAGCTGAAAAACCAAAAGTCGTACGAAACTGATATTACGTATTTCAGATTGTTATATACCTTAGATGTGGCAGCAACTTTTTCCTTAAAATCGGCTGACCGGAAATACCACTTTATAGCAACGGTGAAACACATTTTTACAATTTTCTTAAAAACGGTTCCAACGATTTTAATTAAACTCGGTATATCATTGTATAATTAAGTAGTCTTTAATATTATTTAGGTCTTATCCACATTCATGCCACTTTACAGGGCTTAAATGCCAAATGTTCATATGCATCTTTTTCTAAAGTACTTTTAATATGGTACTCTCTTTTATTGACAGTAAGTATAAAAAATGGTTAAATATAAACTCTGAAAGAATATGATAATTCGAAACTGGAGAAAAATACTTATGCAGGTTGAAAATGAATATCCAGGAATAACAGTCAAAAGGTAGACGTATAATATATCGTTGGAAAGTGGAGAATTTTAGAAAAAATAATATCAAATAAATCAAGTTGTATTAGGTAACAGAGAGTGAGGAGAAAACAATATAAAAAAAAGTTTAGAAAACTAACATTAATTAACGTAAATCACATGTTTTCAAGGAAATTAAATGAAATTTTCTTACTAAATGTAAACTTTTAAATTTTTTTCTAATTTTAAAAAGAATTATTTAAAATATACCGAATCAAGCCAATGCCATTGTTTAAAATATTATATCATTGTACTTGTGTGAAAGAATATTTCAATAAAAATATTTCATGGATATGTTTATAACCTTAGATACATTTACTGTAGTTTAATAACTATAGATATGATATTATATTTAGACAATTAGGTATCTATCGGTCGTTTGTTCCAAAAAATCTTCAAGTAAATTTCTAGAGAATTACATTAATGAATAACTTGATGAATTTTCCATTTGTGAAATCCCAACATATCCCAACGCTTACAATTAGTTTGACAACTTTTAACCTATCCATGGTAGGCAATGAAAGTCTCGTAATTTCAATTTAGTCAACATTACTATGGAAAATAACAGTTTCATATCTAAAAGTCCTACAATCGATAATCATTTATAGATTAAACATGCAGATATACTTTTAAATCTCTCTAGGCAGATATGGCTAGTTCCGTTAATTGTATATGGTTATAAAAAATAATCAAACACTGTGTCTGATTTTCCTAAAATTAGGAAATTTGAATAATTATTGTATGGCAAAACAGAAACAATACCGTTAGGTGGGGTAACTTTGGAATTGGGTGAATAATTTTGGGACAGTGGGTAAAATTTAGCTTGTAGTTATTCCGTGGTAGATACACTGTGTTGGTTCAGTCTGTAAAAACGTGTTTTGTGTAAGCATGTTCTGCGCTAATACCTTGCGGCAGTTTGAGAGCCCTAATTCACTACCCTTGTTGTGCAGTTAGGTTTTATTTATTTTGATTGTTTTTTTCAAAATTCAAAATTTATCTTTCGCATGTGCCTCAAGAGTAGTGTGCCGCAAATGACTCGGTTTTTCAAAACTGGACCAACACAGTGTATCTGCCACGGAATAACCACAAGCTAAATTTTACCCGCTGTCCCAAAGTTACCCCATCTAACGGTATTGTTTCTGTCCTGCCATACAATAATTAGTCAAACTTCCTAATTTAAGGAAATTCACCATCACAAAGGACTTGTGGTCTAATGTCTGGTTCCAATGCTCTATCTTACCACAGTAAATTGAAGTGTTGTTTGCTCAATGAATCGCCTTTCCCATTCAGCGATTTTGATGTTCAGAGATCTTTAACAAAACACGTTCGCGAATTCTTATTCCTTAACACCTTCTATTTTTCGGCCCTTAGAGAAACCCTACGTCTCCTTATTACCGTTAGAAATTCTTCCCTGTTACTTTATTGTAAAGACTATAGGGAAGATTCAATTTTCTCGTGAACACACATCTATAAAACAGAGATATAGATACGAATTTAGATCAAGTTGGTAAGAAGTTGAGGAGAAATAGAATATAAGTTTTATTAATTACGAGTCCCAAGTTGAAAATTAGGCCATACTCATGCACTGATGGGTTTTTAATCTTATTCCAACTCGTATGTCTCAAAAGACTAATTTCACTTAAAATATGCAGAAATATACAAGAAACATTTTATGCCGTAACGCCCCATTGAAAATGAACCGTTTTCCATGAAAATTAAAAAATGAAAATGTTCTTTTTTTAGGAAAAAGTGAAAATGGGCTAGCGCCATCATTATTGGTCAGAACGTTTCTGATTCATATGTTTAATTCTCTTATGAGTGTTCCCATTTGCCTATTTTCATTATATTTTCCTGAAAAGAATAACTAACTGTATTAATAATAATTATTTATATATTATTTTCTTCTTAAATTTTCTTAAAGAAAGTAGAAAAAAATAATATCATATATATATATATATATATATATATATATATATATATATATATATATATATATATATATATATATATATATATATATATACATATATATATATATACATATAATATATATCCTCTTTAAAAAAAAAACATTATTTAAAGTGATTGAAATTATTAAAAGAATTTCTCGATATCTGCTGGACCTCTTTGGAATGTTTACATATGAAGGTTAGCAAATCTGCTATTATTACTTATTTATTTTTGCCCCTCCAAAAAAAAAAAATAATGATAATACTATATATGACACATTATATGAAAATTTGATATTTATTTCTATACAATACATTAACAAAATAAATTATATGTACTAAGCATGAATAACATCTAATGTAATATAAATATTTACCTATAATCATCATTATTAAACTATGTCATGTTCAAATAACTATTTGCGTATGTATTATAAACTTCAAATATTTTATTATGTATTTTCCAATCTTCTTCGCCACGCGGTTCAGCTTTCAGTAACTCAACCACGCTACACGAGGTGTGAAGTTTGGCAATTGGTGGCGGGGGTTGGACTTATTGGACGAAAAACTCCGCATGAAAGTAGACTTTTCCTTTCCAAAACCAGGGCCAGATTGCCAACAAAGTATTCCATCACTAAGGGGGGTTAGACATTTTTTTTTTTATTACGCAAAAGATATGGATTGATATTAATCATGTTTTAAAAACGCAAATTTCAATAACCCTTCCAAAAAGTTTAAAAACATTTCTGCTGTATCATTATTGATTTTAATTTGCTTCAGGATAAAATTTTAGACTGATTGAGGAAATGAAAACGTTTATTTAACCCAGCAATGCTTGAAGGAAATTAAAAAAGTTGATAGTGGATGAGAGTTTTCCCTCCCTTTTTTGAAATTTAAATGAAAAAATCAAAGCTGGAAAGAGATGGTCTGAGTTTTTCCATGCTCGAAATATCAATTATTTTTTTAGCAGCCAGATGATTTTCATATTATTATTTCTTATTACGGCTTGGTTTTTAAAGACACAATGTCATTTTTTTGTATTAATAATACAATTTGTTAGAGAGTTATCTTAGGTCTATTAGGTTATTTGAAGTTTGGAATACTTATTTTTAACTATGTGTTAAGAATTGGATAACGACAAATTCTCAAAACATAGTTGTAGAAGCAGAGCTGACAACGAATGAGTTTTGGAAAGAGACGGATCAGTGAAAAGGAGTATAAAGATCAGAATGGGTATTCTTTGAATGAATAGTCAAAATGATAGTGCAAACATTTAAATAGTATTAGAAAGTATATACAACGGTAACACAACGCCGTAACACAATTGCGTGAACTGTATCCGGGTAATATAATTGAGGTAATTTCATCGCGGCGAATCAAATGGGCTTGTAAAGTTGTTGGGCTTAGTAACGAGAGAATTCCTAAAAGGTTAATATTTGCTGTGCCAATTGGTAAGCGTCCTAGGAGTAGGCCGAAGCGAAGGTGGGAAGATTGCATTAAAGCCGATCTGAAGGGACTGGATTTGGACGGCGAACGGTGGAGGGAGGTGTGTAATAAGCGATTGGTGGTGTCGGCATCGAACCTTCGGGTTCGCTAAGCCTTTTATTATTATTAAAGTATATACAAGAACATAGATTGAGAGGGGTTTGTTGAGATTCATAGAAAGATATCTCGATAAATATATCAATGCGGGCACGGATGACTTATCGTTGGAGAGAGTTTTAGATATTAAAAGTCTTGAACAGTTGAACAATGTGTTTTACTTTATTTTTCTTATTTTTTATTCCCATAGTTTACTTAACATACCGTAACTTTTTTTTTTTTCTATAAAAGATGTATTTGCGACTTTTAACTTATTGTTGACAATCAGCAAATGTGATGGCGATACATGAAATGATGACATGACAGGCATGGGGAAGGAAAGTACTCAGCAGTAGCTCTTCCCTAACTTGTTCCAATTACTTAGGTTGTCTAAGGAAGGAGATCCCTCATCCAACGCCTTTTTAGTCTCCTGCTCATGTTCTAAGGTATGTCAGCTGTGGCCATGTCTCTTATAAGTCTGTTATTATGTCCATTTAAATTTGTGTAAAATCGTTGATAAAGGGTCTCTATATGATAGCCAACTGTTGGAAAGTGGAGGTCAGTATGTAGAGTTTTCTTAGTCACATACCAAGGTGCTTTTGTTATGAGTCGCAATAATTTTGATTGGAACGTTTGAAGTTTTAAGTAACTTTAAAACTAATGATTATTCGTGCGTTAGTATATCATATAAATAAAGCGCATATTTTCTTACCAGTTAAAATGGCAACAAATACATCGCATTATTGTAACCTAAAGAAGTATATTTAAGTTTATGTATCACTGTTTCTTATAAAATTTGTAATTTGTTTTCTCTTTTTTTTTTTTATTTATTGTTACATTCCACATTTACCCGATCGGGTCATTAGCGGCTTTAGATGTAATCAAATTAGGTGTACAAATTTAATGTCTTTTATAAATTCAAACACTGTTTGTATCTTTTCTTCGTCATCTGAAAGTGCTTCAGCTATGTTGGAAGGTATATTATGTTTTGTTCTGGTGTCAGAGTATAGTCTGCAAGTTGTTACAATGTGTTTCAGTGTAAGTGGTGTGTTGCATGTTTTACAAAATGGTGATTCCAGGCCTCTCATTAAGTAGCCATGGGTAAAGGCTGCATGTCCAATTCTAAGCCGAGTTAAGATTGTTTCTTCTTTCCTGTTCTTTCTGAAAGAGGTCGTCCACGGTTTGGTATCTTTTTTTATTTATTAATTTATGATCGTTTACTCTTTTTAATTAAGTTTATTTTGTTAGTGAATCTACAGTGAAACTTAGTTTATATTGACCTGAACAATTGGTTTTATATTAATGCATTTATCTTTTTTCTTTCATATATTGCCCTCATGTATTATATGTTTTATATTGTACCTGTTATTTACAAGTTAATTCCAACTAACATTGATTGGGCCAGACTCCATGGCTACGCTGTTTATAAGCCAATAAATAAAAAATAAAATAAAAAAAATTGAGAAGGGGAAAAATAGGTATATATACCTCGTGATGATGTTAAAAATGAAATACATGTCAAATACACATAATCTTGTAAAAGGAAAAAATAAATAAATAAAAATAAATAATTTCTTCTCTTTTCGTTCCTCATCGCAATGCTACATAGAAATATTTTTGAAAACTTTTGTCTTGATACTTTTTTCGTCAAGTGAATAATTTGCAATATAACTATAGTTATTCTGAAATTCTATATTCCAAGGATCATTTATAGTAATTTATGAAATTTTTATGAGTAAGTATAACGATTCTGGAATTAATCATCATTATATTTAAATACTATGTATATGCTTAAAATTCAATATATACACAATCCTTCAGTTTTTTAGGTTTTATCATTAATTTAATTTAATTCAGGATTTTTTCCTGACCTTGAATTCTTGACGTTTGTATTTATAAAAATTAATACTGTTTTTTTTTTCCTTAGAAAATCCTCTTAAATGAAAATCAAGTCGCTCGCAAATATGAGACTATTCCTGTTGACGTAAGCGGATAACCGTCTCAATTAACACCACTTAGGCTCTGTTAATTGAAATATTATTCTTTCTTAAGTGACTAAGTAACCATAATACGGAATAACGTTACCATTAATTTCACCTGTTATTCTGATTAAGTTACCTCTAATCTCATTCCTAAATGAGAGTAAACCTCTAGGGTCCTTGGTTACTCATCACCACTCATACAATTACTTATCCCTGAGCCTTATTTTGCAAATATCTTTTGCAATTTTCATTGAAATAAAACACGCTTAATAAACTATTATAGGATTTTTAATTTATAAAATTCAAATAATATCATATAGATTTTTTCCGAGACCTCAACAAACTTATTTTATTATTTTAGTTGTTTGGCAATAATAACTTCCAGTTGTTAACAATTGAGTATATTTTACTATCAACGTTACATGTTAAGAAGCTAGTTGACGTTTCGGGATATTTATTCCCATCTTCAGAACTGCAATTCCAATACTCTTGTGGATGCAGGACTAACAAATGTTTAAGTTATAATATTGTGCTTGTTACATTACATATTTGAATTATGTTTGTTACAATAAATTTGTAATTACCTTAAATTTAATAATAATAATGTGCTCCATCGTCAATTTTCTAATTTATGTTCTAAAATGTATCATCTAGAGCAACATTCTCCTTTTGGCCAATAATTGGGTTTCTGTCATAGTGAAAAATTGACCTTTGGATCTAACTGTTTTATCTGACTATTTTTATTGTTGCTGTTAATGTTTATTTTATGTGCCTGTGATTTCACTTCTATTAAATTTTAATTTTGTTCAATATGTCCGTATAATGGGCTCCGAAATGTTTAGTGTCTGTTTTGTAGTTGACTGTTGTTTTTTGTAATGTGTATTGCTTCAAGTAATTTTCTATTGGTGTTTTTTGGTTCTGTGCCTATTATCTGTGGTTTGTTAAAGTTAAATTTATGCTGGAGTTTTATACTGAGATGTGCTAAGGCTGTTGTGTTTATGTTTTTTTTTTTTTGGATTTTTACAGTTGGTGATGTGTTGTGAGATTCTAGTTCCTAATTGTTTGGATGTTTCACCAATGTAGATTTTGGGGCAGTTTTGACAGTTTAATTTATATATTGAATTTTTCTTGTTTATTGGTTCTATTTTATCCTTTGTGTTGATGATGTGCCTGCTTAGTTTCTTGTTATTGTATTGTCCGAGTTTAATTTCTGTCAAGTCATAATCTTTGAACACGTCTTTAATTTTTTTAGTAAGTTCAGGTATGTATGTCATTTTGTAGTAGTAGTTGAAATCCATTTTGTTTGTTTGTGATATGTTATCCTGATTGTTTTCGTCTGTTGGATTTGTTTTTTTAAAAAATTGGGTGATGAATTGTTGTGTAGTTTTCCTTATTGTAATGTTTTCTTCTGGTGTTTTTGTATTGTTTGTTTTTTGGCTCTAATTTTGTTATGGTTTAGTGTTGTATGTAATCGACTGTAGCAAAGTTTGTTGATTAAGTTTATAGGGTAAAAGTTCTCGATAAGTATTTTGTATATTTCTGTTTTTACTTGTGGGATGTAAGGTTTGTCAGTGAGTTCTATTGATTTGTGAATTAGGTTCTTGGCTGTATTAATTATTTGATGTTTGGGATGCATTTTAGAACATAAATTAGAAAATTGACGATGGAGCACATTATTATTATTATTATTAAATTTAAGGTAATTACAAATTTATTATAACAAACATAATTCAAATATGCAATGTAACAAGCACAATATTATAACTTAAAAAATGTTTAGCCTTGCATCCACAAGAGTATTGGAATTGCAGTTCTGAAGATGGGAATAAATGTCCCGAAACGTCAACTAACTTGTTACCATGTAACGTTGATAGAAAAATATACTCAATTGTTAACAACTGGAAGTTATTATTGCCAAACAACTAAAATAAATTGACGACTTCCTAGAAAAAAAGAAAAAAGAAAATTATTTTATTATTTATAATACATTTATTTTTTACATTAGTCAGATATAAAATTGTTTAAACAACTTATTGGACAATAAAAACAACAATAGAAAAAGATTAAATAATTAAAATTATTACGAAACATTGAAATTTGAAAACTATTCTATTACACTATAAAAAAAAAATTTATATTTATAAAAAACATATATATGTATACATATATATTTCTTTACACATGACATGACAACATATTATCATGCTTACATCAATGAATTATTATTACAATTATTATCATACTTACATTACATTATATTACCAAACACAATGAACTTTTACCAAGAGTATAATAAATAATTTTAGGAAATCTCCTGAACTCTATTATGCATCCGAGATTGACAGAGAATAACCTTTGAATAGAAAGTCAGGTCATTCAACTTACAAAAAAAAAAGTAATAACGACTGAATAGAAAAGTTTTGACGGCGTTTAAGTCGGCAGAGACATTTAAAAAAAAAAATAGTAAAAGAAAATAGGGTGTTAGTAAAAAGACAAAGTATTGAAAAACGGTCCCAAGGGTCTGATATAAAGGAAGGTGACAAACGATATCCACTTAGACCGGCTCGTCAGTCACCGGCTGTCGCCGCGTCATCTCCAGGGAAATTAGCAGTTCCCAGGACCCGTTGAATCCAAACAAAAAACAATCTATACCTGATCCCTTCTATTTTCTCAATTCATTTGTAAATGTAGTGGCGGTTAACACTTGTGCTAAGAATTTTACTGTAACTAGCATATTGACAAGTACACATAATAAACATAACAAAATAAAAATATTCTTTTATAATGCTTTCAAATGTTATAAAGGTAAAATCAAATTGATTTAAAATCGTTTGAATTCCTGTAGGTAACGTCAACTTGTATACTTATATTTTTTCTAATAATTATTGCAATTCGTTCATCAAAATATAAAAAAAAAGTGAGGTCAGTAGAAAGCCTTGGCTCTAGTATTTTTTAGAGTTAATTGGGAAATTTCATATTTGAAACAAACACAGGGTTTCGTAAAGACTTCAATTTTTTATTTAATTTATTTTTTATACAGTTGGATGTAATTTATGAAGTAGCAAAATCGCAGAACATTACCTACATATATTTTGATTCTAAGTAATATTATTAATATATAGTAATATTAATAATAATAATCAAGATTAGCAACAGAAACTAAACTACACTTTAAAAATACCAGGCTGTTAGTTTGCAGTTGATCCTATCACATTACCTATTCGCTTTACTTGTTGATATAATACTACACTAAAAAGATGTTTTCTCAACAAAAAAAAATTCTGAAAACTTATTTTTAGATTAAAATGAAAAAAGTTTGACTTTATTTATCTTGTTAATCCCAGAATACTAAACCGCCTTGCAGAAACCTAATTATTAAATATTCATCATTTTGACAATCATATTAAAAATATCAATTTAGATAATTAAGGGCAAAAAATGATCAATTTTAAATTTTATTTTTATTGTCTGAATATTAAAAAATATATAGATATACGTAAAAAAAATATATATACAAATTTTATAAAAATGCCAAATTATTTTTCCTTTGATAATACACTGTTATTTGTAAGGCTTAAGCCATATATAAGAAGTAGTCTGATGTAGTATGCCATTAATTTGCTTTGTTCTTAATAAAAGTCATCCATTGAACTAAACTATTAAGTCGAATACGTTAACGTCTGGTAGCTATCCGTTTCGAAATATCACACGAAAATTATATTGCTAATCATCTTATACTAAAATATAATATGAAACCAAAAAGTATTTCAAATTATTAAATAATTTAAATCTTGTACTAAGCATACATGAGCAGTTGAAGGCAAGAGTCATGTACGTTAAGATCGAAAGCTTTGTGACATTCAACATTTTAAAGCCTACCGTTAAGGCAGATATACAATAAAAATTAATTCTTAATACGAAATAATAGCTTATTTTCTCTATTACAATTAGTCTATGACTCCCCCCCCCTTTTTTTCGGATATAAGGAGTTTTTCCAAGCTAGGGGAAATGGTGGTGGATTAATGTCAGAGTTAAAAGCCCCCGGCACAGGGACTCGAACTCGTATTATTCAGTTTGTCAGGTTGCCGGCCATGGCGGGTTTTGCACATTGCACAAAATTACTCACCATTCCTTCACCCCCCAAAGGCTCAAATACTTATAAAAGTTCTTACTGTAAACTAATTGCAAGATGATAATAACCAATCTTCGATATTTTATAATTAAAAATTGGAACCTTAATTTTTACAGAAAAATATTATCAAAGTAGATAGAACATAGGTTATGGCGTACATGACGTTAGAACGGCCAATTCCCATCGCCACTTCCCCTATTTTTTTAATTCAAAGGAGGAGATATCTTTTTATTTTTCTTGAAGAGATGGGCTTTTTTTTGTGTGTGTCCTCCCCTTCCTCGCCGTTAAGGCTATACGGGATTTTCCCGGGCTAGGGAGTGTGGGCAGGGATTTAAAAGACTCCCTCGGCACCGGGATGCGAAATCGTGATTATTTTTATATCATTTGATTGGTATATCAGGTTGCCGGGCAACGGCGGTGCTGTGCACACGCATTAGCCCATTCGGCCACCCCGCCCACTTAAAATCACCTCCTGCACCGGGACGCGAACTCGTACTTATTTTTGTCTCTCAAAAATTCATATATCTGGTTGCCGGGCAACTCCCGGTGCTGTGCACACGCTTTAGCCCATTCGGCCACCCCGCCCCCTTATACAATATAATCATATCTATCTATAGTTAGTATGTTGGTGTGGCAGCATGATTAATAGTGAGACCGGAGTTGGTGTAAAGTGTCCTTATGAATTTAATTTTTTAGGATATTGTTATTAATTTTCAAGGAACAGATGTCAATAGTCTTCATGTTTTGTAGTGAAAATATTGTAGAAACTTTCAATGGGTCTTTTTCGAGGAAATGGACAGTGTTCTTTTATCGTTCGTTTAGAGAATTTTAAAATAAGTTGACATTTTTTTTCCTGACATTTATAATGATTTTACCCAAGAAAAATATAAGCCGGTCTCTGTTCATAACATATTATATTATAAAATAATAATCCTAAAATAAATCGATTTATTACAATATCTAAAATCCTCATTTATCGATTAACAGTTCATACCAAGAAGCTTAAATTTAAAATTAAAATAAGTTATTACAGAAGAGCACTATTTATACCTTTACTAATTATTAAACTTCTAATCCTTCACATTTTTGATCCATAGCTTATTTATTACATAATTTATTTGAAAACTTGTGCTTCAACCCGCTAGTATAATTTAGACGTTCGATAAAACCAATCACAAAATGACTTATTTTTATTAAGAATATATATATTTAAAGCCCGCTATCCTTATAGTAATTGGGATAGATAGTTATAAAAGGACTTTATGAAGACGATAATATAAGAAGCTAATAGAAAAAAGAGAGTGGTGGGATTATGGCTATGGACTGGTTATAATAAATAAAATAGGATGCAATAAATAAAATAATATAGGGGAAGAGCACTGTAGTTCATGAAATTTCGCAATTATAAAATAAAATATGAATAAATAGTCACTCTCAAGTTAAGTTAGCCTTGCACTTGCAAGAATTTAATCAATCGGTTAAAATTAACAAATTAATCTGAATGGCTCTCCTCTACTTTAAAACGATGAAATTAAAAGAAGAATTATGAAAATTGTTGTATATTTATAGTTAAACTTGCTACGCCCTGTTCAATTTTCTTGCTTGAATGTTCTTCAAAATTATAAGAGAGAGAGAAACACTTTATTTTCATAAAATATAAAATATAAAGGATTGCTGCCCAATTATATTGGGTTGCTATATACACAGCATACTCTTCTATCCTTAAGACAATATATTATAAATTTTATAAAAATGCCAAATTATTTTTCCTTTGATAATACACTGTTATTTGTAAGGCTTAAGCCATATATAAGAAGTAGTCTGATGTAGTATGCCATTAATTTGCTTTGTTCTTAATAAAAGTCATCCATTGAACTAAACTATTAAGTCGAATACGTTAACGTCTGGTAGCTATCCGTTTCGAAATATCACACGAAAATTATATTGCTAATCATCTTATACTAAAATATAATATGAAACCAAAAAGTATTTCAAATTATTAAATAATTTAAATCTTCTACTAAGCATACATGAGCAGTTGAAGGCAAGAGTCAAGAGAAAGCTTTGTAACATTCAACATTTTAAAGCCTACCGTTAAGGCAGATATACAATAAAAATTACTTCTTAATAAGAAATAATAGCTTATTTTCTCTATTACAATTAGTCTATGACTTCCCCCCCTTTTTTTCGGATATAAGGAGTTTTTCCAAGCTAGGGGAAATGGTGGTGGATTAATGTCAGAGTTAAAAGCCCCCGGCACAGGGACTCGAACTCGTATTCTTCAGTTTGTCAGGTTGCCGGCCATGGCGGGTTTTGCACATTGCACAAAATTACTCACCATTCCTTCACTCCCCAAAGGCTCAAATACTTATAAAAGTTCTTACTGTAAACTAATTGCAAGATGATGTATAATAATAATAACCAATCTTCGATATTTTATAATTAAAAATTGGAACCTTAATTTTTACAGAAAAATATTATCAAAGTAGATAGAACATAGGTTATGGCGTACATGACGTTAGAACGGCCAATTCCCATCGCCACTTCACCTATTTTTTTAATTCAAAGGAGGAGATATCTTTTTATTTTTCTTGAAGAGATGGGCTTTTTTTTGTGTGTGTCCTCCCCTTCCTCGCCGTTAAGGCTATACGGGGTTTTCCCGGGCTAGGGAGTGTGGGTGGGGATTTAAAAGACTCCCTCGGCACACGGATGAGAACTCGTGACTATTTTTATATCATTTGATTGGTATATCAGGTTGCCGGGCAACGGCGGTGCTGTGCACACGCATTAGCCCATTCGGCCACCCCGCCCACTTAAAATCACTTCCTGCACCGGGACGCGAACTCGTACTTATTTTTGTCTCTCAAAAATTCATATATCTGGTTGCCGGGCAACTCCCGGTGCTGTGCACACGCTTTAGCCCATTTGGCCACCCCGCCCCCTTATACAATATAATCATATATATCTATAGTTAGTATGTTGGTGTGGCAGCATGATTAATAGTGAAACCGGAGTTGGTGTAAAGTGTCCTTATGAATTTAATTTTAATTTTTTAGAATATTGTTATTAATTTTCAAGGAACAGATGTCAATAGTCTTCATATTTTGTAGTGAAAATATTGTAGAAACTTTCAATGGGTCTTTTTCGAGGAAATAGACGGTGTTCTTTTATCGTTCGTTTAGAGAATTTTAAAATAAGTTGACATTTTTTTTCCTGACATTTATAATGATTTTACCCAAGAAAAATATAAGCCGATCTCTGTTCATAACATATTATATTATAAAATAATAATCCTAAAATAAATCGATTTATTACAATATCTAAAATCCTCATTTATCGATTAACAGTTCATACTAAGAAGCTTAAATTTAAAATTAAAATAAGTTATTATGGAAGAGCACTAATTATACCTTTACTAATTATTAAACTTCTAATCCTTCACAATTTTGATCCATAGCTTATTTATTACATAATTTATTTGAAAACTTGTGCTTCAACCCGCTAGTATAATTTAGACGTTCGATAAAACCAATCACAAAATGACTTATTTTTATTAAGAATATATATATTTAAAGCCCGCTATCCTTATAGTAATTGGGATAGATAGTTATAAAAGGACTTTATGAAGACGATAATATAAGAAGCTAATAGAAAAAAGAGAGTGGTGGGATTATGGCTATGGACTGGTTATAACAAATAAAATAGGATGCAATAAATAAAATAATATAGGGGAAGAGCACAGCACTGTAGTTCATGAAATTTCGCAATTATAAAATAAAATATGAATAAATAATCACTCTCAAGTTAAGTAGGCCTTGCACTTGCAAGAATTTAATCAATCGGTTAAAATTAACAAATTAATCTGAATGGCTCTCCTCTACTTTAAAACGATGAAATTAAAAGAAGAATTATGAAAATTGTTGTATATTTATAGTTAAACTTGCTACGCCCTGTTCGATTTTCTTGCTTGAATGTTCTTCAAAATTATAACAAACAAAAAATGTTATTTCATCTAAGTAAATGTATAAGCTCGTAAAAATATACCTCACTAAAGATTTTGATGGAGCAAGTTGGACTATGACACTTCCTTTTGGATATCCTGGTGATTGTTTTGTTCTTTTAAGGTAAAAAAAAAAATCTATCTAATACTTGTGTCTGCATAAAAACAATTTCTGTTTGCTATATTTTTTTCAGTAATGTTTTAACTTTTTAATGAAAAAGATGTATTTACACTATAATTCTTTTGATCAAGTTTTTTTAAATTCTATGACTACAAAGCCTCAGTGAAGTACTCAGACAGTGAAGACAGAAAAAAATCTGTTGTACCCGAGATTGAAACTATGAGGGCCTTGTAGATGAGATGTGAATATTTCAATTTATAAAACGTTTTTTAACATTATTTTTTTTACAAAAACGCACAGTAGTTGAAATCCAGGAAAAAACATATTTTTTTAAGGTATTTTTTTTTATTGTTTATTGAAAATATTACAATCTGTCTCAAAGAACATTTATAATAGTGTTCAGAGATCACATTCACACTCTATGTTCAATAATAATAATATATATACAATAAATAAGTATAAAATAATCTAAAAAATAAATAAATAAAAAGAACACAAACATACCTTGAAGGTATTAAAAAAATTATTTTCTTTTAGTCAATCAAAAATAGATTAATTTCCCAAGTTATTTAACTAATTCTTTCAGTAAAATATTGATTTTTAATGTTCAATAAATTAACGTAATTAATAAATTAACTTTAATTTTTTTTAGCTTAACCGATCCTAAGTATTTCCATCAATTACAATAAATAGAATCAATAAATAAATCAATTACAATAAAAACTGCTATTGAAAAAAGTAAAATACATAATCCTTCTTTCACACTATAGCAAGATTTTCACTATTTGGTACCCTGTTAGTTTTCCCTTTATTAGTTTGCTACTCTATTAATTCTGTTAATATAAGTTCACAGATTAGTTTTAATAATAACAACTATCTCATTTAATAATTTAGTTAGCTAAAGTTATCTTATTCGGAGATAAAAAAAGTTGTATTACCTCTTTTATTCCCGGTTAATCCGGAGAGCTGGTTAAACGGGATTCTACTGTAGACATAGATAAAATAGAAAATTTAGTTGTGATTATGATGGTACCAAAACTATTTTTCTTTGACTTATAGATCAGTATTACCAGGTGTTTTTTTTCAAAAAAAGTCGATTCTCAAACACGGTGCGATATCACGCCATATTTTTTTAAAAATATTTTTTTCTAATTGTCAGTTTTAAATACCAATTAATTAACAGCGATTTTCATGAACACTTTCCACAATAGGAAAAATCGAAAATTATACACACTCATTTAAAGTAAATAAGATTAAAAAGAATGTTGGGCTTAGTGATTTTAATTGAGCAGTTAACATTATATATATCTTAACTCCCTTTACATTTATACAAAAATAAATCGAATATTTTGTCGTTTTTAGCTAATTGTAATGTTTAAGTCGTGTATAACATGAAGCGTAAAATGATAAAAGTTTCTTCAGAAACTTTTTAAATTCAAGTTTCGACCTAAATAATATTAAAGAAATATGAATTGAAGTGGAAAGAAACATTATTTTCTGATCATTTATTATTAATGCTTGATGTGTCTCTTATTTCTATTCTTTTTTTTTTTCTTTTTTTTTATATATATATATATATTGAGAAGATCAAAATATTCCCAACATTAAAAATAATTTGAACCATTCTTTATATTTCTTGTATATTATTCTTATATTCTATAAATTAAATGTAAAGAATACATTCTATAATACAGTAAAGAATGAGAACAAAAAAAAAATTCACCGAAAATAATCAGAATATACATAAAATGTATAACAATTATACACAGTAAAAGAAGGAAAGGAGTTTATTTTAGTAAACACTGTATCTTAAAAAAGAAAATAAATTAGACTAGCATAAATAGCAAAATATCGATGTAATATAATATAATGTTTTATGATTGTAATGGATTATTTGTCCATATTAAACAGTAAAATTTGAATAACTAAAATAAAGCCTAGCCGCATGAAATATACAGCAAGCATGCAACTATTTTTACTTTTTATTGTTGAATTGGAATAGGAGGGTTTTTAATGTGAATACGGGGAAGCATGATAAATTTTAAGGGAAAGGGAATTCCATTAATTGCAAGACATTGTTGAAAGGAGACAGATTCGATGGGGGAAGTTGGTATTGGATTGGAGAAAGTGGTTGGGACCATTGACAATGATCTGAGTATTAACAGCGTTTAACTTAAATGTATATAAGTTTACCAATGCCCTAATTCGATTGGTCCTCTTGAACTTTACCAAACGCTAGTTTCAAGTCAGAGGAGGAAGAAAATATGTAGATTTGGAAGTCATCTGTGTAAAGATGGCGGGGACAATGAAGAATTGATTTATGAACGTCGTTTTACAGAGCCAAACATAATATGATATGTACTGGAGCCCTGAGCATCTCCAGAAGAATGACTAAGGAAGGAAGATAAACATTGATAAGGAAGGGCCTCTGCTTGGGTAGGTTGAGACAGAACAGATTGAAATCAAAATATAGACTTGTTGGAAATGGATAATGATTTTAATCTGACAAAAAAAGACGGGATGGTTAATGAAATCAAAAGCTTTTGTGGAGGAAGAAGAACAAGAATAATCAATTTTTAGTCATTTATAAAAGTCTAATCTCACTAACAACAGATTGCACAGAGAAAACCATATTGAAAAGGATCCAGGTCATTAGGCCATTCAAATAAGTTGGGATTTCACTAGTATTTCTATAGAGGTATTGAAAAAAAAGTGAGATTAGGCGAAAATCTTTGGGGGAAGAAGGACTGGAATTTGTAAATAAATAATGAAAAATTACTTTTTTTATAAGAAGTAGAAAATATTAAATTGTGAAAAGAAAAATTGTAGATGAAAAGGAAAACTGGCATGATTTTAGAAAGGCACAATTTTATTTATTTGTAGGAATTTCATCTAGGACATTGAATTTTATGTGACTCCATAATGGCGGTTAATAGCCATTAAGAGAAATGTTGATAAAATAAGTTTTCGTAATATGATGCCCTAGAGGAAAAAGAGGATGAAGTACATGAAACGTGAGTTTAAAAAACAGGAAAGACTACCTGATGTAAGGGCTTCGTGGAGGCTCAGAAAGCTCGAGCTTCAATCCTTGCTTATATTAAGTTGCGTTGACACACTGAAAGCTTGGTAATCGTCATCTATCTTAATGAGTCCATAGCGCCTCCATAGGCAGCATCGGGCCTCCTCTATATATACTTTATTTCCTGACAAATCCAAGATGATCATACTAATATGATTAGAAGTAGGAATATAATCCATGCAATCGAAAGAAAAACCAAAATGTATTTTATTCCAATTCACTATTTCAAAATCTAATATAGTTTTTCCACGAGAGATGGAATCTAAGCAACCGAAAGTGATAGAAAGGAGTACGATATTCTTGGGCAATAAAAAGAGGAAGGAAGTACAGGAAATTTTTTTGATAAGGAACTTGACTTATAGATGAACTATTTTGTTGAATTCGGGGTTTCATATGGGGTACCTACATATAATGTAACAAAACGTCAAAATTATTCTCCTTTTTTTTTTTAAGAACATCCCAAAAATGTTTTAAAAACATGATGTCAATTTACATAAAATAAGTTAAAAGATTAAATATGTAATTTATTGATTGCCTAGAATGCACATTCCTCAAAACAAAAGCCCAGAGAGAGAATCACCTTATTATCACAAAATGGTGCTGCCCAATTACATTGGGTTGCTAAAATCACAGTATACTTGTTAATCATTACAGACAATTTTTAAAATAATATATAATTATACAGGATTAACAATATTTATGAGCATAGTATACAATATATATATATATATATATATATATATATATATATATATATATATATATATATATTATTATTATTATTATTACTGTTATTTTTTTTCTATATCCTTTTTCTTTTTTGTTATTTCTTTTTTTTTTTAACATTTATTTTCCCTTCCTCTCACTTCTCTCTCTTTATCTTTCTTTTTTTCCATTTTCCACTAAATAAATACATAAATTTTCGAAACCTAAAATGTAGAACTCCCTCATAAAAAGATGGCACATCGAGAGTGAATTAATTCGGTGCTACAATTATTATTTGTATGATATTTATAGATTTTTAAATCAAATCGTAAAATATGAAGAGAAAAAAAAAGTTAGTTTTATGACCAATTAATGCCGCGTGAGTTCGTCGTCGGTCAGCCATCAGTGAATAATTGAAAGCTAACTTACCATCCACATGTACTTCAAATTAAAATTGAAGTACATGTCAAGTTCAAGTTCAAGTTCAACTTAAAATTGAACTTTTATCTTCTGTCGAGGATGGCAGTCATTTACAGAAGAAATCCTAATACTTCCAAATTACTAAGTATACATTACTATAGGCTCCTACTCACAGAACGCGGTATTATAGCCCTCTTTGTGGCTGTCATCAGTCCCGGCCTTAGGACGGGGCAACCGGGACAATTGCCCTGGGGAAATTAATTTTAGCCTTTCAATAAAGCAACTGTTAAAGAAATGTTGAATTAAACAAAATTCAAATATTACTTAATATAAAACAACTTAAAAAATAAATTTAATTTGTCAAAGGAAGAGATGGCATCGAGGTAGTTAAAGCGAGTATAATGATCAGAAGGCACTCGGTAAAGCGTGAACTTTACCGAACCAGTGAGCGTGAGCCAGACTTTGTGGGTGGATGAAATAATAACGGAGGGAAGTATGTCCAGACTTAGTACATAGCTGAACAAATGGACGAATGATCAACCAGATCTTGTAAGGAGAGAGAAAAGGTTTAAAGAAGGTAGTGATGTAATAGGCAGTTTGACGTAGAACCAATAAGCGTAATTAGAATATACTCATCAAACTGCTGGAAAGGACTTACATCCCGAAGAATGGAAGCTTGCAATCTTTATTAACTACGGTATTGACTGCGGTCTTCATTCCGCCGTGGCTGACTCGGCTTGCAAGAATAGTTACAGTTACTGCTATTTTTAAGCTTTGGTCAGTATTGCCGTTAAACTTTCGTATTAAAAAGTATTCAGAATGTATATACATATTTACAATTTAGAACTTCATTTTTTTATAATAAAATAATGAGAAACAAAAATACATCTTTTAGATACATTGAGTGAGTGCGCTCGTGTGGCGCTGCCAAGTAACGGGCAGGTGAACTATGGTCCTGTGTGTGGCGACAGATGGCTATTTATCCGCTGCATTATTGTCTGGGGGCGCCGAATGTCTAAGGCCGGCACTGACTGTGATAGTAGAATGAAATAAATCTCAACTATATTGAAATATTGCCGCCGACAGGTATATCGTATCGCCAAGAAATGTCGCCTTCTGTGTGTAGGAACCGTTATGGTAATATTTAAAATCCGAATCATATTGATAACAAAACGGACTTCAAGATTTTACCTGGCATTATCATACAATAGGAATAAACGAAAACTAACATTCTCCTTAATACTATCATAGATATGATTGTTTGAAATAATGAGATAAGAACACTTGTAATTTTTAAGGATTATAACAGTTTTAAAATATACAAAAACAGAACATTTCCAAAGAACCTCAATTTCTTAGTTTGCATTCACCTATGTCTATTATTCATAATTCCATGGCTTCTACATTTGCTCTCTAGATTTCTAATTAAAACCGCCCGCAGTTTTCTCTGCTACATAATACCGCATATGAACCCCTTCTCTTCACCCCTCCCCTCCCCGTCATTCTACTGTGTAAGCTTCTCTTGGTCAATGTTATAATTTTCAGCCATTCATTAATATTTCATAAAACGCATTATCATTTAAAATAGAGGACGAACATAAGTAAAAAATGTTTTAATTAAAGTTTTTATTTAAATTATTTCTCGTTAAGTTATTTTGTTTTTCATGCCCTCACCATCTATTCCCCTTAAAACTATTATATATATTTTAGAAAATTTAATATTTTCTACTTGGGCAATAAAAGGAAATTAGAAATTTTTGTACATATATATATATATATATATATATATATATATATATATATATATATATATATATATATATATATATTTCTTTATGTATTTATATATTGTATTTTGCATAGTAAATAAATTCCTGGGGAGTAGGGAAAAAATATATATATGTATATATTTTAACTGTTAATAGATTTCCAAATATTTTAATTGATATGTTGTTGTCTTAATTCTAATGGAGAAAGAGAGAGAAAAAAAATTCAAAATACAACGCTTCGACACAAAAAAAAAAAAATAATGATTCCACATATGTCTTTCAGTTTACAGAATGACTAATTCTTCTAAACTAACCAATTTCAATACTTTTTATTGTTAATTTTAGAGATATTTCTTGTGAGAAAATTTTTACATTTACTCTCAGCACTATATTTTAATTCTTCAATCAGCTAATCTGGAAATAACTTACTCACTGTCTATACATATATTATAAATTTTCCAGCTGGAGATATTACTTAAATGACTTTACTCAAAAATGTTGAAATTGGAGTTAGTCATTTTGTCAACTGAAAGGCTCATATGTAGTCGATTTGAGCTGATCAAGATACATATCCTACCGTAATAAACTCCTTATCCATCCGAATCCACTAGTTTCTAACCTTACTTGCTCTCCACTTCCTGATTATGCTCCTAGAGCTAGGGTCCCAACCTTTTTTCATATGCGGGTACATTGTTTTTATTCAAAGGGTATTGCATATGGGTTATTGCTGGTAATATTTAAAAATAGAAATCTATTAGGTACCAATAAAAAGAAATATACAGTTATAGTTACAGACTTTTTTATTATTTATAACACAAGGATACATATTTTAACAGAAAAGGAGTAAACATCAACGAATGTTATTAATTTTATGAATTATTATACGAATGAATTATTATTTTCAAATAATTCATTAATACTTCTGAATTTTGTATCTATAAAATCTAGTTATATTTTTCAATATACATATATTTAAGGAAAAAATATAAATATTGTGAAACGTTTGAATTGAAAACTCGTTTACCTGTGGCCAACGTGATCGCCGATAAAGGTTATATCAAACATAGGCGGGCATAAGTTTTCTCATGGGCATAAGTGACATCATACGCGCATAGTTGTGCCCGCGAGCTCTGGATCGGGTATCCCTATCCTAGAGCGTTTAAAAGAAGGTGGTCTCAAGATGAGGAAGATGATCTTTTAATATAGAGCTCTTATTAATGTTATTCTAATGGGTGGTATCTCTGCATTTTTAGCGATGTAATTATATCATAGATCAGCTGTACTTAGTGGACCAAGCAACAAACGCATGTTTTGCCCTACAAACTGATAAACTGATAGATAGTCCTGGAGCCAGGGCCCAAAAATCGACATGACCGCAGGCGAAGGTTTGATTGTAAATTACGAAAGTGTGTGTAATTCTAAGTAAAAAGAATCTTGTCTACCGTTCCGAAGCAGCTGTTTTCAAAACTGACGGCTGATTTAAAGAATATTATGGCAATAATTCCATAATTGAAAAGGGGAAACCCATTGCGAAAAATTTTTCTAACTTGTATATATGGGTTTAGACATTAGTAAAAACCAAAATTACTACCGCGGGCCACCAAGGGAAAACTTTTTCTAGCGTAAAAAGTCATGTTTTTCCGATTTTTTTGTTTTTTTCACATATAATTCCTGTACGATGAATCGAAGCGAAAAATGTATTCTTTAATAAATTAAAGAACGTTACATTTTGCGTCAAACGAGTACATTAACTTTATAATTTGGATACGCGGTAAGGTATAAAACCACGGTCAACCAACGCTGATTTTTACCAAATTCATGAAAAACTGAGACAAATTACTATAAATGGCACTGTAACTTGGAAATGAGTTCCCTAAGAGGAAAACCCATAAAATCAAAGTTGTAGAGCATCAAATTTTGCTTCAACTGAGTAGTGACATTTTTATCGTAGGCCAATTATATATCTCGAATCGAGATTCGTTATTTCTTTATAAAATTCGGTATCTTTCGACACATCATTTACCAAAATCCTTTGCTGTTGAGAGGTGGGAAAGAGGCTTGTATTGTATGTAACAGTCACTAAACAAAAATAACTCAGTACAATAGAAAACCATACTGTTGGTATATTGAAAATCTCGTTTACCTTCATTACCAATTTCTAACCATCGAGAGATTACTGATTTTGTTCGCAGTATGTGACCTACATTAAATTACTTGGTACTCAGTTGACTCAAAATTTGATGCTCTACAACTTTGATTCTATCGGTTTTTCCTCTAAGGGAACTCATTTCCAAGTTACAGGGCCATTTATAGACTCTGGCTCCAGGGCTACGAAGATTACGAGTTCAAGTTCCAGAGTGGGAGGCTTTTAATTCTGCCATGAATCACCCGTCCTCCTGGTAAAAATCACCACTGGCCTAGTAAAAATCAGTTATAAACAAAAATACGAGGTAGCGGAGGGAGGAAAAATCACACATGTACATCAATCTTTTTCAGATTCTTCAATCATCGATTTGCGATTACCCTTTACCGCGGCATGTCTGGCATACGAAGGAGTTGATCTAGAGCTGCAACCAAACCTATTCGAACCAGAGTGGGAAGGTCGAGATTCATTCCGTCGGTCCGCCATCAAATAAATTTCAACTACCTTCAGGCCGGATTCGAAATGTTCCATATTTAATAAATCATATTAAAACTATACTGTTCATCAGTTTTGTCGTTTCGCTTTTCGAATAGAATGTTCTATAAGAGAGATTTTTATATAATGCAACACAAGATCTCTTACATCCCATCTTCAAATAAAAGAGAGAGAAACACTTTATTTTCATAAAAATATAAAATATAAAAGATTGCTGCCCAATAATATTGGTAGGCTATATCCATAGCATACTCTTTAATCCTTAGGACAGTAAATGAACTTATATATAAATATACAGTAATGAAGAACGTTTGACAATACATTTTTATTCCGATATTAGTAGTTCAAATTAAACTGCGAACCTAAAGGTACTCTGAAATGGACTTGGTTGAAATCCTAATTGGCGAAGTCAGTAGCAACTCAAAATAGAGTTAGAGATACCAGAAAAGATGATAATTTTGAACATTTTACCTTGCAGCATTCTAGACTCTTGTGATGAGAGGCATACAGATGGTATTGACAGTGTATATATATATTGATAATATATTTGACACTTACAGCATTATTATATAATCCAGATAACCATAATTTTATATAATTATTTATTTTACTTATTTATAAATTGATTATATATTTCACTTATCTTTAGGTTATTTTATTTTTTATTGTACATAGTTTCTTTGTTATTTTAGCAAATTGAAACAGTACTCGTTTTCCGCATTTAATCTATTTATTATTGAATAGATTTGATGATATTGTTGAATTTATTGTAGCTCGTTTCCATGGTTTAAACATGGATGGAGATATAACAATATAAAACGTATTTTCTATCATTTCTTTCTTCTTTTCTTTTATTGTTATACCAATCGGTTTATTAATTCGCTGGTCACGAAATGTTAAAATTTACTCTCCGACATGCTCGGCCATCACGATCTCAATATCATCCGTACTGTATTTTTTTGTCCTGAACTGTTGTACATTTCTATTAAATAATTTTTTCTTAAATTCTATAGTTAAACTTTAACCCCCCTTCCCACACCGCATAAACCTCCGAGCAATTTCCTAAGACAAACAACATAGAGATGCAGCACTTGAGAGACCAGCCGTGTTTCTAGTTAGAGAGCTGTTTCTGACATGAGGTACCTCAGGCTTGCAATTTCCACCCAGTCTTCAGCCCCAGGTCCAATCCCTGATGCTGTAATCGAAAATTAATTTCCCTGCGTTGATATGACGGTTAATCAATGTCCGTCCTCTGTTCCCTCGATGTAAGTTCTACATTAATAAAAATGATAAATTTGGCTCAGTTTCCCGTTTATTATATAAATGATTGAAATTAGCATGTTGAGTAATAGAATTTCAAAACGTCTTTTGTCAGTTTCTTTTTTCAAGTTCTACTTTTCTATGAGCAAAAATGTGGTTCTCTTTGGCTAAAAAGAAAATTCATTTGTTCAGGTTCGAAAACTGATGAAAATTAAATTTGTTATAAGAATAATCTTCAAATATTTTATAAAATGGACAAGAAGCGATTTAAATGGTTTTGCATCATATCTACAAAATATTAATATATAACATTTCGTTACGGTTCCACAATAACCTCAATTAATGATCAACTGTAGACCTGAGTATAGCAAGCGCAAACAGAACTTCCGTCTATCTTGCCGAAAAATCTCACGAAATCCCAATTAAAGGTATCCAATGCTATGATAAAACCAGTTCTGATATACGGCTGCGAAATCTGAACATTAGCCAACATTTTTGACAGAAGTATTAAAATATTTGATAACAACATTCTCCGCACGATAACTGTAGCGATCTGGACTCAGAGTAATGAGACATAGAGAAGAAAGAAGAGATAGGTAAAAAGTTAAAAGAGTAAACAGTATAAATTACAAATTAAATCGTTCTCGGATTTAATTGGCATAAGGATCCACTATTATATTATCGCGGACGCTTTTTATGAAGATACTGTCAAAAAATCGAGGGAAAAAAATGTAAAGGCCGGTAAATGTAAACATCAAAAAATGTAATGGTCGAAAATTGAAAAGGTCAAAAAAATGTAAAGGAAGGTAAATGGAAAGGTCGGTAAATGGAAAGGTCAAAAATTGTAAAGCTAAACAAATGTTAAGGTCGGTGAATGTAAAGGATGAAAAATTAAAAGGTCAAAAAATGTTAAGATCGGTAAATGTAAAGGTCATAAAAATGTGGAGGTCAAAAAAATTAAAGGACAAAACATTTAAAGGTCAAAAAATGTAAAGATCGATTGTAACATTAAAAAAAGTTAACAAAAACTGAAAAGTTCAAAAAAATGTAGAGGTCAAAAATTGAAAAGGTCAAAAAAATGTAGAGGTCAAAAATTGAAAAGGTCAGAAAAATGTAGAAGTAAAAAATTTTAAAGGTCAAAAAATGTATAGGTCGGTAAATGTAAAGGATAAAAAATGTAAAGGTCGGTAAATGTAAAGGTAAAAAAATATAAAGATTTGGTAATTGTAAAAGTAAAAAAATATAAAGATTTGGTAATTGTAAAAGTAAAAAAATATAAAGATTTGGTAAATGTAAAAGTAAAAAAATATAAAGATTTGGTAAATGTAATGGTAAAAAATTGTGAAGGTCAAAAAAATGGAAAGGTCGGTAAATGTGTGTTACTTCGTTAGATTACGAACTAGTTATTTATTTATTTATTTAGTCAATTATTTCGGAAAGATGGGTTCAAAAAAATATCGATGTAAAAGTTAATTAATTTGTTTTTTTTTTGTTACTTTTGGTCTTTAAAAAAAAAAAAAATATATATATATATATATATATATATATATATATATATATATATATCAATTGTTTTCCTGTGTTGAACAGGATTATTGTTTGCTATAACAACTGAAGGCTTTACGTTATCTTATAAACGATCTCTAAATTATATGAATACGGGAGCATGTCGGAGAACCAGCGAGGCCATAGTAAAAATTATTGTATTTTGTGAGAATAGCCGTGTCGTCGGCATAAGTTGCTCTTATTGTGTTGGGGGAAAAAGGATACACCATATCTGTATATCACGTACAAAAAGGGGCACGTATTGATTCCTGTGTTACTCGGCCTCTGGCCGTATATAAGAGATATCTGCTCCCACGGGCGGTGGAGAATTGTTCCTCAGAAGACTGAAAAATTAAATTGTAGAATTTAAAAAAATAAAATAAAGTTATTTAAAATCATCAAGCGAAATCAGTTAGCGTTTGTTTGCCTGGCACTAATATGTTCAGTATACATCTGTAATGTAAACATATTTGTTTAATTATTTGACCAAAACAAAAGTAATATTAGAGGCAGGTAGATCAATATTAGGGAAATATCAAACTTGCTTTTGTTTTTCATAAAAACCCTTATTTATACAATGATAACAAATTACTGATTTTTTATTCATCATTCATCAAATCATTCTTGAGATGCGATGATATAATTTCATCACCTTCCACGGTCACTAATATAATGGGTCAAAAAGTAATATTAATACTGTCAGATTCGTAAAGAAATGAATTCCTACATTTCCCTTTTAAGATGTTTTTTTTTTATTCAACCAATTTCTTTTTCATTTTATATTTTTATTCATCTAACCTAAATAAATTCCGATTATTTAAATTAGTAAAAGATCAACTAGAGAAGTACTAACGCATTCGGATGAAATTTTAATTTTTTTAGGCTCTTGTTCTAAAGTTGTTCTTCGGATTGAACGCTGTTCTTCTCTCTATAAGAATATTACTTATTAGTTTGCTGAAGAAAGATATGGTATATTTCAAAATAAGCATAAATTGAATATTAAAAAACCTAACTTTTAAAGCAAATAAAAAAAAGCATAATACTGTATTATACATTACCAAAAAATATTAATAAACTTTTAATTCTGAAACATATATACAAAAATTAGGTGATATAATGAACATAATCAACAATAATATTAATAATTCACTTAAGGTAAAGAACTTGAATATTAAATATAAAATTTCTTTTCCTGCAAAAAATATGTTTTAACATTATTCAAATAGCTATGGTAATAAAATTTAATTACGGGCTCTGATGCCCAAGCTATTTTACGCTCATAAAAGCCATCAAACCAACATAAAATATTAAGGTATAGAAATAAAATAGGCTCTTCATTATGAATAATAGTTTTATGACTATAGAGTAGTAAACTTATCTGTAACTTATTCTACCACTTGATCTTAAAATACCAAGTTATAGGTTCTTTGCATAAATTTAGTGTCTGTAAATTATTTTTCTGAGCTTGTTATAATTTATTGAGTTTACATTTTCTTAGTATTGTCTCACATTAATCAAGTTAACCAGACTAATAAAATTTAACTAAATACTGTTATCTTTCACTTACCAGAAGTATATTAAATAATATCATCAGAAAATATCACGATCAAGAAAAACGTTTAGTTCCAAAAAGCAAAACAGGCAAAAAGGTGTGTGTCCGAGTTTATAAGAACAACCAACCCCAAAACGAAAAGTATTACGGAACTTTTTTTTTGTTTTTTATTTCCTAATGATATTTGCAACTGTATTAAAGAAATACATTTAGTAAATTTGAATATATAGATATAATGACGTGAAAACACTTGTTGAGAAATTACCCAATGGTAGCATCCTAATGATATACCTACATTACGAGATCACGGGGACATCTTCTTTTCAGACGTCTCAGAGGGTTATCAGGAATTGAAGAGGAAGCGAAGTTAGAAACGAGAGGGTTGGGATGATTCTGAAGTTTATTATGGAAGGATTGGACCAAATCTGAAACATAAGAAACATTAAGGTCATTATGGATGGTTTTATTTTTAACAATGTAGGGAGCATTGAGAATTTTATGAAGGATTTTGGATTGTAAGGATTGGATAAGAAAGGAATTCGATGGTTTAGTGGAGTCCCATAGCTTAACTCCGTATGTACAAATAGGCCTTATTTTAGTCATATATATGAATCTTTTGTAATTAATTGGAAGTTTAAAGCGATTGTCTAGTAAGTGCTGGAGTAATCGGAAACGTCGAGCGGTTTCTTGTCATTTCAGTCTGGTATGATGTGTAGGGAACTGAAATGAAGTTTTTATGTAACATATATATAAAATATCATAGTTTTAACACGTTTTTACAATGTTCTTGAAAACGGCTCTTATGATTTTGACTAAACTCGTTATATCAAAATAGAATTTAATGGTTTTGAATACCAATCGTCTCCTCGATAAAATCCGATCTTGAAGTGAATCGCGAGGAAAAATAATGTTTACACTTCACTTTTTTTGTGCAATTCAATTTTCTAAAATCGTAAGAAATTGAAGAATGGCCAATGCATATTAAAACAAACTCTCTAAAGAAACGAGTAAGTACTGAACAATGCCTATAAAATATATATTAATTTTATTCCTCTTCAGTTAGTTTAACGGTACCTACCTCTTTAATAACAATTAACGGTACCTTTGGTCAAGACAGTAGAAAGAATGCTATATATACATATATATATATATATGTAAATAAAGACAGTAAAAAAATGCTATATTTGTGATCCTGAATAAATGCATTTTTTTATTAATAACAGAAATAATCTTTTTAATATTTTTTCATATAAACCTCTACATCTGTAGAATACTTTTAGAAACTTAAGTAATAGCAACTCTATCCCAAGTAGTTCCAAAGATCCGTTCAGCCCACTGTAAGGTCACCCGAGCAATCTATTTTACTCAAACCTGCCAGAGATAGACATTTTTTTCGTCCCACATAAATATCTATTCGATCCCTCTCTGACACCGAAACTGATAAAGAAATGGGATTTTTTTATACACATGTATATATTTAATTCCATTCCAGGCTCCAATTTTTATCAACTTTTTATTTCAGAAAATTCAATTATTTGATTTATTGTTATGGCTTTCAAATAATTACCTCGATACAATCAACAAATATTTGGGTAATAATTTTCTGAATAATTTTTTATTTTTTTTATTTATTTATAAATATAACATTCTGTCACGTGGACAATAATTATAGTGATATATGATATAACACATTCATACCATATATACAGAAAATATAAAATTAACAAAAGTAAAATAATAATCAAAAACTATGTACAATAAAAAATAAAACAACCTAAAGATAAATAAATTAAAGACATAAAAACACAGTCATACCTATATACAATCAGGCAAGGAACCCCAAGCCAGGCTTCTCCCTCCAACTACAGATGGAAAAACGTGACCTCAAGAGATCTCTGCGCTACTCTCTCAACTGTTGCTTAAGCCAGTGGAGTTTGAGCTAGTGCGCTTTAGCCACATACACTCATGTCTTGAGTGGAGAATCTGGCCATTGCCAGAACTCCAACAAGTATACTACAATTAATAATAAATAATTAAAAATGAATAATTAAAAAAATATTTTTTCTACATGTTAGTCAACAGATTTAGTCAGTGAACTGACATTTCTTTGGAATAATACTGAATTATATAGAATAGGACAAAGGAAATATAGAGTGAGTTATGGAAAGCTTGTAATATTCTTATATATAGTAACCATATATGATATGATGTAACTTATCCATAAATTTAAAATTAATTTATACATATACATCATGAAGAGGCCGAACGTTGTTTGAGAAGCGGGCATACACTCGGGTAGCTGGTGAGCTGGTGGGTCGCTAAGAGGCTGGAGTGTGGGAAGGAAACAATTACCAGCAGCTGAGGTGTGGAAAGCTTGAGTAAGGCGATCCCGGAAAGGTATCCACCTTATACCCAAGTATATATCTTCTCTTCCTCAAGCAGTTTCCATCAAGGAGGTCTAACCATTGAAGAAATCATTGCCGCCTTGATTAAATAAATAATTAATTATATATTGCTCATATGATTATCCATTATTATATTTTGGCAAAATTGTTAATAAATTTAAATTAACTTTTTAAAAAAATCTTAGAACTTATAAAACATTTTTCTAAATATATATATATATATATATATATATATTATATATCATATTTATTGATTAATATATATTTATTAATACACATACACAAACACAAACAAACACACACACATATATATGAACAACAATAACAATTTGGTCCCACCAGATGACATCTATCGGTCGATGCCATTAATAATAAGCAAATAAGACTTAAAAGTTATTTATTTGCTTAAATAATTTCAAATATAATATAGCATATAATATTATAAGAACAATAGTATGAAATCGAGCAATAATTAAGATTATATATGAAAATGAATACGTAGATGTAATAATATATAAGATAATAAAAATAAAATGTGAATATGAGTTTATGATCAACAGTAAGATAAGATAAGCGTGACAAGAAAGAATAAAAGTATATGACACAGAATACGTGGCAACCATAGGATTATACAACATACAACAATAATTGGAGTGGCTAGTAAATCAGTAGTATATTATAGACACAAAGTATGTAAAGTCTAATAATAAAGTTAATAATAAGGAGATATAGAAATAAAATCAAACTAAAAAAGAAGTATTGAGGTCTAATACAACCCAGTGAAATACAATACTATAATAATAGGAAAGAAAGGTAATCATAGATAATATAGAGGAGACCAAAGTAAAATACAAAAACTAATTATAATCTAGTAGTAAACGAATTCTAAAATACAGATAAAGAATAGAATGTATTTGGTTTAATAATAAATCACCAGTATGATATAAAATGGATAAATGATAACTCTTTAAAAGGATTTAAATGAAAAGTACATAAATAGTATTTTGGCTTCGGAATGAAACAAAACAATCGCTAGGGAAGGAAATAATGTTATTCACCAAAAAATAAAAATAATGCAAGCCATTAGATCACAGAAGTGTGTTTTCCTCGAGTTTCTTAATTATTGCTATAGAGCGCGCTAATTGAAATTTGAGAATGTAACATAAGATAAGGTAAAAACGCCTTATTCTTTCTCCAAGATTCCAACAGATCTTTAATTAAATTTGGTTAAAGACCTTCAAAATGGACCATAATCTTCTATAGTTATGGTACGTATTGATTCACATTGTCACCGCACTTTTTCTAGAACTTCACTATTCCACAACGAACAACATGTAACAGATATATATATATATATAATATATATATATATATATATATATATATATACCGTATTCTTTAGAATAAGGTTTATGCATATAGAATATAGAACTATAGAGTATATTTTAATGCAAAAATATAAAAAACTATTTGAGTTCTATAATATTTTTTTTTTCATTGGAATTTACAGCCAGTTATAAAATCATATAGTTGTATTCCGGCTCAATAATTATTATTAACAATTAAATAATTAATGACCAGTCATGTAAATCAATCCATTATCATTAATTGATTAATACTTAATTGATTTTATTGAATTGGTATACAGCTAATTAACAGTTATCCGGGCAAATACATTTTGCCAAAAATCAGCTGAATGTTTACTGGTGAACTAGAAGCAATTTACCAAATTTTTCCTCTAATATAGTCAGTGGATGAAAAACATTTCCTTCTTTTAATTGATCTATGGTGTTTGTCAAAACCATTTGCTGATATAGGCAAAGAGAGTAAATTAAAACAACAACGATCAATAGCTTAACGGATCAGTCGATGTGGCTATCTTTAACAAGAATGTACAAACCATGGTGGACATAACCGAACAAATTTTTTTTTTTTTGTCTAGACCTGCGAAAGATTCCCTGTAAACATGACCGATCCAGTTTGCTATAAGTTAGTGGTTACAATACTTGCAGCAAGCGCTAAAATTTCTTGAGATCTTAAGAGATCTTCTGTGGTTTTTTTTATTGTTTTTTATGCTGGTTTTTAATACCAGTAACACGGTTGGGAGAGAAACACTGGTATCTCCTGAAATCCTTCTTTTCGTTCATGGACCAGCTTGGTTCAGAGTTCCAATAGCTGATTGTAAAAAGGTATAGCTGTGTTTTAGACGATATTTTATTTTATTTATCATTAAGTTTTTTTTTTAATTAATTTTATTATTATTATTGTTTTTTATGTGTTTATTTATTAGTTTAATTTTTTTTGCTTTTACTTAATATTTGTATGGTATTTATAGTGTTAATATAGTCTTACCTGACTGTAATTTATGTTTTTTGTAAATCTGGTATGAATCCACAATATTTATAGTACATTTACCCTGATAACTATTGAGTATGAAAGCCTCTATTATTATTCTGCAATAAACAGAATCATATGCTTAAATATTACATGATAAAAGTTATATTCTTCCTACTTGTGTCATTGCAGTTTATTCATTTATTATAGTCAATAGAGGAAGCTTTATAAAACTTTATCTCATGTTTGGCCGAAAGCGAAGCCTGTTAAATGAACCCTTAAATTCACTTCTAATTTCTCTCTCTGATTTATTTGATGTACTACGTGATTTTCCTCTTTCATTTATTTGCGTACAACCTGAGAGAGGTTGGATCGGCTCCTGCCCTCCAATGCCCAAAATACATTTAGCCCTTTTTTTGCCTCATGATAGGAGTTCACTTCCTTGTTTGGCGATGCCGCGACTTGTTCGATGCGAATATTTTTTTTTTATACTACAATCAATGAAAAGAGTTGACTGCAACCAAATTCAATGTTTGGAATGGGAGAATAGTTTGTTGACCAATTGTTATTTTTGAAGGCGATCTGACTTAAAACATGAACACTGGCAGGTTTAACAAGGTCCATTTTTTTCAATTAATTAAAAAATAATAATTCATTAGTATGTTCATCTAAAGCACATACGGTTCTACGAGGAGGGGCGGCTTTCGGACTGAAGCCTTCCCCAAAGATAAAATGTAACCATGTTTTATGGAAAAAATATCTCTTAAAGTATTATTGTTCGTGTAATTACATTTTATAGGACGACAAGAATCACTTAAACACCATTTCATATAGGTAGTTAGTATCTTTTTTTCAAAGTAATTATCGTTATTATGTATGGAAAAAAAAAACCTTTCGAGCTGCAGCCCCTCCCCAAAATTAAATCCTGGATTCGCTGGTGATCTGAATAGAAATAAACATTAAGAACATAGTAAAATAATAAATATAAAAAATAATAATAATGACAAATAGTAATACCGTAAGATGGGGTAACTTTGGGACTGGGTGGGTAACTTTGGGGGAGCGGGTAAAATTTAGTTTGTAGTGATTTCGTGGTGGATACAGTCAGTGGATTCAGTCAGCTAAAACGGGTTTCGTGTAGGCATGTACTGCACTATTACCTTGCGACAGTTTGAGAACCCTAGTTCACTTCACTTGGTGAGCAGTTAGATTTTATCTATTTCCGTTGTTTTTTTTTTCAAAATGTTTGTTTCCATGAAACTTTCGCTTGTGCCTCGCATATTCTAGAGTAATATGCCACAAAGTGGTAACGCAGTACAAGTGCTATCCATGCTGACTGAACCAGTGTATGCGCCACGGAATCACCTCAAACTAAATTTTACCAAACCAAAAAATGACCAGCTGTCCCAAATTTACACACCCTTTCCCAAAGTTATCACATCTTACGGTATAGTAAGAAGAACAGCAGCAAATAAGACTACAAGTTATATATACACAATAAGACTTCGTCCAATTTATTAAATACAAAGATTAATATGATACATTTAGGACCACATTTCTTAGAGAGTGGGTGAGCGCGAGACGATTCTCAAATCGCAGAGTCTAAACCCATTTGATATAACTAAATAAACTGTTATCACCCCAAACGAAATCGCGCACTGGATTCCAAGGAATTTCCATCGACCATCCCCACATCCGTCACCCGTGAGACACTCCCCATACGTGGTAATGAGCCAGCGCGAGGTACGATTTAAAATACCGTAGTTAATTATTTTTTATTTCGGTACTTAAATTGTTCACTTTTTTGAAGTGTAAACTTCTTTAAGCGGGTTTTACACTTTTTTTGTGTGTGTAGAGTGAACCAGATTGAGCCGTCAGATCTCCGATATGTAAAGCTCAGGCAAAGCCGGCTGGAGTATACTAATTGAAGTATTTTTGCATATGGATTAAAATATCTCAAAAAATAAAAAATCGGACCTGCATACTGTATATTTATATTATGCTAATATTGTAATTTTCAGAAAATGTCCATGTTAGACTTTAGCGAGAAAAATAATATTTACATTTTTTTAACACTTGTAAAAGAAACAGGAATCAGCATTTTAATATAAAATTCAGAAAAGTAATTATTATATCTTAGTTTATTTGGGTAATTCTCGTGCATACTTTTTTTTCATTTTACATTTTGTTCTTTTTATTAAAATTGATAATATTTTGACTGTACATCCTGTCCTCTTTTTATCCATACTTTTCTATCTTATTTAATATATAACTATGTTAACGTTTATTGTCAATCTAGTTAGAATGGTTATTATCATATTTACCTCCGCACCACAGGTATTGAGAATCGTCGACAGATATTAATTTCAAAGAGCCTCAAGTCAACGGTGGCAGCTATTGTTTGTTCATTATTGATATATACATCTCAATAAAGGATTTCGAAACATTCAAACAAACGGAAGGAATCGAAAAATTTTCAGTGGAGCAAACGCACAGGATTACCTTAGAACTTCCAAAATTACCTAAAATTTGAAATGGTTCCCGATGAGCGAAATAAATGTTTTTTTGCTCAAGTAACGCGTATTTCTATGCTATAAAAAATGAAAAATCATTTAAACTTACATAAATAAAGATTTTATAACAATTCAGTTAAAACTGAAATTATTGGTTAGCCAAATCCAGCCTCTATTGCACATTTTTCACAATACTTAAATTAGATTTACCGACTTACAATTTATTTTAGCTCCGTGAAAATTTGGCCCATGATAGCTTAGACATTTAGCTGTTGAAATTGTAAAGATTAAAAACGGTCAGGTTGCGCCGTAAATAAATTATGTTTCTTGAGTTTTCTGACATTTCATTAAATAGAAGAAAATAATTGAATGGCTGCACTTCCTGACTATCTCTCAGCCTTTCTTTTTATTTTCTATAATATACAACCGGAGACACTGAATTATTGTATTCGGATCTATACCATCATTTCTAACACGATCTGATACAGAAAGGAAAGTGGGCTGGTAAGAATAATTGAGTGGACTGTATGGTGGATAAATATTGAAATATTGAATTTATTACATTAGAGGTGGGGATTTTAATGTAAAGTGGATACAATATTATTGGTGAAATTTAAATTTGTACCGTTGAATTGCTTGGCTGTGGCAGCATGATGATGACTGAGGTTATTGATGATGGTTCAATTATGTGTCATTGGTGCCGTTTTCGGCGGGCTGACACCCTTCCTTCTCACCTCCACGCACAGACGGATCTACGGGTGGGGGAGGGCTTTCGGGCTGAAGCCCCTCCCCCCCAAAAATGGTAAAATATAACCATGTTTTACAGAAATAAATATTAAAAACTAGCTCTTAATTTATTTCTGTTTCTGTAATTACATTTAATAGGAATTCAAGCATCACTTAAACACCATTTTATATAGGTAGTTAATTTCTTTCTTTTTTTTTCAAATTAATTATCGTTATTTGTGTATGAAAAAAAATCTGTCGGCCTGAAGTAGTGTTGCCCAAAATCGGTCTTGGTCTTGCACTTTGCATGACCAAGACCAAGGCCGCCTAATTGTTGCAAGACCAAGACAGAGCTGGTAAAAAAAAAAATTATTTTTTGAATAAAAATTAATTCAAAATAGTTACTAATATTTGACAATATTAATAATCAATCGCAAATAATTGTTATAACCAATATACTTTTGCATTCAACTCCTGTAATTTTTCATTCGGGCTTGGTTAGATTTCTCCTATCTAAAAAATTACAATATCTCTATAGTAATAAGCTAATAAGTAACTGCAAGACCGTTGGGAGACTCTTGCGCAAGACCAAGACCATGACCAAGACTGGGTTTGCAAGACCAATACTCATCTCGGTCTCGCTTTTGGGCAACACTAGGCTGAAGCCCCCCAAAATTATATCTTGGATCCGCTAGTGCCTCCACGAGTAAGGCTGGATTATTCTACTCTTCTATTTTTATTCACCAGTAGAACAAGACTGAATCGGACACCTGTGTAGAGCCAAAAGGTGAAGCGGTTTTTTGGTGCAGACGGCGCCACTGTCGGTACTGTGGTGCTTTGGCGATATTTTAGTTATACCCTATGAAAGAGGGATGGAAGAGGGGGGGGGATTATCAATTTAGGGTGATCAACCCTAAACAATTATATTAACATTTATTGTTAATCTGGTCATTATAGTTATTAAATCAGTTTACCTTCGCGCCATAGGTATTGAGAAAATTAAACAAACATTAACTCCAAAGGGTCTCAAGTCAACGGTGGCTGGTTGTGACAGCGTTTGGTAATTATTGATATATACATCTCAATGAAGGTTTTCAAACGATTGGAATAAGTCCGAGCAATTGCAGTGGAGCAAATTCACAGAATTGCCCTGGAACTTTCAAAATTACCTAAAATTTGAAATGGTTCTCGATGAAAAAAATAAATGCTATTTTGCTCAATCGACGCGTATTTCTATCCTCTAAAAAATGAAAAAACATTTCAGTCGAAATAAAAAAATAAGTTATAATAATTCAGTGAAAACTGAAATTATTGGTTAGCCAAATACAATCCCTTTTTTACACCTTTTCCATTAGTTCAATTAGACTAACGAGCTTACAATTTATTTTAGCGCTCTAAAAATCTGGCTCTGGATAGCTTTGAATGGATATTGGTAGTTTTAGTCTAGAGAAGGATTTTAAAAACAGGATTATGTCTACTTTTTCACCATTTGGGACCAATGTGCGTTAGTCTGGTTCAGAGTTGCTGCTTTTAGAGTGGTGAAAACGGTGATGATTATTGTAATATATTGTAAAGTGCTCATAAATAAAGTATTTTCAGATATTATTTTGGTTTTTCATTATACTTATAACCCCAATAATAACCGATAGGGAAATCTATTTTTAATAAGAGATTTTTTTTCTTTTGTTTACTATCGTATACTATAGTAATTCATGTTTTTCTTAATCAATTATCATTAATAGATTTACTACATTTATAATAAATTATGGTTGGCTCTAAGAAAAGAAATAGTATTAACGTTTTCCCACTGGCCTCGGAGTGGACTAATCTCGCTGGGGGAATACACGTACGGTTGGGCTCATTTCTCCTCCCTCCCTCTCTCCACTTCCTTACACTGAAACACGTACTGTTCGTGATTTGGTATCTGCTCCTATGCTCTTCATAAACTCTCCCTTTAAACTTGGCCTTCCTTTAGTTTATGGAAGGATAACTTCCCTCAAGTTCTCAAATAAGTCTTATGCCCACTGTAGTGTTATAGTGCTTAAGCAATCGTAATGTTGAAACAATACCATATGGTTAGATCCACTAGAGGATCCAGGATTTAGTTTTGGGAGGGTGGTATAATGATAACGATAACTAATAACGATAATTAGTTTGGAAAAACAGAAAGAAAATAACTACCTATATAAAATGGTGTTTAAGTGATTCCTTAAGTCCTTTTAAATGTAATTATACGAACAATAATACTTTAAGAGGTATTTTATAATTTTTTTTCCGTAAAACATGGTTATATTTTACCATTTTGGAGGGAAGGGAGGCTTCAGCCCGAAAGCTCCCTCCCCGTAGATCCGTCCTTGGTTAGATCTCAACATAAATGCATGGGTGAGTGCAGAAACCACTTCAGTAAAAAAAAAATCGAAAAATCATTTTCGATGAAAAGAAGCTTAGAAAGATGCGTGTAGAGTGCAAGAACCACGTTAATCTGTTGCTTAGTTCCGTAAATACACAGTCGTGTACTTAAGAAATTTATACTAGAAGTATTGAAGTATTGAAGACGTCTCTTTTTCGATCGTTGAGCGCAGAAATAATATGAGTCAGTGACTGACTTTGTTTCTCCACCCACCGCTGGATCGTATGACCAATAGAGATGGGCATATTTATATTTACAAAAAAATACGAATACCATTTGTATTTATTGTTCTTATACTTATATTCATTAAAATAAATATGAATAGAGATGATTCGTATTCACGGCTGTAAAAGTGAATACGGCTGTATTTAAACCAGTAAAAGTGAATACTGTTGTATTTACACCAGTACGTGAATGCCGCAGTTTTGACGTTTATCAAAATGAAACGCTTAAATTTAAAGACGTGAATAGAAATATTTCCACACAACCTTCTTAATGAATACTCTTATTTATTATTAGAAAAAAATATATTTATTAATAAGTAGATTTACTATATGTATAATTTTATTTTTTAAAATAATATTATATTCTTTGTTTTACAATACGTTATGTTAATTGTGTTACAATGTATTATGTTATGTTAATTATCACTGGTAATGTTTGTAAGTAATATAAAATCCCGAGCCATTGTATTTACAATTACAATAAAATTAAATTGCAAATAAATTCAAATTATTACAAATTGTTGTAAAACAAATTTTTAATTAAAAAATATAAACTTTTAATGAATACTCACCTTTTTCCAAGTTTTCAGCTGTCTTTATAAAACAGTTGAGTCCGAATCAAATTTTTAATTTTTCTAAACCTAATTTATGTCGACAATAGGTCATTTTTGCATGTGAGCAACATAAATGTATGTTATGACAGTGGAAAAAAAAAGTTCAAATATTTGATAAATTTGGATGAGTTATGATGTTTTTTCCCTCTCCTGAAAAATTGGAATTTTGTGACTGAAGTTATTTCTGCCTTCACCGATTCAAATATTAATGATATTTTCTAATCAACCTGAAATACATACATGCTATAATTCAGAATTAATGAGTTCAATAATGATGGTTTTAAAAGAAGTAAATAATTAGAAATATCCGGAAATCTAATGAAATTGGGCATACCTGGCTTACTTACATATCTAAAACCTATTCATTAAAATTCCAAGGAAAATTTCGAATTTCATGAGGATGCCCTCATTTTTTTCATTTTAACTTCAAAAAAGTGTATCTAAAGCTGCGCCTACATGCCTCAGACGCTAATGCAGGTGACTCAAAGCTTATATAGTTTTGAGATATTGAAAAAAAGAAAAATCACTAAAGCCCAAAGTATACTACAGATAAGCATGTAACCAGATATACAGGAGAATTTTTATATTTCAAGAAAGCGGAATAAGATGGACGAACACATTGTCTCGATAACAGAATCTTGTTACATCTATGAAGAACACATCTCGTCGCCAGCTAATAATTTTAAAAGCATCATCATATTATAGACAGAGATTAATGAAACAAGTTTGAATATTTCTAAATTGGTTGTAATAAAACTAACAGTTTACGAACAGAGTAAACTTCCTCGAACAAATCATACTGATTTGTGAATCTGCCTCACTCCAATGTTTTTTTCTCCTTCATTCTACATACAATTTTATTATTATTTATTGAATGTATTCTATGAGGACATCCTATTTCTCCGTTAGATAGTGGAAAATCTCGGTACAACAAAGTGTATCAAAATTGCAAAGGTCTCAGAAGAGCCGAGGTGAAGATCGTTCCTCCGAATATGAAGCTATGTTTCAAGAATTGGTCTTCTGGAAACTCGTTGCACTTAGCGCGATTAAGAAGGCACCTGAAGTGAAATGTGTAAAGGTTTTGGGCTCGAAATACTGTGACGGAAAAAAAAAAAAGAATGAAACAGCTCCTAAATGAGACTGTACTCCATTTTCATTGCGAGATGAATAAGTGAACCTCTTTCATAAACCATATGACTCTAATTATGATACTTTAAACTAGCACTAAAACATTGACTGTTTCAAATAACTAGGATATTCCCTCTTAGGACTCACAGACTGAAACTTAGTATGTTAACAATAAAATTTGAAAAAAATACCAAAAATTAGAGGAATCACAAATAAAAATTAAATACACGTTCAGAAACTAATAATTCTTCTGTCAAACTCAATGGCATTTGCTTAGTTTAGTTGCTTGTTTATTTTATTATCTTAATTTTTATAATAATTTATAATTAATCAATAAACGATTTAGTAAAAATACCATGTTGACGATATGATACATGCATATAAACTACTTCATATGCGGAAAATGAACAACTTTCTCACAGAGAATGTTATTGAAATACTCAGAGGTTTTACTATAAACTTCAAAAACACCGAAATAGGCTCAATTAAGAAACGTTCTCAAGAAACATTCAAATATCCAAGAAGATTAAAAAATAAGATTTTTGAAGTAGCCGAGAAACATTATTATCAAAAACAAAAGAGGCGACAGTGGTTTATTTCCTTCTTCGGTCCCAAAATTTAAAATTTATTAAAAATATATAAGCTAATTACGATACCAATTTAATTCTAGAATTGAACAAATTAACTAAATAATTTTATCCTTAAGTGGCTTATGGCATTATTTTAAATTTAAAACAAAATAGGGATGGGGTACCCCCTGTCCCACGGCAGACCAATTCCCATTCTACAAATTATAAAACTGTTCACATTTAATTTTACTAATCATTGCTCAAATTGTATAACTATAATTTACATGTATTCTGTAGGTTAGATTATTTTTAACATAAAATAAACTGAACTAAACCACACACCAAACAAATTTTTAATTTCTTTAAAAATCGATATAATACATCGCGCCTTATTGCTAATTTATATAATTATAATTATTCTTATTGGTAATTTTTAACCATAATGAGCAAGAAAAAATTCTGGAAATTAGAAGTGTAGTGTATTCGTTACAGTCCGTCCCTCTGGTGTCTTCGCAACGCTTTATATATCTAGTATAAACTATGAAACGATTACTAAAAACTTTTTTATATAATAGTGAAATATAATTAAAACCACAAGGTGTAGAGAGGCATTAAGCCCCAGTAAAATATGCATAGTAAAAATCTTGAAAAGAAACCCACTACTAACCAATCAATATTTAACCAAAAAAAAAAAAAAAAAACTTCTTATTGAATCGATGGAGTCAAAGAGTCGTCTGAAAATAATTTAATAATAAAATTTTACATAAGTCTATTCACGATTTTTTTTAACCCTCATTAAAAAAAACTTATTGATCAGCGTGCCAAGCGAGTATCTAATATTTATTTATTATTTTTTTTTTTTAAGGAATGTAATTTTTGTGGGGAAGAGAGAGAGGAGGATTTCATTTCCTATCATTCAAGTAACTATGAATAATTCACTATATAATGTAAACATTTTTATGGGTAACGCGAATGTTTAATTATTTTGTGAAATAACTTTCTCCTTACTTCTTCTGTAGAACACATTGTATTTGGAAAGTTAAAAGGCTTGCGAGGGAAGATTTTCGACAAGTTTCATAAAAAAAACACTGGTTCTTTTAGTGAAAATGAAAAAAAAAAAACTCGTTCATTAGTACTTTTAGGCATACCGTGTAGCGGCTATTCAACACACAATGCCCTTCAGTTCCAGAGGCTTTTTTCGGGTGAGATCGTTGCCCTGCTCGAATCCCAATGCCAGAGATATATTTGACCTAATTTAGAAATGTCCGTACTCAGCGGACATAAAATGTGATGTTCTGCTATTAAAAATAGATAAATATTTATTTTATAATAAAATGAAATAATAAGACATAGGTGATTAAGACAAGTAATCAACTTATTAAATAAATTGTATATAAAAATTTAGTGCCAGTTTAATACCAATAAGCATTTATAAGCACATGTGTGTAATATCTACCTGCTGTAAACTTCCACATTTCTCACAGTGGAAATAGATAATCTAAAAATATGAAAGATATCGGGTACGTGTTTGTGACTGCCACCTAAGCTTGATTAAAATCATTGACGAAACTAATTGAAAACTGTCGAATTCTCGAACTAGTACCTACCTATAAAGTACCAAATATGATTTTCAGAGATTGTAGTGTAAGCCACAAAACAATAAAATAAAAAACAGATACAAACTAATAAATGAAGAAATAATTAGCTGTTATAGGCGCTCAATTGACGGAAACCGTTCATAAGCATACACATTTTATTTTGATTTATTTCAGTTATTAATTAAAAAGCATTTTGAATATTTAATAGTTGACCATTGCATTATAAAGGAAGATGGTCCGGGGTTGCGGTCATAAATAGGCTAAATAGTGGCAAAACTATTTTATTGAAAGCCAGCGTTTCAACCCGACTTTGCAGGTCTTCATCAGGGCTAGAACGGACAAGAAACAAAAAGATAGAGAATTGTGGCAAATACATAATATTTAGACATAATTTATAAACAATGTGAATAAGCTGTGTTTATAACATTATGTGTTTATAACATTATAAACAGTGAGTACAATAAAATATGGACCAAGTAAGCTGAGTAACAAGATCCTAAACTGAAGTAAATAGATTACTCAGCTTACTTGGTCCATATTTTATTGTACTTACTGTTCATAATTTTAATAAGCTTATTTATGACCGCAACCCCGGACCATCTCCTTCCTTTAAAAAGCATTTTGTACACCAATATTGCTTTTACTGGATTGTGACAATGTTTCGACTCAATATCATAACGTTTTAAACCATTAAACGCTTTAAAATTACCGATTCTAAGGGCCATTTTTTAACTCGAATCCAGCTTGGGCAGATTTATTTCTTGGTGGATCCACGAAATTAATCTCGACTTTATAAATAATTATTTAGAATAGATTTGATTGTATCTCTAGAACAACGCATCCTCCCCTTTTTTCTACCATAAATGGTGAGATAGACAGTAAAAAAAAAAGTTGTCAAGAGGCAATAAATAGTAAATAAAATTATTTTTTTATTATTGTATCTTCTTTTGGTGACATATATATTATTTCAGTGGTTAGTTAAAAATACAATTGTACAGCAATATTGCTTTTATTTTCAATCCTTGACCGGTTCATAATAACTTTTTGGACACATTGAGCCATTTTGAAGTCTATCATGCTTAAATATTTCTTCCCTTCCTATCGAAAACAACTCGTCATCATATAAAAACTTTTCGTTTTCTTGTTCTTATATTCGTCGGTTTCTGAGTCGGCTCCAATATTGTCTGTTTATATTCTTCTGAGCTACTGCAACAAAAATCTTATATGATGACGAGTTCTTATCCATAAGAAACATTTGAATTTTAAATATGACAGATTTAAAAATAGGACAATGAGACGAAAATAATCCAATAAAGAATTGAAAATAAAATCAATATTAGTGTACAAAATAATTAACCACTGAAATAATATATGACACCGAAAGAAGACAATATTATGCAACAGATATTGTTATTTATTGTATATAACTTTTTCCTTTTCGTTTACTATATATATATATTTGCATTTCTGGCATACAGACGGGAAATAGGGATTGTTCTACAGGTACAATCAATATACTAACCAGAGAGAGAATGGCTCACGAAATTAATGTCAACCCTCCAGGACCGGATTCGAATCTACTCCTAGACTCGAGAATAATAAATCGAGTAAAAATTTAACACGCTCGTGCACCCTGTCCTCCTATTAACATAGACTATGCTGACAAGACTTGTCCTTTATGGATTATATAACCACGTTCATTAGTACAGTTGGAGATATATTATATTCAAATCGGTGTAGTGGTTCTATCATTCTACAATTCACATATCTTTCAAATATTCTATATATTTCAAAGTTCGATATATTTTTGTGACTAGGCGCATAAGGTAACAAATAATTCATACAAGGAACTGATATACGATATAAAGCTAAAAGATTTACACCGAGCAGAAGATATATCCTCTAAATTGGATATTCCCCGCAGAGGCCAAGGGAGCGCCAGAGAGGATTCTCTTATGCCAAGCACGTACGTAGCTTAAGAAGATTCGAGCTTATGCCGGTGTAAGTTGGGCGGGGCAGCCCTACATTATAAGCCTCGGTTCTCCACTGACACCGAAACTCCCTCCAACTCGGACACTTTTATAGTGGTTGTTCTGAAATGGCGCTGCACCGATTTGAGTAGGCGGTGATAGAGCCCCTTTATAGGCCCTTTATAGCACTTTATAGCCAACTGGGACCGTTTAAGGTTAGCTTTAAATAAAGGAAGCCATCCTGTTTCCGCTCTGCCAATTGGCTGGCCAACTTTCTATGGAAATAAACCAAGAGTTTAATTCAGAATTGTTCCTACTAGGCCAATATATCACTAATCATTTATATTAAAACCACCATCAGGAAACCCATTTAAATCCGCAGTATATAGATGAAATTATTATTGATAATTAGATCCATCTCAGGCATTGGATATATATATATATATATATTATTTAAATTGTATTCAAAATTAAAAAGATAAGAAAACATTGACTTTGCCATAAAACACATAAAAAAACAATTAACAACCACCATTCCTATCTCTCGATTACCATATTACTTTTCTACCTATACTAGGTAAGGAAAGTATTGCAATCGTGTCAAATTTCCGATATGCGGTTTTCGATGGATCTATAGATTTCAGAGCCCCCTGAGACCGAAAAACACATTTTTAGCCATTGGTCTGTCTGTCTGTCTGCGCCGAGATTTTCTCGGAAACTACTGAACTGATTTTGTTGTTTCTTTTTTTACTTTTTAGGGTTTTGACTAATGATGCCTGTGACAGAAATTTGGTGCTCCATCCACAATAGCTTGCGCGCAATAAATGAAACATGATTTTTTGAAAGGTAATGAAATTTCCTACAAAACTATATAAAAATCGTTCATTTCGGATAACTATCAACGAAATTACAACTATTCAATTTCCAATGTAAGATTACGAGTTCCATATCCTGGTGTCAGAGAGGGATGAATGAGAGAAAAAAGATGACTAAGTGGAAGTAAGAAAATCTGTTGCCCGCATCACACAAGGTTCAATATTTTCTCTACTTTTAACAGAAATTATTGTTTGACAAAATTAAGCTATGGGAAAAAGTTTTTGATCAGCAATATTAGAGAGTATTGAAATTTTTACACTGATCTACCTTAAGCCAGTTTACATTTCTTTAGTTTATCAAATAAATCTTACTCAAATCTTTTCTTTGACCAATTTTCAGGAAAATTAATCTAATTAATTTTTTTTTCCTCATGAACATATGTGAAGATATAAAAACTCTTTTGAAATAGTGCCTCGGAATAAACTGATAACTTTTTTTATAATTTCATTTATACATTTTATTTTTATTTCATTTAACTTAATCATTAACACGTATATTATTTTTCCTTAGAAATTTTTTTCAATATGAAGTTTTCCTCAACCAAACTCCTGCTTCAGCAAGTCTCTTTATCTCTGCCGGTTTTTCGTATCATCCTCAGACAGTCCCCTATCAGCCATACTCTCCACCACTCTATCCTTCCATCTAACTGGGGGTCTTCCTCTTCTTCTTTTACCCTCTGCCTCCCAATCCATAATTTTTTTTGGTATTCTCTCACCCATTCGTTTCACTTGGCCGTACCATCTCAGTCTGCTTTCTTCCGTCGCTTCTAGGATATTTTGTTTTATTTCCAGTATGCCGCTTAGTGTGGCTTTTGTTATCCTTTCGATCCTCGATATCCTAGCTGCTCTTCTTCAAAAATCAATTTCAACTAAAGGAATTTTATTCCCCTGGCTAATATCTTCGAACCAAATAGCACTAAGCTTTCTACCAAAGCTTTTTAAATTTGTTGTTTAGTTTTTATCAGATTATTGCAGGTTCAGAGTAAACGTCTAAGCACTCCCACTGCTTTTTCACCACTTGTGATCCTCTTTTTTTATTTATGTCTCTGTTCAACCATTACATTCACTTATGGATCCCAAATAACAAAATTGTTCCAATTTACTTAGATTTCATAATGTTCTGTCAATGCTCTCTTCTTTCTCCGTGCAAATATGATTTATTTGGAGGCCTTCTTGTTCATAATGATCTATTATTTTTCTGAAAAGGTAGCTTATATCCTCTTTGTCTTGTGCAATTAATACCTAGTCATCAGCAAATAATAAATGTTGAATTTTTCCTCTTAACTCGACGCCCATGTTCCAACATCTCTTCACCCATCCATTATCCATTAGGTTCACTACAAAAACGACCTCAAAATATTTACTACATAACATAAAAAAAAAAAAAAAATTGTCTGAATAATGTAATTTTATGATATTAATATTAAATGTATTGAAATATTTGAATGTAGATAATAGAGTTAGAAATTTAGTTAAAGGTTGGAATCAGAAAAAAACAAAAATAAAAATTATTTTATTTTGTGCCGACGTTTCGGCTTGTTTAATTAGCCGACTAATTACCCAACTCTGACTGTTATTTGGTTGGCCACAATTTTTATAAGCATTAATTGATTAAAAAGAAAACAAATAACGCATAATTTGATTATTTTTTCAGATTTGTTTTTTGTATGTTTATACTGTCTTTGCTAATGTATTTTATTATCTAATAGCATTGTAATTATTAAACCAAATTAGATATATTTTAATATTATTCGGAATAGTATGAAATACGATTTTTTTTTCTTATTTATTTTTAGAAATTTACAACTGTGTACTAAAGTAAAGCGCGATATACACAAATATTTTAGAGTAAGATTTTATTTTTTAAAAGGTCTGCTATGTATTGAACATAGCAAATAAGTTTTTAAAATTATTGAGTCGAAAACAAAGTTGAATGAAACCGACTTCTGACATCAAAAACAGCGTCGAGGGTAGAGAGTAGGTAGATAAGGACCGACCTATACCTGGACCCTGGGGAAGGCTTAGAGTAAAAACTAGTAACCGGCTAAGTAACTAGTTTTTTTTAGGGTGATACCAGTTATTGTGAAGTAATTGGATGAAGTTAAGAGCCAATGAAAACCATCCTTGCCTCACCCTGAATATTTGTATAAAATCTACCGAGGAGGAAGAAAAGAGGTCTTATGTTGATATCCGAACTTGAGGGTGGGGCTTATGTTTTCTTCCGGCTTGGGGACTGAAGCCTTGGCCCTACATAGACCATGACGATCCTGGTAGAGTTTTTGGACCTGGACTTGATGAGATGACCTCAGATCAGCAGATGCAGCGATGAAATCTACCAACTACACCACTTCATATACAATAGATGTTAGAAAATTTCATGGCAATGCAACTTTCAAAACATTACATCTGAAATCATACATTCACAGTTAATTATTAAATTCTTTGAATATTCTTATGTAGTTTCTTGTACGTAGTATTTGCTACATTAAGATTTCTACGTTATTTGTATATTATTCTTTATTAAACATAGAATTACATTAATTTTTTTATTAAAAATTATTTTAATTCTGCCACCTATTTATATCATGATAATCACAGCTAATGGTGGTAATTAGGAAGCATGATAAACATAAACCAGCCTTTGAGAAAAGAAATCCAATTAATTAATAATGGACCAATCAATATATTATAAATCCAAATTTATTTTACTAATTTTTATTATTGATTTTTAATAAACATTTCTGGGTAATTATCATTAATAATTATCCAGTGGCATCACGAATAAAATTTCAACATCCTAAAACGTAATATTTCAGCTCACTTCCTATTAACGAATTGAACAAGGCTGATAAATCGCTTAATCAAGGTAAATTTAGACTTTTGCTGGTAGAGAGGGATACTAATGAAATCGCAATAAGCCAGTATTGATCGCTTTTCATAACTTGTTAGCGAATTCCCACCCCAAGTTGAATGGCACTCAGCAGCAACTGCTGGAGGACTCCTCAACAAGTTTTCCAACAAAGTGCAAAGCCGCGGGACCAGAGGTGAGCCCGGTCCGTTCCACCTGAAAAATGTAGCAGTTTCGTTACTCCCTCTCTCCTGTAATCTAAGAATTTACATTTCTGGTTGGTCGGGGCGGGGGAGGAGAAAGAGAGGGGAAGATTTATCCGTCTTCTTGGCAAGCACAAAAACTCATTTGTCTCCTCCTTTGCTTTTAGTTTCCGTTACGCAGGAATTCGCCCGTGGGAATGAGCTCTATAATTTCCTTCGGATTATTAATACATGGCTGTGTTACTACTACAGAAAATACTAATGTTTAACAAACTTCGTTTTAGAGTAGATCCTTATTACATTTTCTACCAAGAATTTCCGTACGGGTCCTTTGGAAGAAAAATATGAGAATTTCAAATCATCAGTAAAATTTAATTAACCATAAGGTTTTAAAACTTTGTAATCTTTCCCCAGTCGTTTTGCTGGAATAATCAATAATCAGGAAAATGGTTAGAGGAACCACGATGCAGAGAAAGAAAACATTGGTTATACAAGCAGCATTAAATTTATTAACAGTAAAAGAATTTCTCGCAAAACGAAAAAAATCATTTTTCGAAAAGTCTCAACAATGGGCAAACCCTATTTTCAACAACTTATTGCCAGCAAAAATTCCAAAACGTTGGCAATAACTCACATAAGATAATTGTTTTATCAATTTAGTTGTAAGCTCTAGAGGATAAGGGCAACTTGAGTCTGAGGTGAGCCCCATCACCGATTATATTACAGATGTATAGAAAAAATACTCAGAAATGGAAAACAAAATCAAAATACACCTTACGATGCTTTTTAGCAGTAAAACGACTATTATGAAGACAATGAAAATTCAAGAATTCAAGACAAAAATAAATAAAAATAGCCCTTTTTTATTTGTTTTTGTCTTGAAAATTATTATTGTATTCTTTTTGAAGAAAAGAAAAAAACAAAACATTTAATTTTCATATTATGAGTCATTACCAACCTCAAAATATTTACCACTTAACATTAAAAAAAAATGTTGAGTGAATATTGTAATATTGATAATAAATATATCGATATTTTTGACTGTAGATAATAGAGTTGGGAAGTTAGTTGAGAGTTGGAATCAGTGAGACACAAAAATTAAAATTATTTTATTTTTGCCCCAACGTTTCGGCCTAAGTTTCATGCCTTCGTGAAATGAATGAATGAATGAAAAAATAATTTGATTCTACGACTACTATCCCTTAAGAATAATAACAGAGTTATATATTTATGAGTCTTAGTCTGGCTTAGTACAAAATGATACAAAATGATGCCTAATTAACTGTTGATTGTCATTGCAATTGTGCAGTTGATTGAAATAAACAGTGTACAGACGGAAGTAAATTTTACATGTTTGCAGGAGTTGGAATATGGAGCAGGTGGTTGTATATGTTTCATCAGTGCTTTCGGCGCAGAGGAAGTTTACTCTACGAGTAACCTTGATGAATGCCTGAAACTTGGGCCAAAACTTCTGGACAAACATTTTTTTTTATTTTTTTTTTATTGAGTATTATAACAATCTGTCTCTTGGATATTGGTTATAGTGAGGTAGGATGACATTCACACTATATGTACAAAAAAATAAAATAAAAAGAACAAAATAATAATCAAAAGTATATACAATAGATAATAAAATAACGTAAAAAATAAGAAAATTGTATGTAAGCAAAAAAAACAACACATGCATATCTATATACGATCAGGCGAGGGAACTCCAGGAGAACCCTGCGCTACTCTCACAACCGCGTCACTGGCACTAAAGTCAGCGGAGATTGGTCGATAGCACTTTAGCGACATACACTCGTGTCTTGAGTGAAGTATCTGGCCATTGCCAGAACTCCAATTTATACAATTTACAAAAGGTCGCGAGGCCACTGCCGTTTCAACCTTCTTGGAGGAATATAGGGATGGGAGGTGCTTGATAGGGATTGTGCAAGAGGATTTGGGTGGTACGTAAGGTTCTGGTGAAATTTGGAGAATTTTTCTGGGATAAGGTCTAGGACAAATGAGATGATGAGGTCATGATGTAGGGTTTTATTGGTTACATAGAAAGGAGCATTGACTATTGTTCGAAGGACTTTTGACTGGAAGGATTGGATGCGCTTGATGTTTGAAAATTTTGCTGATCCCCACAGTTATAGTCCGTAAGTCCAAATAGGTTTCAGTATTGTCTTGTAGACCAATAGCTTGCTTTCAATGGAAAGTGTAGATTTTCTGCTTAGTAGTCGGTATAGTTGGCCGTATCGTCGGTTGAGTTCTTGTCTTTTGAGTCTAGTATGCGTGTTCCACGTTAGTCTTCGGTCTAAATGAAAGCCAAGATACCGGACTGTGTCTGAGTAAGGAAGCTGGATCGAATTAAAGAGAACTGGTGGACAGGAATTGCGTCGGAGTGTAAAGGTAATATGTTGGCATTTAGATTCATTAACTTTAATGCGCCAGTTATTACACCAGTGCTCAATCAAGGTGAGGTGGCTTTGGAGATTTAAGGATGCTATTTCGGGATCAGAGTTGGATGCATTGGACAAAAATTAAATATTTTATAATTTATTCATGTTTCTCACTGTCTGATGACAAGACGTGGTATGTTAATATATATTAAAATATGTTAATTATGTAATTAAAAGCAAGGATACCCCAGATCCCCCTGATGTCATATAATTGATTTATAAATCAAATCGGAGATATACTTCCTGAAGGTATCATGTTTCCAGTTTACTATTTACATCTCTATATCTATCTGATGGCATGCAGTAATAAATGATAAAAATTTCAAGATCTAGTTAAAAAGTAATTTATGATCTTAACAATTATAAATACATACGTAAATTTACATAGGAGAATGATATGTGTATCTCAGCGGATAACTCCAAAAACATGTGTATAATGGTAATATCTAAATAAATATAATGACTTAACTGGATATGGTGGAGTCTTCAGGTGTTTCATCCTGTTTTTTTGTTTTCACCGTCATCTCGATGTCTATATATGATTGGTAGGCACTTCTTCCAAGTACCAACAACAGCTTTTCTCTCTGACACCACCATATTCAATGAATTCTCCCCAACAACTTGCATCTCCTAGAGTATCTGGGACTTTTCTAAAAAATGCTTTTTTTTATTTCCTCCAATGTACTTCTCCGGCTTTTTCTTTTGGGTTCAGTTTCTTAAGAGAGTGGAGTCACTATTTATTTTGCCGCATTTTAAAAGGTCTTTCGATCTTCTGCATTAGGCAAAATTTTATCTTTATCGTACTAAAGAAAGTTTTCTAATCGTATCGATGTGCTGCCTGGTGAGGAATACCCCTTTTGGTCTGGAACCCAATCTACATTTATCTGAGTTACCTGTATCAGTTATATTTATTTTTTTCTTTAATAAACTAACTCTATTTATTATAATCCCTGAAGTATATTTTAATTCGCCCACCAGCTATCTTCTATACACAGCACTAGTATTGCCCGAAATCGGTCTAGCACTTTGCAAGACTAAGATCAAGTCCGCCCAATTCTTGCAAGACCACGACCAAGACAGGTAAAAACAAATCGTTTTTGTTTATAAATATGAAGGCAAAATAATTACTAACTAGTAGGCCCGTGCGAAAAATTAGCACAGCATATTGCTATCAAATGCCAAATTAATAAGAAAATAAAATAATGCAATATATCAAAAGATAAAGAAATCAATTGTTACTTTATCGATAAACATAATCGACAAAGGAAACAAAAATTAATATAGATATATTAGAATATAGTAATCTTTTATATAATCATGGGCATAAGGAAAAGTGTGTATTTTTTTAGTTATTCGCAAATAAAGTTTGTGTTTTTTCGTTGCCTGAATTTTCGGGGTGATTGGACTATTTTGCACACCTGAAGGAAAATGAAGCCTTCGAAAGTGGTGGCTTAATCTTGAGATTTGGTGAAGAATTAACGATGATATGGCTTGCCGATCAAAAACACCATCGATAAATAATGTAAACTCCTCCTCACTCGAGCATAGAGGCCTCAAGTCGACGAAATGAGACATGTATTCAATGACAGTACTTCAATTAACGTAAGGTTGAGTGGATGCGAACCCTATGCCTTGCATTATCTCGAAAATAGCACGTTTTGGAGCTTAAAAACGCAGGGCGCATGCTGTACGCATCAAAATCTTCAAGATCCTCCCGTATCGATCTACAGAACTACCACCGTTCCAGTATTGAAGGCTAGCAAAATGTTTGTATCGAATTTATTTATTTTAGAAAGAAAAATTAGAGAATACGATTCGCTAATCCCCCGTGAAATTCTGAATCCAACAGTACCCCATTCATGGTATTTGAGCATGATGGGAGCTTATATATGGTAAAAATAATATATGTCGGGATGGGGATACTTGACAATTTTAGTTACTATATGTAAAGTCTTAGAATAAACAAAATAATTTTGCATTTAACTCTTATATTTTTTTTGGGGGGGAGGGGGAGCTTTGTTAGTTTTTCCACACCTGAAAAATTACAGTAATATCTCTATAGTGATAAGCTAATAGGTAACTGCAAGATTGTTGCGAGACTCTTGCGGAAGACCAAGACCAGGATCAAGGCTGAGTGCACAAGACCAAGACTGGTCTTGATGAAATCGTAGCCCTGTAAAGTGTAAAAATTAATTAGAACTTCAAGTGGAATCAAATATATAAAATATTGCTAAAATGTATAAAACACAATTTAATTAGCGAAAGATAACAATAAATTAGCAAATCAATTAGAAGTGGCTAAGGGCTACTCTTCCAATCAGTGAACAGATAAGCCGCCAATTATAGCCGTAACGAAATTACTCAAGATGAAATACCAATTAACGTAACCGCTCCTCAGTAACGGTTTCGGTAATTTCCCTCGAGTAATGAATAAGCAATATGAGAGTTGAAATTAGTTAATGATATTAAATATTCCACTTTTCAAAATATCTATCTATAAAATGATATTATGTTTTAATATAAGTAGTATACGAAGGCTTATTTGGAATTGTAGAATTGAACTTGTAAGCTCCACGCACCATCAAAGAACCTTTCTTGTATACAAGTACGTGGCGACAAAGCCTGCTTACTCAATAGCTTAGTTTTCCGACTAGTAATATCACTAGTATTTCTTTGAATTAAATGATTTAATTTTATAAATGGCAAATTGTTAACATTCTATAAGAAAAACAATTCATCTCTTTATTTTTTTATTTTTTTGCCTATAAATATATCCAATAAGTTATTCTCTTTATTTTTCTAAAATTAAAAACTAAGTACTAGGATACAAATAATAATAAAAAGGTCCTCAGTAAGGAGTTATCAAAGTTGTGACATTATATCGATATTGTTAAAATACATAAATCATGTGTAACAAAATTAATAAACTAATAATTACACATTGAATTAATATGTTGTTTATTTTGTTTTTCAATTGATCATGTATACATAGGGCTTAAAAAATTTATAGGATGACCTATCATCCATCACGACCTCATTCCAATCTCCTACAACGGACAGGACAGAATAAGGTGCTTCTCCGGATCGAACTGTTAAAAAGAGGGAGGCTTGACGTGACTTAATTTTAATCACGTGACTAGAATAAATATCTTCATTAATCTTTTTCTGGCTACCTAATGTTTGTTTTCCGGACGGTATCGACCCTGCGCTGCATTATACCCATCAGTTCACCCCCTCCCCTCCCTGGGAAATGCTTTGTATCCGACTTAATCTCCCCCGTCTTCTAAATAGTTCTTTTAATTACCTCCAATAAATAGCAAAGGCTCTTCGAGAAATAAAAAAACAGCAGGTCTTCGGATCAGTTTAAATTTAAGTTAATTTACTAGATAAGGAACATAAAAGCTTGCCAATTTCTTTTATCTACTTATTAGAACCAATTTATTATTATTTGAATCCTAGTGCTTAGTTTTTAATTAAAAAAAATAAAGAGATGAATTGTTTTTATTATAGAATATTAACAATTTTCCATATACAAAATTAAATTATTCAATTCATAGAAATACTGGCGCTAGCGCTATTGCTGGTGGGAAAACTAAGCAATTGAATAAGCAGGCTTTGTGTTCCTTTGATCTCTGACGACTATTTCGAGATTGTCGCCACGTACTCGCCAGAGTGGAAGTGTCAAGATTCATTTCCCGTAGTCACCAACGTATAAATAGTAACCGATCCAGGTGGGAATCGAATCAACAATGTGCCAATTATTGTCTCAATTTTACATTCTGTGATAAATATCTATTTCATTTAAATATCCCAACAGTTTCCTATTTCTTTTTCCTCATCTTGCAGAATTTATTTCATTTCCGTTACCATTTGTATATGTTTCCTTATAGCAGTGTACCTACTACACTCTAACAGCACATGCTTCACTGTTCTGGATACTTGGCAATGTGTGCAAGTTGGAGGTAATTATTTAAATCCTCGCAGGAGGTATCCATGAGAAAATTCACAATAACCGATTCATAGACAACATAGTATCACTTCTTCTCGTCTTGAATTGAGGTTTGAAGAGTTGCATTTTATACATTTCATTTTTATGTATTTAAGTTTTGCCGAACTCATTTTCCATGCACTCTTCCATTTATTTTCAAAAAAAGATGACGCAAGTCGGTGAGTCCAATCTTCTGGGGGAATGGTCTCAATTATTGTGGCTTGTGGAGTTTCTTGGCGACGAGCGGAATTGGCAGCAGCTTCGGATCTCTCATCATCCCAGATACCACAACGTGAGGGTACACATATAAGGACCATATTTTTATTTTATTTCCTTGGTTCACCTTCATGAATTAATTAAAATTAAACAGACAAAAAAAGGTGAAATGAAACAATATAAACCCAGCCCGTACCTTTATTATTCTAAAGCACCTAGAAAACTCCTAATAACCTTAAAAAACCAAGTCAAAGCCAAAGAAAATCGCAGCTCTTCTCTCTATACTGCCAGCGGAAGCTGAGTGAGGGCACTATGATATTACTTTTGATGAATAAAAATCAATTATTTTTTATATTTATATAAATTAGGCCAATTAACACCAAACATTTTATTGATACGCTATTTAATTCGACGTTTCGACCATATTAAGGGTCATTTTCAAGTACGTTGGGTTTACATTACCATCTATTAAGTCAATAAAGGCACGTTTAAAAGGTTTCCATTGGTCCGTATTGCGTTGATATATTCCTGGGCCACGAGGTGGCCTCCCAGTTGTTATATTTCTTCAGTTCATTCGTCCTAATTTTGGTGTCTTGAGGTTTTATATTTATATAAATTAGGCCAATTATCACCAAACATTTTATTGATACGTTATTTAATTCGACGTTTCGACCATACTAAGGGTCATTTTAAGGGTGATAATTGGCCTAACATATATAAATATAAAACCTCAAGACACCAAAATTAGGATAAATGAACTGAACAATTATGTTTTGTTTAAAACATAACTACTATTAATTATCAAATCTACTTTTATTATGCTTGGTTAACAAACTTTTTACAGGTATGTTTCAAAAACAGTGTAATTTTTAATTTATTTTAAAGTAAAACATTTTGAACAAACGGTGCGTCTGATTTTATTTTCTATATAGTAGATATATATTACCATGTAATATATAGTAAGGGTAAATATTGCAATCGTGAAATTTTTTGAATCTGAGTTTTCAACGGAAATACACCTTTTGGGATAATCTGAGTCCAAATAACCAAGTCCCGAAAAATGGTGTGTGTGTCTGTGTGTATGTTAGCAGTCTAGCTCAAAAACGAAAACTCGTACGTAACTGATATTACGTATTTAAGATAGGTATATGCGTTAGATGTGACAGAAACTTTTTCCTTAAAATCGGCTGACCGGAAGTGCCACTTATACTTCGACGCTGAAACACATTTTTACAATTTTAACGATTAGTTAAATAAATAAAAATAATAAATACATATATTGTTCAAATTACTCAGTGAAGTCAGGAAAACGTTTGAAACAAACTGAGCTGAAAATACTAAAAACAACAATTTCTTAAATGGAAGTGGACAAATTCAATTTAAAACTATTCAAACATTAAAACATAATATAAAAAAAATGTCTACCAGTTTAAGAGATAATTGAGGCGCCGACACACATGATAAGTATGGCCAAAAATTCTTATTGTTTTTTTGATAAGTTGACTGATCTGTTGAACAACAGGTTCTGAAAGTTCGATCCGATAACTGTAACAACCTAACCTTGGGCGGATAAAAACAATGAAACAAAATAAACTCTCTTTCCTAATTTCAGTAAATATATATATATATATATATTATGGACCCAATTGTAATGTAATTCCGTAGAAATGGACCAACATGCGATCCACAGCATAGCTCCATTTCCCCCATATATTGTTCTTTAATTAAACATTGGCGTTATTTATGTTGAAGCGAACGACAGTGTAATTGCGGTTGCAGATGTGACAGAGGAGATATAATCGACTAGGTTGCTGCTTCGGCAAATTGCTGCAACTTCGTGTCTGGCCCAAGTACCGCCCGGAGCAAGCATTCCGTCCAGCTGTGCAGTAATTGATTGAGAGTAACGGAACGTATATAATTCAGCCTTTATTAGCAGTTACATCATTTTAAACGAACCGCCATCGAAAAGAGCATTAAACACTCGAGTTTCCACCAACACGATTTTCTCGATCACAGTATATTAGAATTATCCCAGACATAACTGGAGTTTTATCAGTTTGAAACACCTTAGATAAGTTGTAATATTAAGAGGTGACTTGAGAAGCATTATCGTGCTTTTGGAATAAAACTTTTTGTTGTATAGCTTGAAAATTCATTTTCAATAAATTTTCCATACGACGTAAGTGAACTTGAGCATCCAAAGCCTGTAACGAGCACACCCACTCATATATAGTGGAAGACTGGCTATTAAACGATTTGGTAATTGGTCAGTACTCAGTTGGGTTTATAGAAGATCATGGTAACAAAAAAAAATAAGGTGTGTACTTTAGACCACACGATAGAAGTGAAAACATGAACAAGGCGAGATTAATAATATGAAATATAAATTATAAATAATGGCTCATTATAAAGAGGATGAAATGATGAACATCTCCCTCGCTAACATCATACAGGTGAAATTTTTAGTTTCTGAGGTATTTTAATCCATATCTTCAATAAAACTCGTTATCGCTTGGTTTTCGAAACTATTTTGCCCTTTTCGCTTATCAAACACTTCATCGGATTAAGATACAATTTTGAATAATTGTCCATTACATGGAGGATGAAATACTGAACTACTCCCTCGCTTTCAATATGCAGGTCCAATTTATAGTATTTGACATATTTTAATCCATTCCCACATATATCATTACAGTAAGGCTCGAAATCGGTTTTGTACCAAATATAAACTCCAGTCATGCTCTAATACCATGAATGGGGTACTGTTGGATTCAGAATTTCACGGGGGTTAGCTAATCGTACTCTCCGCTTTTGTTTTTCTTTCTAAATTAAATAAAGTTGATACAAACATTTTGCTAGGGACAACTCGGGCTTTAAAGATTTTAATACGTAAAGCAAGACCCTGATAGTTCCGGGCCTATCGGAACTATCGGGCCCTGCGTTCTTAAGCCCGAAAATGTACTATTTTCGAGATAATGCTAGGCAAAGGGTTCGCATTCACATAACCTTACGTTAGTTGTAGTACTGTCGTGGAATACATGTCTCATTTCGTCGACTTGAGGCCCCTACGACCGAGACGAGAGAGCTTATATTATTTATCGAAGGTGTTCTTTGTCGGTAAGCCACATCATCGTTAATTCTTCACCAAATCCCAAGATCGAGCCACCGATTTTACAGGTTTCCTTCTCCTTCAGGCAGGTAAAATAGTCCAATCACCCCGATAATTCAGGCAAAAAAGTTATGAAACAAAAGAACCTATATTTGCGAATAACTCGAAAATTACACACTTTTCCCTAAGTTATGCCCATGATTATATATAATATTACTAAATTCCCTACAAATAAAATTTAAAAAAAAAAATCGTTGAAATCGGAACATTTTTAGCAGCTTATTGAAATTTGTAAAAATTTTGGTTCCAAGCAGTAATGAATTTTTAAATTAATTTTTGTTTCCTTTGTCGATTATATTTATCGTGAAAGTAAAAATCCATTTCTTTCATGATATGTTTTGTTTTCTTGTCAATTTATTATTTGATACTGAAAAATAAACTGTGCGAATTTTCGCACGGGCCTATTAGTATGCAAAAATACTCCAATTAATCCACTCCAGCCGACTTTACCCGAGCGTTTCATATCGGAGATCTGACGGAAAAATCTTTCATGTTCCACAGCAAATTTCTTTGTATATCAACTACGTTTGATATTAAGAACGTTACCTGATAATGTTTACTATATTTTGTTTAGTTCCAATCGATAATTAAAAAGGAGAAAAAGATCCGCATACGTAGAGAAGAGGATAAATTGGCGAAAATTTGTTTTCATTTCTTCTTTTTTTTCCCCTTGCTACCCTCAGAAGCTACTCGAAGCTTTCACATTTACAAGCCTTAACTTCAATGACGTACACGCGTAGTAGAAAAAAAAAAGAAGAGAAATTTATGTAAATGCATGTTACAACAAAGGCTTCATTTCAGGTACAGAATATAATTAGGTCAGGCAACAGAAAGAGATTTTTTTTCAGCAAAATACTCGTCCACTTCTCTGTGCTCTATTTAGCAACGACCAACAGTATACATGTTATAAAGCCCTATGTTGGAATACAAAGTACGTTTCCAATTTACATTTTCCAATTCCACTGAAATATGTATATTTTTATTCAACTGAGAAAAAAAATATATATTCCTTCTTTTAAGAATTATACAATAAATAATAAATACAGCACAGTATTAATATAATGCCAGCGATCCCAATAAATATTTAACATACGCCTCTAAAAATAAATTCAAGTAGATTAATTTCCAAAATTGGCTAAAAGTCTGGCAAAATAAGAAAACAATAAAATAGAAGGGAAATGAGATCTTCTGCAAAATCCATTTACTAACACTAAATTATTTATTGATAACTCATATTAAATTTAACAATAATCGATAGCCAGGAACAATAATTTTCAAATTAAACATTAAATGTTGCTCTACCGTTTCGAAAAGTTTTAAAAGAATGAGATCTTTATCCAGACATCATGCTTCTGATTCTAACAGAAACTAATAACTAGAAAAGAAATATTTTTGACATCTTGTTTTACAAATTACATACCCACAACTTTAAAGCTAACTGTTAAATATATTGTTGACATAAATATGTTAAGGATATCATGCCCTTGGGCAATAAAAGGAAATTTATTCAAGAAATTCCTGGGGGGTAGGAAAAAAAAAAAAAAAAAAAAAAAAAAAAAAAAAAAAAAAGTTAAGGATATCAACAATACATAATTTCATTTTTATCTTTTTTAAATTTAATCTGGTAATATAACAGTAATTTTACTTTAATTCTTAAGTAATTATTCACTTAATTATATCAATTTCAACCTATTAAAACTCGAGAAATTGAGATTTACAGACCTCCAAAGTCTGTTCTAACTTTGTGGGTATAACCATTCTGAAGAATGGCACCCGAAGAAGAAGTCCTAACCATGAACGTTGAAAACTCAAAACCTAAAGAAGTCACAACAAGAAAATCTTTTGCCTCAATTGCAAAATCAACCTTGACTCCAAAGAAAGACCAGGGTATTGTATTCACTGCAATTGAAAAAACTTCCATCTTGAAATATATCGTAGGAGTTGGAGAACTGATAGGCCCAGGTAATATAATTTTTTCTTCTAAGATCTCTAATAACCGAATCGTTTTGTTTCTGTCAAACAAACAGCATGTATTAGACTTCCTTCAAGTACACAAGGGTATTACAGTCGATGGTAATTTCATTCCAGCACGCCCCCTTATTGTACAATCAAAAAGAATTGTCATATCCAATGTCCCTCCATATCTCCCCAGTATTCTAATAGAAAATAAGTTAAAAGAGATAGGAATCAAGCTATACTCGGCTGTAAATTACCTTCGCGCAGGGATCAAAATACCCGGGTATGAGCATATCCTCAGCTCCAGAAGACACACATTTGCACAACCGGATACACTACCTACTTTACCTGCTAACTTTCTCGTGGAATTCGAAGGAGATACCTATAGGTTGTTCCTAGATGGTGACGAAGTTAGATGCTTTTCTTGCCACGAAGAGGGACATATAAGCAAAAATTGTCCACTCAGCGAAGTTAAAAATCCCGATGAGGCCAATAACTTGGCCGTTTTGCCGTCAGCCGTTAACAGTTTGGTTGAAGCCCACGAAGAGCTGATGGAGGACAGGGGAGAAAACACTTCGTTTACCACAAATGACAATAATACAAATATCTCTCAGCATCTCGATTTTACAATCCTGAGTAAAGATGGCCCTGTAGCAAACCCATGCCCTGCTAAATCGGAAGATTCACAACACAGTGCAACAATCCAAAATACACAACAAAGTAACACTAAAAATAAAACTAACCTAAGAACAGTAATCACAGAACATATGTCTGCTACTCCAACTGAGATTCCTTTCAGTATAACCTCATTAAAAACAGGCAAACTAAAAAATAAACAAACCGAGAGTATAAAACAAGAAAAAATATTGAACAAAAGTAATAAAATAACGAAAACATTAGTTCCTATGGCAAAACGAAAAAACAACAATCAAACAATGAAGGAAATGTTAGAACCAATTCGTATTTTAGTCACAAATGACCACAAATATCCCTTAGCTTACTCAAAATTATGCCTCTTTCTTGAGATGGCTCATAATGAAAAAGCCAGTAACATCAAACAACTTGCCACACAGTTTACAAAAAATATCGATGGATTGAAAACTATGCTGACTGATGTAAGGCACAAGTTAGCCAACAGAGGAATGAAGATTAGAGTATCAAAAATTATTAAAGAACTAAGTGGTACTGTTTCTAATCCCAACACAGAACTATTTTCAGACTCTGACGATTCAACGCTTTCTAGTGTTGATCTTCAGGCCAAAAAATAAAAAAATGTTTAACTCCATGGAGCAAATAGTTCAGTGGAATTGTAATGGGTTATTTCGCCATTTAGAATTTTTTCAGAAATTAATGAATGAAGAAACTCCACTGTGCTGTTGCATACAAGAAACCCACTTGAATGAAAAACATGTCTTAAATGTCAAAGGATATCGAGCCTACAGAAGGGATAGACAAGGAGCAGGGAGATCTTGGGGTGGTGTTTTAACCCTTGTGAGGGCTGACTTATTCTCCGAGGAATTGAATTTAGACACACATATAGAAACAGTTGCAACAGTAATCAAAGGAGCTGAACCCCTGACAATTTGTAACATTTACATACCATCCGCTGTCGATTTCTCAAAGGATGACATTGAACACATTGTTAATCAACTACCAAGGCCGTATATTCTTTTGGGGGATTTTAACGCAAATAGTTTTCTTTGGGGCTCCCCACTACCAGACATTGGACATAGAGGACACAGCGTTATTAAATTTTTAGAATTTAGCAGCACTGCTACTCTTCTTAATACCGGTTCATTTACACACTTCGGCTCAGGAAGTAATAGTCTCTCTGCCATTGACTTAAGCATCGTGGACGTCAGATTGGCTCCCAAATGCATCTGGAGAACTAAAACCCACTTATATGGAAGCGACCATTTCCCCATCGTTATACAGGTTAATGGGCCGTCTCTTCCACAAAATATAAAGCGACACTGGAAGTATGAGCCAGCTGATTGGGAATCTTTTCAGAAATCAATTATATTGGCCAAGGATAATCTAGAAAGAACAGCTAATAACATAGATCTTCAGGTAGCGAATTTGAATAATATTATTCTGCAAGCAGCCTACGACAACATTCCAATCACAAGTAATGGTCTCCTTAAGAAAAGAGTTCCATGGTGGAACGAAAGATGTCAGGAAGCAGTGAAAACAAAAAAGCGGGCTTTCAACAGGTACAAAAGAAGTAGGAGTTTCAATGACGCAGTTGAATTTAAGAGACTTCGAGCAATTGCAAATAGAACTATTAAAGATAGTAAGAAGTCATCGTGGAGAGAATTCGTTTCCTCTATTAACTGTGAAACACCAGTTACAGAAGTATGGAACAAAATTAGATCTATTCGTCGAATTAACAAAAAAAAACCCAATATCAGGGATAGATGTAGCAGGGAATATAATAACAAATCCATCAGAGATAGCAGAGACATTGGCACAACAATTTTGTAAACCATTGATTAGTTGCCTCAATAATAAGGAAACAGCGGACATTGCAAACCAAGGAGTAATGCCAAGGCTACAAGTGCCAAGTTCTAATGTTTGCTATGATGAACCTTTCACATTGAAAGAAATGGAAATGGTAATTAAAAAATGTCGTGGAAACTCAGCAACAGGTATAGACGAAATTTCTAACGAAATGATAAAACACTTACCAGATGAAGGTAGATTATACTTACTTCAAATATACAACGAGATCTGGGATGCTGGTGAACTCCCTAAGCTATGGAAAACCTCAATTATCACTCCGGTCCCAAAAAAAGATATTCCAACCCACCCAAATGACTTTCGTCCTATTTCATTACTCTCGTGCCTCTCTAAATTACAGGAAAAAATGGTAAACAATAGACTTGTTGATTACATGGAACGAAACAAACTATTTACCCCCCACCAATTTGGTTTCAGAGAAGGACATTCCACAACTGATGCACTTTTGTTAATGCAACATGAAGCAGACGAAGCATTCTCTCAAAAAGAACATTTGGTTGCTGTCTTTTTGGACCTGGAAAAGGCTTATGATACCATGTTAAGAGGCCGCGTAATGCAAATCTTAGATAATTATGGTGTTCAGGGAAAATTGAAGGCATACATTGAGAACTTTCTTAAAGAAAGAAAATATCAAGTCAGAGTTGGGTCCTCCTTGTCGTCAATCCACGTTTCTCAAAATGGCACGCCCCAAGGTTCACCTCTAAGTGTAACTCTGTTTTTGATTGCTATGAATGATCTACCACCGAATTTCAAATGGCCTATTAAAATCATAATGTTTGCCGACGATGTATTATTATTAGTTCGCAGCAAATCTCTCTATTTTATTGAGTGGAAACTACAGAAAGCACTGAGAAAAGCAGAAAAATGGGCACGAAATAGCGGTTTTAATTTTTCGATAAATAAAACAAAGGCCATGCATATATGCAGAATTAGAGGATGCTCTACGAATCCTAAACTAAAATTAGGGATGGCCGACATCTTGTTTGAAGATCACCAAAAATACCTAGGAATCCATCTAGATAAAAGCTTAAAGTGGACTGCCCACATTAAAGGTCTTAAACAAGAATGTTTAAAAAGACTTGGCCTCCTAAAGTGTCTTTCGCATTCTAGTTGGGGAGCTGACAGAAGCAGTCTATTAAAGGTATACAAAGCGATGATCCGAAGCAAAATAGATTATGGAGCATGTGTATATGGAACCTCAAAAAGAAGTATTTTAAAAATTCTTGACCCAATCCATAATGCTGCCTTGAGGATATGCTCAGGAGCTTATAGAACATCGCCAATTGAGAGTCTATAAGCAGAATGCGCCGAACCATCCCTCGAGACAAGAAGAGCATTTATGATTGCAAAATATGGGGCCAAAATAATGTCACTTCCACGACATCCCTTACGAGACATCATATTAGATCCAGAAACAGTTTCAATCAATAGCAGTTTTAAGCGAAATATAATCCAAACAACGTTAGCATTCAATATGAACCTAAATTGCATCCAAAAGCTCCCAGATAAAAATTTTCCAAGGTGGAATCCTCCGAATATTCCTACAGAAAAATATATGTCCCACATCTCAAAAAAAACTCTAATTTCGGATGAAAAAAAATCTTATTTTCTAGAATTATTAAATAAATACTGCAATTACAAAATATTGTACACAGATGCATCAAAAGCCGAAAACCAAGTGGGATTTTCAGTCGTTACAGACAGTGAAGAATTCCTGTACAAACTTTCAGGAGAATGTTCTATTTTTACGGGAGAAGCCACGGCCATAAAAGAAGCACTCTTACACATCCGCAGCAACCACTTCAAAAACCATGCTATCGTAACCGATTCAATGTCCGTAATAGAAGCCATAGAACAATTAACGAACCAGCATCCTGTTATAACAGACATTTTTAACATATATGGTGAACTAAAGGAAGAAAATAAAAACATAGTCCTTATCTGGGCACCATCACACTGTGGTATCCTGGGTAACGAGAGAGCCGATGCTGCTGCCAACTCTGCCCGGCGTCAAGGAACTGCACAAACCACAATAATTGATGCTATTCCTCGAGAAGATTGGACACACCAACTTGCCTGCTCCTTTCAAAATAAATGGAACGTTGAATGGGAGATGAGTTCGGCAAAACTTCAGGAAATAAAAACAACATGTATCAAATGGAACACATCAAACAGAAAGTCTAGAAGAGAAGAAGTGATACTATGTCGCCTAAGAATTGGCCACTGTGAGTTTTCCCATGGATACCTCCTGCGAGGATTAGAAGCTCCAACTTGCACACATTGCCTAGTACCCAGAACAGTAAAACATTTACTATTAGAATGTAGAAGGTACACCAATATAAGGAAAAAATTTCAAATGGGAACGGAAATGAAAACAATTCTGCAAGATGAAGAGAATGAAATAGAAAAATTGTTCAAATATCTAAAGAATATTCACTATTATCAACGAATATAAAATGGAAACATTAAGCCAATGACCCTTAGGGGTAGAGGCTAAATAAACAAATAAAAAAAAAAAAAAACAGTAATTTTGATCTTCTGGTTTGATATTATTTAGGCAATTTTACATATAATTACAAATCTGTTGATGGATAAACAATTAAAATGATTTTTTTATTTAAATAATTATTATTTTGTTATTCAATAATTTTATGTTTGGACTTTTCAACTGATTGAATTTTAATTTCATTTTTTTAACTTCTACTTATCTTTGACTAGTTAAAATTTGAAATATACAAAAGAACGAACAAATAAAAGCGAAACCACCTCTTAATGATTATTTGTATTAATTGTTATGCATCACAGAGAGATAGAAGTACTTTTTATCTCTTACTTTAATTTATAAGGTATCACTTATAAAAAGCTTTTTAAAAGAGTACAATGACAGATTTAAGCTATAGATTTACCAAATTGAGGATATCATAGGATATTGAGGATATCAACATTCTGTAAAGAGCCGCTTATCAGGATTTTATCTGCCAACAAATAGACGATTCCCTCAAATTCAAGTTTTTTTTAACAACTTCATTTTTCATATTATCTCCGTTGCTATCATTCTTGTTTTGTTTTGTTTTTTGTTTTTTAACCTTATGAACTCAGGACTTGCAGTGAAGGAAATAAAAGGAATATCTTGGAATAAATATATTGATTAAACGTGAATAACAGAAAAGTTTCATATTTTGTTTAGGTACGAAATATTAAAATCATCAGTATTCTTTTGTGTATGAAAAATGCCTACGAACATTTGAATGTAAAATTACATAGAAATTTACTTTATTCAATGATAAATACAGAAATATTAATTACATATTTCTGTTGTAAATGAAAAGATTTATAATTTACATATGTTACGTCCACTGTCTTATTTATTTGTTATCAATGCATGTTATGGACCTTAAAATTAATGTATCGTCCTTTTTATGGATAGTTGGTGACCTAAAAAGTGGCCTAGTAAAATTTCAAAGTTCGTTTAAACTCTCGTAGTAGAATATGAAAGAGGGAGGTTTGGGCGAGCAGTCCTTCAGTCTCATCAGCTGACAAATATCATTACATTATTTTTAGTCCAAAGCAAAGTCTGCGTTATTGCTTAATACTGTTATTGATAATTCAGTTAATTATCCTTATTTTTCACTTGATTAATTTAAGTCCTATCATTTGATGTTGGGTACAATTGCATTTAAAAATGGCTTTGATCAATTCTTTGAAATACATGAATAACGCTTCAATAGTCTGTGAAATACCCTTCCCGGTATCCCGCCGATACATTTTTTTTTCCATTTGTAGCAATTTTTGTATTATTTCAAAAAAATCATCAAATTTTGCCCAGCTTTGCGCTAAGTACATTTTTTTTTAATCTTATGAAAACATTATGAATTATAATAAAATTAATAAACGTTTGAAAGACAGCGTTAGCGCTGTTTACATAAAAAAAATAAACTTTGAGAGCTTTGGAAAAATGCTCAGAAAATTATTTTATTTTTTTTAGAAGAAATTTGTCATGGCTGAAGCATATTTTCTAGACCTGATGAAAATTGATAACAATTACTAGTATTTTCGAGGTTTCGAGAGAACATTGAGGCCGAATAATGTTTTTGTTCTCTTCGAAAAACTAATGAGCGGAAAGTAAAGGATATGATATGGTAGGAGTTCCCAGTAGGGTCCTGCATGACGCAAGATGCTTCAACGAAATTTTGAGGGGGCACATTTTTTCGGGATTATGGATTTTTGAAGAGTTCAAATATTTTCTGACTGTGGACATAAAAGGGAAATTTAAATTAAACTCAGGAATTAGTTGAGAATTCACTCAGAAAATGAACTGTCTAATGATGATGATTATAAGGTTGAGGAAATAGGTTAAATAAGTTTTAATATTTTAATATTGTTATTCTTTTAAGTAATATTATTGTTAGTTTTTTTTTATTAATTCTCAGAAATTATGATTTTCATTTTTTTAAATTAAATTTTAGCTACAAATTCAAGTTATGATGACTTAATTACTTCTATAAATGTTTTATTTGTAATGAATACGTGATTTCCGATCGAAAATTATTCTTAATGAATTTTATCCTCCTAGATCAGATATCGGCCCCACTGTGCGTCGGCTGTAGATATTAAAAACCTCGTAACTTCATCGGTCTTTTTGAACCACATAACTTCAGTTCCTGAGCTCTAAATACAAAGAGAGATTTGAAAGTACATTTATATATTTAATCTATAACTGTTACATGTCTGTAACAATTCTAAGACGTGAATATGGTCATAAACGTCGCTATATGTTAAAATTTGATAAAGTAGAATAAAGTTTGAACTAAAAGGGTTTGAAGTGTTCCTCGAAATAAAAATTTTATATTGACAATAAATTAGCAATAAGTAAGAAAATGATGCAATTAATTACGATTTAAGAAATTGAATAAGAAATGATAAATAAATTATTTCTTATGGAGTCGAAATATTCCATTAGAAATTTGTATATAAAATCATAAAAAGTTCTCGAGAAAAGAATATGACAGATCAGATAATATAAATTTTTCAGTTAAGGAGTCTCTAACTTTTAAAAAATTGTACAGTTATAATTTATTATTTTGCATAGTACTACTTAACAAAACAAACTACAGTAAACGTTTTAATATCATGTATAGTACTACAGATAAATCTGTTGTGTTTAAAAATATCTGTTTGTTTTCATTTTTTTTAATTGATTTTAACCAAAAAATCAATCATTTTGTGCCTAAGATTATTTTCAACTCATTATTTTCTGTAAAAAAATATATAACTCATTTGGAGAGAATGTAAAGTAATTTTAATAATAAAAGTTTTTTTTTCATAAATTACACATCTTTATCACTTTTTTCTGCAATAATAGTTAGCAACAAAAATAAATATTAAAGTTCATGAGATATTTTAACTAAAGTAATTCAACTTCATATTCGATATTCACGTCTCTGATCGCTAATAGTGTTTTAAAGTAATGACAGTAAGTCAAAATAATTTAGGCTGAGGGAGATTTTAAATCTTAAATTGTTTTTAAACTTATTTTTGTGTAGACTTGTCCTATATAGTTTATGAGAGCCGTTTACAAGTCGACCAGGTTAAATAAACTGCAGTTGTTCTAGGTCTCCAGTTACTGTATGTTTGATGTAGAAAGTTTATGGGTTCTTTGCAATAAACGCAAATATTACAGCAGATGTAAAACCAACTGCTTCACCAAACAAATTCATTTCAAGTCAAATCTTCAAAGCAAAAAACCGAATCTTGTCACAATTTTAATAACGAATAAGATTTTCACATTCAAAAATTAAATTTTCTATTTCTGGTTCAGCCACTTAATAATTAATAACGTATTAATAATGAAATTGCAATTTTTGAAGTTAAAACTTATTTAGTGTGAATGAGATTGAGCCGTCAGAACTCCGATGTGTAACGCTCGTGCAAAGTCGGCCGGAATCGACTAATTGAAATATTTTCGCATATGGATTAAAATATTTCAAATATTAAAAATTGGACCTACATATTGTTAACGAGGGAAATGTTTATCATTTCATCCTCTTTGTAATGAGCTACTATTTATAGTTTATATTTATTTATCACTAAAAAAACTTATTTTAATAAAATAGTTCTCCGTTTGTAATTATTTTCTACCATCTTAGGATGCGTCGTGCTCTTTATCAAAAATAGTTGAAATGTCTTTTGAACAACAATATGATTTATTTCACAGTTCTTCAATATATTGGCTTGTGCTTAAAGAAACAATATGTATTGCAATGTAGAGGTAAAAAGTAGCATTTTGAACAAATAACTGATTTACTTCAAAATCAATGTTACATTCTTGCCTCAAACTCTTTATATGAATGCAATATAAAAATGATAATGGTAATGATAATTTTAAATGGGCATAAATATTAATAAGATAATAGTAAACAAGAGTATTTGCTTTTAGTTCATAAAACAATTTATTATTTATTTATTTAATAATTATGAATTGATTATCTACATTATTAAAAGCAAGATTATTTTCAATAAGATCAACCTTGGATCGACTCTTAGGGTCGGAGATCGTTATAAAAGTGGCTACCAGAAACCGATGGTTTTGAAAGGAAAATCTATATATAACGTTTATATTACCTAATAAGTATTTAGTAACGATTGATCAAGAAACGGTACATGTTTATTAGATTTAAGTTGATAACGGATAACACTGAGCATTTTGTACTTACTTACGGATCACTGAGGGCAAAGCTGTTGAAGGAGACTGGACTCCATGTCCATGTCCTAACGCAGCGAGATCTTCCTCACCTAAATTCTATAGAGAAGTACCAGTACTCCAAAACGTTCAACTACCTGTTGAAAGTAATCGTAGAACCGACACACATTTCTCTAGGAAGAAGAGGAGAAGCTGCAACTTGGAGGCCTTCGGATTTAAGAAAGAGCTTGAAATGAAAAAAAAAATTTTATCTTTAAAAAATTAAGATATCTTCGAAATTTTTACTGTCGATAGTTTTGCAGTTGTTTTGTAACTAGAACTTTTTTCTCTTGCAACTTTTGAAGTATAGGTTTTACAGAACTTTTATTTTTAAATAATAAGTTTATTTAAAAGTTCTATCGATCTCGCTAAAAAAAAAAAATTACTTTTATTTAGAGCTACTCAAACAAAAGTCTTATTAGAGTCATGTATAATTCATTTAAGACAAATTATAGCTCTTATCTGTTTATTTTTCATTTAACTGATTTTTTTTAAGAACTTGAATAAATAAAAGTTAAACTTTTACCATAACTTTGGAATTTTATTACGAAATAGTTTCTTAGAACTTATATTTTTAAAACTTTTTCCCTAAAAAGGTTTCACAGAAACTGTTAAAATGAAACTTTTTAAAGAATTTCAATCCCTGATTGATAACAAGATAGACAACAAGACTGTGCACAGATAAGAAAGAAAAATGTAACTATTTAAAAAGGCAACAGTACGTTCCTGTGAACTGTTACGCGTACACTGTTATTGCGAAAAATGGTAGGCAAAGATGGAAAGAAATCAAGTTGATTATGGTTTAATTTTATTAATTGATGGTCGTTTCTTGACATGATACAAAATATGCCGAAGCGTTCATAAAATGCTGTCCTGTTTAATTTTGAACGCACATTTAATTATAGATTACTTGAATATCGTGGATATACCACCGATACTTTAAGCCCGCAATGGAAACCTTTTTATCATTGAAATTCATTTCGGTTTTAATCTCCGAAACAAATCAGACGATCTCGGTAATGCGAACCGAACGAAGACGGATAGAAAAATTGTCAGGAAGGGACAGAAGGGATGACAAGCCCCCCGGCCGGTAATAAAAGCAGAAGGGAAATTAATTGTGAGTAATGATGGGCTAAAGCCGTCAACTTACAGAGGCTGTCGCTAAATTATTGACCATAACGCTCTTGTACGCTCCGGTCCCATCTGTTTCCCAGTCCTCTCTCTCCCTGCATCCTCTGCATATTTCTCTTATTTCAAAAATTAAAGTCGTTTCAATGTTTAATTTTGAAAATTCATATTTTTACTCCAAGCGATGTGATATTGCAAATAAATATGTCTACTGCAGGAATGTTGTCCACTCAGAGTAATTTATTGGATTATAGAATAGCTGTCCTATAGTAAACCAGGAATAAAAAAAAAACAACAACTAAGGTTTGTGCTTTAGACCACACGATAGAAGCGAAAACATATTAATATAAATTATAAAGAGGATGAAATGCTGTACATTTAGCTCGCTTAAATGATGCGATCATAGTATCATAATCTATGTAGACAACCACAAACTCTTCTACTCTATATTAATTTTATACATGCTGTATTGCTAAAGCAATTTTTTTTTTTGATACATTAAAAGTACCAATTATTTCCCTCGAAACCCCGACTGTATGGTATGCACAAGAATCATTTATTGATAATAAAAAAACAAAAACGAGGTGCTTTAGACCACACGATAGAAGTGAAAATATTAACAAGGTGAGATTAATATATGAAATATAAATTATAAATAATAGCTCACTACAAAGAGGATGAAACGATAAACATTTCCCTCGCTAACAATATGTAGATCCGATTTTTAGTATTTGTCAAAAACTATTCTAAACAAATACGCAGTACTTAAGGTATAGAGACAGCACTTGTTTCTTTAATTAATACATTAAGGCAACCAGCTACACCCAAAACATTTTTTTTCTAAATCATACAATTTTCGGGTTTATGTTTTTGACTTTTGAGTTATGTTAGTATTGTATAGAGGTTCTGAGATATTTTTATGTATTTTAAAGGTGTCAACCACAAGGGTCATTATCGTATGGGATATGTGGCGCCCAAACAGTACAAAGAAGACCTAAATGTATTTTAGGATTTTCAACAAATTCTATTACCTATTTCATTTTTTATAATTCCAATACTACGGTATTAATTTTTTAATACCAATAAGAATAGAAAAAATGGTGTAAATTTATCTCAAAGTTAATTAATGTAAAATTAATAATTCTAAATAATTTTAATTAGATAAGTCTTATTTCATATGGATCCCTGACAGAATATTATTTAGCGTTATCTACTAAGAAATAGTTAATTATTTGAAAAAATAAATCAAAGCTATCTTAAAACTATATTATAGTTTTTATTTTATTTTTAATTCTTCCTAATGATTTATTCAAGGATAAATGTTACTTTTGTAATTTGATAAATGTTTAGAGATAAGTAACTGGTAGAGTTGGCTTTTTCATTAATCTTCTGCACCCTTATCCGTAACCTCAATCTATGAAAGCTGAGATAAATTTCTTATTTTATAAAATAATTTATATATATATATATTATATATATATATATATATATATATATATCTAAACTCTAGTTTTCTTATATAACGTTATAAATTATAATATTATAATATACATACTTCGTAACAAAATAAGGAGGAATATCAACAATACTTTTGCTAAACATTTACAAATTCTCCTACTTCTTTCAACTCTTTTATTCTAGAGGATAATTTGTAATGGACGATACAGGTGAAGAGGTAATGGAGTTAGCAAAATTAAAAAATATTTATGTTACTTTAAAGAACATAGTGTTTTTATTTTATTATTCTTATCAGCTAATTCGAACGAACACTGTTGGCCATCTTAAGGCATACAAAATAATAATATATTTAAAAATGTTAATAATATAAAAATAATTTTAAAATTATTACTAACTATAATATAATAATAAAAAAATAATTCTATAAATAATATAATGAATTATTGCTTTATTAAATGTCAATAATAGTTAAAAAAATAATTTTAAAAACCAGTACCACTACAATCCATGAAGGGTCTTGGGTTCAGCACTTTGTAAGGAAATATTGTTACAATGCCAAAGATTGTGCAAGGAGGTGGTTTGACTGAGATCAGCACTCAACCCCAACTGAAAACCCATAAACCTCTAAAAAATAAACACATAAACAAATAATGATAAGTGTAACCAATATGAAAAGTATATATAAAGTAAAACTCCGCGTTAAGCTTGGGTTTTGGGAACAGCAAAACTTTCTAGCATCCAATCCTTTCAGTCCAAATCCCTTCGAACAATAATCGATGCTCTGCTCTATGTAACCAACAAAACCCTACCTCATGACCTTAATATCCCATTTGTCCTTGATATTATTCCTGAACATTTTTCTAAATTCCTTCGAAACCTTATAAATCATCCAAATTCCCTTGCACAATCCGTATCTAGTTCCACTCATCCCTAAAATCCTCCTCGAAGGTTGAAGCGGCAGTGACCCAGAAATCTTTTGTAGTATATATCTTGGAGTTCTGGGAATGGCCAGATTTTCCCCTCAAGACATGAGTGTATGTGGCTAAAGCGCTCTCGCTCAAACTCCACTGGTTTTAACACCAGTGACGCGGTTGGAAGAGTAGCGCAGGGATGTCTTGAAGTTCTGCTTTTCCTTCTATAGTTGGGGGAAGAAGCCTGGCTTGGGGTGCCCTGCCTGATTGTATACAGTTTATATAGGTATGACTGTGTTTTTATGTTTTTAATTTACTTATCTTTTTGGTTAATTTATTTTTTATTGTGCATAGTTGTTTATTAGTATTTAGTTATTATTTTACTTTGTACATACGTTAATTTTATGTTTTCTGTATATATGGTATGAATGTGTTCATATATCACTATAATTATTGTCCACGTGACAGATTATTATATTTCTAAATAAATAAAATAAAAAACTTCGGTTATATACGCTTATTCCATAAAACTGTTAAATACGTAGCCCAAATGGATAACATTCAAAATTTATCTGTAATGACAAACGTTTCTATCACTAATTGTTTTTCTTCTCGTTTTTTCTTGGCTAAATTTGTATGATGATCAATAATTTGTGTTTGCGGTGGCAGTTTTAATAACAACAATGCAACAGCAACAATAAAACAAATAAAAACAAGAGTGTAAAATTAACATTAAACATTACTGATATACTTAAAGATTTCTCACATATTAGGTTCAAATAATTTTTAATACACTTTATACCAATAAAATCGTGAATTTCAATAGCTTAAAATCTACCATAGACAACACAGAGAACTTTGCCCAAAAAAAAGTTTGTGTATTGGTCCAGTAGTTTCCGTGGATGGAACTGTTGCATTGTTTCGTAAAACATTAAACATTTTGGAGGAGCGATGTTCCGTCTTTAGCCAATCGGTTCTCAATTTCATTCCCCGCTAACCCACAGTGCTCTGAAAAGAACCACCTCTTGGTACTGCCCTCTTGAGTCTTGCAGTTCTTAAGCTAACATGTCTAGTGTACTCTTCCATTTATTTTTGAGGCATTCAAGAATGGATGCCGCGTCTGTAAGGAATAGAATCCATGAGAGTGAGGAGGCCCCCTTAAGACTCTTTAGGATCTTCTCTGTAGTCAGAATGGAGTTATGCTCGGCTCTATAGTTAGTTGAGACTAATCTAGTGGGGAGGGCTTATTGGAGAATGTGTTCGTTGGGGAATTCAATATAGATGCCTCCGCCTGTGTTTGAAATGTCATTTTACCCATCTGTGTATATGCTCGACCATTTAATGTTTGGATAGGCCGAGTTAATGTGCTCTAGAGTTGCAGGCTTTGGCTTCCAGAGTGTCTAGGTCATTTTCTTTCTTATGCCTGAGATCTATGTATTAATTTTTGGTCTGATCCGTAAGGTCCAAGGTGGGGACTCTTCAGCAAGTTTCACTGCTGCTTCGGTATTAATTTGGGGAAACGTATCGATTAGTTGAGTTGTTTTATATATATATATATATATATAACATGAGTTGTTAAATAAATATATATAGAACTTTGACGCTTTATCAGAGTGTGGTTTCTCTTTCCAACTCTCTCTGTTCGGGAATGGTTTGGAATACAGCCTGCTTTCACTCTTAAGTTAAGGAGTTTGATGTCTCTTCTGTCTCCCAGTTTGTGTGATTGCCGATAAACGCTTCCTTAATTGCCGCTCTCCTCTATGTCAGCGATATCTATTCCTCCAGACAGGCATACCCGATGGGCTGTGAATAGTGATCAATCAGGGCCCAGAAAGGGTGCGCCTTCTCTCTGGCTATGTGTAGGTAATTGAGACAAAGTGAGTGGTGGGGGGAGCTTTCTGGCTAGCTGGGGTTAATCCGTACATGAAATTTCGCATCTCTGATGATAACGCAGGGTTAATTAAATGAGACCCAAGGCTCTATAATAATAATAGACATAAATAGACCTAGAAAATGTATTATAAATTAATACAGGGACGTAAATCTGACAATACCAATTCACTTATGCACTTTTAAGAACCACATGGTAGCCAGAACTTCAATCTGAATGAGAAGACGTTTAATGCAGGCCTGAGTGAAGCGATGTTCCGCAACAGGTGATACCCTCGACCCTTCGCGTGTCTGAATGCTAAGAACAGTTGCTTTGAATGATATCGCCTTCCAATATTCCCTTCTCGACGACTTTTTTCCCTCAATAAACCCTTTCGAATCATATCTATCATTGTTCTGTATTCATAAAGCTGAACGGAACTTTATACCTTTGATTATACTTAAATCTTTAGTATCCTTTAATTCATTAAATTTTAACGATAATAAATTAATTTAATTAAATTAATAATAACCAAAATGTTTCCACGAGTTCTATTTTTGTTATTGTTTGTTTTTTTTCAGTGATCATATACTATATATATATATATATATATATATATATATATATATATATATAGTATATAACGACTACTGGAAGTATATAAGTTGGAAAGAGAAGTTTAAATTGGCCACCTCTCTTGTTAAAATGTTTTAAATCTCGAAAAACTTGTTAACAACAAAAACTCTTTTCGTTACCGAAATGAAAGGTGACAAGAACGGTTCTTTTATTCTCATATGTCTCTAAAGTAAAACTTTATTATAATTATACGCTTAAAATTATTTATATATCAGTAGTATATATATTATGAAAAGGAGAGGGGTAGCTCAGTGGTAGAATACTGAGTTTCCAATGCTAAAAATGGTTCGAATGCCGGTTCATGACAGAAAAAATATTTGTTCTGTTTCATTGGCCGTGGTACGACCCTGATCGGGAGACCCTCCTGGCACACACCTCCAGCCTCTATAAAGTGGGTACGCTTGATTAAATAATTAATTAAGGGAGAAAACCTGGTGGTTGAGCGTGATCTCGGTCAAATCACATCCTTACACAACTATTGACCAATAGGAAAATATGATAAGAAATCACTGATCACTGAAACGGTCCACACACAAACGGACAAAACAAGTACTCCTAACATGACAAAACCCCAACTTCATTACAAAAATCGATTAACATTACTAATATTGATAAACAAGCAGCAACATACTTCCCACACCCATTATTGAATAATAATTTATAATATATAAAACATGAGACTGTGTGCTTAGTTTTATCTTGTTTGTACATATTAATGTTATTATACATTTTTATGTTACTTATTCATTTTTATGACTTATACAGTTTGTTTTTTTACCTGTTGTATAAAAGATATTTCAGCGTAAAAAATAGCAATAACACCACTTCATTATAACATGTCTAATGTAATGTTGCCATAATCATTTAACCATTATTATGACTTATTGTGTTGTATATATATGTAAATAATATAACTTTTTATTTTTATTTTCATTTTATTATATATATATATATATATTTCGGTTGGCACTACAGACCATCAAGATCTTTGGCCGTGAGATGTGGTCTCCTTACAGACGTATGTTGTGGGAGCTCAGATAGCCTGGATGGGGTCACCCAACCTCAGGTTGCTACGAACCATGGTTACCATGGTGCAGCAGCAGGCCACCATAGCCGATCCATTTGGGGCCAATCTGGCAATGTCCTTCCCACCGACTCACTCGGGTTCAAGGGCAGTGTAAAATCGGTTTAAATCCTTGGATCATGACTGCTTGGATTCAGCAAGAGGACCTATATTTCTTTTCCCGAAACAGGCTATCCATGGACCGAACCTCGGGGGGTTACTAACATTCTGGTAGACCTCAACCCGATTCCCGATTAAGTACACGGGGTAGGGCCATCAGCCCTACGCTCGGTCAGTGTGAGTTGCATCCAGTAGCCTGGCGGGTCTCACATACCCGGGAGGGGGAGGGAGAGACTCGGGCAGCTTGGTTTTTTCCCTGGTGGACGTTCACCCAAATCGGGCGCGGTCACCCATGCAAGTACTAACCACGCTCGTTGTTGCTCAACTTTGATTACTTATTGCAAGCGCCTTAGCCCGTACGGCTAACCCAGCCCCCATATATATACATATATATATATATATATATATATATATATATATATATATATATGCCCATATATATACAAAAGGTCGAAAGACTAATTAACAGGGTTTGAAATCGGAAATAAAAATAAAATCTCATCAAAATTTTCATCTGGAATGTTAAAAAATCATTTGATATGTCATATTTTTATTATTATATGTTATAAAAACCATATCCTGACGATTATTTTTGAAAAAAAAAATTACTATTAACAATGATTATTTTTTACTCTAAACAATCAGCTTGGATGCCTGTATACTGTTAAAACTCCTAAAAAAAGCTGACCTTTAATACTGTTAATATAAAATGTCTGTAATGTTGAAATATAGAATTAAAATTTACGGAGTTACCATAGAGATAACTCAGAGCAAGAATTTGAATTGGTAAATTTTTGAAAAGTTAAACTTAATGCTGATGTAGGTTTAGTAAGGCGTTGATAATATTGATAAATTAGTTTTCAAAATACAGTGTTATTAAATAATAATTGTTTCATTATTATTTGAGTCCTTGAGTAGTCACAGAATGTAATATTGCTCAATAAAAAATTTAAGACAAAAAAATAATAATTTAAGTACCCAATTCTAAGTAACGTGTTACACCAATGACATTTTCAGTGTTTAATTTAAGTGAATCACATAGTGACAAACGCGTCATGTGCCCTTTCGACACTAAAATAGACAGTGATCTTTGAAATATTAAAATGTCGGAAGTCTTCATATCAAAGAAATAAATGTAGGTGTGTGTTAATGTATGTTTTAGTTTCCCCACTGCCTGAAATCAAGAAAAAAATAGTTTTAATTAACATTAATTATTATCAATGTTTTAATAAATTAAACGAACCATAGCAAAGATTTTAGGTATGAATTTAATTACCTTACTTATGATTAGGTATTATAACTATAATATAATTATAATTATAATGACTTATATAGTTAATTGATTATATATCTGAAAAATAAATGGATTCAATGTGGATAGTGTACGTATAAAATCTAATATTGATACATACATTTTTTATATATATATATATATATATATATATATATATATATATATATATATATATAGTCATCTCCTTGCATAGATATAGCTCAGATATATATATATATATATATATATAGTTGGGTAGTTAATTGTAAATTATTTTCCACTCCCTTTAAGTATTCGTATACGCTATCCTATACATAAGCATTTTGTCAACTAATAATTCCTCCCTTCCCACAAGAAGCTTCCTGAAATGCAGTAGAATTCCAAACACGCCAGTCCAATCCAGATTCCTTGAATTTCTCATGCCTTTGTCCAACAAGTAAATAAATGCATCTATTTCCATACAACAGGTTATCTAGGCAGAAAGCATACTGTAGTTCATGCAAATGCAATAAACTGGAATTAGATTCGTCTAAGAGGTCAATGAACACAAGCACATGTGTATTTATATTTTCTCGGTTATTCTCTTGAACCTCAATCAATAATTATACAACTATGTTCGAAGCGTCATAATAATATAGCAATTTAAACATTAAAAACCTTTTACTAAAGCTGATACTGTGGCATAGATCCGTTTAAATATAACAGGAAGATCGCAAGAACATCTGTAGTCCAATGGACTGTTTAAAACTAATTTAAATAATAGCTGAGAAAGATAATCATATCTCATGACAAATTATTTAAGATCTTATAGTGTTATCTTTCACTGGATTAAAGGTCGCACTATTAACACTTGGATCGGTTTAAATAAGATTCTTTAACTTTTTACTGTTAATCATTCATGTATAATTGATTCCCTGGGCCTGCCAAATATTGTCTACCAACAAGCATAATAAATTTTAAGAAATGCACGCCAACTGAAGAGGGAAGATAGAATTAGAAGATTCTAGTTAATAATCAAGAATTCCTATTCCAGATAAGTTCTATTTCAGCAATGACGTTTCTAGGCTAAGGGCATAAATAATATTAAAATCGGATTAAGGTATTATATAGCTTCTATTTTATTTCTGTGTCCTGATTTAAAGAATACCATGTCCATTTTTTCATAAAATAATTTAGTAACTTCTTTCTTTAATGGTTCGACAGACGCATAAAGCGTTCTTAGGTGCTTATTTATTTATTTTTTTTTTTTTTTTGCCCAATATCCAGTATGGACTATGCTCATCGATGCCTGTCTCATTTCTGTGATAACACCATACTGCCAGCGTGATATGGGTCTTCCTCTGGGTCTTATTCCATCTGGCATGTTCCTGTATGCTTTTAGAGGGCACCTGTAGTCTTCCATCCTGATGACGTGTCCAATCCATTTAAAACTCTGTAACCTAGCGAAGTTGGAGATACTTAAATCTTGATATTCAGCTCACCATTCCGAATTTCGGCTACGACGCAAAAATTCATTATCTTTTACTGGTCCTAGAATGCATCTCAAGATCTTCCTCTCTTTCTGCTGCAGCCTTTTTGAGTTTTCTACGCACGTGTAAGTCGCTATTGGCCAATAAATGGACAGTAACTACAAATAATTGAGTAACAAAGAAAGATATTTTAATAGTTCAAAGCTATGGAAAATTGGCTCCCTTGAACAAATACTTAAATGGACATGGTATCATTTACCCCCGGAGAAAAAGTAGTGGTGCGAAAATTAAATCCTGGATCCCCTAGTGGGGTGAAGATTTTTAGTATTAATATGATTTCACTATTCATTTATATAATACTAAATCTCCGTCTGACGAAATTGGTCTGACTGGCACAGTTTTGATGTTTTCTTTTCACACTCTTAGTTAATTAGGAATATTGAAAGTCTGTGGTTTCTAATAGTTGCCTGTCTTTCTCGAATGTTTGAAACTAGCCCATTATTAATTATTCATCTGCTTCATATAAACCTGTTAGCATGATGTTTTGATCTCTAAGGCCACATTGTGGTCGAACATGTCATTGTATATTTTGATTTATATTTATGTATTTATTAATAAATAAAGTATTTATTTTGTTCATTCCATGACTGCATCAAACATTGGCTTAATATTGGCTTCAAGACATAAGGCAGAGAAATGTGAAGACAGTTAGTATCTCCAAACTCGGTTAAAAAATATTCCAGTTCTTGAAAGTTGTTCTAGAAAATTCAACGATGAAAACAACAACGAAGGAAGTTTTAGAAGGTTAATTAATTACTAATTTAATAAATGACACAAAACAGTTGTATAATTGTTCCAGCTTATTTAATTGGTACCCTTTAAATTTAAGTAAATTTATATTTTTTTAAATTTACTTAAATTTTTTAAAACTAATTTAAATTGTTGAGACCATTTAAATATTCCTATAAAAATCACAAACTATTTTTAAAACCCTCCAATTTAAAATTAAAGTAATAAATTTTGTATTGTTGACAGCCCTGAATGCCGTCGGTTCTGTAATGTGCCCTTACGGACGACTGAGTTGTTAGTCATAAAAATCAAATAAAAATGATAATAATATTTTAAGATTTTATATTCTGAAGATGATTTTACGAGAAGGGAGAAATATTTTTAGATAAACAAAAAGTCATATTCATTCATATATATTTTTTTAGTGTTCCTTTCAGGAAAAATGTATGTTATGCTAATCGTTTTGTTTTTATTTATTGAGTATTACAACAATCGATCACTTATAGTGAGGTAGGATAACATTCCCACTATATGTACAAAACATATAAACTAAATAGAAGCAAAATAACAATAAATAATAATCAAAAAGTATAAAATAAAATAACTTGAAAATAAGAAAATTAAAACAAAGCAAAAAACACATGTATATTTATATACACTATTCTAAATTAAAAAAAAAAAAAAAAATATATATATATATATATATATATATATATATATATATCAATTTTAATAATGATTATAAAAACTAATTTGTCTGTAAATTGTGATAATCAGACGTAATAATATGAAAACACAGATGAAGTATGGACTTATGAAAAATGAATTAATTGAGTTTTTTTTTTTTTTTGTGAGAAGCGGGAGATTTATTTAAAGTCTTCTAGTCATTAAATAAATAATTTAGGAAGAATCTTTTAAACTAAATACAATAATAAATCCAGCTTTGTCGTATTATTTCTATTCAAATTTGCTACATCAGCAAAAACACAAATATTCTGACAGAAATATACCAATTATTTCAGAACCCAAAACGTATATATATAAAATTTTGGATAATTTTTTTTTCCTTCTTCATACTTCTATCCACATCTGTCATAGTATTACAGATGTGTGTATATGTCATAGTATTACAGATGTCACAATAAGCAGATGTGATCTCATTGTATAGAAAATTGGCATTTAAGGCATGAGGAAGATTAGTTAAATAGTTAAATAATGGATAATTATCCTCAATAATTATATTATGGTATCCCAACTACCTAATACTAAACGTAGCATTATTGAAAGAAAGAAAAGTAAATTTTATTCCAGAACTTTTAGTCTTGTAAGATTAGTTATAAGGAACGACGAAGTGCTGTTTTTCTGACATTAAAAAATATTCAAGAATTGATTAAGTTAAATAGTTCCCTAACTCTAAAATTAAAATAAAGGAAAAAAAATACAAGTAAACATATAAAATTATATATTAATACAGGTACATATTCAAATATGTATACCAATAAGCAATATAAATAATTTATAGGTATCTGTAAGACAACAGTAAAATGAGGATGACGCCTCTAAAATATCAAAAGATTATTCTTAAATTGTAATTTCTCTAAAATGCAGGTAAAGAACAAAATAACTAATAAATGATTCGCTAATTCAGGACCATGACAAAAATAACCAACAAAGATATATAAGAGTGATGTGTTTTTGTTTGATTTTTTCAGTCTTGATGATGCCTGAATTGTCGAAACTTTGGCAGGTTATACTGCTCTGTATCTATAATGTAGAGAAAAGCTTGTATGGTTGAGTTTTTTCAATTATAACCTAAAATGAAGAGAAGGATAACATAAAAAGTTTTGGTTGAGTTATAAGTGATATTTTTACAATTGAGTGGACATTTGAAATTAAGACCAGGTAAGCAAACTTCAAAAAGCTGTAACTAAAAGAATTGACTAAAATAAGCGAGCTCTGTATTTGTTTAATGGGACAAAAAATAATTAAATAAACGATCCAGGAATCGTCTTTCAGTCAGGAACATCTTCTCTAAATATGTTCGAAATAAATTTAATCTTCAGGATATTTTATCCCTTTATGTAAAGTCTGAGAGAGCTTAAAGAGTTATAGCATAACAGAAACATTCTCAGGAGCAGCAGTGATGATTTAGAAAACAATATTTTTGGAGTTCTGGCAATGGCCAGATTCTTCACTCAAGACATGTGTGTATGTGGCTAAAGTGCTCTCGACCAATCTCCGCTGGCTTTAGTACCAGTGACGCGGTTGGAAGAGTAGCGCAGGGTTCTCCTGGAGTTCCCTCGCCTGATTGTATATAGGTATGCATGTTATTTTTTTTTTTTTTTTTTTTTTTTCCTTAGTTTTAATTTTCTTATTTTTTAGGTTATTTTATTTTATTGTCTATTGTATATACTTTTGATTATTATTTTGTTCTATTTATTTTATTTTTTTGTAAATATGGTGTGAATGTCATCCTACCTCACTATAACCAATGTCGAACAGACAGATTGTTATAATACTCAATAAAGAAATTAAAAGAAAACAATATAGAAAACATAAGTGAAATTGAGGACAAACATTTACTACTGATTTGATTGCCAGACTGAACAACAAATACATTTTACAACCTTTAGTTATAAATATGATTTCCAAAAATATGGTTTAAATACTTAGAAAGAAACCTTCTTAAAATTTTTGAACTGAAATCATACAAAGTTTTGGTTGAGTTTGAAATGAAGACAAGGTATGCAAACTTTAAAAAGCTGTAACTAAAAGAAGCGACCTCTATATTTGTTTAATGGAACAAAAAATAATTAAGTAAACGATCCAGAAATGGCGTGACATCTTCTCTGAATATGTTCGAAATGAATTTAACCGTTCAGGATATTTTACTTAATTTCTGAGAGAGCTTAAAAAGATCCAACATAACAGAAACATTCTAAGGAGCAGCAGTGATGATAGGAGTGAGTGTGCCATATTAAGAGATTTTCTATTATAATCCTTTTTTAAGAAGGAAAGTAAAGTGAATTTTGTCTGGGACATTTAGACTCCTCAGAATAACTACAATGAGCAACGAAATGACAATTGCTTGGCATTAGAATGCAACTCTTTATTAACAATCTAACTCTGTTATTAAAATAAAGAAAAGGCACTAATAGACATATGAAATTAAATACAAATACATTGAGTGAGTTCACGTATTTGTACAAATATGAAATTTGGATAATACATAGTCAGTAAAATGTAGCTGACACCTCTGAAGTACAAAATAATATTAGTTTTACATATATTCGGAAGATTGATTACTGAGGAGATGGAAAAATTAATGCGGTCAAGGAAGAGGACTTCCGGGTGGAGGTTGGTAGGGAATTTTAAAACAAAACAAATGACGAAGGATTTATAATAAAAAAGAAAACAGATGAGGTTTAAAACCAAAATTTAAAACCTAAAATGAAGAGAAGGATGTTTGGGCTGATCAGTCAAAATAAAAATGGCAAAAATAAATAATAATATTTATTTTAACATTTACCGACGTTTCGACCAGGTATTCTCCATTCTCTTCAAGCGATTGCTTCGATCAGGTTGTTTATCTATCTTATCTTAGTTTTCTTCTTATTTCCTCCTTCCCTTCACTTTATTTTCCATATCTCCATCTCCACTTTGTTTATATTGATACATTTGCTCATTTATTTTTTACTTTATTTTAACTCTTTATTCTCTTATATTAACTTTCTGGTGAAAACAAATTACTGATCTACAAGACAATACTGAAACCCATATGGACTTACGGACTAGAACTATGGGGAACAGCTAAATTTTCTAACATCAAACGCATTCAATCCTTTCAGTCTAAAGTCCTCCGTACAATAGTCGATGCTCCCTTCTATGTAACCAATAAAACCCTGCATAATGATCTAAATGATCCCATTTATTCTTGATCTTATCCCAGCCAAATTTTCCAAATTTCACCAGAACCTTTCTCATCACCCAAATCCCAAATCCCTATCAAGCACCACTCATCCCTACAATCCCCTTCGTAGGTTAAAGCGGCAGTGGCCACGAGACCTTTTGTAAATATGGATATTTTGGAGTTCTAGCAATGGCCAGATTCTCCACTCAAGTCATGAGTGTCTGTGGCTGTAGCGCTCTTACTCATCCTCCGCTGGTTTTAAATACCAGTGAAGTGGCTGAGGGAGAAGCGTAGGGATCTCCTAAGCCTCCCTTTTCCCTCCACATGTGGAGGGGACAGGATTGGTTCGGAGATCACCTGGCAAATTGTAAATAATGTATATAGGTATGTTTTATATAAGATGTTTGTTTTACTTTTATTTCTATTTTTATTTCTTATGTGTATATATATATATTTTTCTCTTCTGTTCTTTTTTCTTATTCTTTTGTTATTACTTTATTTATTTATATTTTTGTATATACGGTATGAATGTACTCTCTGAACTGTATTATAAGTGTCCTTAACTGTGACAAATTGTAATATTTCTGAATAAAGTGTTTAATAGTAAAAAAAAAAATCTCTTATACGTAGTCAGTATATTTTGATAGACTCTACAATATCTCAATTTTCTATTTAAACTAATTATTATTTACAACATCTCAATTTCTCCATTTATATTTGTTTCTTATTTAACTTCATATTCCTTTTCTCTGTTTTACATTTTATTCTAAGATTACCCTTACTTCACATTTTATTCTTATGTTACCTTATTTTGATTATATTTACTTCATTAATCCGCACGTTTTAGTCATTATTATTATTTATTTCTTAGTTCTTGTTATTTTTATTATTCTACCTACTTTATTTTACTTTAATGTTCACTTATCTACTTCATTTTACTTTAAGTTTTTTTTTTTTACCTACATTGTTTGTGTGTCTCATACCTATTGTTATCTTGTTCTTTTCTCAGCCCTGGTGAAGGCCTGAACTTGGCAATTTTTATTTTGACTGATCATCCCAACCATCCTTCTCTTCATTATTCACTACAGTCAACTATCAACCCACAATTATAACGTATTTTCTAACTCTTATTGAGTTTTTAATCGTTTATTTTAGCGTAGCATTGTAAGTCGTAATGACTCCCAGCTAATAATGCCTGTTCATATTTATTGGATTTGTTTAAAAAGGTTTTTACGAAACCTTTTGTCGATCGCTTACTTTTATGATTTTTCTATTACAAAATTTAAATATAAAGAATGTTGTATACTGAATGAAGTGCATTACAAATAAATTCAAGCAGAGTATTACGCCAAAATAGGAGGATCTGTAGAAGATGTTGGCTGTATTTAGTTAGGATTGGGATAGAAGGTATATAGCCGAGAGAAGCAGTATATCAAGCTGCCCATCAAGATACGGCCGACGGCGCCACCTAACTTGTCCCGCCTCAGGAACCTATCTCGGTTGAAATATGTTTTCCTATTCCAAATCAGATATAGGCTTCGGTTAACTGTCTAACAGTTCTCGGAGAAAAGGTGAATTGTACCAATTTGGGGTTAATAATACCAATAATTGGGGCTCTTCGTTGGAACGGCACAAAACCATAAACGAAGGACTCCTAAACTATTTTTACTTGTTTGATTTATATAGCTCTAATATTTGTTTAAGTACAAGAAGCATAATTAAATCATTTCGTAAAACCGCAATTCGGAATGTTTTTACTTCGCTACAGCAAATAACTTTTTGAGAAAAACATTTTATTTTGATTTAAATTGTTTTTAACTGTTGCCGATTGGGTTATTTATTTTGTACCTTTTTGTGTTTTTAGATAATAATAAAAAAAAACTTGAATTATCTGCTACATTCAAGAGTGAAAAAACAGGAGTAGGCCCAAATCAAGAAAATGTTCGAGAAAGGACATACATTTCTAAAAATCGAGGAGCTCACGGTAGACATCTACATGTATTGCTTTTCCATTAACTTTCTATAGGTATTCACTATCCATAATGCGCTCTTAACATATTTTTTTTTTTAGTCACATTAACCTCTTGGCTTCTCAATCATTCATTTGTAAAACCTTTATTCGTCCAGAACCATTCGGAATTTACTACTGCACACCCCCAAAAAGTAATTCATCAAAAATAGTGTAGGCAAAACTCCATTTATTTACAACGAAAGAATGGCGTTTTTAAATACATTTTTTATTTTTAAAAAATTATTGAATAATATAACATTTTGTCACTTGGGACATTTATATGGAGGTAAGATCACATTCAGACTATATGTAAAAAAATATGAAATAAACTGAAACAAAATAACAACTAAATAATAATTAAAAAATATATACGGGTCATTTTTATATTATATAACCATTTAGCAATTCTTGTAAAAAAAAAAATATCAACTTATTGAAGAACAGCACATCACATTTACGCTTCGACATGAAACATGCCCTCCAGTTTTCCTTGACAATACACAGATTCCACAGACAGACACCGTTCACTGCCTTGGTCTGACATTTGACAGAAAAATGACGTGGGGCCCACATATAACCAAGAAACGAAAAACGCTAAATCAAAGATTAAGAATTCTGAACTCACTTCCTTCGAAAAATTCAAAATTAAAACTTAGACAGAAATTGAACACATACAATTACTTACAAAAACCTATTTGGACTTACCCATCACAAATATTTGGAACTGCTAAAAAGACTCACTTAAACAAACTTCAAACCTTTCAAGCAAAAACATTCAGGACAATCACAAAAGCACCTTGGAACGTTAGCAACATAACCTTACATACTGACCTCCATATGCCGCCTGTTAACGAACACATACGAACTCATTACAAACGATTCCATGACAACTTACAAGGACATCCTAATACACTTATAAATGACGTGGCCACTACGAATATGCCAGGTAACGTCTGTAGGAGACTGAAGAGGAGCTGGATGAGGGACCTCCTCGCCTAACGTAGATATCACGCCGAGTGAGGTGCCGCTGGGCACTGATCCTCGTAATGCCTTTCATGACATTATTTTTTCCAATCAACATCACATTCACTGGTTGTCATACCATTATGACAGGTATGAATAAAAAAAAAAAAACTTATTGAAGAAAAATTTATCTCAAATATTAGTATAGATATTCTAGATAACAAACATGAGTTTCGATAGTCCGTTTTCTTAATATTAGTTTTAATTTTTAATTATTTTTCTAAACTCTAATTTAATTAATATGGACTCAAAGCTTATTAAATGAGGATGTTTTTCTTCAAACAGTTTAAGTAAACAAACTTAATTAGTATATTGAAAAGATATAATGGCTATGAGTATAACAGTAAGCCATATATATTTCAAGTAAATTTGAAAAATATTAAAAACAAAAAAAAAATGATTTTCGTTTCTTTTATCGATGCCTATCAGAAAAACAACTGAAATCCTCCTTCTGTTCTCTAAATGTTTAATATAAAATTACTGATATAATTAATTGGTAGCAGGAACAACAAAGATAAATAATATTAAATTCACATGAATAATAGTAACATTCGTCACGTTTTCTTATAAAATCGCTATTACTGATTTCACCAAATGTTGGGCAGATATGAAATCTCAATCCTAAATAATTCTTCTAAACTACTTATTTTGTCATTATCATTCATGTTGTTAATTGAACAATGTTAAGTAAAATTATGGTAACATTCGTTAAGCATCATTTTTGTGACATAGCCTATTTTGGAAGAAAAAGTTTATAGTCTCCAGCCAGCTCTTTTATGCCTCAATATTACACATGGACTGATAACTGGCGCTACAGGCAGATGTTTTTAAACCCTTTTCTGTCATATTAAATGAACAGTGTTGTAAGAAAAGCTGGTAAGATTCGTTAAACCAATTTACCTACTTTACAATTTGAATATTTGAAACAACTAAAAAAGGTATCTATTATTCTAAATACCATCATATAACAGTAAAATCCCCATGGTTCAAAATTAATGATTACAGATTATGTCCTATCAAAGTATGAAGAACTTCGCATTCTCACATTGGAGATAGTAATATTAGTTCGTTTTTTTTTTTTTAATTCACATTCAGATATGTCTTCTTGTGATGGAAGTAGTTATGTTTTAATGCCACCATTCTATTCTTTGGAAACAATATAACAAATTAACACCATTACTTTTTTTTTTCAATCTTAGTAGACATGTGTAAAACGAATTTAAAGCCGGTGAATCAAATGGTCAAATAATAAGACCATACAATAAATAAAATAAAATAATTTTAAAATGAGCAATTAAAACAAGTAAAAATTACGTACATACCTCTATATACTATCTTATAAAAATACAATTCAATGAAATTTCACAACTGGATTTTTTTTTTATATTTACTATATCTCTTTGAATGTATTATAGTAATAATTTTTAATTCAAGTTAAAAATAGAAGATTAGTTAAGAGTTCGATTTGTATACTTCATGCCATCCGATCTGTTCAGGAATAATTACAAGAGACTGTAGAGATATACTCCCCTTTAGGTACTGTGCCTCTAATAGTTTGAATTACTAGATAGATCGATTCCGGATTCCCATGCTATCATGTGTCAACGTTCCATACATGTTCGAGGCAGTTACCATTCCCTGAGGCCATGCTGCATCTCATTGATCCGTTCTATAAACTTAATAATATTATGATAAACCAATTATTCATCCATATTCATAAGCAAAGGTTGGGTGCACACTGGCCCGTACGGCGTCCGAGCCGCACCACGGTCTTAGCTTCTCGATAAAAGCAAACGTACACTTGGAATAGGTTAGAACATGTTGGGACTGGGTACGGCCATGTTTGGTCCCAAAAAGAATTTACTTCATACGGCCCACAGAAGGCTGTCCCACACTATAGAACCTTTTTTTTTAATTTAATAATAATACAATCTGCCATTATTATAGGGCAATAGGTATTAAGGCTAAGTATTCATTCATACAATATATACAAAGAAGAATAATAACTGCGAATATCAAGAAAATTAATAAAATAAATAATTATATTTATTTGAAAGTAAATATGTTGACCATTTGAAAAGTAAATAAATAAGAAAATAATTAAAAATAAATTAATCTTCTTAACACATATTCATACCTATGTATAACTAAATTCAAAATATCGGCAGTGAATATTTTTATGGAGAATAAGATTAAACGTGTGTTTATACGACTTTGTAATTACAAAAAGAAGAACCAGTTCAAAACAATATAGAAAACATAAGTGAAATCGAGTATAAACATTTACTACTGAGAGCTAGTTTTAATGATAAAGGTACTGGTTTGATTGCCAGACTGAACAACAAATATATTTTACAACTTTTAGTTATAAATATGCTTTCCAAAAATATGGTTTTAATACTTAGAAATAAACCTTCTTAAAATTTTTGAACTGAGATCATACAAAGTTTTGGTTGAGTTTGAAATGAAGACAAGGTATGCAAACTTTAAAAAGCTGTAACTAAAAGAAGCGACCTCTGTATTTGTTTAATGGAACAAAAAATAATTAAGTAAACGATCCAGGAATGGCGTGACATCTTCTCTGAATATGTTCGAAATGAATTTAACCGTTCAGGATATTTTACTTAATTTCTGAGAGAGCTTAAAAAGATCCAACATAACAGAAACATTCTAAGGAGCAGCAGTGATGATAGGAGTGAGTGTGCCATATTAAGAGATTTTCCATTATAATCCTTTTTTAAGAAAGAAAGTAAAGTGAATTTTATTCTGGGGCAGTTAGACTCCTCAGAATAACTGCAATGAGCAACGAAATGACAATTGCCTAGCATTAGAATGCAATTGAAAATAAATTAATTTACAAAGATATCTAACTCTGTTATTAAAATAAAGAAAATGCACTAATAGACATACGAAATTAATGTCAAATACATTGAAGTGAGTTCACGTATTTGTATAAATATGAAATTTGGATAATACATAGATATCTGCAATGTAGCTGACATCTCTAAAGAATAAAATAATATTACTTTTACATATATTTGGAAGATTGATTACTGAAGAGATGGAAAAATAAATGGTGTTTAAAAGTGGTCAAGGATGAGGACTTCCGGATGGAGGTTCGTAGGGAATTTAAAAACAAAACAAATGACGAAGGATTTATAATAAAAAAGAAAACAGGTGAGATTTAAAACTAAAAGTTGTTACAAAAAAATACAATAAACTTCTATTATTAAAGGTAATAAAAGTTCAGAGGGTATGGTACGATGAGACCCCATCAACTCTCAGCATTAAATGTCCATTCTCAAGAAAAAGTGACAGAAACGGAACATACTCCTTTTATAGTCCATAAAAATCACATAAAAAATGTAATCACCAAGTACTCACCGGGTATAAAGCATTTAGGGAACCTAAGAGAACCAATAAAAATATCTTGCTTTACTGTTCAATCACATTTTTGAAATCGTTTCTCACCAATTATATAAAAAATAATTTAGGAAGTAGTGAATATAATAAAATGACAAAACCACTTAATGATGAAACTTAGATCTTTTATACAAGGAAACACTATGAAGCAAACGCTAACCAAAAAATAAAAAGGAACAATACGAAGATCTATAATTATTTTCTCCATTTTTATTGTAGAGCTTTACAATCTTCCTCAATCGAACGACAAAATTATAAAAACATTTGAACGTTAATATCCTAATTGCATATACAGAATAATAAAATTGTATTATGTTAATGAAATAACACCAGAATTTTGATCACTTGACTATTGTCGATAGGTGCAGATTAATATTTAATAATAATAATAATAAGGCTTAGCGAACCCGAAGGTTCGATGCCGACACCACCAATCGCTTGTTACACACCTCCCTCCACCGTTCGCCGTCCAAACCCAGTCCCTTCAGATCGGCTTTAATGCAATCTTCCCACCTTCGCTTCGGTCTACCCCTCGGACGCTTACCATTCGGCACAGCAAATATTAACCTTTTAGGAATTCTCTCGTTACTAAGCCCAACAACTTTACAAGCCCATTTGATTCGCCGCGACGAAATTACCTCAATTATATTACCCGGATACAGCTCACGCAATTCGGCGTTGTGTAACCGTCTGAACTCTCCGGTTAACTCATCCTTCTTAGGTCCGAATATTCTACGCAATACTTTATTTTCAAAAACCTTAAGACGCAGCTCATCCCTTAATGTAAGCGGCCAAGTTTCGCATCCATAAAGAACTGTAAGCAAGATAATTGTTTTATAGATTCTAATTTTTAAGTTTCGGGACAAGAGGCGCGAACTAAGTAGTTTTGTCACAGAAAAATAACAAGCATTTCCCGCCTTCAGTCTAACCTTAATCTCTTCTTCAATTTCGTTTTTTCTAGTTATCGTAGAACCTAGGTACCTAAATTTATCTACCTGTTCAAACATATTACCATCTATATCGATATCACCAGTAGTATCGCCATTTTTGCAGCTAACCATATATTTTGTTTTATCCACGTTTATTTCGAGTCCTAGTTCTTTACCGGCTTTCATTAACGTTGTCGTATTTAGTTTTATAGTTTCAACGTCTTCGCTTAACAGTACCAGATCATCAGCATAGCCCAGCACGGATGTTGTCCCGCCCAGATCCAACCCTTTCTCGGTTCGCATTACCTCCCTAATGGCATGTTCTAATGCCAAATTGAACAGGACAGGCGAAAGAGAATCCCCCTGTTTTAAGCCCGAACGAACCTCAAATTTTTCGGACAAATTATTACCGATTCTAACTTTATTGAGTGTCTCCGTCAAGCACATCCTGACTAGATTTACTAGTTTTTTTGGAATCCCCTGCTCGATTAGAATATTATACAGTTTCAGGCGGTCAATAGAATCGTAAGCCTTTTTAAAATCTATATACAGCTGGTAAACAATACTGTTATACTCCAATTTTTTCTCTAATATTTGTCGTAAAGAAAATATTTGATCAATAGTCGAACGATTCCGTCTAAATCCGCATTGGTAGTCTCTGATAATTTCCTCGGCGTATTCCGTGATTCGACTGGTTAAGATTAAAGTGAATATTTTATAACATACCGGAAGGAGTGAAATTCCTCGATAGTTATTACAAGCCGTCCTCGGACCCTTTTTGTGAATCGGAATAAGAATAGATTCTTTCCATTCTTCAGGTAATTTCTCGTTCACCCAGATCTTTTTAACCAACCGATGTATTTTAGAAACTCCAGCTTCCCCGCATGCCTTAATTAGTTCAGTAGGAATATTATCGATTCCCGCTGCTTTATATGATTTTAATTTTCCGATAGCTACTTCAACTTCCTCTTTACTTGGTTCTTCTATTAACGGTTGAGCACTCTGGTACTCAGAAGGAGGACACAGATCATAATTTCCCGTATTTAAAATATTGTCAAAGTGGTCCTTAAACTTATTCAATATGTCAACCGAATCGGTCAGAATATTGTTATTATCATCCCTAATTCCAGACGTTACGGGCCCTACATATTTACGAGATCTGTTTATACCTTTGTACATGTCTCTTACGTTATTTTCGATTCTATTAGTTTCTATTTCAATTATTTTATTTTTAAGATACTCCCTTTTTTTATTTTTGAGCAATTTTGTCGTTTCGTTCTTTGAGGTTCGGAAGTATTCCATATTGTCTTCGCTAGGATTATTTAGAGCTTTTAATTTAGCGGCTTTTCGTTTTTCGCACATGTTTAAGCAATCTTCATCAAACCACGGTTTGTTATTCTTATTTTCCTTTTTTCCTAGACACGAGTTACCGACCGCTTTAATATTATCCCTGATCTCTACCCATAACTTGTCAATATCCTCGTGGTTCTCGTCAGGAAGCTCTAAAGCTTCAAACCTATTCTTAACATCCAAATTAAAATTCTCAAAATCGAAACGGTTTTCGTTTCTCTTTTTTATATTAAGTTTTTGTCGAAGTTTCGCGATTACTAATTCATGATCCGACCCACATTCTGCTCCATGATAAGACCGTACATTGATAATACTGCTTTGCCAGCTGTGTTGTATCAAGACATGATCGATTTGATTTCGTGTTTGCGAATCCGGTGATGTCCAAGTATATTTATGAATATCCTTATGTTTAAACGTCGTACTTTTAATTATCAGGTTTTTCGAGATGGCAAAGTTTATCAGACGGATCCCATTATCATTACTATATTCGTGCAAACTTTCTTTACCAATCGTCGGAATATAAACTTCTTCCCTTCCTACCTTTGCGTTCGCGTCACCTATAATTATTTTCATGTAGTTTATCATAAACCCATTCGAGTTTATCGTAAAATTCACTTTTGACTTCATCGTCACTGTCTTCGGTCGGACAATGTATGTTTATTAATGCGATTTTAAACTAACGTCCCTGAAATGTAGCTACCGAAATTCTATCACTAAAGAATTGTACGTCCCTCAAAGCGGATAGTAATTTACTCCTAATTAGAAACCCGGTACCTAAACAATGATTTCCGCTTCCTCCGTACCAAATCGTGTACTTTCCTTCCCTCATCGAACCCTCCCCTGGCCAGCGAAGGCAGTAATGAGCCCGCGCGAGGCAGATTAATATTTAAAAATAAAAAAAGTTTTATTGAAAAAAAAGAAAACTACACATTTGTGTTGATCTGATAGAACAATTATCGTTAAGATACCATTTCAAAGAATAATCTGAAAAGAAAAGAAGAACAAGTTTTTCAGAATTAAAAACCAAAAATCTGTTGTGTCCACTCACTCGATTTTCCTAATTATTTCAGAAAAGTTTTTATGTCTATAAATATGTCCATTAAGAAACGAAAATTTATAATATAAATATAAATTTTACAATAGAACATATACTTTGCTAATTAGACTCTTTTATATATATATAACATAAGGGTGGGGGTAGCCTTGCGGGCTAAGGCGCTTGCAATAGGTAAAGTTAAGCAACGCCGAGCGTGGCTTGGATGGGTGAACGTCCACCAAGGAAAGCCACGCTGCCCGAGATTCCTCCTTCCCCTCCCTGGGGTATGTGACCCCCGTCAGCCTACTGGAGGTAACTAACACCGACCGGGCGTAGGATTTATGACCCTATTCCGCACTTTAAATCGCGAATCTCGGGATGTGGTGAGGAGACCACACTCGCTGTCAAAGACCTTCATGGTCTGTAGCGCCAAACGTACAATATATATATATATATATATATATATTTTTTTTTTTTTTCTTTTCTTTATAACTTTTTTAATTGAATTTTCAAGATAATTTAGTTTAGGTACGAAAATTGAAAGGAAATTAATTATAATAATACTAATAATTTATTTGTTTTCAGGAAATACCCCATACAAATAAAGTTTGCCATTAACAGTAATATATGCAAAGGAGATAATGAAAAAGATAACAATTCTTCGTGTTTGCAGTGTCAACATCTCTTTAAACAGCAACCATATATAATATAACAGTATACAATAATAAAATGAAAAATAATCTATAATAATAATAAATACACAAACCAATATAAATCATTGCGATAAACCTGCGATACATTTTACGACATTTAAATAAGATATTAAATAATATATATTAAACAAATAAGAAAAAAATATATACACAAATTTCTCTAAAGTTACAGTTTTTACATAATTTAGTTGTAAAAAAAAGGAAAAAAAATAATACACATATACATACCTATATATATACATACACCTACATACATAAATATATATAATAAAAATTACTGTACTGTCATTTATTGATAATAAATGACTTTACCCTACAACATTGTTTTGTAGAATAAAACAGTTTACTAAGGGATTCAACATTTTCAATTTTAAATAATACCATGTAGTTCGACCTGGTCATATTGAGGAAATAAGGCAGATAATGATGGCGGAAAGGAGCATAAATTGGACACTGGACGAAAATATGAAAAAGGTCCTCTATTTCTTTCAAATTACATAGCGTACAATTTTCTTTAGGTTTAAAACGGTAATGTATATTATTAAATGTTAATTTAATATGGTAATTTCCAGATAGCCTTATTTGCGCTAGCGTTTTTTGTCATGGAGAACGGGGCATTTAACGCAATATAAAGTTGATGCTTGTGGCACTCTATAAAAACGATAGGATAAGATGGGTGTACCTAGTGGGGGAGACCAGTATTTGTTTATCGGGCTCCTCCATATAGCTTTTAAATAGGATCAGGGTTTCATTAATTTCTACCTTGAATGCACCTGGTTCTTCTAATTCCAAAATAAACTGTTTATTTATATTGTATAAGAGAGTGTGCAGCTGATATAACCAATTGAATTTTTTATACGTTTTGTTACCATTATACATTTCTTTCAATTTATCAAAACAGATTTTAGGACATATATCATTTTTCATTTTAAGGATTTTTAGCACCCACGAAAGCGTGAATTTTAATATTCCAACGGAACAGTAAGGGACATCGAGTTCCAGTCTCATTGTCGAAAAAGGCGTATTATTATTTAAGAGAAATAAACGTTTATTAACATTTACGCTTACGCTCCCCAGCCTATCAATATATCTTAAGCCTTACAGTTGTACATTGTACTAAAGAAGACTCATTGCTAAGGCATTATTGATTTTAATTGTAATTATAATTAGTTTTAAATAAGGAAATTAATTGTAAAATTATAAAAAAGTTTCATCAAAATCGTTAGAGTCGTTTCGAAGTTTATAGAAAAATGTTTTTTTCACTTATTGAGCAGCCGCTATGGCGCAGGGAGCACATAATTTGTGTCGCAGGCATCAGTGTGTTTGTGTCAGTGTGTGTCACAGGCATCAGCACATAATTTGTGTCACAGGCTCTATGTGTAGTCAAAACCCTACAAAATAAAAAAAGAAGCAACAAAATCGATCTACTGGTTCCCGAGATAATATTGGCACAGACAGACAGACAGACCAATGGCTGAAAATTCGTTTTTGTTTCGATAATGGATTGAATCTTGAGTTGCGAAATTCCGTTTTAAATTTTTAATATGACGAGTCATCATATTAATGTATTATAATTATAAAAATTCTATATATGATTTTTATTTCTATTTGCAATGCGTACAATTGAAACAATGGTGTTGATCAGAATTTATTATATATATGAAATCAATAATTATCAAGGAACCACTTCTTAAAAAATCTAAGTCACAATACTTGAAAACTTTTTTCATGTGATAAGAATTACGGCCTTAACCTCATTGGTCTGCAGACCGTGGAGAATTGGAATGGAATAGCGACAGAGATATAAGAAGAGAAAATCCAGCAGTGCTCAATTCTCGTGTCTATTTCAGTCCGGAACAGATATATTTATTTCTGAAAATTTCTTCAGATTATGTCTATTTTTTTTCTACCTACTATTATTTTTTTCATTTCCTGAAGATATTATTTTACAACATGCTCCAGATAAGATACATTTCTCACGTCCAGTGCTGCGCATACACATCACTATGCATATACACTCTCTCCTAGGTTTTGCTTTTGTCTTTCTGCGTATACACATTTATATATAAATATATATATATATATATATATATATATATATATATATATATATATATATATATATATATATATATATTTCTATTTTTCTATTTCAACTATAATCATGCTTGAGAAGATTTTTTGTTTAACTGTTTTTTATTTAAATTACTATATCTAATTTAAGAATTGTTTAGTGTTAGTTTTTATTAATTTAGCTTGATGTTTATATGCTAACATCTAAATCAATGTTTTTTTCTTCTTACTTTTGTTATTTAATTTTATTATTATTATTATTATTTCATTATTTGTCCAGATTATACATTTTGTCTCTATGTGTACCAATATATATATTTTTTTTATTACATCTATAAGTATTCCTGAAAATATTGTATTTTTATTATTAAATTAAATTTCGTATTAAATTAGTTTTCATTATTTAGCCTTATTGTTTAGGGTTTATCGCAAAAATCGATTTTATTTTCATTCATTGTTATTTTTTTTTTGTAGTGGTTTACATACTATTATTTAAATTACTGTATATATTATTAGAGTCTTTATTAAGTTAGTCTTTGGCTAAATATGTATTTTCTGCTGTACTTGTTCATTATTGTTACTCTAAGGGGACTTATTCCCAGAATAAAGTTCAATTTTTTATTCTATTCTATATCTAAAGTATATGTCAATTTGTAGCCAGCTTTGAAAATGCTTTAGTAGTTCAAGTGTGTGATAAGAATAAAGAATAATATTATCAGACAGTTTAGCAATATTATTAGCTGTACTCAAAGATTTCAACTGACAAACGCTAACCAAAAAAAAAAAAGGAACAATACCAAGATTTATATTTATTTTCTCCGTTTTTATTGTAGACCGTTACAATCTTCCTCAATCAAAGGGCAAAATTATAAAAACATTTGAACGTTAATATCCTAATTGCATATACAGAATTATAAAGTTGTATTATGCTAATGAAATAATACCAGTATTTATTTTAATTTTGATCACTTGACTGTGACCAGAAACGTCGAGCGGTTTCTTGTCGTTTCAGTCTAGTATGAGGATTCCAAGTTAGTCGTTTGTCCCGGTGGAGTCCTAGGTATAGATTAATATTTAAAAATAAACAATATTTTATTGAAAAAAAAACCTACAAATTTGTGCCGATCTAACAGGATAATTATCGTTATGACACTATTTCAAAACGATTATTAGTCCGTTCTTTGGACTAATAATCGACAGAATAATGGGCAGAACAATAGCCTATATTATACTGTTGTTTTTTTTTTCTCAATAAAAATTAAACATTAGACAAAACTAAACACATATATATATCTGCTTAAACCCAAGTGGACATACGCCTCACACGTATACGGTTTAGCAAAAACGGCGAACTAACAAAAACTACGATATATTCAAACCAAACTTATAAGACTAACAATAGCAGATCCTCGGACGTCAACAACAAAATTTAACATACCGACTTATATAACCAACTATAGACCAACAATAACATACCCTTCAATCGCGATATCATGTTAAAGTATAACTACATAAATATATAAGTTATTATAAGGAAGTAAATAAAGACCAGGAAGAGGTGCTGCTGGGTACTATCCTTCCTCATGCTTAAAATGTCATTACCAAATTTATTAACAACACATCTGCTGATTGACACATTCCAGAAAAATGTGGATTAAAGATTAAACCTTCCTAACGGAAGAATTTAAGAGGACTGTCGCAGTGGTCTCACCTAACTCTCTTCTATTATTATGTATTTGTTTTAATAGTATCTATTGATTGATTGAGTTTGCTGTGTGATTTATTAACTCAACACAGTTGAGCAGCAGTGCAATATTATTGTAGCTCTCTCATAGTCACTCTGAGTTAGTCATCTTAGCATAGCTTGTTCTGCTTCGTAATTTTTCTTATTTTTATTATTATGGTGTTATTTATAATTTTCTTGATTATGGTCATTTTAATATTTCTTTTTTTTTTTTTTATTGTATATGAAAATTAATTTCTTATTTTACTAATCTATTTTTTTTGACAAAATAAGAAAAAATATAACTATATTGTGTATTGTTAAAATGCATGTATACTACATGGCCTGGTGAAGATAGGTATATAACCAGCATTTTATGAATTTTCCTGCAATAATTAGTTTATTGAAAAAAAAAATTCTTATTGCAAACTACATGTCTACTAAATAATAACTGATGCAACACTAAAAATAAATACATACAAAGGTTCTTTCTCCTTTTATATATCATCTTTTTTATATATATTTGTTTTAATTATTAATAAGTATTGGTAAATATTCACTATAATTTTATTTATATTTTTAATTGCAGATGAACAATCTATTGATCGGAAAGAGATGTGATTACTAGAAGTGTCTTCTAGCCGACCAATACATGAAGGTAAACTAAAATTACACTATTACTAAAGTATAAGTGAATTAATTCATAAACGACCTCACGTGAATAATATTTATTGACCAGGAGTGGAGGTAGTAGTGGGGTTCAACACCGAGCCCATTTCCACTCCCAGATCAACTAGTTAGCTTAATTAGTCGGTTGATCGAGCAGGCTAATTTCTGATTAGTTAGTGGTCGCCCGGTGTATATTTACTCCAAGCCAATAAGCTAGAGGTAAATGAAAGCTAATCATTATATTGAACTAGCATCTATCACAGAAAAATTATAAACAAAACCATGGTCCTTGATTCTCCTTATTCATTTAAAATAAATTAAAAAAGGAATAAAATATTGCAGAGCAAAATATAGAAGAAGAAAAAAACGCAAACATATATTTTTGGGGGAGGGAAATGTATATCTGACTATTTTTTTTTTTTAAATTTTATAACTATATTTCTTCCTCCACACTTGTCAAAAATGCTGAAAATTGGTGAGTCCGCTGTCATAATAAATATTAACATTGATTGGCATGAGGGAGAGGAGTGCCCAGTGGCATCCCTTTCTCCTTTGATTTTTGAACGAACGTATCCCTCACTCAGCATCTTTTGAGCCACCTAAGCCTATTTTACTCATGCTAATTGTAGCCCTATATTTTATGAGAGTGTTAGGATGTCCGTGTAAGTTATCTTGAAATCTTTTGTAGTGTGTATCTTATGTACAGTAATGATTATGACGTACCATTAGTTATAGTTCATAAAGTTTTATACTGAAAAGCTTGTAGTTTTCGTGTGTTGGTCGCTTTTGCTGCCCCGTATATCTTCTATGTTATTTATTTTATCATCACACCAGGTGGTTATTCAATTATTGATCGATTGCAGAATTATTACATCCGCTACTAATTTGAAACGAATGGGTGCACTTTTAAGAAGTAAGCTTATGATGCTACGAAATAATAAGAGCTCTCAGGTATTAGTCCCTCGCTGACGCTCTCCGGCCCGGGAAAACCTCGTATAGGTTAGAAAGATAGAGGAGAAAACATGAGGAGGAATAATAGAAATGTATGAGGGCAGAGCAGGTAGAAAAAGGTAAATAGAGTGTTAATGTAATAAATAGTAAAAAAAAAAAGAAGTAGAACAAAAAATTATACATATAAAAGAAAATATATTCTCTACTAGCTTTGGTTTTGGCTGTTCCATATACCTGAGAAGCATAGATCCATATAGGCTTTAGTTAGATAAATGTAGGTGTTCAGTTTCTGTTTTAATTTTGATTTTGAGCGTCTTGAAAGAAGTGAGTATAACAGTCGTAATCTGAGGTTTAATGTTTTTCTTTTAGTGTTGATATGTGGGCCTTATATAATTTTTCTGTCGAATGTCGTCAGTCCAAGGTGATAAACAGATATTTGATCTGTTTGCGGAATTTCAGCATTGTCAAGATAAATAGAAGGTAATGTTCTCACGTCTAAGAGTAATACTGATGTTTTGTAATTTTTCGTGGTTGAGCCGAATTTTTCAAAGTTGGCATCAATCGTTTAGCTTTCTTAGATGATATTGTAAAGTCTGTGAGGCGTGGGCAGGATTTTTATGTCTTGTCATCTGATTTGCTGAATCGTTTGAGTAAGTCGCTGTATTAGTTTTGGCGCTGTTAGGAATGTCGTGTGAACTCCTGAGGAACTCCTGCTAAGGATGGTCTTATTGAAGAAAGTTCTGAGCCTTGGCAGACAGAGAAATATCTGTCAGATAGAAAGGATTGGAGGTTAAGATAGTAGATGGGAGGGAGTATCGTCTTCAGTTAGAATAGAATTCCCTTATGTCAGACTCTATCAAATGCTTGAGCAACATCCAGGAATACTCAATAGTGTTTAAGTTAGATTCATTTTATTTTTTATTTGATGTTATAAGCAATTGAAGAAATATCTTGGATTATATGAATTATGTGACATTAATATCCCATGTCAACAAAAACATACATAGTTTTTCTCTCTGTTTAGTAGGAATTTATATTGCACAGAAATTTGGATAGATCTAAAATAAAAATAGATACTTAATGAATGAACTCTTAAGGTAATACATGAAGTGATCTATTGGTAAATTAATACGCAGCACAAACCTTACCAATGTGGTGTGACAGAGCAATCCTATAACTTATTAATATTCAACCGTCCATTATTGGACCAATTTAAGAGTCAGAATTCTGAAAGTTGTTTTATTAAAGCGACATGTTACCATTTGACAGTTAATTAAGCATCGGTTGTTCTACAAATTTCATTTCAGTTTACTTTAATATACATATTGAATTGATGTTCATATCTTAATTACCGTGAAAATACTATCTGATGCATTCTTGTTTTTTATTTATATATATTATATTTACTTCTATTTATAATTTATTTTCAATGTGGTCTCTTACTTATTACTTTTATATATTTAAATTATAATGCCTAGAACCAAAACGCTACGATAAATTTTTATAATATGTATTCTTGGAATTCCAGTTATTCATATTTTCACTATTTATATATTATAAGAATCTTTTGAGAAATTTATATTTATTGGATTTTGGTTCTAAAAGCATCATAAATCCAATTTATTATGTTTTGATAAATTCGTAAATTCATATAAACTAAAAATAAAGTTGACTAACCAACTTGAATTAAACACAAATCACGGCGCTGGGTGCAGATTAAACCAACCACGCTTTGCAGCATTACGCAATGGTATATACGACCGCCGCACAGTGGACGTTCTGGCAATCTGTCAGGACAAAATTCAAAACAGGCATTTATGCATCTAGAATTGTTCAGCACTACGATTACTCAAATAGTTTTCCAATTAAATTTCAAACTAACCAATTTTTTAAAAAATTGTATCAATTCTTAATAAAGATTTAAATTAAATAATTACTCTGCTAATCAAAAATTAATATTTCCTTTATCATTTATTTATCACGAAAAATACGGTTTAATGTTTTTTTGACACTATTTGAAAACCAGCTGCTGTTACCAAACACGTTTAGAAAAATATTCTATTCCTTTGAACTTTGTTTTCAGACAACTGTTGAATGTTTTCTTCTTGCTCCTTGACTGATGCCTTCCGTCAAAGGAGGTCGAAGGTTCTTTATAGCTAGAATTTGATACTATTTTCCTTCTACTTTTCTTCATCTTAATCAATTTTTTAGTATTTTTTCACATCATAATGTCATAATCATAATATGTGGAATAGATCGGGGTAACACATTAGATTTATTTTATATATCTTTCCTTTGGTTTTCTTAAACTATCTTTTAAAAAAACTCGTTTACTGGTCGCATCAGTGAATGTTAATATTTTTTTTAAATTTTATTATTGAAATTTACAACTGTATTAAATGATAAATACAACAAGCAAATATGAAACAAGTAACATGATTTGTACAACATGAAGAGAAACTACCCATTGGTAGTTTCCTTATGTTAATAATATTCAAATAAATAACATTTATGACCAAGAAATTATATACCTCAACTACATGTAAATATAAGTTTTTGTTTGGTATGAGTTCTTATTTTTTACAATAAAATAAACATTTTTGGTTTCCAAGATTCTCAAACCTCTAAATGAATTTCAAGTTGATTGAATTGACATATTTCGGCACAAGGCTCTTCTCTTTAAACTCAAGACTTCCATCTACCTATTACTTAATTGTACAATCCTTTCTTTCCGACAGATTTTTCTTCGTCAGACACGGGTCCGAACTATCTTCCGTCAGGTCTACCTCAATAGGAGTACCCCAAGATTCAGTACTTGCTCCATTACTCTACATCAGGGATTCCCAAGCTAGAGCTAGCGAACACCACTGTAATATAATTCATACTGTTTCTAATTATTTTAATTTTAACTTAAAAATATGTTAGTTTATTATAAAAACCCTTTGTAAACTTAATAACATTTACTAAACTTGTTTTTTCGCCGTTTGTGTCGAAATAGGATTCATTACTTTTGGAAATTATAAAGATATTTGTTGCGGTTCTTATATATTTCTTTTTACTAATGAACTTCACATTTATTTTTTAAATATTATGAAGAGAAACCTATCCACAATTCATATCGAATTAAAACACGGATCTCGACAACTAATACATCACCTATAAATAAACCACTGATGAAAATTTATGTATGTAAATGCATACATTATATGCACACATAACATACTTCGTATTTCTAACATTTTAAGATGACAAATCCAAACATATAACATTTACTCTTCGAAAAAACACCTGTCCTCCAGTTTATATTGACAACAATCAAATTCCTCAAACGGACACGGTACTTTACCTTGGACTCACCTTCGACAGAAGGATGACATGGGGCCCACATGTTAAAATGAAACGTATGACACTTAACAAACGACTCAAACTACTTTACTCTCTTTTTGCCAAATCTTCAAAACTAAAACTAAAACAGAAACTGAATACATATACATACTTACTTAAGCCCGTATGGACATACTCATCACAAATATACGGCATCGCTAAAAAGACCCACCTACAAAAACTTCAAACGTTCCTATCAAAATTATTGCGACTCATAACAAAAGCACCTTGGTACGTAACTAACAGTTGACCAACATATAACGACCCTATATCAACGATTTTACACAACTTTAAATGGACATAATAACAGACTTATAAGAGACATGGCCACAACTGACATACCTCAGAACATGAGCAGGAGACTAAAAAGGCGTTGGATGAGGGATCTCCTTCCTTAGACAACCTAAGTAATTGGAACAAGTTAGGGAAGAGGTACTGCTGAGTACTTTCCTTCCCCACGCCTGTCATGTCATTATATCATTATCGCCATCACATTTGCTGATTGTCAACTTATTGTTGACAGGCGCAAATACATATTTTATAGACAAAAAAAAAAAAAAAAAAAAAAAACATTTTAAAAGCGAAATACGCATATGACAATGTTATTTTAGCAAGACATAACTTTTCCAACTTACGCCTCACAGACACTACAGCAATATTTAATTACATTACATGACTGGTTTAAACTCTGAAAATTTCGACTAAATAAAGACAAATCACAGCAACTCACTTTTACTCTTCGACCAGAAACATGTCCTCCAGTTTTTATTGACTATACACATATTTCACAAAGAGATACCTGGTTTAACATTTTACCGAAAAATGACATAGGTCTCACGAAAAAAAAGAAAAACACTGAAGACTAAGATTTCTAAATTAACTTCTCTGTAAACGCTCAAAAGTAAAAATTATACAAAAATTGAACACACATACTTACTAAAAGCTTTTTGGACTTAGCATCACAAATATTTGAAACAGCTAAAAAGGCTCATATTAACTAACTTCAAATCTTTCTCGCTAAAACATTCAGGAAAATTACAAAAACACTTTGGTACGTTAGCAACATAACCCTACACACTGAACTTAACATACTGACTGTTAATGAACACATACGAACCTATTACAAACGATAGATTATTATTACAAATTACAATCTAATTAAATAATCTATTATAATCTAATTACAATCCTCTACACACTCTAACATACTCGTAAACGTCATAGCCACACCATATATACCACCAATATCCGCATTTTATTTACAGGAATGAATATCGAAATCACTGATCGTTTCTTTGCCATGTGTGAATAATGATAATAAATAAAAAAAAAAATCAACTTGATTTATTTCTATAAAATTCTAAGCATCCTATCCGACGATCAATTTGATGATTTTTTTTATTTAATATTATATTGGTACCAGGGTTCTCAAAAAAATACTTAAGGGCTGGACAGATTAAAATTTAAAAGCTGCAAGTTCTCTGAGGAAAATTTGCATTGTCAAATTAAATGCGATATTAGTTAGAAAAGTCTGATTCTAAATTATTTATTAACACATAAACTCTTTGAAACTGACCTCTATGAAAGCTTAAAAGGACTCTACTAAAATACTGCCTGTATTTCATAAACATTTACCAATCATTTGGATTTCATTAGTAAGCCTATTATTCTAATTTTAAACAGAAAAAAAAACCTAAAGCTTATTCATGTTTCAAAGATAAAATATATTTTTTAAATCAATGATAAATTCTGAATGTTGTTATGATATTAGTTAAATAATGTCTCGAATATACCAGCTCACCAATTTTATTTTAATGATAATTTCCAGCTAATTTTTTTAAAATAAAATTAATCGATTTCATAGTCCGCGGATAAGACGTCTTTTTATCAAATTATTAACATCCGTATAGTTCTATGAATAGCTTCATCTTAATGGCTTTAAAGTTGGTGATCGGTACTGAAAACTTATGAGCACCCTTTGCTTCCCACTTAAATCGTTAAGATAATGCGATCAGAAAGCCGAAAAAAAAGTGGCCTATAAAACTATTGGGTCGTTGGGCATATGTAACATAATTTTCGACATGTCGGAGGAGAAGGTCGTGCTAAAATATGTTTGAGGCCACCTTTTTTCCGATTTTTTTATTAAAGCAAATGGATCTTCATGAGTAGTTTGTACCTCGTTAAATAGATTAAGTTTACCGATCTGCAGATTGAAAACGCCTCATTTTCGAGAATTTTTGAAATAAAGAAATTATAGATTTCGGTAAGATAAAGCCATTCACGAAGTTTTAGACGGATTATAATAATTTGATAAAAATATATCTGTACCGTGGACTATTGATATCAGTGTACTCAAAACTTGACAATTCTTTTTCAGGCAAGCTGACTAATTATTTAATACGTCATATTTTATCCGACATTATTCATTTAGTAAGTATGACTCTAAATTATATATTAGCAACACGAAAACTCTTAGATACTGACCTCCATGAAAACCTAAAATTTCTCTTATTTTTGAAAGAAGACTTTTTGTACGCTCTGTCACCATTAATAATTTGGCGCCATACTGTGCTTAAGTTTAATTTTAATTATGTTTCAAGGTTTAAACTTAATGCTGATGGCCATTTAAATTATAGGTATGCCGTTTATAAACCTATTGTTGTGTCTATTTAGTTTGATATGAAATTGGGAGTAAAGAGTAGGTGTGTGTTGGTCAATAGTTGGTTGTCGTAAATCGTTATGTAAATTTTTGTAGTTTACGTAACAGGAATCTGCAGCTCAAAAAAAAAAAAAAAAAAAAAAACCTGTACCACTACAACTCATTAATATTTAGGGAAAGTACTGTTTTAAGGCCAACGAGAGTGCAGGGAGTAGATCGGACCAGGATCACGCTCAATCGCCAGGTTACTTCCCTTAATTAATTAAACCCACTTTGTTGAGGCTGGGTGTGTCCCAGGAGGATCTCCCTGCCACAGGATTGAAAGAGAATAAATAATTTTTCTGCCATGAGCAGGGATTCGAACCTGGGACCTCCAGCATTGAAAGCTTGGTGCCCTACCACTGAGCTACCCCGCTCCCTAGGGATCTACTGTTATTAGTCTTAAAATTTTGGATTGCAATGACTGAAGTTTTTGTATGTGAATATTTACTGGTGAACCGTAAATCTGTGATACGTCAGTCCATATGGGTTTAAGTAGGTAAGAAAGTATTTAGTTTTTGTCGGATTTTTAATTTTGATTCGGAAAAAAGAGAATATAACATTTTCCTTCGTATGTTTGGAGCAGGAATCCCCAACCTTTTTTCACCTAGGGTCACATTTATATGTCATGTTTAAAATAGCGGGCACCATGTGGGTTATAATAGGTTACTGTTTATAATGATTTTTACAACAAAACTTAAAAGATATAAATAAAAAATATATATATATGTATAGTAAACACTGATGACATATTTTTACAGAAAAGGTGAAAACACTGTGTGTAGTGAATGTTATTAATTTCATGTTATTTATGTATTTAAGTTGTTATTTTTATTAGGGTTGTTTCTTTCTGTCTATATACATTTATTTTGCTGTTTAATTTATTTTTATTTATTGTACATCGAGTTTGAATGAGCTATTCTATCACTATTACTAATGCCCTTAAGTTTTTTTTACTAATGAAAGAGATTAATCAAAACAATATAGTGATAATATCATGCCAATAAATAAATTATTATTTTCAAATAATTCATTTATACTTTAAATTGTATTTCTATAAGATCGTTTGATTTTTTAAATATATATGTATTAAGGAAAAAACTTGAATTTAATGTAAAAAATTTTGAATTGAAAAAAATGATGATCCAATGATGACTAAAAAAATATTAAATAAATTTACATTTTCTAAGTATTTGATTATACTAACAAATAATTACAAGATATTTATTGAAATAAATATTCAAAATTTTATAGAAAATTGTTGAAAAGACAATCGCCAATAAAGATCATGTTAGACATAGGCAGGTATAAGTTTGCACGTGGGTAAGAATGATATCAATTCGGTCTATTTTATAAAACAAAAATTAAATAAATAGAAAATTAAATTTAAAAAAAAATGGTTATGTTGTTATATATGATACATTGAGCTCTCGCATCAAAATTAAAAGAAAGTCTTTTTGTCTTTCAAACCAGAAGTCCCTAATCTTTTTTTTTCATTTTGACGTGAGGGCTTAATGTATTAGTATGGCAAATAAGTCCTTTCGGTTTTTCAGAGTGAAATAAAAACTCAATTTATTTTAGACATATAATTTATTTTAATCTAAAATATACTAGCCATTATTTAATATCACTTTTCCCCATCTTTCCACTAACTGCATAATGCCCTGTTCATAGAATGTCTGGAGTTTATTGTTAAAAAACTGATCCAAGTGGTTTTTTATGTCCTCTTCCTTTTGGAATTGCTTTCCATTCATAGAGTTCTGCAGAGACCGGAATAAGTGATATTCACTGGTCTGGTGAATAGAGATGGTGGGGCAAAAGATCCAAGGATTAACTATCCAAGGATCAATAATGTATTGAATGTATGAGGTGTGGTGCCTAACGTTGTCTTGGTGGAACACAACACCCTTCTGATCATAACTCTTCAGAATATTCTACAAATTCCCTGTTACTATATTCGTTAGAAAGCTAAATTATTGCTCTTCAAAGCCGTATGAATGGTTTTTTGATTTGATGTCTACATAAAGGAATAAATAAACAAATACTCCTTATAGGTTTTTATTTTTTATCTCCATTTTTAATTTGTTTACAAAGATTCTGTTGATATCAGTTTGTGTAGTTTATGTGGCTCTAAATTCCTGCTAAATTTCTTGTAGATAGTTAAGGTCGTATTGAATTTATATGGTATGTATTTTTTCGTGTGTTTCTCGAAAAGAAAATCATGTGAGGGATCCAAACATTAATCCTGGAAGCATAGCCGAGCTTTTACAAATGGTTTTCGACGCTTGTGTTCGACACTTTTAGGGCCATAGCAATCTCTCGCACTGATTGGGTGTGATTTTGATCAACAATGGCCTTAACATTGCTCGTTTCAATTCAATGTGGGCGACCATGGTTAAGCATCTTTGATGTCAAAATTTCCTGAATGAAATTTGACAAACCAATTTTGACAGATGCTTTATGTTAAGGCATCATACCCATAAACAATGCAATTTTTTCTATGAGCTTCTGCAGCACCCTTACCTTTTTTTAAAATAATGCAACTAAATATGCCGATAATGAATGATATTTTCTTCCATATTCACAATAGCAATAGCAAACACAATACTAAGTTCGTTTTAACAAGAGTTAACAGATGTAATTGTTGACATATTACAAATAGGATGAGCAATCTACCTTAGGAATTGATTCGTCAGATAAGAAGTGTATCGTAGTGGCATACAAATAAACAGGAAAACCGAAAGGACTTATTTGCCAACCCAACATCATATATACCATTTTGTTTTAATTATATATTCTATTTAATTTATTTTTTTTAATAAAATAGATCTAATTGATAAGCAATAGACCCATTTTTACTTGCACTTATTTTAGTTATCCTCTCGGTAGCTGGAATAATAATTTCGTTCTCTTTTTTAATTCTTTCAATTTCTGTAACATTTTTCATTTATTGTAAGATAAAGAAAACCCTTTTTCACCGATGACTATCAATTAACCCAGCCGGTGGTAATGTGGAGATAGCTAATCTCAAACGGCGTGTAATGAGGATCTCAGCTTTGTCGAGTGAACTGATTGGGAGAGGGAAATCAGGATTGCCACCATTGTAAAAATGAAAAGTCCGTAAAGGGCAGAAAAAGAACTAATTACCAAGGCTCCCACAGGGGGCAGTAATGAGCCTATTTCTTTCTCTTTACAATCCCTCCCCCCTCTCTCTTCCTCCCCTCTCCCCCCAACTCACTATCTCTCTCTCTCCTATATTTATCTCCTTCAAAAGGACCTCCGTCATCATCTCTTCTTTTTGTTCTCTGCTAAATCTTCAGATTAATATCAGCAATAATTTCCCTTTTACTAGAGAAAATTTGTTGAACTTTCCTAGAGGGGCGTGATAATCTATACGTATTTACATAAATATAATGAATGGGTAAAATAGTGAAATGTCTATTTAATAATCAAGAATGTTCTGTAGGGCCATTTGAAAACTATAGATAGCATCCATTTACTAATTCATATATTTCATTATTTAAAATTCATTGTTAACGTTCTGGGGCTATACTCCCCATCTTCAGAAAATTGCTTGCACAATCATAAACCAGTAACATTATAATATTATTTGCAAATATTCTCGTTTGAGTATTTGAATAAAACAATAGTATAGACAAATACCTAATAATTATATCAAGTAGCTAACAGAGACCCAATTGTTAGTCCCACATTTTTTTTCTAAATTATGACAAAGTACCACACATGTTATTTTAACTATTAACTACTAATGAAGGACAGATAGGTTTGAATCACTGAAGATGGAAATTTTATCCCCAATCATTAACTTAAAGTAAATTATAGCAAATACACGATTTGTTTTATATTAGTTTTTATTGCCAACAACATGATAACTTGTAATATAATTTATTAAAAATAATACATCTTTAAATTTAAAAACTGATATTAACATTTGATTGTGTATCATGCAGATATAGTAAATAGAATAAAAATGAAGAGATATAATGGCAATATATTTATTTTATTTTTAAAACAATTTTATAAGAATTTATAGTTTAATGAAAAAGAGTTTATTTAACAAATAATAATACCACAAAAATAGTGGCAGCAAAAAAGTTGCTAAAGTTCATGTATCTGGTCTGATTAAATGGACTAAGTGAGCCTTGTATAGTCTGATAAGCCTTTTAACAAATATAATTATCAAAAATAAGGGTTTGATTTAAATATGTCATGCAATTATAGTGGAAAAGTATTTATCTATATTATTAAAATATTATAAACATGGATATGTATAAATAATATTATAATGTTTACTGTTCATAAAATATTCTTGGTAATTCATTTTGATTAGTGGTATATTTTATATCAATTATAATTTAAAATTGTTTACTGTCCATAAAATATTCTTGGTATTTCATTTTGATTAGTGGTATATTATCTCTATTTTATATCAATTATAATTACATTTAGGATTATAAATATTGTCTCAACATTATGCAGCCATAACAGCATTGAGAAATATTTTTTTTCAATATATTGCTTATTTGAACTCTGAAATCAAACTTCAGAGCCCAGAGGAAATGACACATTGATCACAAAAATAATAAATAATCTGAACGTGTGAGATTGGGGTTGGGAACGGTGAGGTGCCGTAAATCAATTCCATCAGTTTTTCAATTTTCTCTTGGATCATATTTGGATTGTTAGGCTCATGCATCACCCTCTTTCAGCTAACTGAAATCGGAAAAAAAAAGTAAGTTTCTTTCTACCTCTTTAGAATTTAGACTATAATCTAATTAACATTAAATGAAGGAACATACATAAACAATATTTTTCTCATCACTACTAAGAAATTTTATCAACGAAAATTTGTCAATTCCATTGATTTTAATATCATGATCATTCTGAGCTCTACAATACAAGATTCCAAACTAGTTGCCGTCCACTTGTCCTGATTCCCACCAGGTTCCTGATTCCCAGAGTTTTGTAATCGGCAATCTCTCCAATTCAGCTTCGGTGTTTCCTTCTAGTTCCTCGCTGACCAAATACTTTGGGGTCTAGGTCTGTCTTGTCCATCCGTACAACGTGACCCCCTTCCTTAGTCTTGCAATCCGGATATGCTTTCCGACATTCGGCTCCTTGTATAATTTGGTAAGTTCGTGATCATATCTTATTCTCCATTCATAAAATGTCAATCGCTTTCCATAAACTTCAGTTGGCCATATAAAGATCTATTTGCGGCAACGTCTTCGCGTCAAGTTCTGGTTCATTTCATTATCCGCAGTCGCTACTGATCCTAAATGTTTCATCCTTTAAACATTCAAAGTTGTACCCACCATCTTGGATGGTAAGCGGGACCTATTTGTTGACATATACTTGATCTGCTTCATTGCTTCTATCTGTAGTAAGCTGATTAAAAAAATAGTGTTCTGTCCATATTTCCATAAGACCATATTTATCTGACAAAATAATACCAACTGTATAATCAGCTGGGTCTTCTTTGAGAAATACGTATTTCTAAAGTGTTGGTCAAGTCAAAAGACACATCTATTGGCAGCCATGATCCTTCTCTGTATTTCTTGAGCCATGTCATTCTTGCTATTTAATTCAAACCCAAGATATATATATATATATATTTTTACTAAATCAAACTTATAAGATCCTACCTTAAATGAAGAGTTCAGGTCCACGTCACCACCAACTCTCATATACTTGGTATTCTTCACGTTGACTTCTAGACCAAGTCGTCTTACAACTGCTTCAAGAGCTGTAAACGCTTCTCTTAGAGCCCATTCAGACCTTCCTATATAATATCAATATCATCAGCAAAACCTAAAAGCTGTGTCAGGCGATTGAAGATTATGTGATAAATACCGGCCTCTCTTACAGCTTTCTCCTCTGCCAAGATGAATAATAGGCAGACGAGGGCATCCCCTTGTCGAACTCCATTGTTCACTTCAAACTCTTCAGAGGCATCAAAACCGACGCGTATTTTGAGCGTACATTTTGAGCTGTCCATGGTCATCTTGATTAGGCATATGAGCTTCTGAGAGATGCTTAGCACCTTCAAGGCACAGTATAGTTGTAGTCATATCAACGCTGTCGTAGCCCACCAGACAGTGCACCGTATAAAAGACGGCCATAATCGAAATGAGTGAGAAAACTATGAACTGACGGATTTTAAGGAGCATGGAATCACGGAATCTTAGAAACTGTTTGAGGATAACACTGGATTTTCGGATTATTTGGAAAATGTGATGATATGACAGATATTGATCAAACATTACCCTAAGGTTTCTAACGGAAGTGTAGGAACGGATAGGTATTATATTAAGGTATATTGTTATTTATATATAATAAGAAGATAATAAGTGTAGAAATATATCGTTCCTCTTATCTAAGAGGAATAATAATAATTTTTAAACATTTCAGATTACCCTATACTTTTTAATCCTTTAATAATTTAAATTATTGCCTGAATGCATGGGAAGAAGTTATATAAATTAGTGGGAAAACTATAGTTAAAAAAAATTGAATCATCACCTTCGCAACTGTCCCAGTCCTTTTGTCTCCCTCTTATATATACGATGATGATTGGCAATCAGAGTGACATAGGAAAAGAACACTTGAATCTACCTGTATTAAGAAGTCCTCGAGGAGAGTATTTACCTAGACAAAAGGACGAAGGAAGGAAAAGAGAAGACAATGACAGGGATAATTAGGAAGAGAAGGGAACTTTTCTCTTCTCCTCCTACCTTAGCCTTTATTCAGAATTAGCTCTGTTTAATTTCAATTTATTTTCTGTCCCTGGCACAACAAATATTTGCCCTCAGCTTAATGACCCCTATTCTTCTCTTCTTCAATAACCTCTGAGTACTTTTCTTATTGTGATTTATAGCTTTTTCCGCCCATTCCACTCAAATTCCTCAAACCGATGTTGGAAATAGAGACTTTAAGTTCACTTTTTTTTTTTTTAAATTAGACAATATTGTCAACACTAATATGTCCGTATTCAGTTAAATGACATAAGTAAAAACAAAAAAATTAAATAATGTATACCCACAAGCCTCGGGTCATTTTTGGATGTTGACTTGTATGAATGTATGGGACGAAAACTACTTGATATAATTAGTGGAAGGAATCCAGCTACTATTTCAAGTTTACGTCAATTTACCAAACAATATTCCAAGATATTTGAGTAAATGTGAAATTTATTTGAGTAGACATTTCCTTATAATGGGTAGAGTTATTTTCATAGACTTTTTTTAATAATTTTTTTATATTTTAAGATCATGAGTTTTGCAAGTATTGATACATTATATTCAGAATATATCACCACGAACTTATTAAGAATACTTAAGATTTAATAATATATTTTCCCCGTCTTGTGACTTCAAATAGTTTTATAAAATTCACGAGATCTACCTGAATGATTTGAACCAACCTTAGCATTGGTCGAACCGTCCGTTTAAAATGTCGGACATACATAACGGACTTATTAAACAAATTTTATATGGTAATTTGTGTATGATTTGACCCAAAAACGCTCATAAGATCTCACAGAATAATTTGAGACATCCTACCTAAAAATCTGTTACCAGTCTGTTTCAATCAGAGTGGGTCTCCAACGATAATTATTTAAATTCATTGGTTAAATAATATTGTAAATAAAAAAAAACTTAAAATAGCATGGATGATATAGAACTGAAGCAAGTTCGAAACAGAGACCAAATTTAAAGAAGAATTCGGAGAAGTCGTTTAGCTTGTTTTGTTCATTTATCCTCGGCCTCAAATGTCAACGCCCTCTATATCTAAATTTATCCCGAGTACAGAGAGTAGAGTGGCAAGATCGATCAAAAAGCTATTTCGGTCTTCCAAGACCATCCTTCTCCAAGAACATTATTCAACATTAAGGAAATATGTTGATGTTTAGTGTTATCGGATTTTTTTTGTTTTTTCTTTGTTCCTATTCGAACCTTTATTTTTCTTCCTGGAATAATTCCTGTTCTAGAACTTATTTATAACTGTGAAATCTAAGTTACTTTTCCAAGCTATGTGATAGGTTCCTCTTTGGGGTTTTATATTTTATCGGGATGCTACCGGTTAATTATTGAGGATAATTATTCAGAATTATTTAATAAGAATTAATTAATAAAATATTAGTTAAACAAATTATGTTCTTTAACATATTGGGTCCATGATTAATTAATTGGATTACTTTTCACAAATGCTGGTGTGTGTTCATCGTGCTCTCTAATCACCAAACATTACCTGTGATTATAATGACATAAATAGGTGGCATGATTAAAATAACTTTTATTTACAAACTTATTTTTTCTCTATACTTAAATAAAGAATGTATACAAATTATTTCAGAAATCTTAATGTGCAGACAATATATAAAATGAACTAAATAAAAAACATGATTCAATAATTGGTAGTGAAGGCATGATTTCAGATGGACTGTTTTGAAAATTATTTTGCCATGAAATATTTTATAACATTATGATTAGGAATTACCACTTAGCTATTATGGTATGTGAAGTGGTATATTTGGTAGATGTCATCGCTGCATCTGCGAAATCGTGATCATCTGGTCATGGTTCATGTAGGACCAAGGCTTCAGCCCCCCAGCCAGAAGAAAACATCATACTTCAAGCCGGCTCTTCATATCAGACCTCTCCTCCAGGCCGGGCAGCTACATCAGACCTCTCCTCTATGCCGGGCAGTGACATGAGACCATAAGACCCCTCTTCTATGCATCTCAGTGGATTTTATCGAAATATCTAGGGTGGGGCAAGAATAGTTCTCATTGGTCGAATTTTTGTAACAGAAGGGATGACCACATCCACCGGCGGTTTCCAGCAGGTACACGACTGTTTCCTCTTTCTTGAAGGTGCTTTTTTTTTTTCTTTGCTTAGACTTAGAAGCTTCCGATCCTTTTTACACATTCCCACGTAACACTGGTATCTATCCTTAAGTGTTTCATTTCCCATGCTAAAAGGTTGCTAGGGGGTCTCAGGTATCCGGACCACTCTCTAAGTAACCACTTCCCTACGGGTAACCGGACATCTGTTACCAATTATGATTTAGACTACATTTCTCCATTTAAAATAATTAAATATAAGGACCACATATATTGTATTATTTAATATATTTTATTTATTTTTTTATACATACAGTTTTTCCCTTTTTTTATTTATTTATTTTTCTTCTTTCTTTTATTATCATTATTTTTTTTATTTTTGCTGTTTCTTTCATTCATTTATTAGCATTCTACATCCCTTAAAAAGTATATAAAACATTTTCATAATTTTGTGTTTTTTGTAACTTAACCAATTGTTGAATTACATTCTATGAACTCCTAGGCATAAATCTACATGCAGAAGGTACAGCATTAAAATATTCCTTGTTTCGAGTATTTTTGTATAATTCGTGTGCCTTACGCATAAAGAATATAATATATATATATATATATATATATATATATATATATATATATATATATATATCGTAATTTAGATGAAATGAGGTATTTAATATATATAGTGGTCTGAAAGAATGTAGCAGTCAAATATTTTTCTTTGAATTTTGTAAAATATCATAAACTACGTTTTTAAAAAATATATATAGGTTATTCATACGGATAGGGTTAATAAAAATAAACTTTAAATGAAAGTATATTTTTCATTGCATATCCCCTAATAAATGCTTACTTACTTAGACCCAATGCATTAAGTCATAAAATAGTATAGGGCAGGCAGAAACATTACAGGACATCCATGGAAGTCTTGGGCCGACGAGAGAAAAAAAAAAAAAGTCGTAAACCTCAATGGGCTAAAATACCCCATCGAGGTTTTTCACCTCGAGAAAGACAGCTTATATGTCGAAAGAGTTTGAGGCATGAAAGATTAAAGCTTTTGCTAAGCGAGTTTTCAACTCGTGGTATTTTTTCCTCCCCCTACTTGTTTTTCTCATGAATATGTACTTGAAGAAAAGAGTACTAGAAAACTTTGAGTGGAATTTATAAAATCAGTAATACCTACGTTTTAAATACTTGAACAAAACCAACTTTTACTGTTGAATCCCTTTTGGAACTTGGTATAGTACGAAATAAAACAGAAGGATGACGAACTTCTTCCCAGTCACCAGATAGAATCACTTTATTATCATAAAATAAAATGGTGCTGCCCAATTACATTGGGTTGCTAACAACACAGCATACATTGTAATTGGGCACTACAGACATATATATATATTTCTTTTTTTTTTTTTTTTTTCCTTTTTTTCTCCTTTTTTTATTTTTTTATTTTTAATATTTCTTTCATTCATTTATTATCATTCTGTACCCTTTCTCTTCCTTCTCTCCCCCTATACATGTTCCCACTCCTCACATTCTCTCCTCTCTCTTTCTAACATAATACATAAAAATACATAAAGTACAGTGCAATAAATAATAATATAAAAATGCTGTAACACACGCATGCCTCGTGAGCAAACTCTCTCCCTATCTGCTCCCATGCACATGGTGGTGGATGATTCCCAGGGAGTCGAGGATTATACTCTCTGCCAACCTTGCCACGTCCTTTATGTCGATACCAAGGCCCTCCATGAAGCTCCTTGTTGAGTCTGGTATCGTTCCACGAGCTCCGAACCAAAGGCCTCTCACGTGAATCTCTCTCGGCCCGAAACTCTCGCGGAACTTTTCACTAAGGAAAGAGATGCCTTTCTCATATGTCTGTTTTTTCTCCCTTTCAACTTTTATTCTTCATCGCACAGGTCGCGATAGAGATGGTCAATGGCCAGGTTGAAGAGCGACGACGGCAAGGGGCCGCCTTGGGGTACCCCGCGCAGCACTTTGATTTGGCTAGTTGCGTGAACACCGTTACTAATTTTGATTGTGTTCGTGCAGAGGGGAGCCGATATAACGTGTTTAACATCCGGCGACACACCTCTTGCTTCCAAGGAGCTCACGATATGATGGTGGCCAACATTGTCAAAAGCACCGACAACGTCAAGGAATACCACCGCACAATCGTTTTTCATAATCTTTGCATCTTTCAATAGAGCGTCGAAAATCCTTGCGTTGACGTGCGTTTCCGGGAAGCCTTTTATAAAGCCTCTCTGATTCCTGGGGAAGGTAACCTGTTTTCTTAATTCGTGGTCCAGAACCTTCACTATGATTCGGCGCACAATAGAATAAATGGTGATGGGTCTCCAAGAAGGGATTTTGTTTACATCACCTTTCCCCTTATATATTAGTATTGTGCGCCCTTGTCGAAGTGGTTCTGGGACATAGGCCACCTTCAGCAGTATCTCTGCAATTGTTCTAATAATGTTTGCAACATCAAAATATTTAATCGTGCCGATCAGAACTCAATCAGGCCCCGGCGATGTGTCCATTGATGTTGATTTAATGGCTTTCTTGACGGTTTCTAGATCAATGGACACTAAATTTGGGATCGGGGCACACTGCTCGTAATCCGCACGCCTGCAGAGATTTTTGCTCTCAAAGGGGTCTTTATAAAATTTTTCGATATCAGCCATCTTTAGAGGACACCTCTTAGGAGCGTCGGCATTCATAACAGTTTGCACAACTTTTTTTCTTTTATTGTAATAATTATAGTGTGCAACTTCGTATTGATACTGCTCCTGCCGACGACTCCTGTCAAACTTGTTCGCTCTTTGCGGATTTGAGACTTGTCCAGCACCCTTATCAGCCACTTTAGTTTTTTTTTTTTTTTTTCTCATCCTGTAAAATTTAACGGCTGGGTGCTGGGGACCTGGCAGTTCCGCATTGATATTCTTGAGAAAATTCAGGAACTTGCCTACGGCCTCATCAAAATCCGCAATATTCATTGTGTTTTCTTTTAAGAGATTCTTGAACACGGTAGACCATCCAATAATGTCCTCTTTTATTTTTGATACCTCACCCTCTCCATTTTTAGGACCTATGACATTTTTCACTATGCCCCTCAGTGTATTGGTGTTAGCCTCCCTGGGATGCTTTTTTGCAATATGGGTTCCAAGACCTCTTTCACCTTTAAAAGAAAGCCCACATATGGGACAAACTTTATTATTAGGGCGTAGAACTTCTTCCTCCTGCTCTCTGCTCGCCCCCGCGACATTCTGTGGAACATTTGGCAATGCTGGGAAGACATCATCTATCGAAACTGTCTTTCCCAATAGTACACCTTCTGTGTCTGGCCATTCGACGTTTACAAATTTCTTTTCGCCGCCTTCCGCGGCAACAACAGCCTCCTCAGCAGGTCCTTCTGTTTTCGGAACCCATACTCTCTGACCAATTTCGATTTTTCTCATTATTTTTAGGTCCATTCAAAATACAATCTCTAATATATCACTTATATAATAGACTCTCCCAAATATATCACTTAATCAGTTTTAATTTTGTCATTTCATTGTGCTTCCAACATATATCTCATTACATTTGTTTTAATTACTCTTTTAAAAGATTTTTAAAATTGTTATTTCTTACCTTTAAAAGTTGTTCTATTATTTGAACAGGTATATTCTAAGATTTTTGTAGGTTTCTTCTTTTCAATATTTTCTGATTCCTCAAGATATGAACTAAAAACAATATTATAGTTTTATATTTAATAGAAGGACCAAGTAAAGAGGCAGTTGAAGTAGCTATCGGAAAATTAAAATCTTATAAAGCAGCGGGAACCGATAATATTCCTACTGAACTAATTAAGGCATGCGGGGAAGCTGGACCTCTAAAATACATTGGTTGGTTAAAAAGATCTGGGTGAATGAGAAATTACCTGAAGAATGAAAAGAATCTATTCTTATTCCGATTCATAAAAAAGGCCCGAGGACGGATTGTAATAACTATCGAGGAATTTCACTCCTTCCAGTATGTTATAAGATATTCAATTTAATCTTAACCAGTCGAATCACGGAATACGCCGAGGAAATTATGGGAGACTACCAATGCGGATTTAGACGGAATCGTTCAACTATTGATCAAATATTTTCTTTACGGCAAATATTAGAGAAAAAATTGGAGTACAACTGTATTGTTCACCAGCTGTATATAGATTTTAAAAAGGCTTACGATTCTATTGACCGCCAGAAACTGTATAATATTCTAATCGAGCAGGGGATTCCAAAAAAACTAGTAAATCTAGTCAGGATGTGCTTGACGGAGACACTCAATAAAGTTAGAATCGGTAATAATCTGTCGGAAAAATTTGAGGTTCGTTCGGGTTTAAAACAGGGGGATTCCCTTTCGCCTGTCCTGTTCAATTTGGCATTAGAACATGCCATTAGGGAGGTAATGCGTACCGAGAAAGGGTTGGATCTGGGTGGGACAACATCCGCGCTGGGCTATGCTGATGATCTGGTACTGTTAAGCGAAGACGTTGAAACTATAAAACTAAATACGACAACGTTAATGAAAGTCGGTAAAAAACTAGGACTCGAAATAAACGTGGATAAAACAAAATATATGGTTAGCTGCAAAAATGGCGATACTACTGGTGATATCAATATAGATGGTAATATGTTTGAACAGGTAGATAAATTTAGGTATCTAGGTTCTACGATAACTAGAAAAAACGAAATTGAAGAAGAGATTAAGGTTAGACTGAAGGCGGGAAATGCTTGTTATTTTTCTGTGACAAAACTACTCAGTTCGCGCCTCTTGTCCCGGAACTTAAAAATTAGAATCTATAAAAAAATTATCTTGCCTACAGTTCTTTATGGATGCGAAACTTGGCCGCTTACATTAAGGGATGAGAAGCGTCTTAAGGTTTTTGAAAATAAAGTATTGTGTAGAAGATTCGGACCGAAGAAGGATGAGTTAACCCGAGAGTTTAGACGGTTACACAACGCCGAATCGCGTGAACTGTATCCGGGTAATATAATTGAAGTAATTTCATCGCGGCGAATCAAATGGGCTTGTAAAGTTGTTGGGCTTAGTAACGAGAGAATTCCTAAAAGGTTAATATTTGCTGTGCCGAATGGTAAGCGTCCGAGGGGTAGACCGAAGCGAAGATGGGAAGATTGCATTAAAGCCGACCTGAAGGGACTGGGTTTGGACGGCGAACGATGGAGGGAGGTGTGCAATAAGCGATTGGTGGTGCCGGCATCGAACCTTCGGGTTCGCTAAGCCTTTTATTATTATTTATAGTTTTATATATTTCAAAGGTGCGAAGGAGGGAAGATTGCATTAAAGCCGACCTGAAGGGACTGGGTTTGGACGGCGAACGATGGAGGGAGGTGTGCAATAAGCGATTGGTGGTGTCGGCATCGAACCTTCGGGTTCGCTAAGCCTTTTTATTATTATTATTATATATTTCAACATAAAATTCATCCTCTTGCTATAGATAATTTGTAGTTTAGTCACGCGTGTCACGTCACAGGTTGACGCGCGAGAACCGTAGTAGGGTAAAATCCCCAGTTTTTGGCATACTTAAGGAAACTTTATTTATTTAGTTACAATTTAAATAAATTTTCTCCTCAAGGGTGTCAAAAACTGGGGATTTAACCATACTATGATTATCTCGTAAGCAAGGGAACTTGAAAACGTGTTTGCTCCGTTTTCAATCGCGTGGGTACTTGGTTCAACAATGTCAAAAATGTTCAAAAAGTCAGTAAAGACCTCTAATTTCAAAATAAGTAATGCGGCTGGGTGAGAGGCGCTGGGATCTTCTAGAGTCCTGCCTTTTCGTACACGTGTTAGGTTAAAGACTCGGAGATCTTGAGTGAATAAATTTTGTAAATATTGTATAAAACCATGCGTGTATTAAAGTAGTTATTTTGTTTAGTTTAGTTTCTTTTAGTTTATATACATTTTAATTATATACTTTTAATATTATTATACTGCTGTTAATTTATTGCACCTAGTGTGAATGAACTATTCTTTTATCACTATCACTATTGTCGTTCGATGTGACAGATTGTAATATATTCTCAATAAAGAATTTTCGAAAGGTAAAAAAAAATTGAAAACATATAAGTCAAACAGTGTTTTTCATTTATGTTTTTATAATAAAACGGAAAAATGTAAAAAAAATTCCGTGTGCGCCAATTTTCGACTCCATTTTTTCAGTTTGGAACATCCCTTACCCAATTTTCAAAAACCTAAGAATTTCATTTTATATATAACTAGAACCAATAAAACTCATCCTTACTAATAAATTGACATATCATATAATATCTAAAGAATTAAATGTGGCAGCCTTGCGAATGGAAGAACTGCAATGAAATTGTGCATATGCATTTCTCGCCAAAAACGTAAGCACATACTTCCCCGGCGACACTTGAATGGTTTCTAATCTTCAACTATTTTTTTTTCGGCCAGTAAATAACTAACGGGATATGGTAGAATATGCGAGCTCAGGAGGGATTCCCGCTTCAAATGGACACCATTTTCGCCAGCTCTAAACCATTCCAAACGCTTAATATTCATAAATAACTGCAGTGGGTGTCTAATACTGGGTTGGGAGTAGACAACCGTGATTTTCACCCTACTCCTAAAGATTTAAGTCTCAAATTTATTGAATATTTAATCACATATTATTAAAAACTACGAATTTCATCATAGCAAAAAAAATGTGACTTAAGAAAACTAAGACCCAACTTGTTGTTGGAGTCCAATGTAGGAATGGTAACCAGGCGTTTTCTCATAAATCAGACTTTCATATGTCGGACTCAAAATATTTGTTTTTATTCATGAATGAATTTTTATCCGTCCTTCGCGAATGACAAATTATCCAAATAAAGATTAAGGTATGAATTTGATTTATTTGATAATTTCTATTCAAATTGGAAACTGAATGATCAAAATTCCGATACATATTTTGTAAATTTTATATTTATAACGATTTACCCCTAAAAACGATTTCAGCCCAATTATTTTCTATGTCAGTGATTTCTTTAAGGTCAATTGCTTTGGTATATCAATCTATTTTTGTTTATTTGGTTTTCAGTCCTAAAATTTTATTCCAACTAGAGAGGAAACCTCTGTCATTACTGTAATACTTCCAAAATATACTAACCTTTTTTCTTAAATATTATGTTGTGTTGTTTTTATTCGTAATATTTTAACGCCCACATCACCTCGAACTTGCGTGGAAGGGTGGGTTATCCTTCAAGTTGACAATTTGAAGGGAAAGCCTGAGATTTATGGGGTGAGTCCTCCATGAAATGAAATTCAAACCCCTCCCTCCTCCGGCTGGATTCGAATCGCCGCAGCTTTGAACTCGATACTCAATATATCAGCGTTATGTTTATTCGACCGGATAAAAATTTAAAAAAGTAAGATAACAATAATTGATAAAAGGAAAATTTTAAAAATGAACAAAAATACTATTAAAATATTAATGATAGATTTAAAGATCAGCCTTAATTGCCAGTAAATAACTAACCAGTCAAAAAATCAAGGCATAAATATAACAGAAAAAGACAACACCTCTCATATCACAATTATATAAAATATTCACCAAATATTAGTAGAAACGTATAAAAATCCATGAAATCTTACTGAATTTAAATGAAATATGTGATTAAACGAAATACACAATAATACATTCAGAAAATTATTACTAGTTTTTTTTAATGTCAAAAATTCTAAAGAGAAAATATGAAAAAAAAAATTATCAAACGTGTGTATCGTATATTGCGATATTATTGCACTATATTATTATTATAGTGTTGCTTTAGTATTGTATAAGTATAATATATTGTAGTTTACTAGAAGCAAAGAGGGAGTAGGCGCCGCTGTAGTAATGGAGTAATGGAAACTTTTTTTTTTATTTATTTATTTAGAAATATAACAATCTGTCGCGTGGACAATACATACACGAACACATTCACACCATATATTCAGATAATATAAAATTAACAAAAGTAAATTGATAACTAAATAATAATAAAAAACTATGTACGATAAAAAATAAAATAACCTAAAGATAAGTTAATTAAAAACAAAAATACAGTCATACCTATATACAATATATACAATCAGGCGGGGAACCCCAAGCCAGGCTTCACCCTCCAACTATAGAAGGAAAAGCAGGACTCCAAGAGATCCTTGCGCAATTCTCTCAACCGCGTCACTGGTGCTAAAGCCAGTGGAGTTTGAGAGAGAGCGCTTTAACCAAGTAATGGAAATTAATCATAAAATGTTCTAAACTTCCCACTATTTTCTAAAATCTACTTCGCTGAGGCATTCGCTTTTAAACGCGCTGTAAAATCCACAAACAATGAAATAATGTGATTTATTACAATTCAAAACCTGCCCTCATATCAATCAGGATCCCTTTTCTCTTAACTGTTTGGTAATTGACAACTTACTTAATTTTAAAATATTTGAAATGTCTAGTTTTAAGGTGAAATTAAAGAGTAGCTCATTCATACTACTTATAATAAATAATAATAATTGTAATTTTTAACTTTTCTTCCTTAAATTTTAAATTGTACTTATTAACTTTTATTCTAATAATTTTTAATTTTTAATTTAATTATTTTTATTAACTTTTATTCGATTATCTTTAACTTTTAATTTGAATGAAAATTATAGTTTTGACTTTTCTAACTTTATGGGTGATAGTCAGGACACTCACACTCCCACAAGCAGTGGGGCATCTTCTGTGCTTGTTTCCAGTACCGAAGGTGTTTAAGTACTCCAACACACGCACAAGTTTGAATCGAAAAGTTGGCGAAAAAAAATTAAAAATTTACAGCGTCCTGACTGTCTATCTATCTATGATTTGTAGTCAACAAATTTCCATCGATTTTCTAACTTTAACTTAGTTCTACTTGGGTATTTAACTATAGCTAAATGTTAATTTCCTTAATTAATGATAAACAGTTAAGTTGTATTTTTATCTAAAGGCTGGTTATATACATATTAGTAGTAGTTGATATAGTAATTGAAATATAGAAAAACTCAAAACATGTTAAAATATTGTAGTGTATATATACACCGATTTTATTGTTAATATATTGAAGCGTATATGTAAAAAATATAAAATGTAAAAATTACATAGTAATGGATGAAATCCTTGGATTTCAGGTCAGTCGCGAAACGTCGCGGTCAGCAAGGCTTTTATAATTTAAAATTTACGATAGAAAAAATGAAAAGATAAAAAAAATTAAGAAATATAAAAGAAAATAATAATAAAAAGAAACAAAAGAAACATTAAGAAACGGTAGAAAAATTAAAACAACACTATTGTATTAAATCTCCTATAATAAATTACAATTTAATACAAATTCAATGACCGTACGAGCATTCAAAGTATTTATTTTTCTCTCTTGGCGCCATAGATATATTTTGTGGAACTCCTAGCTGGTTGTTGTTCACAAATATCTATTACGGTGAGACAACTATTGCTTTTAAGGTGGCTCTTTAGTTATGAGGTGGACACATGTGAACCTCCTATCCTATCCTATATCCTATCTTCAGGCGAATAACTGCTACTTCTTCTCAACGTATGGCATAACTGGTACATAAAATCCTCGATGTTCCCCAGTTTCACAGCCGGCTTTACAGTTTTCTCGATCGGTTAGTCATTTACTAGAATTCGAATGATTTAATAGTAATGAAAACACTTTTATCGACATTTTTTGCATAAAATAATCATTATTTATAGTATTAAACTATTTTTTTTTCTCTAAAAGTAGAGTATATTGGTGATATAAAAACTTTTTGACTTGTCCTCCGTACCGACTATTCTCACAAACCGACTGCCATTGAGAGCTCCCTGACCTCCCCTCGATTCTAGTCCGACTCCACGGTGTTCAATGTTATCGGCCTTTATATAGACCAGTCTCCCCCATCTCGAACCATGCTCCTGAATATCCTTCACGTCAGAGAATACAATGCCTTCGAAAATTACCCACCATGTTCAGATAACCGAACACATCAACATTCTACGTTTTCAAGCATGAAGAGATACCTTGTAGGAGTAGATGGGAGCACACATTCTATATAGTAGTGACAAAAATGGAAGTTTGGTGGAGGGTGTATGCTAAACATGCCTTCAATAATGTTAGTGTGAACTTCTAAACGACTCTCACTGCGCCATCTACACTGCTCTACTTAACCGAACAAAATGTCGAAAAATAAATGCATATAATTTAATTAGGAATTATTAATTTAGTTAAATAATAACATAGATAGTAGTATACCAATTATTATTTCTATTCACCGTAGCTAAATGACATGTTCGTGTTAATGTTAAATAATTTAATTACTACAAACAAATTTTAATAGCTCAAACTTATAGAAAATTGGCTCTCCGGAACAAATACAAAAATGGATTTGGTATTCGTTGCCTCCGTGGTACAGATTTAATTTAAACAAAACTAAGCCAAAGTCGACATTAAAAAAAAACTAAATAAACTAGAGCTAGTAATCGTAGTGAATATTTTACTGAAATAAAAATAACTAGCCGATAAATCAAACGTTCTATGATTCCTAATAATAGTTATTTTCATAGTTATGAGGATAAAGTATAATTTATACAATACTGATAATCGAAAATAAAAATTTACAAACACTCATTAGTCGGAACCGGATTTTAGTGGAATATAAAAAGCTAAATATGTACATATATATGTAGTTATACTTTCTCATATATATATATATATATATATATATATATATATATATATATATATTATTTATTTATCGCCCTTCCTTGCTTTCCGACAAAATGGTGTTGGAAATTTTGCGGGGCATGTAAATGTTGCCAATTAAAATCTAGTCATCATAGGATTAATGTCGTATTCTGGTTTCCAAGTGGCCTCCTTCTTCTTCTTCATCTTCTCTTTCCAGTGGTTGTCCAAAAAATGGTGCTCTTCTTTTAATATTAAAAAGGGGAGGGACAACTTCGGTTTTCCAACCATCCACAAAGGATTAGTAATACTGACTCTCTTCGGTCACCAAATGAGGAAAATCGTTCGCAGATAGGACGTAGATCCCGGTATCCCTCAGTAGTTTGGCCCTAAATACCTAAAAGACGGTGCGGTTCGCAATAACATTCTCAGTTGTCACCGGAACTTCGCAACGGGGGCATACGAGATTCTTTCTAACGCTATACGGCCTACCTATTTTCGTATATATCTAATGAAATAATGGAAATATCTACAATATATTTCTCAGTAATGAACCGTTTTGTTAAGAAAAAGTTGTGGTAATATTACGTTTTTTCTTTCCTTCCCCAGACTACCTGCTGCCAGTATGATATTAATGTAATAAATATCAAATAGTTATTTTATCTAAATATAATGCAAATTTTTAAGATTAAATCCAAGACTAAGACTTCTAAATTGACTTTTCTGTAAACATTCAAAACTATATCTTGGAAACAAATTGAACACATATACTTACTAAAAGCTATTTGGTCTTAAGCATCACAAATATTTTGAACAGCTGTATAGACTCATATTGGCAAACATCAAATCTTTCAAGATAAAATATTCAGGAAAATTACGAAAGTGCCTCGTTACGTTAGCAGCATAGCCTTACACACCAACTTTCACATGGCAACTGTTAACGAACCCATACGAACCTATTACAAACGACGCCATGACAAATTACAAGCACACTTTAACGTACTCATAAATGACATGGCAACAACACGAATGCCAGGCAACGTCCGTAGAAGGTTGAAGAGAAGCTGGTTGAGTGATCTCTTCACCAAACAATAAATATCGCGTCAGGAAGAAGTGCCGCAGGATACTGCTTCCCCTCATGTCTCTCACGCCATTTAATTTACAGGAATTAACATCAAAGTCACTGATTTTAAAAAAAATTAAACTAACTCAACAAAGAGGTAATTGGGAAATACTGTATTTCTTTCCTTTGTTATTCCATTTCTTCTCTTTTCTTAATCTGGAAAAGAGATTTGAAGTTAATTTCATCAAGAATAGACAATTAAAAGATAACCTATGTACATAAACTTTGGGGGCTAAGGAGGAGAAAACTTTATTTGGCAGAGATAAATTTATTATTAGTATAAAACGATTCGGGCAAGATTCCAATAGTAAAGCTATTCCAAAACAAAAACTTAACTTAATTAACTTTTAACTAAAATCTAGAACTTTCCTAACTAGGATCCCAGTAGCCATTACTTGAGGTTCGTAAAACAATTTTGACATTTAATAAAAATGATATGTTATGATAAAATATTTAATAAAATTATGTGGTCAAGATGTTTTATATTTGTTCTTACGTAAAATTTTACAGACATAATTAGTTACTCTCAAAACAATGGACAATGTCTACGATTGAGACGATGGTGAAAAATGTTGTTCAAGAGAGATCAGGTGAGTTTCAAGACCCCTGGGGCACAGTATAGAGAAAGAAAACGAAAAGAAAAAAAAGAGAGAGAATATTACTAAAAATGATGTCAATTCATGAAAATCGACCCTCTTCTAGGAACAGTTCAATTTAAAAAAAAAAAAAGAAGTCAAATCTATAAAAGATGTGATTCCAAGTGATAAAAGTGCGAACAGAAACATTTGTTGGTAAAGAGCTCCAAAAGCCTATAAAAAATATTTCTCTGAAATTGGAAAATTGGAATCTGAAATAAAATCTAAAGCCATTAATCCTTAAATTTTTTTCAGATTTGCCTAATTAAATCTTGTTTGGGATAATCTGATTATTTCTAACTCTTTAGTCAATTTATTTGTCGATATAATTAATGTATCAAACACTTTGATTAATAAACGGTGTTTGGAGTACAATTGTTCCACTTAAAAATTCCATAAAAAAGATTTAATGAAATTTTCACTTTCCCTCACATACTTTCTCCCTTCCTCACTCTCTTAAGGTTTAGAATTTATAAATTTTTTAAAAGTGGGAAGTTTTTATAACTTACAAAGTTACGTTGATATTTCGTCTACAAATTTATTTCAACAACTTCTCTTTTTATTAAAATATCGCAATTCCAAATACATGAGAGAATGGTCCAAATATATATAATTTATACATTATTCGTATAATCACCGAAATATGCATAGTTTAATCCTCCGTTCAGTCATCGGACTACTAATCCCTAAGGGTTAAACCAATACCACTTTGCACTAAGGGCATGTTACTTGTTCTGGAGTTAAGCTTAATCTAATCTATCCAACAAAACGAATTAAACTTGTCTTGGGAGTGTGTTAGCTTAAGAATAAACTTAAAACACAACTAGATTACTCTTAGGCTGAAAATGAATCAGCTACACATTTTTTTTTTTTAACTTGAAATGGTTGTCATCAAATTAAATTAAAGTTTTTTTTATTTATTTTATTCATTGATATTTACAAGTATATTATAAAATAAAATAAAACTAGTAAATGTAAACTCAGGAATATAATATGAAATCGCTTGTTGAGAAACTACCCACTGATACCACCCAAATAACAAATTTACACTAGAAGATCACGAAGCCATCTGCTTTTCAGACGCATCGGAGGGTTCTCAGGGATCGAGGAGAAAGCAAGGTTTGAAACGAGAGGATTCGGATGGTTCTGCAGTTTGTGATGGAAGGATAGGTATCTGGATTGGGCCAAATTGGAAACATATGGAGCATTAAGGTCTTTATGGATGATTTTATTGGTGACAAAGTAAGGAGCGTTGAGAATTTTACGAAGAATTTTAGATTGTGAGGATTGGATACGAGAGGAATTCGATGGTTAAGTAGAGCCCCCAACTCAATTCCGTAAGTCCAAATAGGTCTTATTATTGTCATATATATCAGTCGTTTATAATTTATTGAAAGCTTAGAGCGTTTGTCTAGTAAGTTTTGCAGTAGTCAAAAACTTCCAGCGGTTTGTTGTCGTTTCAGTCTTGAATGAGGATTCCATGTGAGCCGTTTGTCCAGGTGGAGTCCTAAAGTATTATTATAATTATCATTATAGTATTATATTATGTTGTATGTATCGTATTGTAGTAATAGTATTACTGTAGTAAATTATGGTAGTCATCAAATTAACTTAAATATCATCAAAATTAAATTCAAGACTTTATTAATATTTAGTAGAATCTTGGTCACAGCAAATATTTTTCTCGTAAATCAATAACAAAGTGTATAGATCATTATCTGCTATTAGTTTTTCTCATTTCAAACAATCATATGTAAATAAAGTGATTTTTTTTCTACATATAATCCAATTCATTTTTAATATACTTCAACATTTAATAAATACTGGCACCTAATCTTTGGAAATCATAGCTATTATAAACAATGAACGAAATTAAATCAAATCTAATTAAATTATATTTTAATAATTTGGAATCGAATAAAATATTTTTAATAAATTGGAGCAGAGAGGAGACAGTATTTTCACAGTTTGTTACCTCTGTCATACCATTGAAGAAACCTCAATTTATAAAAAATTCAATGACTTTTATCAACAAACACTGAATCATATAATTTACCCTTTTACTTTAAATCTTTTTATTGAGAAATAATACATTTTGCATCATTTAAGGGCACTGAGTACTAAAGCTGAGTGAGGCCCATTCATACTATATATACAATGCAATAAAAAAAATAAATAATAAATAAATAATAAAAATATATATCTAAATAACAAAGGTAAAAACTATAAAACTAAAGAAATGTAACTTGAATTCAAATCTTAAAAAAATAAAATAAAATAATAATAATAAAAAAAAATACAGAAATTGGTAGCAAATTAAATGAGTCATATGTAAAACAAATAGAAATATAAAAAAGAAAACATTCATACTTAATATATAAAAAAGAAAAATATTCATACTTAATATATAAAAAAGAAAAACATTCATACTTAATATATAAAAAAGAAAAACATTCATACTTTATTTACAATCAGCCAAGGGAGCTCCGAGTCCAGTCCTTTCCTCCACGTGTGAAGGACAGAGGAGACTCTAAGAGATCCCAGCGCTTCTCTCTCAGCTGCGTCACCGGCAGGAGTATAATTTACCCTAAAGATCGAAAATTGTTGCATAATATAGCATCAACTGATCTTCCCTTTAATATTTCAAGGACTATATGTTATGATAATTTCTAGATCTCCAACTCTTATACATAAATTGTTCTTAATAATTTATACTATATTTTTAGAATTATCTTGCTTATTGGCTCAGATGAAGATGAGGAGTAGTGATGAGTTGAAATTTTAATTTTTTTATTGATTTATTTTGATAGTCAATTGAATGATTTCAAACTGTTTGAAGGTTTTGTAGAATTTCTAGATTCCTGCCCAGGAATGCTGTCCTATTTTTATTTAAATCCTTAAAAGAAAAGTGTTAGCCTAGGTTTATGGCTACCAAAAGGTCGACTAGGTTTTGTGATCGAAGTAGGTTAAAATATGTAATGTCAGGAATAAAAGGCCAAAGGCATGGAGTCACTATAAAAGGTCAGCTTTAAGGTCAACTTTATTCTTCAATAAATTTCAAGTGTTACAAAAGCCTTTACTTATCTCAGGCTACTAAAAGCATTGATATGGTAAGCTCTTAGCAATTTTAAATTTAATGCGCCCGATCCCTATTCAATGAACAAGTACTTTGTTGTTGGACAGAGTTTCCGATCAGGAAAGTGGAAAAGTTCAACAAGAAATCAGCACTTATTCACAATACTGACTCGTACTGACCACCCTGACGGAAAAAGCACATGCCGGTACTGCTGTAATTGTACACCAATCCCTCTCCCATCACGTACTCCCATTACCTATACCATGATTTCCTATAGTCCACCGCTATCGTGATTAAAACCTTCTCCTTTCTGGTTACTCTTGCATCAGCGTATTGCCCTCCTAACCGATCCATATCCAATGCCCAATTCAGTTCTCTTCCTCGACTCCTTAGGACATCACTTCATCTTGGGTGGAGACCTAAATGCCAAGCACCAACAATGGGGTTCCAGAACCACGAATTCTCGTGGCCGAACCCTGCTGTCTGCACTAAATTCCCAACGTTTTCACCTCCTTTCCCCCAACTCTCCTACCTACTGGCCCACAGATCCCAACCGTAATCCTGATCTTCTTGATTTCTTTATTCACAGCGGCTTAAGTCCCCTCAATTGTCCCATTACACGTCTAAATGAACTTTCCTCTGACCATAGTCCTCTAATCCTTAATGTTTCACTTGAACCCGTTCCCAAACCTTCTCCACCGTCATTCATTAGGGGCCCAGTAAACTGAGACTTTTTCCGCCAAATAATCTCCGATAATATTGATCTCAACATATCCCTCAAAACTCCCGATGACCTTGATAGTGCCGTAAATTCCTTTACTACCACAATCCAACAAGCCGCCTGGACTGCCTCCTTCCCAAAAGACTCCTCCAGAATTCCTATAAAGACCATTCTACCCCAACACCTCCTTAACCTAATCCACACCAAACGCCGTGCCAGATTATTATGGCAACGTACCCGACATCCTACTGACCGCTGCTCCTATAATTACTACTGCAAACAATTAAAACTGGAATTAGCCACCTTCAGATCACAATCCTTCAACTCCTACCTATCCTCCCTCTCTTCTAGCGACAATTCTCTTTGGAAAACCACAACAAAAATCCTAAATCCTCACCGCATTTCCCATCCCCTCCGACAAGGTGATGGCTCCTGGGCAGCATCTGACGAAGGTAAACCTGAGGAGTTCGCCATTTACCTCTCCAATACATTTATTTCACATCCGGAATCCCATCCTGCCCACACCGTAACAGTAGAAGAACTCCTTACATCACCAATCCCACTTTCCTTGCCCCCAAAAGCTATTCATCCTTCCGAAGTAAAATTTCAATTAAAAAAACTAATCCCCCGTAAAGCTCCTGGACATGATCTCCTTACACCTCAAATCCTTCGACAACTTCCATCCAAAGCAGTCATATTCCTTACATATATCTACAATTGTATCCTACGCACCACCCACTTCCCTCTGTTATGGAAACACTCCACTATTATCATTTTCCCAAAACCAGGCAAACCTCTCAATAGCTCAACATCCTATAGACCAATCAGCCTACTCCCAATCCTTTCAAAAATTTTTGAAAAGATCCTTCTGAAACGAATCCTACCCATTATAGAATCCCAAAATATCCCTTCCCATCAGTTTGGTTTTCGCTCTCAACATTCTACTGTTCAACAAGGACTCCGAGTTGTTGATCATATTTCCTGAGCCCTAGAAAACAAGGAATACTGTTCGGGTGTCTTTCTGGACATTGCACAGGCATTTGACCGGGTATGGCACTCCGGACTGCTCTCCAAGCTTAAAATCCATTTACCTCAGTCCTTGTACCTAGTCCTCCGATCCTACCTCTCTGACCGCTCCTTTCGAGTTCGCTGTGGAACAGAATTTTCCAATATCTACTCCGTTAAAGCCGGTGTTTCCCAAGGCAGCGTCTTGGGTCCCGTGCTTTACATCCTTTTTACTGCTGACATCCCTGTTCATCCCGATACTTTTCTTGCAACATTCGCTGACGACACCGCAATCTTATCATCCAACTCTGATCCCGAAATAGCATCCTTAAATCTCCAAAGTCACCTCACCTTGATTGAGCACTGGTGTAATAACTGGCGCATTAAAGTTAATGAATCTAAAGCCAACATATTACCTTTACACTCCGACGCAATTCCTGTCCACCAGTACTCTTTAATTCCATCCAGCTTCCTTACTCAGACACAGTCCGGTATCTTGGCTTTCATTAAGACCGAAGACTAACTTGGAACCCGCATACTAGACTCAAAAGACAAGAACTCAACCGACGATACAGCCAACTATACCGACTACTAAGCCGAAAATCTAAACTTTCCATTGAAAACAAGCTACTGATCTACAAGACAATACTGAAACCTATTTGGACTTACGGACTAGAACTGTGGGGATCAGCAAAATTTTCTAATATCAAGCGCATCCAATCCTTCCAGTCTAAAGTCTTTCGAACAATAGTCGATGCTCCTTTCTATGTAACCAACAAAACCCTACATCATGACCTCAACATCCCATTTGTCCTAGACCTTATCCCAGAAAAATTCTCCAAATTTCACCAGAACCTTACTTACCACCCAAATCCTCTTGCACAATCCCTATAAAGCACCTCCCATCCCTATAATCCTCCAAGAAGGTTGAAACGGCACTGGCCTCGCGACCTTTTGTAGATTGTATAAATTGGAGTTCTGGCAATGGCCAGATTCTTCACTCAAGACATGTGTGTATGTGGCTAAAGTGCTCTCGACCAATCTCCGCTGGCTTTAGTACCAGTGACGCGGTTGGGAGAGTAGCGCAGGGTTCTCCTGGAGTTCCCTCGCCTGATTGTATATAGGTATGCATGTGTTTTTTTTTTTTTCTTAGTTTTAATTTTCTTATTTTTTAGATTATTTTATTTTATTGTCTATTGTATATACTTTTGATTATTATTTTGTTCTATTTTTTTGTACATATAGTGTGAATGTCATCCTACCTCACTATAACCAATGTCCAACAGACAGATTGTTATAATACTCAATAAAGAAATTTAAAAAAAAGAAAAAAGAAAAACATTCATACTTTATTTACAATCAGCCAAGGGAGCTCCGAGTCCAGTCCTTTCCTCCACGTGTGAAGGACAGAGCGAGACTCTAAGAGATCCCAGCGCTTCTCTCTCAGCTGCGTCACCGGCAGGAGTATAATTTACCCTAAAGATCGAAAATTGGTGCATAATATAGCATCAACTGATCTTCCCTTTAATATTTCAAGGACTATATGTTATGATAATTTATAGATCTCCAACTCGTATACATACATTGTTCTTAATAATTTATACTATATTTTTAGAATTATCTTGCTTATTGGCTCAGATGAAGATGAGGAGTAGTGATGAGTTGAAATTTTAATTTTTTTATTGATTTATTTTGATAGTCAATTGAATGATTTCAAACTGTTTGAAGGTTTTGTAGAATTTCTAGATTCCTGCCCAGGAATGCTGTCCTATTTTTATTTAAATCCTTAAAAGAAAAGTGTTAGCCTAGGTTGATGGCTACCAAAAGGTCGACTAGGTTTTGTGATCGAAGTAGGTTAAAATATGTAATGTCAGGAATAAAAGGCCAAAGGCATGGAGCCACTTTAAAAGGTCAGCTTTAAGGTCAACTTTATTCTTCAATAAATTTCAAGTGTCACAAAAGCCTTTACTTATCTCAGGCTACTAAAAGCATTGATATGGTAAGCTCTTAGCAATTTTAAATTTAATGCGCCCGATCCCTATTCAATGAACAAGTACTTTGTGGTTGGACAGAGCTTCCGATCAGGGAAGTGGAAAAGTTCAACAAGAAATGATCATTTTTTTTTTCCAGAACTAGTAAAGACGACTATATCAATACAATATCAACTAGTATAGGCCTCTGTCAACTAGTATCGACAACTTTCAACTAGTATAGGCGTCTGTCAACTAGTATCAACAACTTTCGACTAACATAGACGACTACTAACTAGTATAGGCGACTAGCAACTAGTTCAGACAACTTTCAAGGAATAGGCGATTGGCACCTAGTAAAGGCTAAGATTGCTATCTTTTTCCAAGTCGAGTAGAGACGACATTTATTTCACAAAATAAATATTAGCTGATCCAGAAATTATTAAATACGTACATTCTCCAACTGGCCTATTTATGCCATATCCAAATATTGATATATTGCAGAAATGAAAGTATGATTAAAATGTGCTATAGCTCAGTATTTTATGTAATTAGATCATTCCAAGCAGATGAAAGTCTCGTTTCATGATCACAATACCTTTCCTTACTATATAGATATTAAATATATAAGTTAGTGAAAATAAAAACAAAAATAAAATAGAACTAACTTAAGATCAATGTCAGAAAAATATATGCATTCTGAGAATAAAGTTTGTTTGTTTCTTTATTCAGGCTCTAAGGCGTAAAACCCCAAGGTCATCAACGCCTGTAAGTCAGTTATGTTTGTAAACTCTTAAGAGGAGAAACAGAAAAAATAAATAAACAATCAAAAATTAATAATAGAAAAAGATAGTTTAAAACGTATAAAAATGAAATATATTAAAATAGATATAGAACAATAAAAAGAACAATAAAATACAAATTATATCTGTTTTTATATTTTATTTAATAGTCTATGGATTTTAAGAAATTTTATCACGGTTCCTATGTTTGATTCGTCGTTGTTTAATACTACTGATATATCCGGTTTTAGAGATAATCGATTTAGGCTTGAAGTATAATAAGTGCATTCTTGGAAAATATGGTTGACTGTGAGAAGGCTATTGCAATGCTGACAATTTGGTGGTGGCTGCTTAGTGATGAGATGTACATGGGTTAGGTTCGTGTGTCCTATTCTTAATCTGGTCACAGCGACTTCCTCTCAACGATTAGGGCGGTTTGATGTGATCCAGGGCTTAACTGATTTTTTAACAACTTTTAATTTGCTAGGTATGCTTTCGTTCCACATAGACTGCCAACTATCCAATATTTCTTTTTTCAGAGGAAAACTCATTTCTGGAGGGGTCAGGATAGGAGTACCTCGGTCTGGTAGCGCGAGTGCCTGTTTAGCTGCCGCATCCGCAAGCTCATTACCAACTACACCCACGTGACATGGAACCCATATAAAACAAGCTGATTTACCTAAATTTTCCAGAGTGTGAAGATATTTGTGTATTTTATGGATAACTGGATGTTTTGAGGACATATCATTTAAACCGTTTAATGAACTCAAAGAGTCGGTTATCGAAACTATCGAAGCTGGAGTTATTAACATCCAGAAGTGGAGGGTTGAAGATATTGCGTGAAGTTCCGCTGTGTATATGCTGTTCAGTCTATGTGATTTTATTTTATGCGTGGAGTTATGGGTAACAAACGAACAAGCCGTAGCATCATCGGATTTTGAAACATCAGTGTAAATTAAAAATGGATCCGGAATATTTTGTAGTAGCCGGGAAAATTCTGTTTTTTACTCGTAGTGTGAGGTATTGTTTTTGAGTAATCGAGAGAGACGGAGCATCATTTTTGGTAGTTTGTGGATCCAAGGTGGGTTTTGGTTTTCTATATTGAATAAAGGTAAGTTCTTAAGGGATTCAGCTGCTAAATAAATTCTTTCTGACAATGGGAGTGTGGAATTGTTTTGTTTCTAAAAGTGTTTGAAAATAGGTTTAAAAATGTAGTTGTGAGTGGGATGTTTATTTTGGGGAAGCAGCCTTGAAATGTAGTTAACGGCCAGTTTTTTCCTTCCAAATAAAAGAGGGGGTATTGCGGCCTCGGAGCAGAGACTAAGGATGAGACTTGTTCGAAATGCGCCAGTTGCTATCCTAATGCCTGTATAGTGAACTATATCGAGTTTGTTTAGGATCCAATAGCGAGCGGACCAATATATAAAGCACCCATAGTCTAATTTCGAACATACCAGAGCTTGATACAGTTTTATTAACGTAAGTCTGTCTGAGCCTCAGGAAGTGCCGCTTAGAAATCGCAAGATAGTTATTCTTTTTGTAGTGAATGTCTTTAGGGCAGAAATGTGTGGTTCCCAAGTTAGCCTTCGGTCAAAGATTATGCCCAAGAATCTATGTTGGTTCGAGTACGGGATTATGGAATTTCCGAGGTAGATTTCGGATGAGTTAGGGGTGTTTCTCTTTCGACTGAAATGCATGCACTTAGTTTTTGCGGAAGAAAATTGGAGACCAATGGAAAGAGACCAGGTTTTGATTCTATTAACAGCGTCCAGTAGTATGTTTCGTATACTGTCAATGTTGCCAGATCGGCAGAGAATGGCTAGATCATCCGCGAATAGAAGCGGTTTAACACCTCTTGGCAAGTTAAGGCCCAAGTCATTTATCGCCAGACAGAACAGAGTTGGGCTCAGGACACAACCTTGAGGGACACCGTTGAACTGATGGTGGTTCTCGGATAATTCTCCTCCTACCTGAATTCGGTGCGTACGAAAGCGTCGGTGCGTTAGAAATTGTTTAACATAATTGTACATTCGGCCTCTAATTCCTACAGATGATAATATATTGAGCTTTTTTCATATCGAAAAATATGGCTATTTTCTGTTGTGCGTTGATAAAAGTATATTGAGTTTCGGCTTCTAATGCAACCAAATGATCCAATGTGCATCGACCCTTACGGAATCCCGATTAAAAAGGTTGAATTAAATTGTTGTTCTCTATTATCCACATTAATCTTTTATTAATCATCCGCTCCATTAATTTACTTAAGCAGCTTGTGAGAAATATAGGGCGATAGCTGGTTGGTAAACGTTTATCATTTTCGCTTTTCAGGATTGGAATGACCACTGAATCACGCCATTTATTCGGGAACTGTTCAGTGGACCAGACATGATTATAATAACCGAGTAACCATTCCAGTGTATTACCTGGGAGGTTCTTTATCATGTCATAGTGCACCAGGTCAGGACCAGGGGTTGAGCCTTTAACAGTTCTTAATATGTTTTTGAGTTCCCACATTGAAAATGGGAGGTTGTAACATAATAATTCATCATCAATTGTCCTCTCAGGGTCCGTGTATTCCGAGCTTGTATTATTTCTTCCGGGGCTATATATTTCAGAAAAAAAAGTTGCAAATGTGTTTGAGACTGATAGAGGATTGTCAGACAGTCGTCCATTGACTAAAATAGTATAGCGAGAGGAATATGAGGTTTTAGTGAATTTACGGATTTTGTTCCAAACGTCAGTTGATGTGGCTGAGGAATTAATGGAGCTTATAAATGTTTTCCAGGATTCGGTCTTAGACTGATTAATTATTTTTCTACATATAGCACGCTATTTTTTATATTCCATTAAATTTTGAGAGGTCATAGATTTCTGGAATTTTTTGTAGGCTTTACGGCGATCTTTAATGACTTCCTTGCAAACATCGTTAAACCAGGGGACAAGCGGTCTTCTTGATGAACCTGAGGTCATTGGTATTGATTAGCCGCTTCTATGATCGTATTGGTGATAGTTTCACAGCCTTTATCGACATTCATTTGATACGGGAGAGTTTGAGGTGGCGAGGCTAATGAAGAAAATAAGGTCCAGTCAGCTCTATTTAGAACAAATCTCGGTTTTACTCGGGTGGAATTCGTTATTTTGAAATTTATCAGTATTGGAAAATGGTCACTACTATATAAATCGGGCAAAATCGTCCAATTTGTAATGGCAAATAACGAGGAATCGCAAAGTGACAAATCAAGAATCGAGAAAGTGCATAGCTTGTGCTGAGAAAGGTAGGTTCTCCGGTGTTTAGTAGAAGCAGATTAGAAGCACCTAAAAAATTTTCTATTACTTTACCTCGCGTGTTAATGTTTTGGGAGCCCCATAAAGAGTTGTGACCGTTCAGATCCCCAATAAAAAGAACTGAACTGAACATTTGGTTATAGATATCTAGGAGTTGTTGTGTATCTATGGTACGGTCTTGTGGAAGGTATATATTACAGATGGAAAATGAAAAATCTTTGTGAACTCTGGTTGCAACAACTTGAAGATGAGAATTAATGTTGATTGATTCGGAATATATGGATTTATCTATAGCTATTAAAACTCCGTGGTGACTGTGGTTTGGGTTCGTACTGTCTTTTCTGTATATATCGAAATTTTTTATAGAAAAATTGTCGTTGATTGTGAGGTGTGTCTCTTGTAGTGCAATGCAAAACGGGTCTATAATTTGTATTAGTATTTTTAAATCGTTAAAGTGAGTTTTTAAACCATTACAGTTCCATTGAAGTAGACCTGGGCACTCTTGAAATAATTTATTTCTGAAATAATTCACATGGTTATTCCACGAATGAATTATTTCGGGAATAACGGTTATTTCTGAAATAATATTTCAAACAGTCAACGAAATAATCTCGATGGAATAACTCTGAATTTATTTCTGAAATAATTATTTCACTATTTTAACATTCTTTGGAATAATGTAAATTATTTCGAAATGAATTATTTCTGAAATAAATTATTTCATAACTATTATTTCAGAATTATTTATTTCATAAATAAATTATTGCATAAAATCAAGAAATAAATATTTCAGAAATAACATTCTTCTGAAATAACATAAAAAAATTACCAATATGCACCATCTTTTTATGAAAACAGTGTCGAATTTGAGATTGCGACCCCCCCCCACTCTGCAGCATCGACTTTTTGTAACTTTTCGGATTTAATCCATATCAGGGTCGACTATTATGTTTTCGGGGGCACTTTTTATGAAAATACGGTCGAATTTGATATTGCGCCCCCCCTCCCCACCCCGCATCGACTTTTTGTAACTTTTCAGATATAATCGATCTCAGGGTCGACTATTATGTTTTCGGGGACGCTAATTATAAAAATAATGTCAAATTTGAGATTGCGCCCCTCCCCCACCTTCTCACATCAACTTATTGTAACTTTTCTGAAATAATTGATATCAGGGTCGACTATTATGTATTCGGGGTAGCTTATTATGAAAATAATGTCGAATTTGAGATTGCGCCACCCCCTCCCCACTCCCCTTCGACTTTCTTTAACTTTTTAGATATAAGCGATATCAGGGTCGACTATTACGTTTACGGGGGCGCTAGTTATAAAAATAATGTCAAATTTGAGATTGCACCACCCCCTTCCCACCCCCCATCGACTTTTTGTAACTTTTCAGATATAATCGATATCAGGGTCGACTTTTATGTTTTCGGGGGCGCTTTTTATGAAAATACTGTCGAATTTGATATTGCACCACCCCCTCCCCACCCCCCATCGACTTTTTGTAACTTTTCAGATATAATCGATATCAGGGTCGACTATTATGTTTTCGGGGTAGCTTATTATGAAAATATGGTCTAATTTGAGATTGCGTCCCCTCCTGCCCCCTCCCAATCGACTTTTAGTAACCTTTCGGATTTAATTGATATCAGGGTCGCCTATTATGTTTTCGGGGTAGCTTATTACGAAAATTCGGTCGAATTTGAGATTGTGCCTCTCTCTCCTCCCCCCCCCCCCAATCGACTTTTAGTGACTTTACCGATGTAATCGATATCATGGTGGTCTTTTATGTTTTTGGGATATCTTTTTTCAAATTCTTCCGTATTTTCTTAATTAGCTACCCCGAAAACATATCAGTCGATCCTGGTATCGATTAAATCTGAAAAGATACAAAAAGCTGATGCGGGAGGGTGGAAGGGCGCAATCTCAGATCTGACATTATTTTTATAATTAGCGGCCCCGAAAACATAAAAGTCGACCCTGATATCGATTATATCTGAAAAGTTACAAAACGTGATGCGGGGTGGAGAGGGGGATGGCGCAATATCAAATTTGACAGTATTTTCATAAAAAGCGCTCCCGAAATCATAAAAGTCGACCCTGATATGGATTAAATCCGAAAAGTTACAAAAAGTTGATGCTGGAAGTGGAGGGGGGGGAGCGCAATCTCAAATTTGACATTATTTTTATAACTAGCGCCCCCGAAAACATAATAGTCGACCCTGATATCGATTATATCTGAAAAGTTACAAAAAGTCGATGGGGGTGGGGAGGGGGTGGTGCAATATCAAATTCGACAGTATTTTCATAAAAAGCGCCCCCGAAAACATAAAAGTCGACCCTGATATCGATAATATCTGAAAAGTTACAAAAAGTCGATGAGGGGTGAGGAGGGGGTGGTGCGATATCGAATTCGACATTATTTTTATAATTAGCGCCCCCGAAGACATAATAGTCGATCCTGATATCGATTATATCTGAAAAGTTACAAAAAGTCGATGGGGGGGAGAGGGGGTGGCGCAATATGAAATTCGACCGTATCTTCATAAAAAGCGCCCCCGAAAACATAATAGTCGACCCTGATATCGATTATATCTGAAAAATTACAAAAAGTTGATGGGGGGAGAGGGGGTGGCGCAATATTAAATTCGACCGTATTTTCATAAAAAGCGCCCCCGAAAACATAATAGTCGACCCTGATATCGATTAATTCGAAAAGTTACAAAAAGTCGATGTGGAGTGTGGATGGGGGGGCGCAATCTCAAATTTGACATTATTTTTATAATAAGCTGCCCCCGAAAACATAACAGTCGACCCGGATATTGATTATATCTAAAAGTCGATCGGAATGATTATTTCAGATTTCACATTATTCCTGAAATAATCATTTCAGATATCGTTATTCCTGAAATAATTTATTCCCGAAATAATCATTTCGGAAATAATGGTCAGGTTATTTCATGAAATAAATTATTTCGGAAATAACTATCGAGGTTTATTTAGGGATTTATTTCGGGAATATTTTTCAAATAAATTCTGCCCAGGTCTACATTGAAGTACCGACATGCTTAGGTATTTATATATATATATATATATATATATATATATATATATATATATATATATATATTATATATATATATATATATATATATATAGACACACACAACAATATATACATGTATACATACATACATACACACGCATATACACATATACATACCCACACATATGCATACAAACACAGACACTCATACATATAAATATATGTTCCCGTACATACACATCCACACAACAAATATAGAAATATATACAGTTAAACATATATACATAAACACATAGAATATACAATATATACAAACATACATTCACATATTTACAGATGGGCGCGCGCGTACACACATATACACACATACACACATATAATGCTTGTGTGATATTATATGCCCACAAACATATACAAATGTACATACCAAAGAGAGCATGTAGAACTATATACATAAACATATATATCCGCACAGATATCAATATTTGCACATACAGATATATATACAATAATACGTAATAGGTAGGCGTTAAAATACGTATTCGTGCATGTAGACACTTCCACAAAAAAATAATAAATAAAAAATAATTGGATAAATATGTGGACGGTAATAGCGTATCTATTATTTATATGTATTTCGAAGCTTGAGACGTATAACAGATCTTCAAGAGAATAAATAGAGTTATCGTAGTGTAAAGTAGTTTGTAAAATTATATTGAATTTAATTTAATTTGTGAAGTGAATAGAATCGTGCATATATGAGTAAAACAACAAAATTTTATATAATATAAGTTTTTAAAAAAAGAAATATTTGAGATAGAAGAAAGTAGAGGCTTCAGAGGTAATAAAAAATTAAATAGTGAACAATAATATACATTTTCGTATTGGTCTAGCAATAATAATAAGCTAGCTTCGTTAATTGTAATTTCAGAGATCCCCATGGTAATGGCGAGAATAACGGTATTATAGATAAACACAGGGTCGTACGTACGTACACAAATATCTACACACATATATACATATACACATATAAGCACAATCACATATATACTTACGTATATACGTAAAAATACAAAAGTAAACACGTATACATGAAAAAAATTTAAGCCTACATAAATAAATATATATGTACAGGAATGTATAACAAAGTCATTCACATATGCATACACGCATCTATCAATATTCAAATAATAGAAATAAACGCATGCTATGTAGATAAATAGGTTAGTGAACATAGAGTGTTTCTTTATTATAGAAAAATGAGGTCTATTATTGTAGTAATAGAATAAGAATAACGTAGGATGTTTGTTTATGATTGCGGCAGTGAGGGTTCTATAGGTGTTTATTGTTATGTCTGGTAGTAATAAGTAAATGCTTCGAGCGTTGTAAATAGCATTGCTTTTATTTTTATTGCTGTAGTAGTGATATATTTATTGCAATGAAAATACTTATATTTCCAATTTAAAATATATGTTAGGGCACGGATAGACATTATACAGGTTTGTTTTGAATGAAAAAAATAAAATAAAAATAGATATAAAAATAAAAATAAAAATTTGTAATCGTATACTGTTAGTGTTTCGTAAGTTATTAGGTTTTCTGTTTATTATGATTGCCCTGTTTTTTGTTATGTACGATTGTAAACTCTCCTTCCGGATCGATATCTGAGTTTTGGTCAGAACCTACGATCACAAAAGCGGCTTCTGATGTTTTTGAAGAACACGCGTCTTGAGAAAAAAGAGAGGAGAGAGGATCTGCCCGACTCCTAGAATTTGATCTGGAGGTTTTGGGGCCGCTAGGGAGGCGGCTGGCGGCGGAAGAAGGGGGGTGGCCGGTGACGGCGGCAGGGAGGGGGCCGGAGGTGGGATCACAGGAATGTTAGGGAGAGGGATTAGTGGTGGGGGTAAGGAGGTGGTAGGATTTGTTGTTTGAGTATTTCTAATATTAGCTGAGTAAGTGGTATTAAATATGTTTTCTCCAAAGTTAAACAATGAATTTGTTTGAATGACAATGTCTTTCTTTTCGATAGTGTTAGGATTTTGTTTTGTAATTTCGGCAAAAGATCTAGTAAACTGGGTTGGATTCTGTTTTTTATAAAATTTTTTTTTGCTTCGTTTAAAGATATTTTATTTATGGTTTGAATAGTTTTTATTTCTTTTTGCATAATAAAAATTGGACATCGACGATCTAATGAGTTGTGATTTTGGGCACAATTACTACAACGGGCTGGGCGCGTACATCTCACGTTATCTTCATGTTTTGCTTCCCCACATTGAATGCATTTACTTTTTTGTTTACAGACGTTCGAAGGGCGACCAAAACGTAAGCAGTTAAAACAGCGAAGCGGGTTAGGAATATATTCCTGTACTTTGACCGTATGGAATCCAGTGTTTATTGTTCCCGTAATTCTCGGTGTAGGAAAGGTCACGATATAAGAATTTGTCAATATCTCATTTCCATTTCTTTTTATTTTAATGCGTAATATGTCTTTTATCACTGAAGACAATTCATTTTTAATTTCGTCTATCTCTAAAAATTGGAGATCGTAACATCGAATCACTTCTTTCAATCAAATCACTGTAATTTAAGGTATTGTGGGGGGAAAACCTGTACAGGAAATTGGCCACCAAAATTTTTACATTATAATAGTTCTTCTGATTGTTTTCTGTTTTTTGTTTCAATAAGCAATGTACCGTTTCTTAGCTTTTTCACATTTTTTAAGTCTCCTACTAAACCTGAAAGAAGCTTATTTACTAAGAACGGGGATACTTTTTCAAAATTTTGATCATCTGATCTTTCTATTATTAAGAGCGATGGGCTAATTGGGATCGCACCATCCGTATTTTCGGCTTCAAATTTAAGACGACCCCGAGGTCGTTTTCGTTTAACCTTTGGGCTATTTAAATCTATGGGATCCCCCATAGAAATATAAAATAAAACGTAATAAAAGAAAATTATTATTAAAGAGAAAAAGGAGAAGAAAAAAAAATTGATAAAATAAATATATCCTTATAGTTTATATTAAAAAATATATATATATATATATATATATATATATATATATATATATATATATCCTTATAGTAAATAATAAACAATAAGTGAAAAGTTATAAAAAAATAAATTAATAAATCTTATCTGTGAGCGACTATAGAAACACGTCTTCTCTCTTCGGATACTAACACTGAACTCAGTGATATAAAGTAACACCCTCCACAACCAATGTAATTTTATATAAGATATTTTAAATCAATGACAAAATAAATTAATAAATTATAGATATTAAATGACAAGAGAGAGAAAGCGAAATATTATGAATTATTAATAAAGAAATCACAATTACAGAGGTAAATCAATTTAGTATTGTTTTTAAGAGAATAATTAATAATTATTTAAAAAATAATAATATAATAATTAAAAAATCATGTAGGTTTGTTTTAAGAAAAGTTTTAATTAATCATATATATATATATATATATATATATATATATATATATATATATATATATATATATATAAGATAAAGACCGGAGACTGGCGGTATCAGCCTTAATAAATGACAATATTTTGGATGAGAAGTACCCGATCCCCAGATTCGAAGATATACTCGATAGGTTAAGTGGGGCAGTAGTATTTAGCACATTGGACCTCAAAGCGGGATATCACCAAATACGAATGCACCCAGAGGATCAACATAAGACGGCGTTTACGTTCGAAAGGGGGCATTATGAGTTCACCAGAATGCCATTTGGTCTGAACGCGCCCATAACGTTTCAACGTCTGATGGACGAGTTTTTGAGGGGTATCGATGACGCGGTATGTCAAGTGTACATGGACGACCTGCTCATCTTCAGCAAAACGGAAGCCGAACACGTGGGGCATCTGAGATCAGTTTTCGAATGGCTGCGGCAATTCGGGCTGAAATTGTCGAGCGAGAAGTCCCTGCTGGGACAAACGCGAATTAATTTTTTAGGCCACACTATCTCTAGCGAGGGGGTTAGGCCGGATGCAGCAAAGGTGGAAGCAATCACACGGATGGCGGTACCACGGGACGTGAAAGGGATCCGGAGGCTTCTCGGGACGCTTAACTATTACCGGAGATTCGTGCCCGAGATGGCAGAGTATTTGGTCCCTATCAACAATCTGCTCAAGAAAGGTGCGAAGATTGCGGTGACACTGGAAATGGAGAACAATATCCGGAAATGCAGGTTCCGGTTGCAGGCAGAGCCTGTATTGGCGTTCTCGGATTTTGAAAAGATGTTCAACATAACCACTGACGCGAGCAAATATGCGTTGGGGGCCGTTTTGTCTCAGGGAAGTAGTCAGGGGGAACGTCCGATAGCATACGCAAGCCGTCGGCTTACGGGTGCGGAATCAAGGTACAGCGCTTTGGAGAGGGAGCTACTCGCGATAGTGTGGGCTATCGACCATTTCAGGCCATACGTATTCGGGAGAAAATTTCGAGTCCATACCGACCACAAACCCCTTCAGTGGATAGGAAAACTCAAGGAAACCTCAGCTAGGGTCACGAGATGGAAGGAGATCCTTAGCCAATACAACATAGAGGTGGTGTATAAGCCGGGAAAGGAAAACGTGGTGGCAGACTGGCTCTCTAGGGCCATCATGATCAACGCGGTTGAAGAGGATAGGGGAGGACCATCGCGGGACGTGCGTCAATTCTTGAGTGAATGGACTCCCGATGGCGAAGGGGCAAATGATACCGCAGGTATTGAGGACAGGGGAGAGTCCCCAGAAGAGGAGAGCTCAGCGGAGGAAAGGGCAGCGGAGATTGAAGAGATAGATGAGATCGTGAACGACAAACACCGTCAGGTGATTTGGAAGACACGAACAGCCGGAATCATGAAAATCGATTTCAGAAGGTATGGGAGAAGTAGGATCCGCGTCATTTGGTCGCAACCCGGAGTAAGCGAAGAACAAATCGGTACGGCACTGAGGGACGCCTCGGAAGCGGGTAAAACGCACTATCTATACGTGGGAAACAATACGGTATGGCATAAGATAAAGCGAATGTGGAGGTCCGAGCGAATAGGGGTGGACAGGACATTCATCCGGTGCAAGTATGCAGTGGAAACCGTACAGGATGAGGAGCAGCAGCAAGCAATCACAGTGGCATATCACCAGGGGAAAACCAATCACCGAGGCGTTAACGAGACGCTGCAGGCATTGCGTCGGAAGTATTTCTGGTGGGGCATGAAGAGGTCCATCCAGGAAGTCATTGGGAAATGCGAGATATGCATGCGCACAAAATACGATCGACACCCCCCCCCCAGAGGAGTTCAGGAGGAGACACCTACAGGGAATATGCCGCTACAGGACCTCCAGATTGACACATTCACCTGGAAAGGATTTAAGTGGGTCACGGTAATCGACATATTCAGCAAGGTGGTGATGGCACATCAAGTGATGGATAAGTCGGCCAATGCAGTTGCGGAAGCCCTACAAACCTGGGTGCAGTTCTATGGGGTCCCCGAGAGGATTACATCGGACGGTGGTAGGGAGTTCGACAATGCCGTGATTAGGGAGGAGGTGAAGCGATTGGAAATTGCGTGGCATTATAACACCCCAGGACATCCTAAAGGTAGAGGCGGTATCGAACGATTGCACAGCACATTAAGCGACCACGTCCGTGTATATCAGGGGGAAAAAGGGTTGGAGCCGGATGTGGCAATGAGGAAGGCGGTAACAGCCTATAACCACTCGATCCACTCCGTAACGGGATTTTCACCCATGGAAGTTCTATTCGGGATGCGCAGGCCAAGGCGGGATTATGGGGAAACTACGCTTACCGAACCGTTAGTGGATCAAATTCTCAGCAATAGGGTAGAGGTAGAGAAAACATGGGGAAAGATAACGGCGAGAATTAAGCGGGAAAAGCAGAAGCGGGTGGAAAGGCAGAATGTACAGGTACGCGACCAAATGGGGGAACTAAAAATAGGAACAATAGTTTACCGGAGATTGGGAACCAACAGAGGGAAACAATTGCTACAATACGAGGGTCCATTCAGAGTGGTTGCTATTAGGGAGCATAACCTGTTAACTATTGAGAGCGTGAATGATCCCAGAAAGAGGAGAACCGTTCATATCGAACAATTAAAACTCCCAATGATAGAGCCGGACCATAGACCTACGGATTCGTAGTACCCTCACCGCTGTATATAAAAAAAAAAAAGAAAAATATGTCTTTTTTGTACCTGTCAAAACAAAACAAATTGTGTAAATTTTTTTTTGTATTATCTCATGTAAATAGAATTATTAGCGATACTGTAGAGGAAATTGTATTTTTTTTTTGTTTTTGTTTTGTGTGTAGGTTATTAAGAGTTCTCAAGTGTTGTGTTTAGTTTCGGTGTTTTTAATTATTTTTTTTTTATTTTTCCAGTTGAGTGGAAGTGTTTTATTTTCTTTTAAGGATATACTGTAAAGTGTTAAGGCTGGTCACCGTTGGCTCCGATCTAGGAATATTTAAGTTTCCGAAAATCCTGTTCGTAAACTGGTGGGGGGGAGATAAAGACCGGAGACTGGCGGTATCAGCCTTAATACTATCTGGTAATGTAAATAAACATGCTAAGTGTATATAAGGAGGCTTATGGAACGAATAAAGCAGTGTTATTTCAGAAGCCGTGTGTGTTGCATCTCTACCCCTTTTCCTTCTTTTTTTTTATTTTTCAAGTCGCCGGGCTTTGCAAATAAAAAAAAAAGAAGGAAAAAGGAACGAGAAACAATACTCACGGCTTCTGAATAAACACTGCTTTATTCGTTCAATAATCTGCCTTATATACAATTGCTATGTTTATTTACATTACAAGATGGTATTAAGGCTGATATCGCCAGTCTCCGGTCTTTATCTCCCCCCCACCAGTTTACGAATAGGATTTTCGGAAACTTATAAATTCCTAGATCGGAGCCACCGGTATCAGCCTTAACCCTTTACAATTATTCGTACCAGTATAAACTTAAAGTACACCAAAACTCACTTCCACTCCGCTGGAACGAGAAATAAATAAAAAGAAATAAACCACAGAAAGTAAACACACAACGTCTTATTAACAATGGAACAGAACTCTTAATCCTATAAAAATTACAATCACCTCTATTATGTTGCTATATCTTTATTTACAAGAACAACAAAAATAAAAAAAAATGACATCATCCACAATAATAATAATAAAAAAACATATTTGTTATAATACGCGATAAGGGTACTACGAATCAATTGGTTTCTGTACCGATTCTAACATTGGGAGCTTCAATTGTTCAATATGAACAGTTCTCCTCTTCTTAGGTTCGTTAATGCTTTCAATGGTTACCAGATTATGCTCCCTAATAGCAACCACTCTGAATGGGCCCTCGTACCGTAACAATTGTTTCCCTCTGTTGGTTCCAATTCTACGATACACTATTGTTCCGATTTTTAATTCTCCCATTCGGTCACGTACCTGCACATTCTGCCGCGCTACCCGCTTCTCCTTTTCCCGCTGAATTCTCCCCGTTACCTTTCCCCACGTCTTTTCTACCTCTACCCTAGTACTCTGGATTTGCTCTACGAGATGTTCATTGGTCGTTGTTTCCCCCAATCTCTCCTTGGCCTGCGCATCCCGAATAGTATTTCCACAGGTGAAAACCCCGTTACGGAGTGGATCGAATGGTTGTAAGCTGTTACGGCTTTCTTCATCGCAACATCCGGCTCCAACCCTTTCTCTCCCTGATATACACGGATGTGGTCACTCAACGTGCTGTGCAAACGTTCGATTCCTCCTCTACTCTTAGGGTGTCCCGGTGTGTTATAATGCCACACAACCTCTAACCTTTTCACCTCCTCCCTAATCGCGGTATTGTCGAACTCTCTGCCACCGTCTGATGTGATCCTCTCGGGAACTCCGTAAAACTGTATCCAGATTTGTAGGGCTTCCGCAACTGCATTGGCAGACTTGTCCATGACCTGATGTGCCATAGCTACTTTACTAAAGGTGTCGATGATCGTGACCCACTTGAACCCTTTCCAGGTGAATGTATCGATCTGGAGGTCTTGTAGCGGCATATTCCCTGTAGGTGTCTCTTCCTGAACTCCTCTGGGGGGGTGTCGATCATACTTTGTGCGCATACATACCTCGCATTTCCCGATGATTCCTTGGATAGATTTTTTCATTCCCCACCAGAAATACTTTCGCCGTAATGCCTGCAACGTCTCGTTGACGCCTCGGTGGTTGGTCTTCCCCTGGTGGTATGCCAATGTAATTGCTTGTTGTTGCTCCTCATCCTGTACGGTTTCCACTGCATACTTGCACCGGATGATCGTTCTATCCATGCCTATTCGCTCGGATCTCCACATCCGCTTTATTTTCTCCCATACCGTGTTGTTCCCAACATAGAGATGGTGTGTCTTTCCCGGTTCCGTGGCGTCCTTCAGTGCCGTACGGATTTGCTCCTCGCTCACCCCGGGTTGCGACCAAATGACGCGAATCCTACTTTTCCCGTATCTTCGGTAATCTATTTTCATGATCCCTGTTGTCCTGGTTTTCCAGATTACCTGTCTATGCTTGTCGTTGATGATTTCGTCTATTTCCTCCATCGCCACTGGTCTTTCCTCCGCTGAGCTATCTTCTTCCGGGGACCCCTCCCTGTCCTCTATACTGACGGTATCATCTGCCCCTTCACCCTCAGGAGTCCATTCCCTCAAGAATTGGCGCACGTCCCGCGATGGACCTCCCCGTCCTCTTCTACCGCGTTGATCATGATGGCCCTAGAGAGCCAGTCTGCCACCACGTTTTCCTTTCCCGGCTTATACACCACCTCCATGTTGTACTGACTAAGGAATTCTTTCCATCTCGTGACCCTCGCAGAGGTTTCCTTAAGTTTTCCTACCCACTGAAGGGGTTTGTGATCGGTGTGGACTCGAAACTTCCTCCCAAATATGTATGGCCTGAAATGGTCGATGGCCCACACTATCGCGAGTAGCTCCCTCTCTAACGCGCTGTACCGTGATTCCGCGCTCGTAAGTCGTCGGCTCGCGTATGCTATCGGACGTTCACCCTCACTTCTGCCCTGGGATAAAACGGCCCCCAACGCGTATTCGCTCGCATCGGTGGTGATGTTGAACTGCTTCTCAAAATCCGGGAACGCCAATACGGGTTCTGCCTGCAACCTATCCATGCATTTCCGAATATTATTTTCCATTTCCGGTGTCACCACGATCCTCGCGCCTTTCTTCAGCAAGTTATTGATAGGTACCAAGTATTCTGCCATCTCAGGTACGAATCTTCTATAATAATTCAGCGTCCCGAGAAGCCTACGAATCCCTTTAACGTCCCGTGGCACCGCCATTCGTGTGATAGCCTCCACCTTTGCCGCATCCGGTCTGACCCCCTCGCTAGAAATAGTGTGGCCTAAAAAATTGATCCGCGTTTGTCCCAACAGGGACTTCTCGCTTGACAGTTTCAGCCCGAATTGTCGCAGCCTTTCGAATACCGACCTCAAATGCCCCACGTGTTCGGCTTCCGTTCTGCTAAAAATCAGCAGGTCGTCCATGTATACTTGACATACGGAGTCGTCGATACCCCTCAGAAATTCGTCCATCAGGCGTTGAAACGTTATGGGCGCATTCTTCAGACCAAACGGCATTCTGGTGAATTCGTAATGCCCCCTTTCGAATGTAAACGCCGTCTTATGTTGGTCCTTCGGGTGCATCCGTATTTGGTGATATCCCGCCTTGAGGTCCAACGTGCTAAACACCACGGCCCCACTCAACCTATCGAGTATATCTTCGAATCTGGGGATCGGGTACTTTTCGTCTACCGTGTTGTCGTTCAACCTACGATAGTCCACTACCACTCTGTATTTTTCCTTATTATCCCCCGGCGCTGCCTTCTTTTTCACCGCCCACAGGGGACTATTAAATGGCGAGGTGCTATCGACTATGATCCCTTGCTCCTTTAGGCTTTCCAATTCCTCCCGAATATGCTGCCTCAGCGCCTGCGGGTATCTCCTTTCCTTTACGTAGGTTACCCTATCTTGCTTCAGTGGAACTTCGTGTACCGTCTTCCCTGTTACCCCCAATACCTCGCCCTCCCTGAAGAAAATATCTACGAACTCCGCTTGTAACGCCTTTCTCCAGTCCTCCACCCTGTTCACCGCTCCTATCCGCACCCTTCTTTCTCTCGCGACCCCTATACATCCAAATTTCCTCTTTCCCAGCCTGATACTCCAAGCTCCTCTACGGTTTCTAATGCTTACCCCTACCTGTCCTAACAGATCACACCCTATTATGACTTGGTACTCCCGCGTCATGCTCTCTACCACATGCACCTTTAGCTCCCCCTTTTTCCCTGCCCACCGATCAAGCGTAATTGACGCTTCCCCTTCTACTTTACAGGGACCACCCAGAGTGATTAGCTGGCAGCCACAGTTTTGTATCCGGAGTACCCTCTCGCTCCCGCACACTCTCCCCAACGCCCCCCGAGTCAAGATAGTACTCGAGCTCCCTGTGTCCACGAGACACTTCACTCCCCCGTCTACTTCAATAATCGGCAACCAGCATGGCTTACCTCTAATATTGTTGCAGGTTGCTGTGCGGTCGCCTCTCTGCTGACACCCTTCTCAGATGCCACCTCGCTTCCTCCTTACCGCCGTCGCTCGTCGTTGCTCGCTCCGTTGGCTGCTCCTGCCTCCTTCGCCTCCACTGCTGGCTGGCTCGTCAGTCTCCGTTCCCGACGTCCCCGACTCCTCGGTTGCCTCTTCCGAAGATCCGTCTCTCTGCTGCATCCTAGCTCGTTTTTTCAACTTTTGAGCGTTCACCTCCATTGGCTCGTCTAGAGGTCTCTCTCTCCTGCGAAACATGTACGGGCACTGTCTGGCAATATGCCCTTCAGTCCCGCACTCGAAACATCTAGTGCGCGGACATTGTGCTACCAAATGTCCCGGTTTCCCGCACCCGTGACATTTTCTGTCTTCCCTCCGGGGTCCATTCCTAGGCCTGGACTGTCCGGATCTTCTCTCGCCCGTCGTGGCTTTTTCTCCGTTCGGGTGTTTCATTTCCCTCTTCCTCCACCCTATCTGGGCTGTCCGGGGTCGTCTGTCACTCACTCGGGTCCACCCTGGTTCCTCTACTTCCATCCGAGTCTCTTCCTCTCTTGCACTCAGATCTATCATTTCTTGGGCACACTCGAGGAACGATCGCTCTCTAGGCAGTCCGTCCCTTCTCCCAGTCTCCTTAGCCAACTGAACCTTGAGTATTGTCGAAAGGAATTCCATCCTAGCTTCGACCTCTCCCACACTCATGGTTTCACGCATTTTCTCAGTTATGCGGTTGTACTTTGCCACTAGTACCCCCGCATACTGTCCTCTTGTTTGGCGTTGGGACCGACACTCCCTAAACATTTGGAAGATATCTTCTTCCGGCGTCCATCGGCCCCCTCCGAAAGCCTTCTTCAAACGCTCCTTAATCACTGGCCATGGTGTCTCCTCGTCCGCTTGGATTTGGTTGAGGATGTTCCTCCTCACTCGGCACACGAGAGCTGCCTTCAGTGCCTCCGCGTCTCCCAGGTTCACAAGGTCCTCCGCCACCTTTGCTTCGATTCTTGATATGAGGCGGTCTCCACCTTTCAAGAAGTGATTAAGTTCACCTATCTCGCCCCCGAATCGCTCCAGGTCTGCGATTGCTCTCCGTAGATCCTGCGTGGTCGCTGCCCTTATCTTCATCCACTCCAATGCATTGGCGTGCGCCTCTGCCAATGTGTCCCTAGGTAAGGGAGGGATCTCTTGTATCTGCGGTACTTGAGGTATCTGAGGTATCTGCGGAATCTGCGGAACCTGAGGGGCGATCTGAGGAATCTGCGCTATCGGCATTTCCTGAGGTTGCGGCATTTCAGGTGCGTTCAACACTCCTGGTCGAATTAAGCCCTCTGTCGGCATCACGTCTTTTCCTTATGACTAGGAGAAGAGAAAAAAAAATAAAAAGAAAGAAAGAAAGAGAAAAATTTTACTTCCGTGTTCTCCTGACGTTCTCCCGGGTTTCGGCACCAGTTAAGCGTCGCCGGGCTTTGCAAATAAAAAAAAAGAAGGAAAAAGGAACGAGAAACAATACTCACGGCTTCTGAATAAACACTGCTTTATTCGTTCAATAATCTGCCTTATATACAATTGCTATGTTTATTTACATTACAAGATGGTATTAAGGCTGATATCGCCAGTCTCCGGTCTTTATCTTATATATATATATATATATGATATCTTATATATATATATATATATATATATAAACCTTGGTGACCAGCCTTCTACTCCTCTGTAAAAAATGTAGGACTATTTATTGATCAAACCCTCTCCTGGAGTCACCATATTTCTCACATCTCCCGACGGACAGTTTCTACCCTCAAACTATTTCATTGCTCAACCTACCTCAACATACGCGTAGACTCCTCGTTTCCTCTCTCATCTTCCCCCACTTTGACTACTGCTGTGTGGTGTATGATGGACTCTCGGTGGAGCTCCGCGACAGACTGAAAAGAATAATGAACAGTTGCGTGAGATTTGTAATTGGTGCCCCGAGATACTACCATGTCTCTCACCACTACACTGAGTAAGAGTGGCTCTTCCCCTCCATTCGAAGACAATATTTCCTAGGTACATTCCTCTATCATATCTTCAACAATCATCGTCCTTCCTACGCCTACAACCTTCTCCAATTCAAGTCCTCAGTCCACTCCCTCTCCACAAGATCTCGACCTTCCGACCTTTACATTCCTTCTCACAGATCTGCCTCGTTCCAAAACTCCTTTATTGCACGTTCTGTTAGTTTCTGGAATTCCCTTCCTATCAAAATTCGACATTCTTCATCCTTATCTACATTCAAAACCCTCCTATTCCAATTCCTGTCCCAAAAACAGTCAGGCACCAGCTAACCTTTTATGTAATATTACATATTATCTATAAGACCATATTCACATACAGCTCATACCTAAATACTTATTATAGATTCGACTTTCTTTTTTTTTTTCTTTTTTTTTCAACAGAAACAGATTTTACTGTTAAGAAGAATATACATTTATTTTTTCTGTATTTTTTATTTTTTCTAAAAGGGTTTATTTATATTTTAACATTGTACATAGTTTTAAGTATCTTAGTATGGTTTCAAGAGTTTTTTATATAGATTTTTTTATTTTATTTTGTATATAGTAATCTGGCCAGATGTAAAATTTTAATTTCTGTACTTTTTTGTTATTCTGAAGGGACTTCGTCCCAGAATAAAATTATTTTTCTATTCTATTCTATTCTATTCTATATATATATATATATATATATATATATATATATATATATATATATATATATATATAATTAGAGATGTTACACATTAAGAACTGTTGCTGCAACATTAACGAGTTATAATTTTATAATATATATTGAGTTATGAATATAATATAGTAATATAGAGAAACATGAAATAAATAAATATTAGCTATAAAATATTTTCTCGGGTATTTTCTGTTTGGGCTTATGCATTTGACAGAGGCTGTCAGAGAGGACTTCTATTTAGCCGAACCCCTCACCACCTTCGTACTTACTACCTTATCCCCCCTTTCCTTCCTTAGTGATAGGACTTTGATGCCATGTCTGTATGCAGGGGTATTCCATGGATCGATTCTTCCTTCTCTGTTAAACATAATATTCTTGCACCACTTATAGCTTTGGTCTAAAGAAGTAAAGACAACTTAAAGGAAAGGAATTTAATCCCTGTTAGAAAACATCAATGAGTATAAGACCTATACTATATTACGATTGTAGACTTAAATAATGATTCACGTTGAATACATCAATCACGTTGATCTAATCAAACACGTTAGAGCCGTTTTCGAGAAAATTGTATAAATGTGTAAAATCGATGATATAATGTTTAATTTTGGTTAACTGATTTTAACGAAAAAGTTGCTGTTACATCCCAGGCATTTACAAACTTTAAAGGTGTAATTTCAGTATCGTACACACACTCACATAACATTTTGTGAGACTTGGTTATTTGGTCTTAGGGAACATCAAAATGTGTATTTTCTTTGAAAACTCGTATTCAAAATTTTTCATTACAGTAAGGGGAAGCCCTCACTGTATATTTCGTATATACGTAAGCTAAGTGTTTCCAGTCCTAATATTTACGCTTAAAATTAAGGAACCCGGTGATTACTTGATGTATTTTCAAGAAAACGTAAATATCAGAAACATTATAGGTACATGATCACTTATACACTGACAGGCAAACAATTCCACCCACTTGATTTTTCCATGTTTTCATCTAAAAATATTTCTGTAAAGTTGTATTTGTATATAATACATGGTATTTGTAGATAATACTTAGTATTTATGGAATTTTATAATCTTTTTTACCTTTAATAATCAAAATGTGATTGGGTAAGAAAGATTAGAGAAAAAAAAATTGAAAAACGAATCATTATTATTGCAAAAGAAATTAATTACATCATCGTTTAGTAGCGCGTGTTTCCTCCGCTTGCCTTCACTACTTCTTGAAGACGCCTCGGCATACTTTCCACCAGTCGAGAAATGTCCCTTTGCTGAAGGATAGCCCATTCCTCCCGAACAGCCCTTTCAAGGTCCTGCAGTGTATCAGGAAGTGTTGCACACGCTCTTATTCGTCTTCCGAGGTTATCCCATAAATGCTCAATGGGGTTCAAATCTGGAGAACGTGCTGGCCAGGCTAAAACCTCAATATTGTTCTGTTGAAGGAACGTCTGCGCTATGCGGGCGACATGTGGGCGTGGGCGTGCATTAGAATAGAACGATCGCCGATTTCGTTGAGGATAGGCAACACATGAGGTTCCAAAATCTCAAATCTCAAAAAATCTCATTCAAAGAAGACCCTCCACGAACAACAACCAATTCTGTGCGGCGCTCCATTGAAATCCCAGCCCACACTATTAAGGAACCACGTTGGAAAGGTTGGCTCTGGGAAAAATTACAGGCTGCATATCTTTAGTTTCTTCTTCTCCACACCCTTTCACGCCCGTCTGGAGATCGAAGAGCGAATCTTGACTCATCTGTAAAAAGTACAGCACTCCATTCGTCCATAGTCCAATGGCTGTGTTCTCGAGCAAAAGCCAGCCGTGTTAATCTGTGAGTTCTGGTCTACTCTGGCCCTCTTACTGGACGAAAAGCCATTAATCCATACTCATTTAATCTTCTCCGAGCGGTACGTTCAGAAATTTGCACACCTCGAACTTCCTCGAGCTGATGAATCGCTTGAACAACGGTAAGGTGCCAGTTTCGTAAAATTCTCTAAGTCAAAAACCGGTCATCCCGTGGTTCTGTTACCCTAGGCCGTACAGAACCGGGCCTTCTATTGTAAAAACCAGTTTCCCGAAAACGCCTGACGGCGTCTCGTAATGTTTCATATGGAACTCCGATGGCATTAGCTACATATCTAATGGAATGTCCATCATCAATAAGTGCCACACCACGCGCAACATCCTCAGTCCTAAGAGGCATTTTTAAACTTAATATTGAAAAAATATAAAGCCGGAGACTAAGAAATGTGCTGCAAGAAACGGCACTGAACTAATGATACTGAATATTTTGATTTCATAGAAAGTAAACATTGGAATCTAGAATCATTTCATTGAATTAAGGATTAAGGGTTATTGTGCTCTATATTAACATTTCTAATTGAAAACAAACAAAAAGATTACCTATTTATTCATTAAAAACAATAGACCAATCCAAAGCAGAAATATTTTTAGATAAAACATGAAAAATCACGTGGGTGGAATTTTTTGCCGGTCAGTGTAAATACCGATCAATTTCTATCGTAGAGATCTGGTGGTTAGTAAAAAATGGATCGCTTGTGTTCAAGGAAGTTAAATGAAACTAAATATAAACTTTAAAAAGTTTAAAAAAGTATTTATAATCCTCGTAACCAAGGCAATGACATTGTTTAAAAAACCATTTCACTGTACTTGTGTAAAAGAAAAAGAGAAATATAAAAATATTTCATAGATGCATAAAACATATGTTCATAACCTTAAATACATTCATCATCAAATTCTTTCAAAACTTATATTTAGCCTTTTTTCATTATTAAAGGTTAAAGATATATTCCTCAACAGTAGCATTCTCATTATTACTTTCACTTACCGATATATGTAAAATATAGTAAGGAAAAGTATTACGATCGTGAACATTTTCGAATCAGCGATCGTTTTCAACGGCGATACACGTTTTGAGGTCCTCAGAGACCTCATTGTCCTATACAAACGGCTCAATATTTTTGAAGGCCAACTTTTTTTTTTTTTTTTCGAGTTTATGATGAAATTATCTTACAATCCAAGCAGAAATCAAATGGGTATTAACGATTTGTTTGTATCTAATGAAATAAACAAAGTTTGCCCCCCTCCAGATTGAAAACGCCCCAATTCTAAGAGTTTTCAAAAATAAAATAGTTTTAGGTTACGATGAGATAAAACTATTTCCGAAGTTTCGGATGTTAATAATTCCATAAAAAGGGGTCTTTACCACGGACTATTTACTTAATTTTCTATCGAAAATTCCTACAGATCTTCATCCTCTCTTGAACAAATTCTCGTTGTATCTGCTGTTTTCAATTTTACAATCTCTTGTTGATTTCGTTGTTAAAATTAAATTTGTTTGGTCTCTTTTATGTGTGACAAATTTTCTAAGTAATTGCAGCATGATCTTTAAATGTTTTCATTGAAAGCATTGATTGCATACAGATCTTATATAAATGTAAAACTTATATTAGTAATACATATTATATGTTAGGTTAAAAAAAATTTCCATGAAAGCTATACCACGAACAACTCGTTTATTTTCATGTGGTCCGTACCAGAGGTAAGGTAGTAGCGTTTATTTTACAGAAAGCATTGAGCGTGTAAAATGGGACGGCCAACGCTTTTATACTTTTATTTATTTACTTTTTTTCCAACAAAGACTACTAAAACTCTCGAAAATACTTTTTCTCCAAAATGCCACAATACGGTTAGAGAGAAAAATAAATTTTAATACTTTAAGAAAGATTTTTATTACGCTTCTAGTTATATGTTTCCTACGGGAAAGCTAATATAATCTTTCCCATTTTCTATTAATGTCGTGAAATACACAGAATTTAAATTTTTCATGAGAGAAATAAAATAATTGTTTATTCTAATTAAAATAATAAAAAGTATCTTTGATCATGATATTACCAATGAAATCAAATAATGATTTTTTAAATTTTTTTTCATGTTAAGTGGTTAAGAAATTTTGTTTTTCTCCTATATATCTGTCATAGGATTTGATATGTATTCATTAGTGACAAACTAAATGTTTTTTACTAAAATTAACAAAAGAAACCTAATGATTCCTTCAATTATTTTCATGAAAACGTAAATATCAGGGCTTTATTCATTATTATATTATAAATATAATTATATAAATAAATAAAAATATATATTACATAAATCACAAACATTGTGATTTATAAATACGCATCAATTCATAGGATAGAAATCTGGGGGAAAACATAGTATTATAACCAACTTATATGAAAAATATTTCATAATTTTTTTTTATATTTATAAATAAAATATGTTTTAGGCAATTATGTTTGTTACAATACATCCCATATGACGGAAAAAACAAGAAATAAGAGCTTTTCAAAAGTTAATTGTAGTAATTTTTGCTGACAACTCGGACACTGCAAATTCACATAATTTCTTTACACAACTTGAGATTCATCTCAAAATTTTTCCTAATTAACCTTATCCTAATTAATGTGGACTTGAAGCTAATAAAACTAGTAAGTTTTTTTAAAAGTTGAGTAAATGTAGTACAGTGGAAGAGTAAAAAAAAAAATCACAAATAAATTATGACTTTTTTTTTAAACGGAACTAAGCTGTGTTTGTCCGCCCAATAATCCTCTTTAAATAGTTTTAATAATGACAAACTCTACTTCAGTTTTTATAAAATACTATCTACTTTTCTGCTGGGAATTGAGCAATTGTTTATATGAACTTTCTTGTATATTTTGATGTTTACTATCAATCTTTTAAATATTTCACTCTACTTACGGGATATCCTGTATAATCATATTTCTAAAGAAAATGTCTAGTTAGAACATAAATATTTTATCCAATACATAAATATCGATGACTTGAGATAATTCATTATCATTTGTGGTTTTTGTGAGAGAAAAACGCAAAAACTGTTTCAATCATTGTACTATAAGCTATAAAACATAAGGCACACTTATCACAAAATGTTCACCATACATTCAGTAAATAAAAACGAAAATCAGAAGTGCTCAGATTAGGATTGTATTGCGCAAGTTAGGCCATCCAAATTTTTCAGGAGGTATATTTTTAGGAGTTTGTGCATTTTTGAGAGGGCACATTTTTAAGTAGCTATAAATTTTTATAGAGAACCATATTTTTGTCTGGTTTCAACTCAAGAGAATTTTCAAACCAAGGAACAAGGAGGAATCCGTACTACAATTTTTATTGTCAAAAAACTAAGACGTGTACTTTAGACCACACGATAAAAGTGAAAACATCAGCATCAACGATAATATGAAATATAAATTATAAATAATAGCTCATTATAAAAAGGCTGAACATTTCCCTCTCTTACAGTATGCAGGTCCGATTTTTTATTTCTGAGATATTTTAATCCCCATCTTCAATAAAACTCATAACCATAGGTTTTCGACACTATTTTTTTCCTTTTCGCTTCTCTAACACGGCATCGCGTTAAGGTACTCATTTGAATAATAGCTCATTACAAAGAGGATGAAAGATGAACATTTCCCTCGCTAACAGTATGCAGGTCCGATTTTTATTTTTTTTTAGACATTTTAATACATGTGCAAAAACACTTCAATTAGTCGACTCCAGAAAACTTTAACCGAGCTTTCCAGATCGTAAATCTGGCTGCTCAATTTAATTCACTCTTCACAAAAAAAAAAATTGCAAAACGCGCATAGAGAAGTTTTTACTTCAAAAACTAAATAGCCAAAACCAAGTTATTTAATGATTAGTTATAAGACTCATTGGTCTTTCAATAGATAAATGAAAGGACTACCATTTGACGAATTTAGGTGATACGATATATATATATATATCTTATTCGTATCACCTATAAATTATATATATATATATATATATATATATATATATATATATAATTTTCCAAATTATTAATATCCATTGAGAATGATCAGCTGCTGATACCATGGGAATGGACAAGCGGAAATTACTCCAGACCCGACAGCACAGCCGTTATTCATTATTCACATTTATCTCAATCAATCAATTAATTTTTACTCAAAATGGATTGTTTCCTTTCAATCATTAATCAATCTAGTCAACTGCCGTTTTCAAACTTCTGTATTGAGCCTGACTGCTTGCAGGATTAATCCATTAAAGCCTGAGAGTAAAATATCGTTGTTAATTGAGCGTCAACTTCAGCAGTGTAATTGAAAGCCCCTTAATGAATTCGATAGAATGTGCTACACATATGTTAAAAATTGTATTACTGAAGTTAAAATACTAAGTAAGGAAATGGCTAACGGTGTCTAGCTAAAGGCTTGTATAAAATTTATTTTAAAAACTAAATAAATAAAAAATATACTGCGATTGTGTAAAATATCCGAGCTGCGGTTTTAACGAATCTTTATCTTTCAGAGCCTCCCAATTCCGAAAAATACATTTTCAGTTTTTGTTTGTATGTTTTTTGTCTATCCATGCTTGTGAAACAAATTGGGCATAATAGCGGCTACGCAATAAGTGAAAAACATGTCTTACCATAGACTGTTGCATAAAAACGGCGGTAACGATCTTGATGAAACTTTCTTATAATTTTCTACTTGAAGTCCTTCCAATTTTTAAACATATAGTGAATTTCAGGAAAAAAATTAAGAAAAAAGTTACATAGCTAAGAAAAATGTTTGGGGGCATAAGTCGCGAGGTATACATACTTAGGGCCGAGCAATTTCCCCGGGGTGGCCACCTACCTAGTTCTACCATGAATACTGTTACAAAAGTTGAATTTTGTTTACATCCTTGGGGATTATTTAGATAATCCTTACCTCTATCAGGTTAATTTCTTTAGATGTCAGGATAATAATCTCAATTAGTTTGTATTTTTCTTTCTCTCAGTTAACATGGAGTAAGATGATGAAGAAAACCGAATAGCTGTGATCGCCTTACACAAAGTTGGAAAATGTAAGTCAGAGATTTTCAACAATTTGAAACCTTTGGGTATCAGCCGTATGTTCGAGCACCGCAGAATAAATAGATACAATGAGACCCTATCTGTATGTGACAGAGCTTGACCGGGAAATTTCCTCACTGTGAGAACTGCAAATGCAGTGAGAGCAGTGGCTGCTCGAATCAGAAGAAATCGCATTCGAAAAAAACAAATCATGTCTCGGTAAATGGAATCTCCGTCAGATCAATGTCTCGCATAATAAAAAGTAATCTTAGGATCGGTGCATTTCGAAGAATGACAGAGAAATGACTAACCACTTCCCTAAAAAAAAATAGAGTGGATAGATGCAAAGTGCTCCTTGGTCGATACACCAATGGTCATCATCGAAAGATTATGTTTAGCGATGAGAAAATTTTTACAATTGAAGAAAAATTTAATTGCCAAAATGATAGTGAGTGCGCACACAGCTCTAAAGAAGCTCAGGAGGTCACTGGAAGAGTTGGAAGAGGTCATCACCCTTTTCCTCTGTTTGGTGGGGAGTTTTTCTTTTATGGCACCACAAAGCTCCATTTCTGTGAAAAAGGAGTTAAAATAGCCGCTAAAAACTAGCAGGACGATATTTTGGAACCTGTTGTCAAGCCTCTAAATGATACTTTGTTTGCTGGAAGTCATTGGTTTTTCCAGCAGGATTCCGCTCCAGCTCACAAGGCAAGGTCAAGTCAGAAGTGGCTTCAAAAAATACATTTCAAAGTTCATCTCTGCCGCGGTTTGGCCCTCAGGAGGGCTCTCAGGATGATCTCAACTCATTAGGCTTTAGTCCGAACTGGAGAGGATGGCATGCCAACGAGAAAGCCTTGGAAAGCCTCAAACAATCTCTGGTCCGTGCAGTTGAGCGCTTTCTTCAAGAAGTGCTGCGTGCTGCTACTGATGACTGGCCACGGAGATTAAATGCCTGTTTCAAGGCAAATGGGAGACATTTTGAGTAATTTTTTTTTCGTTTTATTCTCTATAGATATACATTTTATTTTCTAATAAAGTTTTTCATAACTTTTCAAAAGTTTTCTGTTGAAATCTGAATATATTTCCTTGTAACATTTATGACAGGACTAGGTATAGGGACGCCAGTTGTGTGCACCAAGCATCAGGGCAACTTATTAAGAAGTTGTTCAGCAACTACGAATAAAACCATATAGTTTTGCTGATGCAAATAATTTTTCATAGCTAAAAAGTTGCCGATCTCAAATGGCAACGAATGAAGTTACAGAAGTTAGTTATTTGTAGGCAAATAATAGCTATGTTTAATGGAGTACATAACTACGACTAAGTTGTAGTTATTAACTGTCCTTTACAAATATTTTCAAATAAATTTATTTAAAAAATCTTGAAACCATAAAAACTTTGCTGAAACTAGTTTTAATGTCTACCAAATTGTTAACAATGTCAATAGCGCGTTCTAAACAGAAATAATTCATTTGAATTTTTAAGCAACTTTTAGAGTAGAAGATATATTTTTAACCTCAATTTGCTTTTATATATTTTTTTTTTTTTATTAAATTAAAATACTATAATTTAGGTTTTTTTTTTCAGAAATAAGTGATATTCAGTGTAAAATTAATTTAATATGATAAAATACCATTCAAATAAATGCAGTCGTTAAAGTCTAACGTGAAAATTCAAAAGGACGAGGGTTACAAACGATGGCGCGGACTGATTGAATTAAAGAGAAAGAAGGCAAGGATTGGCAATTGTTGAGATCCGAAAGCGCTTAGCGGGCAGACCGCACGGACTTCTCTAATTGCCAACTCTGATTGAAGCGGTAGCCCCCCCCCTCTCCCTCCACTTCCTGATTTTACCTCCCTCATCACTCTTTTTTATACTCTTCTTTCATTCAAAAACATTTTGTCAGTAATATTTAAAATTAAAAAAAAAAAAAAAAAGGAAAGGGAAAGAAAAATCACAAATCAAGACCAAACCCATTTTACGATTTTCGATATCAAAACCGATAGAAGTTTCGACTCCTTTCGGGGTTCAAACCCATTATTATTTTTTCTGTAGGCATTATAGACCTTGTAGATCTTTTTTCACCTTAACCAGCCTTCTCGATCTCTGCCTATCTTGGGCTATTTCTTTCCATTTATCTGCATGCTCTTTGTTGATTCGATCTAGCCATTTGGTTTTTGGCGTAAATAGTGAAGAAAATTGCATACTTTCTACAGAATATATGAGGGATGGTAATGATGGACCGAAAATTGCCGATGAGACTCGAACGCTCAGGGTAATTTCTATTACAGTTATTATTACAATTTTATTAATCGGGCGCTGATGACTTAGATCAAATTAATCAACCAACCAGTCTACTCAAAGTAGGGGGCGGTAAATAAAGTTTTTTTGCGTGCACCGCACCAGCTTTTATTTAGACAGGTATATAGCTGTAGGTACCACCGAGAGCTTCTTCTCAGAACTATGAGACATTTTATTTAAACTCCACGAGGCAATAGTCTCATTCAGTAATTGTTATCTAGTTAGATATACTTATAGTGTAGTGGTTAGCATACTAGTCTCTGAAAATGAACTATCCTGGTTCAAAGCCAGTTCACTGTATTTTTTTTGCGCGGGATGGCCGAACGGGCTAACGTGTGTGCACTGCACCACCGTTGCCCGACAACCTGATATATGAGACACAATGGATCAAAAATAGTCACGAGTTCGCGTCCCGGTGCCGGGGGGAGGGTCTTTTAAATCCCCGCCCACATCCTCTGGCCTGGGAAAAAACCCGTATAGCTTTAAAGGCGAGGAAGGGGAGGACCCAAAAAAAAAAAAAAACAATTAAAAAATATAGTGAAGTAGTTATTACGCCAGGTTAAATCTAGATAGTTAGTATTTACCGTGTCTATGTTTTTCACCCAAAATATTTCTTTTTTAAAAGTCTTATGAGCGTTGAAGTTCTTTTATTATATAAATTCAATCACGAATATTATTCGTTAAAAAAGGTAATATTTTCTAACTCGTTTCATCCTTCGTATTCATAGAGATTTATAATATTAATTAACATTATGCTTGAAACTTCTAACAGTAATTATGGCAAATGAAGACTAGGCAGTTGGCGACAGGGTTCCAACTTGGCCAATTACACACATTACTAATCAATCATCAATTAATTAATGGGTAATGGCTGTTAGTTTTGACGAGACCGGAATGAGTGATCACTGTTTGAATAAGCTAATGAGTAATCAAGTTAATGAACCTGTCCATAATGTTCCTCAATATAGGTCAATCCGTGTGGGAGGTATTTCCATTTCCACAGCTCCAATATGAATGTGTGACCGGAACGATGATAGGAGAACGGCTCTTGACTTGTGAGGACCATCTTTTTTTTCTGTTTTTTAGTACATAATATCGCTATTGAAGTTATTGAAAACTTTGATAGCTGATATTGCTTTCAGAATATATGTAACTGAGCTGCTACAGCAGAAGAGAGAGCCGTTTAGCGGAGGCTTCTCGAGGAGGCCTAGACTCGTTAGCGGGTTGTTGCAGCCATTATGAATGATGAATGATGAATGAATGACTATTATAAATTAAACATGATGACCAAATATAAATAAAATGAAATAATGATTTATGCTCACAATTTGTAACTTCTTATATCTCATACAACCATTAGACCAATGGAACAAATATGTTTCTTTTCTTTGTGGTTCACAATAGTTTTTAAAAATCTAAGACTTCAACTTAGAATGTATTGAGAAATTTATTGATATAGGAACACTTTTTAACTTGATGACCATACGGAATAGGAGATACATAGCCGAATTATGGCAACCAGTAGATGTTATTTTGGACACAATAAAAACACACAATTTGATCGTGACAGTCTTACTTTATTTTATTTTTACACAATGTTTTTTCAGCTCTTAGGTCATGAACAAATTAAAATTTAATAAATATTGGGCCACTAAGATGGACAGGGCATATTGCACGTCTGAAAAACAATGAAGTCTCCAAAATACTCCTACAAGAAACAATATTCGGGCGCTGAATAGTTAAAGCCCTCACTTGTGGTTGTGCTTTTGCTTGGAAGTTGTTGGCAACCTATCCCTACATTTCAAGTGGTGAGCTGGAACTCAAACTACAGTTATTACTCTACGTTTCTTCTGCCATTTATTTGATCAGGTGTTTACGAAGATATCCATAATACTTTTTAAACCTCAACCCTTATCAGCCCATAGTTTTCTCAACAGTAATATTTTTACATGTATATGTTTCACTCTTATTTCACATCGATTCAATTCATTATTTTCGTGATTTTATTTTTTTTAAAATAATATAATAATAAAAAAAATTAATAAATAAAAAAATCTATTATTAAGAAAAAAGGGAAAATATCTCGAAACATTATGAAGTTGTGAAGTTTATTATGGAAGGATAGGTATCTGGATTGGGCCAAATCGGAAACATATGGAACATTATGGTCATTATGGATTATTTTATTTGTGACAAACTAAGCAGCATTGAGGATTTTACGAAGGATTTTGGATTGTAAGGATTGGATACGAGAGGAATTTGATGGTTTAATGGAGCCCCATAGCTCAACATCATAAATCCAAACAAGTCTTAGTATAGTCATGTATATTAGTCTTTTGTAATTATTTGAAAGTTTAGAGCGTTTCTCTAGTAAGTGTTGGAGTTAAAACGGAAACGTCGAGCAGTTTCTTGTCGTTTCAGTCTTGTATGAGGATTCCAACGTTTGTCCAGATGGAGTCCTACATTTCGGATTTGTTCAACAGGGATAAGTGGGGTGTTATTAAAAGATACTGTAGGACAGGAAGTCATAGGTTTACGACGTATTAAAAAATATAAAATTCTTTGGAGATATAAAAATAAAAAATCATGAAACGAATTCAGTGTTTACTAATGTATACTTAAAATTTTCTGATTTTTTTTTTCAAATAATCATTTGAACATTTTAAAAATAATAAATATGCACACTTCTTGATTCGAAGAAATTTTGTTTAAAGTAGTTATTCTACAGTTATGAGGTCTAAGAAAACGAAAGGATTATTTACGCAAGGTAATTGGATAACTAAATATTTACAGGAACAGTGCGACGCTAATGAGCTTACGAAACAGAGAGCATTATTACCATGAGGTAATTTCTGCTGTCATTTCATCGTTTCCTTATGTTGATTGACCTTCCCTGAGGCTCTTACCTTGGATTATTTAGTAGATCTCTATGTGGGAACAGCTACAAATGAGTTGGTGTATTTCGCTCATAAATAAACTATAATAATGTTTTTGAACCAAATATTAATGAGATACTATACCTACTATACATCACAACAAATCGATAGGTATTGCCGCTAAGAAGATGAAAATCGTCAGTGAAGAAACAAAATAAAACAGATATAAAAACCTCTGTACTGGTTTCCGCTAAGAGATAACAAACAAGATATAATTTTGTTGGCTCTAGATCGACCGTACTGAACTGGAATTCCACTCTTCTGAAAATAGTCCCCTAACCCTATTTTGAAAACTGTTTTCATTTAGTACTATATAAAACTTCATTGTTCCTTTTAGAGTAGGAAAATCGTATCTTCAAGTTCCTCATGATCATCCTTCTCCATCGTCAATTCTTAAAAATAAATGTTCATCTACCATTATCAAGAGTTACACACGTTCCATAAAATAGCAAATGATAACTATTTCTTTTTTTTATTGAAGACCAGTCCTATGCTCAATGATGTGGTATTGATCTTAATACTGGTTAATTTATTGATAATGCTTTTGTTAGTTGTGAAAAATATATTACATAGTTTTACCATAACTTTCTGAATCCGTACATTTTCTAAGGAATATAAATTGTATTTTAAAGCTGCATCCTGTTGATAAATATTTCTTAAAATTTCACTGCTCATATTTCAATGTATCGTATAAGTGATAGTTATTAAGAAAAGAAGTTTCTGTATCATTAAGAAAAAATCTGGTTCGCGCATCACACAACTTTCTCTTAACTCTCTATTTTGAATATAAATTATTTTCTGGAAAAACTGTGGTATTACAAATAGTTTTTGAAGTGCATTTTTAATGGAGCTAAACCTTTAAGTACATATGTGTGTTTTTTGATCATATTTATCAATACAAAAATTCATCTGGAACATCAAAATAACACGATTCTTATTTATCACATCATGTCTCGTAGGCAATGAAAACCACATAACTCTATCAGTCTATTTGAACCATGTAACTTTGACTCTGTCAAGCATATATATATTAATCTATAAATAAGTAAGGATCGTATTACATAGTAAAAATTAAAGGAACTAATTCTCTATCACTTTTTGCATGTATTTAAACTCTTATTTTTTCTCTTATAAAACTTAACAAAACAGAGTTTAAAACGTATCATCGATATTTTAAAAGTCGTCACGTTAATTTTAAGTGAATAATTTTGTGATTTCACGGGGAAAAATTTATCAAATTATTCACTAATTTAATTTACTTAACTTTTTTTAGAATAATCCGACGAAATATACCTGATTTATAAATATATTATCGGATCTAAAGTTATTAAACTTCCGTAAATGTGTTTAAGGTTATAAATATATCTCTTACTGATTGATGTAATATTTTTATGTTCCACTTCTTCTTTAGCACCAGTACAATAAAATAGTTTTTAAATGATTTGATTGCCTAAATTCAGTGTATTATAAGAACCTTTCAGTTGACAGAATGATTAGCTCCAATTTCAACATTTTGGAGTAATGTTATTTTAGTGATATTTATAGTTGAAAAATTTATAATATCTTTAATTGCGGGTTGATGGTTGACTGGTGTGAATAATGAAGAGAAGGATGGTTAGGGTGATCAGTCAGAAATTAAATGGCAAAAAGAAATAATAATATTTATTTTAACATTTGCCGACGTGTCGACCTGAAGTTCAGGCTTTCGTCAGGGCTAAAAAAGAACCAGATAACAAGGTATGAGAAACATAAACAATGTAGGTAAAAAAAATATATTAAAGCAAAATGAAGTGGGTAGAATGATGACAATAACAAGAACTAAGAAATAAATAATAATAACCGTTACAAAGTAGGGACTAATGAAGTAAACATATGTTATGTTATGTTTAGGGTTATGTTATCATTATTTATGTTATTATGTTTACTTCATTAGTCGACACTTTGTAACTATTTATTTCTTAGTTCTTGTTATTGTCATGATTCTACCCACTTCATTTTGCTTTAATATTTTTTTTTACCTACATTGTTTATGTTTCTCATACCTTGTTATCTGGTTCTTTTCTTAGCACTGATTAAGGTCTGAACTTCAGGTCGACACGTCGGCAAATGTTAAAATAAATATTATTATTTCTTTTTGCAATTTAATTTCTGACTGATCACACCAACCATCCTTCTCTTCATTATAATATCTTTAAATAGTTGATTCCAGAGTAGGTTATTGCAATGTTGAAAAAATATATAGATGTGAATAAAGGTATAAATTTTACCACTAGAAATATCACTAAAATTACTAATTAAAAATGTTGAAGTTGGAGTTAGTCATTCTGTCAACTGAAAGGTTCATATATACTTTTTTGTAAACTTAAAAATAATTTTTAAAATTTATATTTAGTTAAGGAATTTCATTTTGTTTCTATGAAAACAGTTGGTTTCCGTTTAATATTATGAATTTTGAGAACGTATTAACTATATTTTTATTGATAATCTCCATATTCTTCTACGACTTTGCATGTTAGATATTCTTTTTTTTTCTTTATTTCAGAGTTTTCCTACGATATGTTATAAGTATACATTCTATTATTTCCGGAAATTCATTTTCAACCTGAAACATTTATTTTTTTTTGTCATTTGATCAATTATCAATTTTTTTTATTGTTTACATTGTGTGTTTTTTTATTACTTATAACAATGAGAGGAGTTTTTTTTTTTGTTTTTTTTAACCAAAGATACTTTAGGACAAGAAATTTAAAGTATATTGAGCATTTAAACTATGCTAGACCACATTAATGAGGAGAATACCTTGCTAAAATTAAAGTTCATTTAATTGTACATTGATACACCAAGTTAAATCAAAATCGTTTGAGTCATTTTCGAGAAAATAGTAAACATGTGTAAAATCGATAATATAAATTGGCCCTTCCGGTGAGCAACGGTGAGCAACAGCAGGTTTTAACGAAAAAATTGCTGTAAGTCACCAGGCCTTTCTTGAATACGTAATTTCAGTTTTGTGGAACTTTTCGTTTTTGAGCTAGAGTATTCAAATACATAAACATACACAGACACAGACCGTTTTTTCGGCATGCACGTATGTTTAGTAGCTGTATATAGGTTATAATTTTTGAGTGCAAATCACTTACAGAAGCAAATACGGACCATAAAATATATATTTTTCTACCTGGGAGCCTTAGCTCACAAGTGTTGTCATTTAAGTCTTCATGGATCTCACTTTCCGATGATTTTTTTTTTTAATTGTTTATTATGAAGCTAAATTCATAACCAATTAAATCTATAATATTAGTACTTAAAATAAATAATATCTCAACATACTAATTTATTTCTAACAAAGTACCGTACTAAACGGCTTCAGAGAGCTTTTGAATAGTTAAAAGCCTAAAAGAAAATTATTGTAACAAGTCTTCTGAAAACGAAGAAAAGGTAACAAAATGAAAAAAAAAAAAAGAACTTATAGGCCTTGCTTCCATTCAATGTTAGACACAAAAGATTTTTTTTAAATAGAAGGCAACCAACAATGTCTGTATTCTTTGGGGCTGAGAAGGCTTACGACAGTGTGAGGCCAAACCTTTATAGGATCAAACAATGGAAAGTAAGTCGTCTTTCATTTAAAACTGTTAAAAGGTTGTATTAATAGAAAGTTATTTTTATAAATTACGGGATATTCGTAAAGTCGTCAATTTAAGTTGAACTAAGTTCCTAACGGCGAGTGAGGTCGATTTCCGTTCACAAATAGAATGTTTTCTGAATTTTCCAGTTTGTTTCTTTTTCTCGGTTAAAGCTTCCGCTAAAAAGATCCGTTATTTATCTGCAAAATTAAACTCCATTTTGATTACATTATAAAAATTTTGAATCTTCCAACACATAGATATCCAAAAATATTAACACTACAGATAATTAAAAAAGAAATCGCATGGTTTAGGGACTTACATAATCTGATTGAACTGCATGGATTAAATTAAACTAACTGTGATGATGTTAAACTATGGAGAGCTAATTTATATTTAATAAGAACTCAAATTCGGAAAGACTTATATAATCGATATGTAATTAAAGTCCAGAATTCTAAAACTTTCACTTTTTACTCTCATTTAACTTCAGTAATTTATATTGATGACAAAAGCTCATTGAAGGTGATCAGATGGGTTATTAATATTAGAGCTGATGTTTTGAACTTGAATTATAAACACTTCTAGCAAACAAATAATAATTGTAGCATGTGTAATACAAATGAAACAGAAGATCTCTATCACTTCCTGGCTGCTTGTCCGATACTCTCTGAATTTAGAATTAAATGGTTAAAATCTTGAAATTTATCTCGGGATCAAGTAATACCTTTAATAAATGGAAACAATTGGTAAATTACTGCAAGTCTGCTTTCTCCTATAGAAAATTTAACAATCAATAAATTGGAGAATTTTGGTACCACTCTTTTTGTAATTAAAATATTTATATAGCTTTTACATTGTAAATATAATTTATTTTATTTTCTTATTAATTAGTTGTATATAAATGGATTGAAATACAATTTTGTTATAAAACACAGACTCCTCTGACGTTCAACAGACCATATAGCATGTCAGATGTTTGGTTTTAAATCCAAAAATTTTATTTTGTATTGTTTTTTTTAATTTATATTATGTAATTTTGATAAATAAAAAGACTTTTTCATCTTCTTCTTCTTCCGTTAACACCGCCAATTGAACACGTAGCTTATTTATAAGGTTAACATTTCTCTTCTTCTGCATTATCCCTTCTATGTAAAGTTGCTGTTCGCCCTTAGTCAAATGGTTATGCTGAGACGTATGCTAGAAATATCAAGAATATGTGGACTATGTTAGGGTAGGGGTTTTAGGGCGATAAATTTCTCTATCATTACGCCCGTAAAATTCTAAATCTATGGTAATATTATTCAAATCAAATCTTGTTGTAAATGTTGATTTATTTTAATAGTTCTATTGCTGCATCCAGCAAATTTTTATTGTCTGCCAATATTTGAGACAATTATCTGGGGTCACTTTGAAGAGGAAGCAGCTAAATATTGTGGACAGATATTTAATGGTGAGTATAGCAACGTTCACAACTTCTTCCTTATTAATTAATTAATGTTCTTTATTAGGTAACAATTATAGATAATGTCAGAATTAAAAATTAGCTTTACTCCCATACTAGTTATTTATATAATACCATTACGAGTATACAGACATTTCAATTATTCTATATTAATTCAAGAAATTTTAAAATATTATGTAGTATTGGTTTATTTTTTTTACTAGCTGGCCCGTGCAAATAATTCGCATAAAATATGGGTCAGAGAATAACTGATAAAATAGTATGGAAATATGTTAATGAAGTCTTTTATCAGGTGGGGGAATACATTTTCCTTTTCGTGGTCGAATTAAAATAGATAGTTCATAAAAATAAACCAAAACTTTTGTACAGTTTATTGCAGGCAATATCTTTGCTCATAGTGGTTCCATTTTGATATATATATATTTTTTTTGTAGAAAATTTCTTAACCTTTAAAATATTCATGGATTTAAGCCACCGCATATTGCATATGTTTCCTGTTATGGTAAAAAATTAAGTTTGTTTTTATTTTTAACAATTTTTTTTCTGAGATGTTGAGGGTTGCGTTTAGACAATCTTTAAAATGATGGTCCGATAATTGGAACTAACAAAGATATGGCAAAATAAAACACCAGTGAGAAATAAAATATAGTACATTTTGTATTTATTTCTAACGATGGGGACTTTCCAACCACTTAATATAAAAAACTTATAGTAAACTTATAGTCTTGCCCAAAATCCGTCTTCATCTTGCACTTTGCAAGACCAAGACTAAGGGAGCCTAATATTGCAAGACCAAGACTGGTAAAAAATATCTATTTTTTGAATAAAAATTAAAGCGAAATAGTTACTAATATTTGATAATTTTAGTTACTATTTGTAAAGAATCGGTATAACCCTTTTGCAATTTACTCTTCTAATTTTTCATTCGGGCTTAGTTAAGTTTCTCTTATCTAAAAATTTACAGTAATATCTCTATAGTAATGAGGTAATAGGTAATTGCAAGACTGTTGCGAAATTCTTGCGTAAGAGCAGGACCTAGACCAACACTGAGTGCGCAAGACCAAGGCTCGGCTTGTTCTTGCATTTTGGCAAGAATTGCTTGTTCTTACATTTCAGGCTGTACGTCATCCGCGGTTTTTCTACGGGACTACTGGACCGACTGCTTGCGGCTGCAAGAGACTTGAGATGCGGCATCAATGTTAAAAGGCACTCGAGGATAATCCTCAGAACTTGGCATTTCCATCAGCCTCTTCCTTTCAAGATGGCGGCCGAAAAAAGAGTGTCGCTGTTGACTATAGCGCCTAAACTAATGAACCGATTTGAATTAAACTTGGCCATAGTCTTCCCCTCGAAGCTCTTTAAATTTGTGTATGTAACATACTTCACCGAAAAGTACCTTCCTATCAAGATGACGGCTGTTGGTATTGAAATTAAAAGTTTACGAAAAATAATCGTTGAAATCGGACAATTAGGTGCATAGATATGGTGTTCTAAATATTTTTCATACGTTCTGTTGCAAAAATTATATCCTTTGTTATGATTTGTGCGTTATATTACATCATCTGAAGCAATTGAGATTGTCTATATTTCTTAGCGAATTAATAATAATGAATGTATATATATATATATATATATATATATATATATATATATATATATATATATATATGGTACTGTTTGGAAATAATAAATCTTTGTGTAATAATTTGCAGCGTTTTTAATATACTCTCTTCTTTATTGATACACTTATTTTCCACGTGAAATAAATTGCTTAAACGGAACTTTTAGATAAAAGATTTTTAAATAAAAGGTCTTTAAAAAGTTTTGTTGAAAAGTCCCATGAAAAAAAGTTCTAGTACTAAACGAACAGAAAAAAACGATGGAAAATAAATATTGCAATCCTATCGGAACCAATTAGAAATAAAAGTTAACTTTCCGTTCATGCTCTGATTAAAACTGTGCATAATTTCGTTTTATGGGATACAATAATCCACCATTAATTGTAGAATCAATAATAAAATCTTTATGAAATAGTATCGTTGTATTTGGCAGATGATGTTAATATTACAATGAAATAATCATTTTTTCCAAGACTTAATTGTTGATTAAATGGAAAGTGGTTTTTTTTTCCCCCTTCTACTCTTTACAGCCTTTTTACCGTTACTTCCCAACTTGTCTATCAGAAACAAAAAAAGAATTAAAAAAAAAAGTTACAACTGCTGTGTTTGGGAAAGGGCATTCAAGCATTGGCGCCCATTCGTCGGGTTTTTATCAACTGAAAAAAAAGAAGAATTGAAACTCGTTCCGACCTTTTTTTCTATTCCACCGCATTTTCCAATTAACTTTTTAAGGAAATCTCTTTCAATTGTTCTCATTGCTCATAACCTTTGACCAAAGATATCCTATGAGAATATAATTAAAAAATCGGATGTGTCAACTCACACGATTTTCTTACCTATTTCAATAATGTATTTATACCTTTAAATATGTCAATCAGGGACATAAAAAAAATTAAATTAGTACTACCCTACAAAATAAAAAAAGGAGCAATAAAATCGGTCTACTAGTTCTCGAGATAATCTCACAGAGGCACAGACAGACAGACCCATGGATGAAAATGTGTTTTTCGAGCTCAGGAAACTCTGAAACGTACAGATTCGTCGAAAAACACACATCAGAATTTTTTTAGATCGCAATACTTTCTGTAGCATATTGTAAATTTGATTTTTTGGATTTTTTAGCGAAGTGTAAATTAGCTCATTTTTTCTGTTGCAATTCAATTGCCTAAATCATATTGTTTTACTAAGAACATATGTTTTAATTAGTTGGTATGTAAACAGGTTTTTGGTTGAGTTAATAAATTAATTAAAACATTTATTTTGATTTAAATGTTAAGAATATAATACTTTCCTTACCTGGAATAGGTAGAAAAGTAATAAATTAAAACAAGTGTAGAAAATAGAATATGCTGTATCATCTCTAATACTCCTTCGATTTAGATTTTTTTTTTGGAGATAATTTAATTACCTTTCAACAGTTTGCATATAAATTTTGCCATAGAATATATACTTAGCGAATTAGGCTCCAAAACATTTTTCTTTTCTTTATAACTTTTTATCCTGAATGTTCTTCGGGAATTCAATACATGTACGAAAATTGAAAGGACATTAATTAGGAAATTATATACATTAATCCAAGTTATACAGGCATCATTACTCAAAACCCTACAAAATAAAGAAAAAGCAACAAAATCGGTCTACTAGTTCATATTTATATTAGTTTTCCATGTGTTACAAAAAAAAAAAAATTGGTTGACATTGGTGGCCCATTAATTGTGGGCTCCCCTTGTTAGTTATTTTTTTTAATAAACCGATATTATTTACTTTTTAGGGCTTGAAATTACTAGTAGCAGCATTTCAGACGATAATGACGCAAATTTCTTTAATATTTTAATAGAAAATCTGCCAAATAGATCATATATGTTTATTGCCATTTCTGTTTGATGAAATTGATATGGGACCATCTAGGCACAAGTCTGTAGTCTTTAAAAATTTCATCAAAATCAGATTAAGGGCGGGTGGCGTTTTGTCCGTACCATGTTATAGGGCCTATAAAACAATGACCGTTTTTCAACCAAATATTTGTATTATTACTTTTGTGATATATAATACAATTAATACTCAAAGTATAGTCCATTGTTATCTACCGTCATTAGCCATCTCCTAGCCAATTGCTCGATCCCACGATGATAACAATCTTTGGGATGGATGTCAAAGAACTGTTGGACCGCCATTTAAACTTCCGCAAAATCATCAAATTTTTTCCCTTATAGAAAATGGGGTATGGGTCTAGTAATAGTAATCCATGATGCGAGGTCTGGACTATATGGTGGGTAAGGCAGGCGTTTTTCAGTTTTTGTTTTTCAATAAATTTTCACAAATTTCGAACCTCATTGCTGATTACTGAGGAGTACGTTCGTGAAGAACCAGTCTACTGCTCTTTTTTACCTTCCTCAGTGAATGGATACTAACAGTATCTTTCGACACACCACACTCCTGAGCAAGTTCTCTGAAAATTAGCAAGCGAGTACTTGTGGACAGATTTGACCCAGCAGCTTCCTACAGAACCTTATCAATATCCATTAATGGCCGTCTGGAGCCCTCATTTCTTTCCAACGTCTTATCTCCACTGCTAATTTTTTCAAACCAACGCCGAGCAGTGTGCTGGTCAGGGACAGCTTCTCCTTCGCATTTAATAATTTCGTGAGTTGCTTTAGTGGCTGTAAAATTGTTTTCCGGTAATGCCTTAAAATTACGAGAATTTCTTAGGGCACTCTCATGTTTCTTCTTTGAAACACATAGCTAGACTGAGGCTTTTTTTAAAAAGTCGAGTGGGATTACACAAGCTTAGAGAACGTTCTTAAGGGATTATTAACTATTAAATAGGATTAAAATATTTACAGTCCTTTGAAATATTGAATTTGATATAACGGTCATTTTTTTTTTTTTTTATACATCCTCTTGTTTCAACACAGCATATGTCGCCCTTTAATTTTCTTTTTAATACAGGCTAAATTTCAAGTGGAAAATTCAACTCTGGGGAAGATTTCTTTTTCGTCCAGCCTGAATATAAAGCTGTCAAGTAAGAAAGTAATATATAGTAAGTCAAGAGAAGAAAAAAATTTGAACTTGGAAAACTGTCCTTCATTAATAGTTAATAAAGTTAACTTATATTCCTTAGTTAACTTAATAGTTCTATTAAATCCATTTCAAAATTAATTCACTACAACATTAACACCATTGTAATAAATTTAGCCGCAGTTTCACAATCAGCATTATAATTTAATTTTAAATACGGCAATCAGTTTAATACATCATATTGTAGCCTGTGATAAATCAAACATGGTGCTATTTCTATTTCCAATACACTTTTGTTCTTTTCATCTTTAAAATTTATAAAGGTGGGCGCTTACATTCGGGGATGAGGGAGTATTTAGGGAAATATTCGGAGCGAAGAAGGGCAAGTCAACCAGAGAATTTAGATGGTTATACAACGCCGAATTGCGTGGACTGTATCCGGTTTATATAATTGAGGTGATATTGCTATGAATAAAATGAGCGTGTAAAATTGTAACGACAGAAGAAATAACAAAAGAATCTGTAAAAAAGTTAATATTTTCAGTGCCTGTGTGTTAATTTTTAACGTGACCATTGAAGGGAGGAGTGTAGACAGAGATTTTTGGTTTCGGCATCGAATCTTCGGGTTCACTAAGCCTTTTTATTTATTATATTATTTATACCCTTTATATTCGACATGTTGTCAATTCTTAATTATAATTTCTAACACGACTTTGTTAATAGAAAATTCATAACATGGCCAGAGATTCGAAACTTGTCGGTTATTGATAGAAATGATAAAGTATAATAAACATATCTCAGACTTGCATTGGTATAAATAAGCACCGGATCGACGTACTGCGGTACAGAGTCTATGGGGAGAGGGGTCATAAAATATAAAGAGAAATACTGGTAAACATTTCAAATACAAAAAAAAAACTAATCTATCAAAATGTGTGTCTATTTCTAATGAGGGTAATTATGATCTATTAATATGCTTAAGAAATAGTTTTAAAAATGTCACAAGATAACATACTACCTCTAGTGAAGCATACATTTTGTTTGATGAAAGAAGGGCACATCGGGTGTGCTCACACCGTGTACTGGAGGCAGCCATACGTAATAACGCCTCTGCGCACGTGATAAAATAGACTACTGACCGCTTGGGGAAATTTCACCACACGAAAATCATAAAATTGAAGGAAGAAATGAGTTTGATGATAGTGTTCACCTCATTTTAGTGACTAGAAGAGTTGTGGAGGGATTTAATTATTAGCTGAAGTGTCTGTGATAATTTCCCGTCCGATAACTGCTGATAATAATTGTTAGTTGATTGAACTGAAGCCGATAGATGAAGGCGAAGGAAGCAGCTGCTGAGATGGACGTTTGGACAGAACTAGGCAAGTTTTTATGATTAATAAAAGGAGATGGAGCACCCTGATGAAAATAACGTTTAATTAAGACATTGGAAGATGCATTGCGTAATACATTGGAATAGAGTTTCTAGCGATTTTCGTTACAAACTACTTTTTATATTATTCTTGCTCTCATTGATTCAAATATTAGTTGACTTGAAATATAGCTTTAACCCTATTTTACTGTAACGATAGTTAAAAAGAACCTCATTCGGAAAAAGCACATTACTACATATTTTGCAAGGTTGAATAAGATGACGGTTTGTAGTGTGAGAAGGCTTTCTTCAACTTTTACAGCTGTAGGCCACATTCTAGTTTGTCACCATTCAAGGGGCCTGTTGGTGTAGGACGTCTTTATACGCCAACGGGATGGTTGTTCACATTTCACCATAGTCTGTGGTTAACATTAAAATTTTATTTGTTGGTTGGTTGTTTTGATGTTATAGGCGCAAAACATCTAGGTCATCAGCGCCTTATCCATAAAAATTATTATTATTAAAATATTCAGCTGGTAGGTTAAAAAAATAAAATAAATAAGTAAACAATATATAAACAAAAAAAATAATAATAATTAAAATCAATAAAAGAGCAATAAAAAAAAGAAATAAATAAATAAAATAAGGGGAGAAAGTAATATATGTATATATTTAAAGGAAAATTATTATTATATCTCTTTTATTAAATTTACCTTTGTTAGAAATGTTATTATTTATTCAGTTCCATTGCTGTCGTTTCCTAAGGCTAGTGATATATTTTGTGATATTTCTAAGCCATTTAATTTACGACTATAAAACAGACAATTTTGGAAAATGTGAGTTATGGACAGGACACTGTTACAATACTATCATAAAAGTGATGAACTTGAATAAAAATTAAATTAGCAATCCAATTTTTACCAAAGACTTTGTCATATGGAAACGTCTCATGTCCATTGAATATGATACTACCTGTAGACAAATAATATCACCTTTTACGTTCTTGCTTAAGAGTGCCACTGCTTCAACCTTACATATTAATATCGCCAATTAATAATATGTAGTATAATGAGTAATATGTAGACTATTATAAAAACGCTATGACCTAGTTTAATATTAATAAATCTTATTTCATTACAGATGCAAGAGACATGCCTTCTTTGGATACTCAGTTTTCTCACATCACTATCTGCCAGTGCAATTAAAAGTAAGTAAACAACTGATACTTATTTTATTGTTTACTGCGTTTTCTAAAATGGTTTTATTTTTTAATCACTCTGATTCAAACAAACTAAATTGCTTTTATATTCTTCTTTAATATTTAACATATATAGAAAGTCGTGCAAATAATGAAAATATTTTAAGAAGTCATTGTTTAGTTCTAAAGCAACTAAAACATTCGTTCATACGATGGTCCATAGAAAAAAGAAGGAAATTTAAGTATTGTGTTTTTTCATTGTCTTTTTTTTTAATTAAGAGCGATAACTAAAATTCTATTAAAGTTAGACAATACTAATGAGGACATAGTAAACAAGACAATTTTTTTCTTTATATGTAAGTAGAATTTGCTTTTGTCAAAACCAGGAATTGAAACTTTTAAGGAAGAAAGTTCTATGTTATAATGCTTGAAAAGTTGCAAGAATAAAAATTCATATGATACCGAAACTTTTCAAAAATAAAAATTTATTTTCGGTCTCAAACCCTTGTTCGAACCATTTTAATGGGTATTATAAAGGGCTAAACCGCGTTAAGTTCCGTTTTCATGAAATCTTGAATTACTCGCAATCATTTTTTGCAATATTTTTTATTTGAATTTCTAACTGAAATATAGATTCACCACTATCAAAAACACCTTTTTTCTATTTTTTTTATATATACATTACATCATGTCATAATGATAAATTACATGTCTGTGGTTGCAGTAACATTACACATGACATACTAGTGGTTTGAATGCTATTTAAATAATTGAAACATATTGACATACTAGTGGTTTGAAGGTTATTTAAAAAATTGAAAGCCATTTTTGTACAGTAGGAAAAAACTCATAAAAACCTGCATAAGATATAAATGAAAAACTAGATTACAATCATTAAAAGTACAAGAAAAACTAAATATAATTTATCTACAAAAGGAAACTATATATATTATATATTTACACACACACACATAAATCATATAAATACAATTTGTTAATTGGGTTGATTGAGTTTATTGTTACTTGTTTGATGGTAGATAAGAAGCCGTTAAATTTTCATAAATATACAGATTGATTTAGACGTTTAGTAGTATGTGTTTTGTCCGTCTGTGTGTATACCGTTTCAAAGATGTCTTGTCATAGTTTCCTATTGTTCGGATCATAGGGTTTTCAGACGTTGGTGTTAGCTCAAAAAATCTCTGAGTTTTAAAATAAATATATTTTTTGTAGTGGGAAGCTGTAATTCTGATAGCATAATAAATTTTTTTTTGGTATAACGTGGTTAATTGTTTATGATTCTCATACACATATTTTGAATCACTTCGAGTTTTTTGTAATTATTCTCGCATGTGTAACTCCATACTGGGACAGAATAAGTGATTAAACGGTGAATTACTGTTTTATATAAAATCAGTTTATTTTTGTATTCAATTTTGAATATCTATTAAAATATGATGACATTTTGCTGATCATGTTTTTTGCTTTATTGCACTTGTTGTTAATGAAATTTAGAGACCTTTCAAGTTCTAGGCCTAAATATTTCAGAAACACTTATTTTTATAACTATTAAGTATATATTAATCCGTACATATATTATTACAGTAAGGCTCAAAATCTGTTTTGTACCAAACATAAGCTCCTGTCATGTCAAATACCACGAATGGTGTACCGTTGGATTCAGAATTTCACGGGGGGTTAGCGAATCGTATTCTCCACTTTTGTTTTTCTTTCTAAAATAAATAAAGTCGATACAAACATTTTGCTAGGCTTCGATACTGGAACGGTGATAGGTCTGTAGATTTACACGGGACAAATTGGATCTTGAAGATTTTGATGCGTACAGCAAGACCCGAATAGTTCCCCCGGAACTATCGTATCCTGCGTTTTTAAGCCGAAAAACGTGCTGTTTTCGAGATAACGCAAAGCATTGGGTTCGTATCCACTCAACCTTACATTAATTGTAGTACTGTCATCGAATACATGTTTCATTTCGTCGACTTGAGATCTCTATGATCGAGAGAGGGGGAGTTTATATTATTCATCGATGGTGTTTTTGATCGGCAAGCCATATCATCGTTAATTTTTCACCAAATCTCAAGATTGAGCCACCGATTTCGAAGGCTTCCTTCTCCTTCAGGCTGGCAAAATAGACCAATCACCCAGAAAATTCAGGCAAACGAGTTATGAAAAAAAATAAATTTTATTTTCGAATAACTGAAAAATTACACACTTTTTCCCTTGGTTATTCTCATGATTATATAAAATATTACTAAATTGTTTACAAAACGATAAAAAAATCATCGCAATCGGACAATTTTTAGCAAATATACAGCTTACTGAAATTTGTATACATGTTGGTTCCAAACAAAAATGAAGATTTTAATTAATTTTTGTTTCCTTTGTGGATTATATTTATCGATAAAGTAACATTTGATGTCTTAATCTTTTGGTAAGTTGCATTTTCTTATTAATTTGGCATTTGATAACAATATGCTGTGCGAATTTTTCGCACGGGCCTACTAGTCTATATAATATCCGTTACAGAATAAGGTGTGAACCATCTCCAGACTTTTAAAAAATTATCTTATGAGACCTTTTATTTATTTTTGTTTCTACCTTTGGATGTATTGCTACGTTGTAAAGGAGTACAAAATAAAAAGTTCCTTAAATACAGGATATAGTCTTATTTATAAAGCAGTATCCTCATATTGTACTTATCACCTCTACAATATTGTATTTGAAATATAAGTTTACAAAATTTAAACCAATTATTGCATCGAAAGATACTACTAGACATATTTGTATTATTGTCTTGTAACCAGAACCAGCATGCTAGACAAATATTCCGTCATAATGAAATGGCTTACTATCGAATGGGGGGAGGAGTTGGACGATATGACGGAATAGAAAATGTTGAATAGAGAGTTGTCCCGCCCGACAATCGGCGACCACTCCCGACAGGAGGCCGCTGCTCGGTGACAGACGGACGGGCACTGGGCCATTGTCCCATTGTGTCCTCTCCTACATAAATCCTGTCCTTTGTGTCTCTCTCGATAGTCCTGCCGAGGAAAACCTCTTGTCTTCTTCCATTGCAATAAGAGAAGGAGGGGTAATTTCAAAACGATTGCAGTTATCCAGACGATAAATATGTTTCAATAGGAAAACAGTTAAAAGCTTCATTTCTTTTCTTTTACTTAATTGGGAAATCATTTCAATTAATTCCTGCGCGTCAACGGGCCAAAACTAAGTTTCTGAAAACACTTTCAGGAAGGATTCTTTACGAAAACCGATTCTAATAGAAAATTACCAATTTTTTACAATATTCCAAATGTATTTTTATTTTTTTTTATTTATTTTTTTATATACATTGCAACATGTCATACAGATAAGTTACAATTTTATGGTTGTAGTAACCTTATACATGATATAATAGTGGTTTGAATACTACTTAGAAAATTTAAATTAAAGAAAATTGAAATTAATATTATTTCAAATGCAGTGAAGAGAAGAATAGTTGGGGTGTTCAGTCAAAAAGGAGATATTGTAAAGTCTATCAAGATGTACAGACAATGTATAATATAATAAAGATTAAAAACAGAGAAAATGAATGAAAGGAAGGAGGGAAGAAATTGAGAAAGCTAAAATAAGAAAGAAATAAAAGAAGTACTACCTGTCTCCTTAAGTGTCGCAGGGAGAATAAAAGTCGTTACAAGGGAGGGGGAGAGAGGAGAGATGTGTAGATCTTCAATTTTCTATCTAACTACTCCATTCTCAATGTTTTAATTTTACTATTTATTTTCATTTCTTATATAACTTCATATTTCTTTTTTATGTTTTACATTTTATTCTAAGATTCCCATTGTAACACTTTTATCACCCTTTTTGATTATGCCTACTTCATCATTCCATACTTTGTAACGGTTTTTATTATTTATCTCTTAGTTCTTAGTCATTATTATAACAATTTCATTTTACTTTATATTTATCTATTTTATTTTTCTAATTTTTTTTTTATTATCTTTTTTATCATCATTACTTATGTTTCTCATACCTTGTTATCTCGTTATTTTCTTAGCCCTGATGAAGGCCTGAACTTCAGGTCGAAACGTCGGCATATGTAAAAAATAAATATCATCATTTATTTTTGCCTTCCTTTTTGACTGAACACCCCAACTATTCTTCTCTTCAGTATCCACGACAGTCAACCAATTACCAATTATGATTATATTTCAAATGTAAATGGAGCTTAACTGACCTCATATATATATCCAAAACTTTTAATGCATATTAATCTTCAATCGCATAAGTATTCAGATTTTAAAAACACATTGCCTTTTATCTAATTTTAAACATCCTTTAACAAGTGTTTTCAGGCATCCGATTGTTATTGACTATTTGTTTATATTTCATCAATTTGTTAATATTTAAGCCTATAAAACCTTGACCACAAAGGCGGTCATAAACAAATTTAAGATTGCTATAACAAGTGAACAAAAAAATAGTAGTAACAAGTAAAAAAAAACTACGGTGCTTTAGACCACACGACGGAAGATGAAACATCAGCAAGGCGAGATTAGTAATAATTATAATAAGGCTTAGCGAATCCGAAGGTTCGATGCCGATACCACCAATCGATGTCTACATTCTTTCATCCGCCGAGCACCGCCTAAATCCAATCCAGCCAGATCATTCTTAACGCAATCTTCCCACCTTCCATTTCGCCTACTCCTCGGACGCTTGCCAGTCGGTACACTAAACTTTTTATGAATCCTTCCGTTACTAAGCCAAGCGGTATTATATGAACATATTATTCGTCTCAACTTAACCATCTCAATTATAATAACGGGATACAGTTCGTACGATTCAGCGTTGTGTAACCGCCTAAATCCTGTGGTAGATTCATCGATCTTCTGAATATTCTTCGCAATACTTTATTTTCAAAAACCAACAGACGTTCCTCGTCCCTTAGTGTAAGTGGCCATTTTTTGATTCTATAAAGAATCGTAGAAAGGATAATGGTTTTGTAAATTCTTATTTTCAAGTTTCGGAACAGCTGCCGCGAGATAAGTAGTTTCGCAACAAAAATAGCTAAAAATTTCCCTCATTTGACATAGCCTTAACTTCCTCTTCAATTTCGTTTTTTCTTGTTATCGTAGGCCCGAAATACATAAACTTCTCTACATGTTCCAACCCTTCAATATCTATAACACTGAAATTGTCGCCATTTTTCGTTTTTTTTTTTTTTTTTTTTGCTAACCTATATTTAGTCTTATCCATATTTTTGCGAGTTCCAGTTTTTTACCGGTAGATAGTTTTATTGTTTCCGTGTCTTCACTTCACAGTACTAAATCATCATGAATGGATATTGTTTCATCCAGATTCAAACCTTTTTTGATATGTAACATGTCAAAGGTCTACCCTTTAAAATAGCCTAAGGGCTGAAACATTGTTGTATAAACGATAAATGTACTAGGACTGTTATGATCAAATTATGTGTTTTTATTATTCTAATAAAGTGAAATTCTAACCTGCGAGTATAAAGATATATCTTCAGTAGAAATGTCACGGACAAAATATTATTTAATTACTTTAATAATGGTTAATCAAAAAGAATAATAATGATTTTCAACAAAAGAAAAAAATGTGACTAACAAACTTATTTAAGTTATTCATTTGTTTGGGGAATCTTTATATAATTATCATATTTAATCAATATATGATTAACATTTATATCAAAAAGACCTCTTTTAATCATTCATATTTTATTTTATAATTAAAACATTCATTTGACAATTTTTTTATTTTATTTTTACTTTTAAAGCTTCCGACCTAAAGGCTAATTTCAAAAAAACACTCCAAAAAACAAACACAACAATAGTCATAACATGGTCATTTAAAAGATTTTATAGTTTTACCCAAATTAATTTAAAATTTAATTTTTGTTTGTTGTTTCTTATTCTTTCGTCTACAAACATCTTTTTTTCGTCCTCGTTTTATTAAAAAAAATATTTCCTTATTTTCACTTATTTTCTCCAAAAATTTCATCTTATATTTTACAGGCTGTATCTTAGATTGCAAAAGTACAAATAAATTAATAACCTGTAAAAAATAGTTATAATAAGCTTTATAAAAATAATTCTTCATTTAATTCAAATGGTTAAAACAATGGACTTTTATTCAATGAGTCTTGAATCTTGACAACAATTGTCCATCTAAAACAACTTATCCTGGATGTTCTGTCCTTTTTATTCTTTCTGTCCCTCCAGTAGTTTTTCATCCTTTCACTGTGCTCTTTCTTGTCGCCGTTCATACAGTTCCGGCTTGTCGTTTTTTTCTTTTTCCCCTCTAAATTCCTTTATCCCATTTCTAAAGATGGTTGTGTCTACAATTTCCTCCTTTTCCAAGTTCATTTATTCTAAACCTGTTTCAACTCTATTAAACCAAAGTATTACAGTTTTTAACAAAATTATTAACTGTTTTAAAAAATTATTGCTCTTTTTCTATGGGCCAAGAATTTTTGTCGACTATAATTTCTTTCTTTTGACTTTTTATATAAAATATATTATTTTATTTTTTCAAAATAAGCCTTCAGTCAATGATTTCAATGATTCAGATACATCTTATCTTCATTCAAGAAAGAAAACATCAACTTTAAGACACTGGAGTGCTACCAATGGGTAGTTTCTCTTCATGTTGTATATGTCATGTTACTTGTTTCATATTTATTTGTTGTATTTATCATTTAATATAGTTGTAAATTTTAATAATAAAAAAAAGGCAATAGCTCTACATACCACTTTATTTGATTTCCTTATACCAAATATTACTTTCTCAATATTGGTAATCTTGATACAAAACGACTATCGGCTACATCAATTGCTACTAACAAGAGGAGGTTACGGACGTGGGATCATCTATTTCAATGAAACCTTATTTGGTGATACTAGATCGAAAAATATTAGACCCTTGTCCGAGGGTTCTTGATAATGCGTCTGCACTACGAGACGAGAAAAAAAAAATTTATAAAATTGTATTGTTTTTTTATGTTACTGTTTTCTGACTTTGCTCTGAATGAATTCATAAGTTATTATATATCAATCGCTTTGTTGTTGTTTTTTTTGCGTAAAATAAGAAAAATATATCGCTTATGGTATTCAACGAATTCTTATATTAACTTAATTACAAAAACCCATAGACGCCTCTAGTAAAGTAGATCAAGTAAATTTTTGTCATAAAAAAAACTATTCAGATTCGTTTTTGGGTTTCACCAAAACTCTTAAATACAAGTTTGCTTTCAAATAAAAAAATTTAAATTTTTGGACGTCATTTTATTGGCGGATTTTTTTTCATACCGTTTACGAAAATACTTCTTAGGATTTTTTCCTAAGTTGCCAGCCAAGGCGGATATTTCGAGCAAAAAATTTTTATTTTTCGATTAGTATGAAAATTCGCATTTATGGGGTTTTCGAGATGCGAAATACAAATCTCAACTTTCTTTCTCCTTAAAAAACGAATTTATCTTACTTTATTCCTTAGGTCAGTACTATTTGTTTCAGTATTTAACACATACTATAGTATAGCTATTTTTATCCATAGATTTTTTCTAAATCGAACGGGTATCAAATGTAAGATTATATGCACAAAGTCTATTATTTTCTCAAGATTCAACCCGAAAATATGCTCAATCACCCCAATCAACAAATTTTATTTATATGATGTGTGTGTGTACGTATATATGCGTGTGTGTGTGCGTGTATGTATATATATCTATATATATATATATATACGTGTGTGTGTGTTTTGTGTGAGTAAGTATGTGTATGTGTGTGTGTGTGTGTGTACGAACTCTTTCATAACTATAACCAATATTTATATTGGGACAGATTTTTATATGATGACTGAATCTAACCCAAAGAGATTTTTAAAAAGAGTTTGATGTATGGATGTGATAAAAATGCATTAATACTACAATTTCTCATATTTAACCTCAATGTGAATAAAAAAATAATAATAAAAGAAAAAAATTAGACTACAATAAGAAAAAAGAAGAAAAAAAATAGTTTTATTGATTTAAATAAATAAACAGTAATATCTATGATTACTGTTAGTATTGTACCTGGTTCTAATCCTAAATGTTCTTCTTTTCTTGGAATAAACTAAACTAATACGATGGATTATGCTAATTAACTACTCATATTGGTACCGTTCTACATAAAATTAAGGAAACACATTTTGTTCATAAAAATTTAAATTTTAAAGCAGTTTCGATGGTTTCTTAATTTTTTTTTTTTTTTATATTTGTTTATTTAGAAATATCACATTCTGTCACATCAAGGACATTTGTAATAGTGTTCAGAGAACACACTCACACTCTATTTACAATAAATAAAAAAAATAATAATAATACAGAAACTTAATAATAATAAATACAATAAAATAAAATAAAAATAAATACAAAAAAATAAAATAAAAATAAATACAATAAAATAAAATAAATGTATATAAACAAAAGAACTAACCTAATCATATACACTCGGGCTTGAGTGGAGGATTTGGCCATTGCCAAAACTCCAATAGATGCTTATTTACAGAAGGTCTCTGGGCCACTGCCGCTTCAAACTTCGAGGAGGATTGTAAGGATGGGTGGTGCTGGATAGAGATTGTGCAAGGGGATTTGGATGATAGGTAAGGTTCTGGTGAAATTTGGAGAATTTTTCTGGAATAAGGTCTAGGACAAATGGGATATTAAGGTCATGGTGTAGGATTTTGTTATTTACATAGAACGGAGCATCAACTATTGTTCGAAGGACTTTAGATTGAAAGGATTGAATACGTTTGATGTTAGAAGCTTTTGCTGTCCCCCACAGTTCAAGTCCGTATGTCCATATAGGTTTCAGTATTGTCTTGTAGATAAGTAATTTGTTTTCAATAGAAAGTTTGGATTTTCTGTTTAGTAGTCTGTATAGCTGGCCGTATCGTCGGTTGAGTTCTTGTCTTTTGTGTGGGTTCCACGTTAGTCTTCGGTCTAAATGAAAACCAAGATACCGGACTGTGTCTGAGTAAGGAAGCTGGATGGAATTAAAGTGTACTGGTGGACAGGAACTGCGTCGGAGTGTAAAGGTAATATGTTGGCATTTAGATTCATTAACTTTAATGCGCCAGTTATTACACCAGTGCTCAATCAAGGTGAGGTGGTTTTGGAGATTTAAGGATGCTATGTTGGGATCAGAGTTGGATGATAAGATTGCGGTGTCGTCAGCGAATGTTGCAAGAAAAGTATCGGGATGAACAGGGATGTCAGCAGTAAAGAGGATGTAAAGCACGGGACCCAAGACGCTGCCTTGGGGAACACCGGCTTTAACGGAGTAGATATTGGAAAATTCTGTTCCACAGCGAACTCGGAAGGAGCGGTCAGAGAGGTAGGATCGGAGGACTAGGTACAAGGACTGAGGTAAATGGATTTTAAGCTTGAAGAGCAGTCCGGAGTGCCACACCCGGTCAAATGCCTGTGCAATGTCCAGAAATGCACCCGAACAGTATTCCTTGTTTTCTAGGGCTGAGGAAATATGATCAACAACTCGGAGTCCTTGTTGAACAGTAGAATGTTGGGAGCGAAAACCAAACTGATGGGAAGGAATATTTTGGGATTCTATAATGGGTAGGATTCGTTTCAAAAGGATCTTTTCAAAAATTTTTGAAAGGATTGGGAGTAGGCTAATTGGTCTATAGGATGTTGAGATATTGGGAGGTTTGCCTGGTTTTGGGAAAAGGATAATAGTGGAGTGTTTCCATAGCAGAGGGAAGTGGGTGGTGCGTAGGATACAATTGTAGATATATGTAAGGAATATGACTGCTTTGGATGGAAGTTGTCGAAGGATTTGAGGGGTAAGGAGATCATGTCCAGGAGCTTTACGGGGGATTAGTTTTTTTAATTGAAATTTCACTTCGGAAGGATGAATAGCTTAAAATTTAAATTTCGATTTATATAAGTTAGAGATAAAGATTTTTAAAATAATACTAGTTTAATGTAAAGACGATTTGTTTTGTAATTAAATTTTGTTCAAAATCTTCCTGGTTTACTTATCACTTTATAATATAATATGTTTCAATCTTACAAGCAGTTTTACCTCATATTCAGATTTTTGGTTACAATAATTAAGGATTCTACTTTATTGACCATTCATAAGTATTGACCAACTTATAAACACGTTATTTTCTTCCACTTATAGCCCAGATCAGCAAACTGTGCCGCCTGTAATTCAATCGTCACATCGAGGAAGAATGTGAATACAATGGAATTGAAGTGATGAGTTATATGTATTAATAGTTTGCTCTACTTGCCTCTTTTTTATCAAATTAGTTACACTCGTCTAAAACTTCGTGAATTGCTTCATTTTATCGTAACTTACTACTTTGAATTTACGAAAATTCTTGGAAATAGAGCTTTTTCAATCTGGAGAATGGAAAAATTGGTCAATTTAATATTTCAAGGAAGGAAGTGAAATATATAACATTTCAAATAAATATATTGTAATATATAATATTTTAAAAACGATTTCATTGCAAAGCTTCTTTTTCGATGGTACTATCTACTTTTCTTAAAGTGCTTCTTTTTCCTTAATTTGAGGTGGATAGGAAGCTGATCTGTGATACTCTAGAGCAGTTCGTTAAAGATCCTCTCATACCACCATATCCTCAGGATTCCTCGCAAGCAGCGGTTGATGAAGGCCTGATAGGGTCGGGTAAAATTTTCACTGCTGTTGAACAGTCATATTATTTCTTTTATTTGACAATTTCTTATTCTTTCATATTAAGTAAAGTTGAACAAACGCCCACATTTGCTTTCTTGATTCGGCTTTTAGTATCTTCCAAAGAACCCCTTTCTTTGCTGATCACGCATCCCAAATAGGTGAATGATTCCATCCGCTCCGATGATACTTAATTGTAATAAGTCCTGTCTAAAACCAAACTTCAATTCAATTCATAGCAAAATCCTCCCACCTACATCTTGTCATAGAGGTTTGAAAGTCCAATTTTCGTTTCTGCAACTTTGCATGCTATTGATAATGTAATGCGATTAGTTCGAAAAATGAAATATAATAGATAATAATAGTTCAGAATTTTATGCTGAACTCAAGTTCTTCTAAGTTTTCTACTCGTTCAAACTTCTGTTTGATATCATGGCCGAGAACAGCCCAAACTTCTTGTCTTTTCACAAATCCTGCAGTTAATGACGTGAAATATTTAGGGCTGTGTATGAATAGAGTACGCATCGGGACGAGCAAACCCCTGATTAGGCCGGAAAGTTGCTCGGAACAAGTTAGCACATCAGTCCGTCCTCCGCTCCACCTTCCATCGACCATACACTCCCCAGACATCTCACGTACACAATTTTTTTTTATTTGCATCAACAATATATTCTAATTTAACAAGAGAGAAATTATTGACCATACATAAAAATATATTGACTAATGAGACATACATTAATAATGTTAACATTAGTAAGGAAAGTCATTGCAAACATTTTAAGTAGCTAGATACCACTAGCAATTAAAACTACTTAAACTAAAGGATTTCACAGCTAATTTGTATACCGAAATTTCATTGGGCTAACGCGTGTGCACAGCACCGCCGTTGCCCGGCAACCTAATATATCAATCAAATGGAGTCCGCCGATATAATGCCGAGGGAGTCTTTTAAATCCCCGCCCACATTCCCGGGCCCGGGAAAACCCAGTATAGCCTTAACGGCGAGGAAGGGGAGGACCCCCCCCCAAAAAAAACAAAACCGAAATTTCGCGAATCATTATTTGTAAAAAATTTTATTTGTAGTAATAAATTCTTTTTTTAGTCAACTTATATGTTCTGAACGACCTTAATCATGGAAAAAGGTGTTATTAAATGTGTGCTTTAAATTTAATTTTTTGTAAACATAAAAAATAGTGAGTCCCATCACGTATTAATTAGAAATCATAGACATTGACAGTTTTTTTTTTTTGGAATCTTTTACAATATAATTTTCTCATAAAGGAATTATACTTTTCCACGTTTTAAACACTACAATTTTCCATTTTTCGTTAAACTTTTAGTAAATGCGCAATACAACGCTTGAGGTAATAAAAGTTTTTCTTCTCCGCAAAAACTTTGTCATCCAGTAAAGGGAAACATCCAGTACAAAACACTTTACTTAAGTTCTTATAGGGCCTGTTTAATATTACAATTTCTGTTAAGAAGACGTAACGTGAGTAATTTGAAGGCTCTAGCACTTGGAAAATGGAAATGAGTTTGTAGCGAGTTTGAAGGTGGTGTTATAAGTTTTCTGGAAATGGCAAACAACAGGTTTGTTAGCCTGATCTGACCAACACATAAAAAAAAAGAAAATAAACGGTAATAAAGCTTTCTAAAGAGTCCTCATCCTGCTCCCTTCAGTAATGTATCATTTACAGAGTTTGAAATATTTTATATTGTAATATAAAATATTTCAAATAGAATTTCATTGCAAATGAAGCTCTTACAGCAATTCTAGGATAAAATTATTTTTAACATTGGTTGGATACTGTGGAGAATTAGAATAAGAATGGAATTAAAGAATTATCTAATACAATGGTGACCTTTCTCGTCATGATATCCAATCATCTAAAAATATTGTAGAGTGATTTTTTATTTTCAACAAATCCTTAAATTTACCAGTGGCACATAAAATTTAAAAGAACGTGAAATAAATCAATTAGTCGGTGGTATAGGCCATTTTTTATCAAATCATTAACATTCGCCAAATATTTCGTGAATAACTCTATCCCATCGTTTCCTAAAACTTTTTTTTTACATTGGTAGTTACCGGCATTTATTAGAGGAATTTTCGCCTAAAAGTTAAAACGCAAGATTATAGAAAAAGGTTTGTCCGAGCTTAATATGACAGCAATTGTTCTAGATTCAGGGTGCACCAGAGAATATATTCCTATAATTTCATTTGCCTTTTATTATCGGGTAGCTTCATTTATTCAGTTGTCATTTATGTGACTACGTTATGACATTTTAATTTTTGAAATAAATTACTTGTTACTTTCCTACCTATACTAGGTAAGGAAAGTATTGCGATCGGGTAAAAATTTCCGATATGCAGTTTTCGACGGATATATACGTTCCAAACCCGAGTCCGAAAAACACATTTTTTTTTACTAAATATCATTGTTTTTATAATCTGAACTGAATGAAACCTAAGCACTAATATTCGGTGGTATCTAAGCACTTTTAAAATTATAATAAAATAACTCAATTCTTGTTTTTAGAGTGGTTGTGCTATTCACTTTTTCATTAAGAATCGGATGACATCAACTGCAGGTCGGAAATTCAATTCTTGTTTATAGGGCGGTTTCCAAAAGTATCAAAAAAAATTTAAGTAAATAATAATAATAATAGGCTATTTTTAGGTGGGCTTAACGTCCAACTACCATATGTGGTGTTGGGGAGGGAGCTTGGGGAACTCAAAAAACCACAATCAATGTACTCAAAAAGAAATCAATGTACCTAGACCAGCAATCTTCGGGTCCAAATTGCAAATTGTTAGTACTGAGCTAACCTGCACCTCTATATTTTTCCCAATTTATATTTTCATCCTGAATCTAATGAGATCAACGACAAATCGATGGGGTTAGTCATTAAAAAGATTTTTTCCGCTTGTTGGTCATTTGGACCCAGTTTGCGGCGTGGTTTTAATTCTAACCTGGACCACTTTGAAACCCATAACCAAAATAAAAAATTTGAGAAATAATAAAGAAGAATAAATTGACTAATGAGACATACATCAATAATTGTAACATTAATTAGGAACGGCATTGCAAATATTTTAAATAATAAGATACCACTAGCAATTTAAATTAATACGAAAAACAGCTGTTGATGTTAAATAAGGTTAATTTAGTTTTGTCTTCCAAAAAATGTGTTAATTAAGTGTAAATACTTAATTTTTGTGTAATAAAAGTGTTTTACCAAGACAAGATTGCTAAGGACAAAACACCAAACAAAAATTGAGCGGATTTCACCGCCAACAATGGTGGAATCATCTCAAACTGAGGTAAGTAACATGAACTTTAAAAACAGTGATATAAACAATGAAGACGGCTCCTGGGAACTGGTTATTGGTCGTAAAAGACCTATGATAGATTCGAGCGAGCCAAGAGCTCAAAAACGACCGACAGAATCTATCCCAACCTCGAACAGTTTTCAGGTTCTAACCAACATAACTAACTTACAAACAGAAAAAGTTAGAAGAACGCCTCAAAACGATAAAACTCCACCAATTTTTATAAACGGTGTTGAGAATTACCATGCATTAATCTCATTTCTAGAAAACGAAACGGGTCCTAATATGTTTAAAACGAAGTCTACATTGAAAGGTGTCACTGTGTACCCAGGAAATCCTGACGTTTATCGAAAATTAAATTCTAGCCTGCGAAATAAAGGTGCCGACTTCCATACTTACCAACTTCCACAGGACAAATGTCCAAGGATTGTTGTTAAACATCTTCACCATGGAACACCAGTCGATATCATTAAAGAAGAATTTAAAAAATTGGGTTACGAAGCCACCAATGTAGTTAACGTCATATCTCGATTTAAAAAAACCCTTCCTATGTTCTTTGTGGACATTACAAAAGAGACATTTAGGGAAGAAATTTTTAATGTTGAATTTCTATATTATTCACATATTAAAATTGAGGAACCGCGTCAAAAGAGAAATATTCCTCAGTGTGTTCGGTGCCAGCAATACGGGCACACTAAAACTTATTGCAACCATCGACCACGATGCGTGAAGTGCGGTGAATATCATGAAACCAGCTTATGTTTGAAAACCAGAGACACTCCCGCGAAATGCGCCAACTGTGCCGGTCAGCACCCCGCTAATTACAGAGGCTGCCAGACGCTGAAAGACCTCAGGGTTCAGCGCAATGCAAGAAATCGTCTTCAGCGTTCCACAGTAGCAGAGCCAGCGCAGGGACCTCCAGCCATGCATGAATTCCCCCCAATGCGGCAACGTCACAACCAAGGGGAACCACAGATCATCGCAGGACCTCCGCAACAACAAAATCAAACATCATCTAGTTCAGCACCCCCGGACCAGAAAACATGTGCAGGTACGAGGAGAGGCATTACCCAACCGATACCTCCGGTAGATAATGGCTCTTCCCAATTATTTAATATAATTAATGGATTAAATAACCTAATCCAGCCCCTTTTCATTCTTCTTCAACAACTGTCACAGGTTACACAGGTCTGGTGCCCAAATTATGGCCCACAATAATTTAACTGTAGGCTCCTTGTCAGTTATTCTATGGAATGCCAACGGAACAGCACAGTACTGAACTCGACTTATACTTGCACGAAAAACGGATCGACGTAGCACTCATTACAGAAACACACCTGACATCTCGATCAAAAATTTACATTCAGGATTACACAATTTATAGAACTGATCACCCAGATAAAACCGCACATGGAGGAACAGCTATACTCGTTAAAAATTCACTGAAACACAATCCCGTAGACTTACCCATTACACCCGACATCCAATCGACAGGAATAACACTATACACTAAACACTACACTATAACATTTGCCTCAGTTTACTGTCCCCCTAGGTACAAGCTTACACCCACGATGTTTTCTGAGTTCTTCAAACGCCTCGGAAGATGCTTCATCGCAGGTGGAGACTATAATGCTAAGCATCAAGGCTGGGGTTCAAGGTTGTCTACTCCAAGAGGCAGAAATCTCTGGTCTGTTCTCCATGAACTTTCATTAGACACTGTAACTCCAAATTCACCAACTTATTGGCCCACCTCCAGACGCAAAACTCTTATTGATTTCTTTATTTGACTTACTTGATTTCTTTATTACAAAAGGACTAAAAACCGTACCATTTGCCGTCAATACAAGCTCTGATCTTTGTTCTGATCACTCCTCAGTGCACATGGTTCTATTCGACGCGCCTTCCGAAGCACAAAAAAGACCTAGGCTCATAAAAGGCTGCATGGACTGGGACGCATATAGAGACCATTTGAACACCAATCTTTCTGTTCCAGGTTCAATTAAAAATCATGAGGAATTAGAAGAAGCTGTTGAAAAATTCACAAAAAGCATACAAGATGCAGCATGGGCCTTATCAGCATCCAGGCCACAAAAAGCACCGAACTTGCCCCATTATCCTATGCACATAAGGGACTTGATCAGAGCAAAGAGAAAATCACGTAAAGTATGGCAGACTAATAGACTTCCTTCAGACAGACAAACTTTTAACAGATTGAACAACGAACTCAAAAGACATATTCAAAAATTCAAAAGCACAAACTACGACAATTTTATTAACAACCTTTCGACGGACGATGGAAGTTTATGGAGACATACAAGGAATCTTTTAAAGCATCGTGAGGTGTCAGCACCCCTACGAAGAGAGGATGGCTCTTGGGCTGTTTCGGACGAGGAAAGATCTGAACTCTTTGCTAACCACCTTTCCACTGTTTTCAAACCACATACAGACTTAATTAATACAGAACACGATATTTTTGTACATAATAACTTAGACATACCGTTACAGCTCACACTACCACCACCTCCTTTCACACCATCACAAGTTGCACAAGAAATTAGACAATTGCCCAAAAGAAAAACCCCTGGTCATGACTTGATAACTGCTGAGGCGCTCCAGCAAATGCCAAGGAAAGCTCTAGTGTTTCTTACCACAATCTTCAATTGCATTCTCAGGACCACCAAATTTCCTATACAGTGGAAATACTCACACATAACCACGATTAAAAAGCCAGACAAAGACACTAACAATCCTTCTTCATATCGACCGATTAGTTTACTTCCAGTATGTTCTAAGTTATTCGAAAAACTATTGTACCCACGACTATTACATATACTAACAGACAGACAGATTATTCCTGACCATCAATTCGGGTTTCGAAAATTACATTCAACAACACAACAATTACACAGGGTAACTGACTACCTATCGACAGCACTAGAGCGAAAACTATATGCAACCGGAGTATTTCTGGATGTCACCCAAGCGTTTGACAAAGTATGGCATCAGGGGCTTCTCTTCAAGGTTAAGACCATACTTCCACATACTTACTACTTAATTCTCCATTCCTTTCTCTCAGATAGATTTTTCTCCGTTCGACATGGTCAAGGTCTATCCTCAATTCGATCAGTTTTAGCTGGCGTACCTCAGGGATCTATCCTTGCCCCACTACTGTACATCACATACACACACGACATTCCTCAAAGTATCCACACTCTTACAGCAACCTACGCAGACGACACTGCTATCATTACCAGGCACGACAATCCTACAGAAGCATCACTTAACATACAACATCACTTACAGATTATACTCGATTGGTGTAAACTTTGGAAAACTCAAATAAATTATCAAAAGTCACAGCACATCACATTTACTCTAAGACCAGAAACATGCCCTCCTGTATACTTAGACAATGTACCGATTCCACAAACAGACAGAGTACAATACTTAGGCCTTACGTTCGATAGGAGAATGACATGGGGTCCACATGTGAAGAAAAAACGAATCACATTAAATCTAAGACTAAAATTGTTACATTCACTGTTAAGACGACATTCCAAATTAAAAGCAAGATAGAAACTAAGTATTTACACATATCTTTTAAAACCTCTTTGGACTTACGGACTACAAATATACGGAATTGCAAAACCAACTCACATAAAAAAACTTCAAACTTTTCAGTCAAAGATACTACGACTAATCACTCAAGCACCATGGTACGTAAACAAGCAAACTTTACACACCGACTTACACGTTCCGACAGTCAACGAAAACATACGAACGTACTACAAACGATTTCATAACATGTTAAACGGGCACTCCAACCAGCTGGTAAAAGAAATGGCCACAACTAGTATGCCCGAGAACTCCAGAAGACGACTGAAAAGGGTCTGGATGAGGGATCTGCTGAAATAATGTTTTAATAAATAAAAGCCATGGAAGGGATACCGCTGGTTATTGCTATTCCTCATGCCTATCAAGCCTTTTTTATTTATTTATTATTATTATTATTATTTTTTCTCTCATTACTACGCCAGCACATCTGCTGATTGTCAATCATAATTGACAGGTGCGGATATATATATATGTAAGTCCAAAAAAAAAAAAAAAAAAAATTAATACAATTTTTTACATTGGTGTAAAAAGATTAATGGCAAATGTTCAATCTTCGTATCGGTCTATACTTAATTTATTTTCCATTTGGAGGCGGCGTGGTTTTAAATCCAACCTGGACCACTTAATATATTTTTATTAACCCTTAATAATATAATCCTGCTCACATCCCTATTGTGGTTAGCACTGAGTTCTAACAATTAGTGAACTCCAAAGTGGAGTTTACACTTGGCGGATATCGATGCAGTTCACCTGCATGGTGTCAGTGCAGGTTGCCTGCAAGATATCATGACAAACCGGGTGGAATTTTTATGAAATGCAGACCGGGACTGGTTGTAAGGAGTTGTAGGAATTATAGAGCATTGAAGAATTATGTTTGTTTATTTTGATGTTTCAGGAGGCTGGGTGACCGAGATCCCAGTGCCGCTGAGCTCCGCGCCCGCCCCCTCGCTTGGTGCAGGTCCGACTCCGTCCCTCAACGCCTCAACGGCTTCCTCAACCCTTGTCAACAGCTCCGCCGAAGAGGAAGACTATTACTCTCCTTACCCGGACTATCCGGATCTATTGCTCAATTCATCACGTATGTAAATCCTTAATTAACATATTTTTTTTTGTCAGTTCATCAACATATTTTTACTTTCACTTACGTATGTATGAAATATATAGTAAGGGTAAGTATTGCGATCGAGAAAATTTTTGAATCTCATTTTCGACGGAAATACACGTTTTGAGGTACCCTGAGTCTAAATGACCAAGACCCGAAAAATGGTCTGTGCCTTTTTATGTTAGGAGTCTAGCTCAAAAACGAAAAGTCGTACGAAACTGGTATTACGTATTTAAGATAGGTATATGCCTTAGATGTGACAGCAACTTTTTCCTCAAAATCGGCTAACCGAAAGTGCCACTTTATATCAACGCTGAAACAAATTTTTATAATTTTCTCAAAAACGGCTCCAACGATTTTTATTAAACTCGGTGTATCATTGTATAACGATGTAATCTTTAATATCAATTAGGTCTTATCCCCATTGATGTCACTTTACTGGGCTTAAATGCCCAATGTTCACATACGTCTTCCTCTAAAGTACCTCTAATATGGTTTATTTTAAAAAGTTAATCATTTCACATTATTCAGAGTTACGAAAAAATGCTAAATATAACTTTTGAAAGAATTTGATAATTAAAAAAAGGAGAAAACATGTAAAAATGCAGAAAAACCTGCGTTGCTATAGGCTGTAGCGCCTAAACGAATGTACCGATTTCAATGAGACTTGAATGAGTTGCACTTGATAGAGTTTCGACAAATTACACAACCCCCGTTACAGAAGTTATATTTAAAAAAATGACGGATTTTTTGTTAGATATTTAACAAAAAGATTTTATATTCAACCTAAAGTATTCATCACATATTTTAGTTATCATAAAACTATTGTAACATTTTTATAGTATGATTCAGATGACGGTCAGTCAGACCAAAGTTTTCTAGAATAATTTATACACAATTATAATTGTATATATTGTAAATATTAATACTTCGTGAATCTTGAACAAAAAAAAGTTCGTATTTTTAATCTCACCTTGTTGATGTTTTCACTTCCATCGTGTAGTCTAAAGCCTACAGCGTAGTTTTTTTTCTTCCATTGCAACTCTTGATGTTTTGCAAGAACACAACGTTCCTTTCACAAACCTCATAATTGTTTTTCGTAGTTTTCTCTGTGCTTGTAACTTCTAATGAAGGTTAGTTCTTTCTTTTGAGAAGTTGAGTAAAAAAAAAAGTTTGACAATGTCATATTTTATCTTTCATTCAATTCAAATGATTTGTTTTAGTAAAGAAAAATGGCGATTTACTCTCTTAAAGATTTAGGGAAGATTTATTTTTTATTACCTATGTGACTCTGTGCTTTACCGAATGAAAAAGAATTACAATATAATCTCTTCAATAATAAAACCAGATTAAATTTTGTAAAAATGTAACACGGTGACTTTCTGATTATTGTCCTTAAGAGTTCAAAAAATTCCAGTTCAGTTGTATTCGCCGTTAGCACTGTGTTTTATTGTGTGATTCACTGTCCTATGTACACTTTATGATTGCAGAAAATAAATTGGAGATGGTTAACAAAGTAAATAAAAAATAACTAGTTAGATACAAAGAAAGGATTATTTGGCGATCTATTGGACTAGATATATTTAAGTATTTCAATAATGTATAAATAAATTTGCATTCATTGCATAGTTGTTTGATATTCTGCTAGCTCGTTGCCCGGATAGAAAGAAAAAAGTATTAATGAAAGAGCTAAGCCTATCATTTGTAATTACCAACACTACAGAGGCATCCAACTTAATTATTAACATTTATTTATTAACAACTACAAGGCAAGCAATTATTAACATGTAAGTGAATGTCAAGCCATCACGTGTAATAGTATATTCATTAGACATTTCCCATACTTTCTATTAAATTACATTTATGTAATAATAAATAAATGAAAAATAGCTCTGAATTAATCCAGCCAAAAAAATAACTTTTCTTTTTATACACGCTGACGGAGAAGTCCGATAATTTTAATCACTTTCTTAAATTTAAGTCTACACCGCAGCAGCGATAGGTTTAAGTGATATTTAGCCAAGGGATAGAGTTTGACGTTAAGTTATGTAAATGAGAGAAGGGGGGGTTATGCAAATTATGTCACACCCAGGGTGTTAAATGGCCGTAAAGCGATCTACAACCTACAATCCAGGTTGTAGGTTCCACCGTGTTCCCTTAATGGAACTAAATCCGGATAATGACAGGGGAGAATTAAAGTGAATATTTAGTAGCTACCAATTACAGAACCATCGGTACTTGAGTCTCTTCGGGCGAATAATAAATCCGATCCTAAACACTGGCTTTTAAGCTACGTAACGGTATGAGGAAGATTTCAGCCAGTCAGAGAATCAACTTCGTTGGTTAATCGCCCGGAACATATATATATTTATATATATATATATACATATATATATATATATATATATATATACATATATATATATATATATATATATATATATATATATATATATATATATAAAAGAGTTGTTTTAATATTTTCTTTTTAGTTACACTATTCTGCAAAAAAATTCACATCCTTGATAAATTGTTTCTGATTTTTATATTTTCACATGTGCTGAGTTCGATTTTCAAGTCTAAAAAAATTTATCAGGTACCATTTTTAAAGAGAATGAAAGTTGTTTTTGAAAAAACCTTAAATAGCATATTTTTTTCTTACTTCCTTTATTTATTTATTTTCTAGTTAATAATAATAAATATGAATAAAATTGTTAATCCTCAACATAATATAACTTTATCCCTAGTCAATGTGTATATTTTCAACTTTTATAGTATTCATCAGCTGTTTCCCGTTGCAGTGTCCAGCAGTATTCAGCACAAGCATCTCATTTCATTTACCGCTATACAACTTCTCTATTTGGGCTATTTCTTGATGAAACCGTTATCCGTGTTCAACTGAAAATACTCCCAAGTTGAAAGGGAAGAAATTCAGATGAGAGTGCAAAAAATGAATTTATAATGGCATGTATGCCCGTTTGCCTTATATGATGAATGCAATTCTTTAACAATTTCTTTGTATTTGTAGCTCTTTTGTTTTCTGAAAATTGTTGGCAGGCGTTTTCGAACGATGATCAAGCTCCTTCTTCATTTTCATTTAATTTTTCTTTTAATTCAAGATCCTTAAATAGAGCGCGAATATGTTGCCAAAAAAATTCTTGAAGCCGAACACATGAACTCACGGACTTTGTTCATGTTGTAATACATTTTAGGTTCAAAATCTTTTTTTTTTTTTCATTTTTCGTTGCCGTTTTCAATGATAGAAAACTGCCTAAAATGTCGAAAAACGTCTCATGTTTTGGCTGACAACACAAATTTGACATAAAATGGTGCCTGATAGAGGTTTTCTGCCTTTGGATTCGTGTTAAGGCTACCTCAAAACATAAAAAAAAAATCTGTTAAAGGGAGGATTTTGACACAGTACAGTGTTATCTTATTGTAACAATGCATTGCGTCATTATATATTTACGTTCTTGTGATTACATTACAACCATATACATATTGCAATAGAGACGCGATTGCTATTTACGAGCCAGAAACCTTCGTATACAACAGAAAAACATAATAACGATTTTTTCACAACATATAGATCTCTGCTCTTTTTCGTCTTTCTATCGCTTTATATGGGGAGAGATTAATTTTGGACAACGCTCCTCCGGCAATATTTGTAAAAGGCCTTATCATTTTAATTTTTGGTTTCTATGTTGTGCAGCAGTGTTTTGTTGCCGAAAGGCTTTTTTAGGAAAATGTTGGAGTCTGGAAATGGTATAGCAGCGTCTTCCAAAATCCATCTCCAATGTCAATAACTTTTTTATTTTTATACTAATGACAGATGCTTTCCAAAAAAGAATGGAATAGTTTTTTTTTTGTTGTTTGGATACTACCCTGTTCGTTCCACAACACAAAATTTAAGATTCTAATTATCAAGCTTCCTCTTATAAGTTTTTTCATCATGTCCTTGGAGGAGCTTCCATCTTCAGTTACTCATCAATGAGATATTTAAATTCTTGAGTTCTTGCTAATTCCCAATTTCTCTTATATTTCGATTCGCTGACGACTAGGCGATGGTTGGTAAGATGAAGCAGATGCTATATGCAAAGAATGCTTCTAGAGGGGTCTACAGTATGGAGTCTAGAGTTGAAATAGGAAAAACTTAGTAAACTGCATTTCATCGAAATATAAGAGAAATCGGGAATTAGCAAGAACCCAAGAATTTAAATATCTCAATAGATGAGTAACCGAAGATGGAAGCTCCTTCAAGGACATCATGAAAAAACTTATAAGAGGAAACTTGGTAATTAGAACCTTAAATTCTGTGTTGTGGAACGAACAGGATTGTATCCAAACAAAAAAAACTATTCCATTCTTTTTTGGAAAGCATCTGTCTATACTATAAAAATAAAAAAGTATAACCAATATACTTTCGCATGTAATTCTTCCAATTTTTCATTCGAGCTTAGTTAGGTTTCCCATATCTAAAAAAGTACAGTAATATCTGCTTATAGTAATAGACTAATAGATAACTGCGAGACTCCTGCGCTAGACCAAGACTAAGACTGAGTGCGCAGGACCAAGACTCGTCTTGATCTCGCATTTGGGCAACACTACCGATAGCACCCGTAGGAGGCTCAAAAGAAGCTAGATGAGGGATCTTCTCCATTAACTATAAGCATAAATTCAAGTTAAGAAGGGACGCCGCAGGGCACTCCTTTCCTTCACCGCTACCAATGGCTTAATCTAGACTATTATTCCCGACAGCACACTCGCTGCTTTTTTGGTATTCCCAACAGATTTGAGTTTAAAAATAAAGTCTCAAAAAAAAAAAATATATATATATAAAAAGAGGAACTATTAAGGTATCAAAGAATACATATTCAGCATCAAGATATTGTACAAACTAAATTGTTGATCTAAGTAACAAAATATTCATAATACAGTCAATTGTAGCTTTGGAGCTCTTTTTCTAAAAATGATGCTGAATGCAGTAGAACGTTTTCAAACTAAGGCCACGATTTATCACCTATCTTTATTCCCATCTCCATACATTTTTCTTGTATATAACATACTTTAAGTTACTCATTATATTATAACTAAGTTATAGTATGTATTTCATCCATAGATAAAACAAAAAAAAATGTTTTTTTTCAGAAGAGGAACGAAAGCTGCTAGAAGACCCATTACCAGACAACAGCTTGGCCGACACAGACCTCCATGATCACGACCGCATAGACTCAGTGATGTACATTTATTTCGGTGGCACCAGTAGGCAAGACTCTCCTCCTGGGAGGCAGGTCCGGCCCGCCCAGCACACTGTATCTAATATAATATTATTTTATTACACTATAAATAGAAGTAATGGTAATTAATATTCCTAAGTTGATTCCAATGTAGTTCACATAGATGGAATTCGTAATAAATGTGGTAAAATTACAATGCTTACGAAGAACGAGACCAGTTAACCTTATTAAAAAATATCGAAAACATGTCAATACGACGGAAGAAAAAAAGCTATCCTAGTTCACAAAAGGACAGAGAACAAAATGTATTGAAAAAAATTAACCATTGAATTTCTTTCTCGTGCCATATTTCTAAACATTTAATCACTTTTTTTTTAGAATTTAATTAATCGAAATAGTGTAATTTTCTGATACTGACTCTATTCACATTCAAATTATTAGTATTTTAACACAATTTGGAGGGGCTGTAGAGGAACGCAAAACCTTTAAAATGGGGGAAAACTCGAAAAACAATGGAAAAATGGCGAGCGCATCACACAACTTTCACTTGCCTTCCTTCTTTTACCATAAATATTCAAACAAAAGGGACTGTACTGACCTACAGAAATGTAGCAAAAAATAATCTAAATTATTTCAGTTTTTATTTTGGCTTGATATCTACAAAATAACCAGAGTTACAGGCATTTTCCAAAAATATGTTTTCAGTCCAAAAGAAAATTAAAAATCACCGCTGAGAAAAACCTGTGAGGCTTAACTTTTTTTTAACTACGGTTTTGAACTCTCAAATAAATATGGAATAACTGGTAAAGAAATTATAAAAATCAAAAATTTGAAGCAACAAAATTAATTCAAAATGGATGATTTAAAATGGATTGACCCTCTCCTGAGTCCAAATTCCACAAAATGGTCTGTGTTTGTTAACAGTCTAGCTCAAAACGAATTGTATGAAAGTGAAATTGCATATTTAAGGTTTGTATATGCCCGTGATGTTTCAGCAACTTTTTCATCAAAATCGACTAACCGGAATTGGCAGTTTATATAATCAATGTTACACATTTTTACGATTTTCTCGAAAACGACCCTAACGATTTTGATGAAATTCCGAATATCAGTGTATTATTAAGCAGTTTTTAATATAATGTAGGTTTTATTCCCATTGATGTTCTCTAACAGGGCTTAAATGGCTAATTTTCAATATTAGCTTCTTCTACAGTACCTTTTTTTTTTAAATAATTAACCATTTCGCATTAATCTTTGATATAAAAAATAGTTAAATATAAAATATGAAAGAATTTGTTAATAAACTAAAGGAGAAACGAAAGATCGTAACCGATAATAATTGTAATGGAGAAACCAAAGGAATACGAGGGCGTCCGAGATCACCCGATCTCGCCCGGAAGATTATAACAGGCTTCCATAGGTAACACAAACTTAATATAATATGGACTCCAACAATATTATGTACATATACATATGCGGTTTTCATAAATTCTATCGTTGGTATTATTTAATATTTAATTGTATAGAATACAGCAATAGACAAATTAAAATTTGTATATTGAAGGGTATTTAAAAAAATAAAAACACGCACAATGAAATGTAAATTTTTATTTCCACATCCCCTTGGTCCGAAACTTATTTCTGCTAAGAAGAGGGTGATAAGTGAAACTCGTGTGATGCGCACACTATATTTGTTTTGTATATCAGTCATATTCATGTTTAATATAAAGTAATTTTATATTACAATAATTCGTCCAAAACAATTATTTATGAAACATGAATTTGTACAAGTTTTGAAATATGCATATTCCACATTATGAAAGAGCTAATTTCCACTGATATAATTGTACGAATTGTTACGACTATTCATTAAAAGTTTTTTTCTTTTTATTAAAAAAGACCCATTCTTTGGTCTTTATTCTAATTATATATTGCTCAGGTGGTAGTATTATTATTGAAGAAAGTTTTAAAAACTTATTTTTCAATTTAATTATTGTAAAATTACTCTTCTTAGTTTTAATATGCTTTGTAATTTTTTACCATATAATTTTTATCAGTAATTCACAATGTATGAAATAAAATATTTTAATTATTTACCTTTGAATTGATCTTTTTTTTTTTAATAAGATAGGCTTGACCGATTAGGTTGGTTTGACCGATTTCTCTTGTCGTTTCTTATCTTAGTTCTTAATTTGTAATACTTTTTCTTTTCATTAAAAGTGTTTAAAATGATTTGCCCCAGTTTGGGAAATCCGCTTCTGTAATGAAGTATGGTAGATATTGATAAATGAAGTGTATCTCCAATAGTTTTCATTTTCTTTAGCACATTATGAAACGCAAGATTAAATACTGTGGCAGTCTAACTCCTCTCATTTATAGAATACTACCATCTATTGAGGCTTTTATCATTTATTTTTAATAATTTATATACTTCTGCTGCTAATTCAATTTATTGTATGTAATCATTTTGATTACAGGTACTGATCGTGGGTGCTGTAATTGGTCTAATAGGTCAGTTACTAACACTAGCTGGCGCTTTAAGAAAAGCGAGATGTAAAGATCCATCACTTATCATCATTATAAACACAGAATTAGCGCTCACACTAAGTAACGTAATATTCATGCTTGGAGTACAGGTAAATCCAATTACATTTAACATATTTTAAAGTGACTTAGTGCATTAATTTTTAAAACTTATTGATTGGGTACCAAATACTAAATAAAAAGTACATGACTGAAATAAACGGAGTTTGTATTGAATCATGACTGAAAAAGTAAAACAGTGGGAAATTCTAAATCCTGTACGCTATGGGTGGGGAACCTGCGGCCTCGATATTTATTCTAGCAGAGCGATATTTATTAATCTAGCGCAAGAATTAATTAATATTAATTATTAAATATTTAATAATATTATTAAATTTAATCCAAAATTCGGTCCAAGGAGAATCATTTTCTACAAATTGGAGAGATAAAAGATTGCGTGTAAATACTGCTCCAACTTATCTTCCGTTTTACCGTGTAAACTTATTGTAAATAGTAAATTATTATTTAATCAAAACTCAGTGGTGAGCCAGGCCCTCCCGCAACATCAACCGCTAGTCCTCTCGGTTCGCTGCCACTGCCTTCCAGTTTCTCACTCCCAGGATGGTCATCCTCTGGTGCATCCACTCCATCCTCTTCCACTCCATCGGCCCACCGCAGTTTTGGCCTGCCAATTCTTCTATTGTCGTACATTCTGTCTTACAAAAGTCCCTTTGGGACCTCATAATTCTTCATTAGAGAAACATGGCCTGCCCAATGAAGCCTTCCAATCCTTATGAATTTGACGACATTTGTACGATTATACATTCTTTCTATTCAAGAATTACTTCTTTGTCACCAATCTTTACCGCTAAACTTAGGAGCATTAGTTCTTAAACTCGAGAGATCGCCTAACATTCGGAAGCATAGGTCTTATGAGTGTCTTATAAATCTGCACTTTTGTGTTCTTTAAATCATCTACTTCAAAACTGTTTTGCCCGAATAGCATTTGTTTGCAGTCATTAACCATCTATTGATTTCTTGCTGCATATTATTGCCGGAGCTCTCTTATTAATGGCATTATTAATGATGCTAAAATTAGAGAATTTGTCTTTTACACCTAGATAACATATTTGCGTATTGATGGTTTTGAAATGAATTATTAGCTAGGAGATTGATGTACTAACGATGAATCCGGTCTAAAATGTGTGAATTCGCCCGTTACAACCATAATATATAACACAGTGCTTCTCTTGCAGAACGTTCTCTCTCCCGTCCATCTTACCTCTTAGATAGCAATGATGTCTGCATTCACTGCATTCCTAACAATATAAAAAAGAAATATCAATTACCCGATCTCTTGCAAGCTAGACCCCTTTTTGTGCTAATTTGACTGGGGTAGCAATGCACCCTTTTTCTTTAAGTAGAGTTTATTTAACAATTAATTAAATTTCAATAAGGAAAAAGAATCTATTATAGTATATTATAATAATTTATATATTTGTAGAGCATATAGGGTCTACTAGAATGCATTACATTTTATTTAATGTAAATTTCTCTTGCATTATTAACTTGTATCGTGTTCTGAAATTTTTTTTTGCGCTCTAGGCAACAAGTGACAGGTCCCAGTGTGAACTAGTAGCAATGATTCTCCACTACCTTCATCTGGTTGCTTCCTGTTGGTTCTCGGCAAACTCCGTCTATTTGTACCAGAAACTACGAGACCCGGGAAGTTCGACTCGACTCTTAGTTCACTTTTTCATTGCCTGGTCTCTACCAGCTGGGGCAGTTTATGTAAGTGTTTATTTAATATTATATATATATATATATATATATATATATATATATATATATATATATAAATTTTGCAAGGGTGTTAAAGTATTTCAACATATGAAATCTCAGAAAAAAATATAACACCCTTCTCGCTCCGTCATATTTTAATGAACCACTTTTTCCATTTTCAAGTCTACATTTATTTTAGGGATTATCCTACTTTCAAAATATAACTTATCAGAAAATAGTAACAACAACAAAAACAGACTAAAAAAAGGTCAGTATCCCTTACTCTTCAACCCACATTTTGTATACCTTCTATCATTTGTCAATTAAAATACTTTTCAAGCCCAAAAAGTACATTAAGTTCAAATCAATATTAATGTTAAGACTGAAAAAAACGGTATGAACTCCGTGATTTACTTTAATAATTGTGTTATACACCCAGCCTCATACAGCTTCAATGTTTTCAATGTACCTTCTAAAAGCTGACAGTTTAAAATGCGGGATTATAGGTGTAGAATTTTTCATAACTTATATTATTCATGAGCAACTGTTATATATCGTAGATGCTGACACATTTAATTCATAAAATTGGAATATATTTCACGAAATAACAATCAATAGAGTCAACCTTGAAAATAAGATAATTAATAGCGGCCTATATAGGAGGACTGGAGACAGGGCAGGGCTTGGGTTCCCAGGTCTTGTTCTCAGATAAATAATAAAGATAAAATCAAAAGAAAGCCGACACCTCCAGAAATTGTAATAGAAGAACATATACCTAAAAATGTAAGGGTAGTCACTCCCTACTACAAATCACTAGCAGATCCAGGATTTAATTTGGGGGGCTTTAGCACAAAAGCAATATATATAAAACGATAATTACTCTGGAACAAAAAGAAAGAAACTAACTACCTTTATGAAATGGCGTTTAAGTGAATCTTGAAGTCCTATTAAATGTAATTCCATGAACAATAATATTACAAGAGATGACTTTTTTCATAAGACACAGTTATATTTTACCATTTTGAGGGAAGCTTCAGCCTTTTCCTTTATTTATTAAATCATTATTCATAGAATTTTTCATGAATGCCACCATTTAGATGTATAATTACAAATAGTGAATTGGTAACAAGATGCTCTTGGAACAGATATCGCATCTGATTTATAAATCAATCTAGTATATTACAGCAAGAGGATCTGTGATATCTAGCTTTTAACTACATTGTTAGTATATTTTTAAAATTTATTATTTCTCTTCTGGGTCAAATAAACTTATGAAGGATCCTGGATTCAGTATAATGTGAGAAGGTGTTGTTACAAGGCCAGCGATTGTGCAGGAAGGTGATTGGGATGATATCACGCTCAACCACCAGGTTTTTCCCCTTAATTAATTATTTAATTTAGAGTACTCACTTTATAGAGGCTGGATTTACCACAATAGGATCTCCCAGTCCTAGAGGTCGTTCCATGGCTGATGAAAAATGACATGTCATCAGCCAGATTCGAACCTGAGTCCTACAGCTCCGGAAGTCAGTGCTCACCCACTGAGCTACCCCGCTCCCTAGAAACCCAAATATAAATATTAAACACAATAAATACAAATAAATGCCATTACCATTTCACAACAGTAAGTAGATTTTATCAGTGAAAATATAAAATTAAAAATTTTATAGATTTGTAGAGAATTCAAATGGTTCATCAGTATTTTATATTACTTGGTAATAAAATTATTATAAATTGTTAAATTTTAATAAAAATCACTAATACTTATTGACTTACATAAAATAAATTTGATTAAAATTTTCATTAAATTTGGTTAAAGAACTTTTTATTTTTTACTTGATGCTCGTTTCAGGTGTCAAGATTGGTTGAGAGGCCGGGTTATGAATCTAGAGACTACTGCTGGATGTCTGTTGAGAGAGGAATGGTTTTCTCTTTCATGGCGCCATTATCATTATTAATGATCGTAAGCAAATTTTTTTTTCAGATAAAACTATTGTAGTTAGACTTCTAGTCCATGCTCCAAAAGTCTTATATATTAGTATTACACACTAATATATATATATATATATATATATTATATATATATATATATATATATATATATATATGTATATATATATATATATTATATATATATATATATATATATATATATATATATTACAATATATAATTAAATATATATATATAATGTACTAATATATATTAGTATTACAATGAGTACTGTATAAGTTCCATGCTCGAGTGATTCAGTGAGAAAACACCACCAGATGGACTATATAAAGGATCAGCTAGTATAAGGAGCTACAGATGGCCTGCTGCTGCGCCACAAAGACCATGATCTGTAGCAATGTGAGGGTGGATGATCCAGGATATTAGTTCTCCCAAATACAATATGTGCCTATAACACCACCCCCCATGATTTTAAATCTACATGGTTTAATACAAATTGGCTACTGCATGTGCACAGCACTGCGAATTGCCTTAACCAGATAACTGGAGATATGAGAGATTAAAAAGTACGAGGTCCTGGTGACGGAGGGATTTTAATCTGGCCAGGGAAAATCCTGTACAGTCTTAAAGGCGAAATAGGGAAGAACAGAAAAAAAAAGTTCAATAATAGGAACACTAGTTTTACAACAATTTCAATTGCTGGAATGAAATTACACAGAAAATAAATTATAACCATTTCATTCGGAAATATTTTAAATTTCCTATTTCTTTTAAAATTTATTTGAACACTATTCTTACCAATTGATACTTGACAACTATAATTTTCTTTTCTATTTAAACATAACATTGTATTGGTAAAGTACTAGTTTCTTTACTTAAAAGGTATTGGTCTTGGTTATAAAAATTAGTGACTCTTTTAGTAAAATGTTTTACTAGTAGTAGATTTCTAGGTTTCTAGTAGGTTCACAAATCTTAAATTTGAGTTTATAAATTACTGTGACAGACGACACACCCCACTATCCTCCTCCTTAATGAATACATCTATACTTATTTGCACTAGTGGACCCAAGATTTAATTTTGGGGGCTTCATCCCGAAAGGTTGTCATGTATATATATATATATATACATATATATATATATATATTTAAACATAACTATTTACTTGGGAATAAGGTCACTTATTAATTATTTAATAAACTACTGAATGTTCATTTCCTCTATGTTTATTGACGTTTCGATCCCGGTGTTTTCTTTTTATAAGTCAACGATGGGATCCTCTTCAAAGTTAGAATTTTAAAAATAGAGCTTTGATCAGGCCAGGGACACACCGACAGTCTCAGCACCGTCCACTAACACATATATTAAGCTACACATATATTAAGCTTTTTACTACAGTAGCTTAATATATGTGCTAGTGGACAGTGCTGAGACTGTCGGTGTGTCCCTGGCCTGATCAAAGCTCTATTTTTAAAATTCTAGCTTTGAAGAGGATCCCATCGTTGACTTATAAAAAGAAAATACCGGGATCGAAACATCAATAAACATAGAGGAAATGAACATTCAGTAGTTTAAAGTGACCTTATTCCCAAGTAAATAGTTATGTTTAAATTTAATACTCAAAGGTCGATTAAGGAAAAGTTGTAAAGATCTATATATTAATTAATGATAATTAATTTTCAAGAAAAAGAAAGAAACTAACTACCTGTATGAAATGTTGTTTAAGTGATTCTTGATGTCCTATTAAATGTAATTATAGGAACAGTAATTCTTTTAGAGATTTTTTTTTCATTAGAAGTGGTTATCATTTTGGGGAAGGATTTCAGCTCAAAAGCTCCTCCTCTGCTCCTCCCTCTCTCTCTGTAGATCAGCCTGTGCTTATTTGTAGTTATAATCAAAAAGAAAATAATTCATTATATATGTTTTTGTTGTTTTATTAGATGAACACTGGCCTCTCTGTGGCAGGACTTCAACTTGCTGGAAAGGCTGATGAAGTAGACAGGAAATCTCTAAGAGTTGCTGCATCATTGCTCCCCTTATTTGCTGTTTCTTGGTTCCTTGGTGTTCTCGCGTTAGAGAATTCCAGTTCTTTAATCTTTCCTCTTCTTTTCTTAGCAAGCCATGGCTTCCTGGTACGTATAGATTATTTCAAAATGAATAGCATTTGTATTTCAGTTTCAAATTTAATAACAGTTTAAATTTGGCCTTCTATTTGAATCACCTCTTATAACTTTCAAAAAGATAAAATCTCATAAAAACTATAAATTCATGAAAATATTACTATTGCTATTAAAGAAAATACTTTCTATGTATCCAAAACCTTAATTAATTTTTCTGTAACATTATAATAACCGAAAATCTACTATATTAAATGATAATGATAAAGTATATTTAATTATTAATGAAAATACACAATACTTTTAAAAAATATATATTTCAGAATTGGTTTATTTTCATCTGCTGGTTACCGGGGGAAGCTGGTTCTTGGAGAGATTCAGAAGAGGAAGAGGATGATGAAGAAGAGGAGTTGATTTACGAAGAAGTAAAAGTTGGTCTTGATGATCAACCACTTCTGTTTCCACGGGATGAACTTCAAATGGATCCCATTTGTACAATTAGTTCCTGAGTAAACTTGAACACTTAGGAAGGGAAAACCATAAAAATATAAATATACCTTCCACTATTGGGAAACAGTGAAATATAAGTTTGTAATTAACTATTAAAAAGTATGATTTTTATATTCTATCAATATGTGGTGATAAGTGGTCCAAGATAGAAAATGGGAATCCCTCTTAATTATAAAAACACTACTGATATTCTGACATAAATAACAATGAGTGTTTTAGTTTCATTTATCAGCAAATGTTTATGCACATAAGACGGGTAGAATTTGAAAAATGGTCATATACAAGACGTACTTTCTTTTCAAATATTTCTGAATATCTAATAAATTGATTTGATAAAGCTGAAACTTTTTTGTACAGTTAAAAATGAATAAATTTGTACCTCTTTGATAGGCTGAACAATCATTATGGAAAATAATTGTATTAAGAAAGAAAAATTTCTCATGAAATATGAAACTGTTTTACCAGTCAATAAATTTTATGGATTGACACAATATAATAAAACTAATTATAAATATTATATTTAAACAATTAAATATAATATTTGATACCGAATTTAATGACCTATGAATCAAAGTTCTTTCTAATCATACTTTCTATAATAATAACTTTCTTAAGGTCATCAACAAGATTAAGTGGGGGAGATGTCTAAAATCCTAAGCCCAATGAGGACTTAGTGTTGGTTGGATTTTATTTATTAATATTGTTATTAAACATTTTTTGGTAATTAGGAGTTAAATACAAACCCAAAGTAAGGAGAATGGTCCAAAAAGATATTTATAACTCTGTGAATTGCCCTGAATAAATTTCTTGATAGTTTGAGAATTAACAAACTTTTCCTATTAAATTGCGAATTGAGGAGATATGCAAGAAAACCATTGTAATTTAATGAGAAATATAATATATAGTAATGAAATAATAAAAATATAGCAAAACTTATAAAATATTTCAATAATAATTGCTAAATAGACAGATACACAAAGCTATTGGTAATATTTTCTCTTCTACTTTTCTTACATAAATAAAAGCTAAATAGCTACAAAAGTATTACAGGAATGACATTGTTTATTCCAGTCTTAAGCGTTACTTATTCGAAAAATATCCACTATTTTTATTGTACATAATGCATACAAATCAACAAAGAAAAAATATGAATTAAGAAGTTGTAAATTAATATTTATGTTATTTCAAACATATGACAAAAACAATTACTTTAACATAATTTTTATACCCATCCATCTTCACAAGTTTCACCAGAAAATATTAGACTACTAATAAGTCATATTAATACATTGTAAGCTTAGAAAGAAAATGTTATATTTACATTACGTAATTATTTCTTTTAACAGTAATTATTCTCCTTTATAGAAAAAAGTTGAATATTATTATTTAAAAAATAAATGAGAATTAAACTAGTGTAGACTTATTGCAGAATAAATCTGTCAGTCTAATAAGTAATCAACAACACTGACCAACAAAAAAAATGTCTTAAATATTCTAGTCATACTGAACTAATCTTGGGTAGAAGAAAACAAATATCACAAGTGGATTTCTTTTTATTAGCTTCTGTTGTGGAGATATTTAATATCCACATATAGTATATATAGACATGGTCTTAGCTTGCCAAGGAAAAGTTTTGCGGCAGAATATCTAATATAAAATCATTATCAATATCTACTATCTGCATTAGTCAATAAGTGTGGAATTCCACTTTAAAGAATAATTTCTGCAGTTGGATCAAGTATTGATTATAATGGCTCTGATATCTTTGCTTAGTCTAAGAAATGTTTTAGTGTTATCTATTCCAAACATCATCACTTATAGCTCCATAATTTTATTTTATTTTTTAAGGCTCTTTTTATTAAGAAATATTACATTTTGCCACACTGAAGGGCACTGAGTATTAGAGCTATATAAAGTACATTCATACCATATGCACAATTAGACAAAAAACAAAAGATAAAAGAACTAACAAAAACAAAAGAAATGAAACTTGAAACAAAATTAAATAACATATAGAAATTAAAAAAAAAAAACATTCGTACTTAATCACAATATTTACAGTTAGCCATGGGAGCTCTGAGTCCAGCCCTTTCTCCCATATACGGGGGATGAGACAAGACTCTAAGAGATCCCAGCATATCTCTCTTAACCATGTCACCGGTATGTAAATCCAGTGGAGACTGCCATAAATTTCTAAGGAAAAATCCAAGTTGGAGTGGATATATATGTATTTTAGAAATATATTGCAGCCCAGAGCATAGTATTTTTCAAGAATTCCTTTAATCTCTCCCCCCCTTCTCTGGTTAAATCTGGCATATGGGATTTCAGCATCAGAGGGATATTGTACATGGATTATACGTGTACCAATGCTGTTAATAAAACTCTAATTATTGCTATTTTGTATTACACATGTATGCCTGTACACATACAGAAATATTTGTTTATTTTTGCAAACACAAACTACAGATTTCCTATTTAGGCTGGTGCACATCTGCACAACTGTCTGGTGGGACTACACTTTGCTATATTCTAATATTCTCTCCTACCTATCCATTCTGGATATGGTACAACTTCAGTCTATCTTGTCTCACTGTCCCTAGGATTAAGTATGTAAGACCCACCATCTCCTTAAATCCTCCATGAAGGTGGGATAGAACTCTTCACTCTTCAGCAACAGTAGGTCGGGCTCCTTTGTAACATACTTCCCCAATTTTCTGGGCAGCCAAGTATCAGAGATCCCGCAGGTGAGGCTTAGGAGATCGATGTTTTTAACCTGCTTGAGCAACTTTTCTATAGTCTTGTCTCTAAAAATTCCTATTTGAAGTCTATGCCTCTTGGCTTCGAAAAAACATTTCGTGTGAAATATTCTTGTACATTTTTGTTACCTTCAGAAGTGCCAGTCTATAGTGAGTTCCAGCTTCCTCCTTTGTCTCTGTTATTCACTCCATGCTGAAGAAGCGTATCTCAGTATCCCTAACACCACTCCTTTATAGATGGTACAGGTCACGGATATTTGAGCTCCTGAAAGATATTTCCAATCCTCGTTAACCTTGTTTGAGGTAGGCTTCTTGCGAGGTCACCTAAACTGGACTTTTTGTTGCTTTCCCTTTTGTATAGAATTATAGGATGAGCCATAAAACCAGTTCTTTAACTAACAGAGGATAACTACTCAAAAATACATGCACTTATCTGAATGCATCTCATGGTACCTTTTCTATTCCCCTTCAGTATTCAATTAACAGTATTTCAATTAATAAACACCTTTAAAAATTTAACAAATTAGGAGTCCAATGAAGATTCCTTCTTTTTTTGTGAATTTCCCTCTGAAGTACATGAAAACTTTTCCTTCAAATTTAACAAAAGTATTCATCAATTCCAGCTTGATATATAAGAAAGGAAGAAGAAGGTTATCGGATTGATGTACTGACAAAGGCTCATTTTGGACATATTTCTTACCAGGCTAAAAGTTATTGCTAGCCATTCACCTTTTTTTATAATTATAAATCTAATAATATCCAAGGAAATCCAGATAATGATTCAGGAATGAATTTCCTGTTAACCAGAAATTGTGACTTAATAGTCACTGAATAGCTGCTCCTCAAAAATAGGAGTTGACTATATTTTATTATGATGATTTTGTGTTCAGTAGGCAAAATATATTGATCCCAGCTATTTTTGGGCAAGAAATATTTTGTTTGTTGGTCAGTATTATATTTAAAAGTGCACAAATTCTTTAGAAAGCTAAAAATAACAAAGTTTGTCATGATTTTGAATCCCAGCAGAGACCTTAACATTCAGGACATGGTATTCTTGAAGTTGTATTCTTCTAACTAGATGGTTTACAGTTTAAATACATTATTAATCATATAATTGATTTGTAAATACGTATCATATGTAAATATTTGCGATTAAAACTTATATTTTTCAATTATTAAAAGTTTTAGGATAAAATTATAATTCTTTAATAAATGAGACAATATACTAAAATGCACTTCATTCCTTTCATAATGCCTTTCATAAACTAATAATTTAGAATATTGTAAATGTAAAATAATATAGATTATTTTAAAGAAAGCATAAAAAAAATAAAAAATATTAGAAGCACTATCCATTAATGTGGATTATTATAATTGTAAATTAAGAAACATTATTCTGCTCATATGATATTCTAATCTTTAAAGAATAGTTATAGACGTATAGTGGTTAGTTTTCAGGTTTGTTTTCAATTTTTCTTTTAATGTCCTTTATCGGCTGAGAAAAAAATCAAAATAATTATTAAGACCAAGAAAATATTGGCCTTACGAAAAACAATGTCTAAATATGTGATTAGTATTGACATAGGTAGTTTCAAGATTGTTATTTTAAACTTTTCATAACATAATTACCATTATTTTAATGTACATATTGAAAACTGAGAATATAATGCCCCAAAAATATTATTTTATCAATATATTTTGTTGATCAATCAATAACTGCACATATCCGATATGAGTTTGGAAATCCAGTTTGTTGACTTGATTTGTATTTAAATTGATTTATATCTACTTTCATTATAAAAAATTTATATTTAAATTCAAATATTTAATATAATAAGGAAATTTTATTTAATTTGTTTTTATATGGTACGAAAGATAATGTAACAAAAAACTTTTTTATAATAATCTGAATTAGTACAGCCTTTGATTAAATATTCAAATATTCATTTTACTGAATCTATTTCTTAAGTATTATGAGTTATATTGTATATTATTATATTGTATCATAACATTTTTTTATTCAATGTTGAGGAATAGTTTACCCCGAGCTAATTATTTATCAAATCTCAGTTTCAGAAGTGGTTTGATTCCAAAATGTATTCTAAAATAGTTTTAAACTAAAGAGTGTTTACAAGAGAAATGTAATTCATACAATAGTTGAAAAATAAATTTTTAAAAATTGGATTGAAAACTAATAGATGTATTATTACCTTCTTGTGATATTTTTCTAATGTATATTCTGTTTATTCCATATATTGTTCTCTCTTATCTGAATAAGAGATGCAATATGTAGGACTTAGTCTAGATAAATCTTTTTAAATGACTCTTGAACTAATTGTATTGATTTAGTATGTATCAAGAATGTATTGTTTTATTTATTTTACATTTTTTAGACTATTATCTTACATCAAAATAAAATTTATTTTTCCCTATTTATTTCCTTTTATGCCAAAATATCTTAAATGTTTAACTTTTATTCAATTTTTTGATGTTTTCAAATGAGTTATAACTTAAAATTCATTTTTTTTGTACTTTTCAATTTTTGAGAAAAATACTGATTAAAACTTTACTATGTCAAATAAATTTAAATTAATTTTTTAAACTTCATTTCTTAAATATGTTTCATTACTCCTTACCTTAGATCAATAAGCCACACTTGAATGTCAACTAAATTCTATTTTTACTTTATTTTTCTACTTCTATACAGATAAATATTTGTTAGTGAAGAATTTAATGAAAACCGAGATAGGCATATTCACAATCACTGATTACATCTCCATAAAATGAAATTTAATTGTAATTGAATGGAATGGACAGATTACTTTGGAATATTTTTAATTAAGGATGTGCTGGTACTAGTGGAGCAGTGAGATGGCAGAAAGTGTTGGTTTGGAAGAGTGACAACCTGTTCCACTCTCTTGATCCTTACTGGTCCAGTGATAGTGACAACCTGTTCCACTCTCTTGATCCTTACTGGTCCAGTGATAGTGACAACAGTCTCCTTGTCCATTCCATTACTACTGACTTAATTCATATATCACCGGTTTATGGTAAAAAAAATCATTGAGTGAATTTCATAAATTTAAAGGGTGAAGTGATCGCGTCCCGACAGTTAGTCCTTGTGCCCCATGGATAACCCATACACACGGTAAGTAAACGATCACATTTATCGCCAACTCAGTCCAATATACAAAGCAAAACATGCCCAGGCCCTATCAAAAACGGCCAAATGCTCGCAAGCTTTCTAAAGACTTAGGCAAGGCTCAACTCAAAGCTATCTTTTGGAACGCAGGCGGTTTAACCAAAGATAAATTCACCTAATTGAAACGTATAGTGACAGAAAGTGATGTAGACTTATGTGCGATCGTCGAAGCAGGAGCGGCAACTGAAAAACCTGATATGCACCGAATTCACGGATACCAAACATATTTCCTCCCAAGAGCAAGACAAGTTGCATCTGGTATTATGCTAGCTGTTAAGGCATCAATCGTTACGGATATGAAAATTAGGAAACGGCAAGATGCAAGTGATAAATCCGAGGCTCTGGAAGCAAATTTGTGGTATGGCAAACGGCACTTCCGAATATTCGTAATGTATAACCCTCCTCAAAACAGACCGGACCTCACATGGTTGGAAAGGAACTGGAATAGAGAGAGTATACTATATGGAGACCTGAATGCCCCTTCCACTATATGGGGATATAATAACACTGATACTGTAGGCAGAATATTTGAAGATTTCCTTAACTCAAACCCTGCACAATATATTCGAAATGAGACAAAACGTCCAACCTTTCTTTCTTTCAGTGGCAGTACTTCCTACCCTGATGTATTGGCGCACACCTCAATCTCTGATAACATAAAGCATACCCTACTACCAGCTATAGCAGGTTTCGGACACAATATCCTTGTGGGGTAATTATTTACGAACGGTCCTCCTCTCGCCATCTTGGCTGAAGTGATGTTATGTCCCGTGTTCTGATAACGTTTACCAAATCTAGCACCAGAAAGCGCCACTATTGCGGAGGGGTTGTCTTGTCCCCTCCACCTTACCTCTGTTTTCAGTAAATATAGAAATTAGATCGTTTAGGTTATATATTACCCGCCTTTTTTTAAATTAACCATTCCTTACCCACCATTAAATAAGCATCGATTGAACACCCATTTCCATCTTATCCACATAATATTTTTATGCTTATACTAAAGAATAAGGTATTCTAGGTTACTTTTCCTTGGTCAATTTGATCATTACTGGTGGTAATTTATCCTTATTTGGACAATAAGTCATTCTCGATAGTTAAATTATTTACAGTCTTGAAATACATATAGGGAAACCTTAGGAAGAAATTAATAAACTCATTAAACAATGTCTGGAAAGTTTGAGGCTGGAAGCCAAAACATGAGATGAAGTAAAACCTAAATCTTTCATAGGTCTATACTTCATTTATATAACTAAGGGACATTTTACATTTTATGAAGAAGAAGGTAATGAGTTACGTCTGGCGGAATACACATGATGAAGATAACTTACACTTTCTTGCCTAATAAATCATTCTGACAGGATTCAGAAAAATTAATGAGACAATACAATATAAAAGTAGATACAGATAATGTAAGTAGACAGCAATGGAAATGGCTAGGGATAACTGGTCATCTGGTATTGCCAGTATGTACCTGAGTAGACTGAAAATGTGTTTTATTGCTAGAAGATTTAAGTAACATATAATTGAAAAATATAACCCTTATCCAGCATCAAAAGCATTATAGAAAATTGTTTAATTCTTCTTGCTAGAAGATTTAAGTAACATATAATTGATAAGTATAACCCTTATCCAGCATCAAAACCCTTATAGAAAATTGTTTAATTCTTCCTGAATTGTATTAATATTGGACATACTTAGATAATGTACAATTAGAGATAAAGTGTCACAATTAAAACAAAACTTAAGTTAATAAACTTCTTTCATTTATGATAAGGAAAGCGAAAAGCATTAATAATGCTGAATCTCGAAGCTAAAAAAACAAAAACGGGCAATATATAAACACTACAATTATAAATAATATTAGTAATATATAATGGTAAAAAAAATTGATGTAGGTAATATGTGTAAATAATAACATCTGAAATATAAAGTTTGGTTAATCGATATATTGAAGATACAAAGAAATCGACAAGTTAAAAAAAATGGTGGGCACTATATATTGTAAAGGTTACAATTGGTAATTATTTGTAATGAACGTAAGGTGGAGGGGACAAGACAACCCCTCCGCAATAGTGGCGCTTTCTGGTGCTAGATTTGGTAAACGTTATCAGAACACGGGACATAACATCACTTCAGCCAAGATGGCGAGAGGAGGACCGTTCGTAAATAATATACTAATATAAAAGGAAATTTATATAGGTGTGTCCTGAAGACTATTCCCCGAGGAACGGTACGAAAATATCGTCCTTTCTGGAATGAAGAACTGCAAAAGCTAAAAAAAGAAAGAGATGATTTTAGAAAAAGAGCTGAGAGTTCCAAAAATCATGCAATTATAAGTTTACTTAAAAGGAAAACAGCTATATTTAAAGGAAAAGTTATTTCAGCTAAACAAAACTCATTTAGAACGTTCCTACAGAAAATGGACTTTAGAAAAGATGGAGTTAAGGCACATGAATTTCTTTCAAAAATAAATAATAAATCAAACTTAGCAAACCATCCAATAAATTTCGATGGGAAAACAATAAGCAAGCTAAAAGAAATAGCTAACTCCTTCTGCAAACACTATTCAAAAGTAAGCAATTACAAGCCAAAAAAAGAAAACGGAAATCCAGTCACAAACTCCACACATTGTTGTGCAATGAGTGAAGAAGATTAGACACTATTCTGGGGAGATATCCAAACGCAAGAACTAAATGATGCTCTTACTAAATCTAAGAAAGGTAAAACCGCAGGCCCAGATGACATACTGTCGGAATTTCTTATACACCTGGGGGATATGGCCAAAGAAACAGTACTAAAATTTTTAAATGATGTCTGGAAAACACATATTCCGTGTGAATGGAGGAAATCAGAAGTGGTACCAATCTTGAAGAGAGGAAAAAAAGGAGACATGCCGGAAAATTTCAGACCCATTGCATCGTTGCAGAAAGACTTGAGAAATGCATAGAGAAATATGATCTAATATCTTCTAAACAAGCTGACTTCAAGAAAAATCGAAACACTATTGAACAAGTAGCTCGTCTAACACAAGAAATAAAAAACGGCTTCCAAAGAAAACAGAGCACCCTGGCAATATTCGTAGATTTTAAGACGGCATATGATAGAGTTTGGAGAAAGAAGCTAGTGAGTAAGCTTGTTGACAAGGGAGTCACAGGATATCTGCTCAAGACTATATCTTCTTTCTTACATCAAAGGTTTATAAGGGAGCGATATAAAAACGTTGTCTCGACATATCGCCAAACAAAACAAGGCCTCCCACAAGGCTCGGTGCTGAGTCCCTTCCTGTTTAACATCATGATTGATGATATCACGGAACTCACTGAAACCATATATAAAATTGATGTTGTTCATAATAGACGATACCTTTTTGAAGTTTAAATAATTTTTTAACATTTTCGATCCTTCAAATTATTATAAAGTTTCTTTATTTTAATGATTTAAAAAAGTCATTGGCAACAGAATTATATTCATTATTAATCAATGGGTTATTTCGTGAAAATAATATGAAGTTTAGATTGACATTAATTTCACATAATTGATAATATATGATAGAAGACATTAAAACTTATAAAAATTTATCATAAACCATGGGCTGATTACATATTAGATTAGAGGACCAGAAAACATAAATTTTATAAATTCAATTAGAGAAAATGTATACTAAACTTAATATAGACTTAAAGATCATCAAACAAGGAATTTTTTTTTTTTTAAGTATGGCATCTACAGTCCTGTTAAGTGTTTATAAAAAAAATCGCGAAGAATCCTTGATTTTATGAAAAACCGCTCTTACCGTAGTTTAACTGCTTCGAAGTTCTCTTACCTAAATGATTTTAAAGTAGACAATATTTACATTTTTTAGTTATTGCTTTTAACTAAAATTAAAATTAAACATGTTTTTAGTTATTGCTTTTTATTCGACATGAAGTGTAGTTGGCTTAAAAAATTACAAAAAATTTTCTGGTTCTCTGTACGTAATCAGCTTATGGTTTATGGTAAATTTTTATAAGTTTTAATCAATTATATCACATATTACCAATTATATGAAATTAATGTTAATCTAAACTTTAAAAACTAATTTTGTGGTTTGAAGCAATTTTGCTTAAAATGGGAATACAATCTCATAAATATTTCCGTAACCTTTTTTTTGTTTTTTTCTCCCTGCCTTGCCTTATAGGCAATACGGGTTGTAGCAGCAGTTTGCGTATGCCACTGCTGGCAGTATAGGTCTATTTTATTAAAATTTTGTTAACATTATTATTTATGAAGTGACAGTGGCGGATCCAGGATTTTTCTCAGAGGGGGCGCACCTCTGTACCAGGAGCTTCCCCACCCGTATCCGTCCCCCCACCACTACCCATCTTCCCCCACTCCTTAACTGAGTTTAGCCGCTCAAAAGTCCTCTTTAAATGGTTTTAACATAAGTAAACTCTATTTTTATTTAAAGTAAATTTTGTCTAGTTTACAGTGAAACAATCGTTAATTACTTAAATTAAATAGTTTTTTTGTTATCACTTCCTATTCAACAAAAAACGTGGCTTACATGAAAAATCACAAAACTTTAATTCCCTACTTTTCTGCTGAAAATCGAACCATTGTTTATATAAACTTTTTTTGTATTTATTGAGTTTTGCTATCACTCCTTTAAATATTTCCCTCTACTTACAAGACACTCTGTGTATGGGTTTAGACATGTAAAAAACTAAATTCTGACACGGGTCACCAAGAGAAAACGTTTTACAGCCTAAAAAGATCTTTTTTTTCATGTATTACTACTAAACAGTGCATTAAAGCGAAAAACGTATTCTTTAAGAAATTAAAGAACGTCAAATTGTGCGTCGAACGAATACCTAAACTTAATAATTTGATTAAGTGATATGGTCGATAACCACGGTCAATGAACGCTAATTTATACCGATATTGTCAAAATCTGAGAAAGATTATTATAAATGGCACTGCAGCTTGGAAATGGGTACTCTAAGAACAAAACCTCTAAGAATAATTTCTGATTCCGATCAAATCGGAGACCAAATATTTAGTACCTTCCTTCAAGAAAACGTTCCCAACAGCAGCTATTTCAAGAAAATAACAACACTCTCTAATGAGAAATGTACAGATTATTATTGTGACCAGTTTTATGAATCGCATGAATTCTTCAAGGAGACTATAGTTGTTGGAGGTTGCAATGCATCCATATCTTCTAGTTTCTTTTGCTCAAATAAAAGGTTGTTCGAAAGTATAAATGAAGTTTATTTATTTTTTAAATAAATTTTCCTTCATCGTGTATTTCACCTGCGAGATTCAGATCGAAGTCAATAGGAACAAAGTGCGACAAGAGCACAAACCTTCGCATCTTACGGCGGCTCAAAAATTACATCACTCTTTTCTTTGAATAGCTGTTTTTTGGAACTTCTTCGGATTTTTTTGTCCACCATTCAGAGGGAGGGTCGCCTTCTTGCAGAATTCGCTTGTGCTCGTCACGATAATATATATTTTTAATATATTACATTAGAAAATTCGTCTATGAGGATGAATTTTCAGTGTATTTTTCTTACACAGATGCTTAAAATATTAGTTTTCGAAAGAAAGGCCCTTCAGAGGATATTTGGCCCAGTTGAAGAGAATGGTGAATGGAGAATTAGATGCAACCAAGAACTAGCTAACTTATACAAGGAGCCGAATGTGGTGAAATATATCCGGATTAGGCTGAGATCGGATGGAAAAGTTGTGCGGATGGACGAGACCTCAATCCCAAAGAAGCTGCTGAGCATGGAGTCGGTTGGAAAAGGAAAAGTGGATATACCGAAACTGAGATGGAAAATGGAGTATCTGATGCCAGAATACATGGATTCTGGAACTGGTAAAGGCTGCTCAGAAAAGAAAAACATGGAGGAAAACTCTAGAGGCAGCCAAGTTCCAGTAATGGATTGTGGAAATGATGATATTGATCACTTCATTTGAAAATTCGTCTTAAAGGATGATTTTTCCTATACTTCTCTTTTCTTTAAATAGCGGTTTTTGGATAGTTTATTCGGAATTATTTATCTACCATCCAGAGGGGGGAGGGAGTGTCCTGGTAGAAATTACTAGAGCTGGTCACGATTACATTAGAAAATTTATCTATGAGGATGACTAATTATTTCTTTTTTCATTAAATAGCTGCTTTCCGGAACTTTTTCCCCACCATCCAGAAGAGAGAGGAGGCTAGATCCGCTAGTACTGGTCATGAAATTTTTTTTTTATATTATATTAGAACATTGGTCTTAGAGGATGAATTTTTCCTATATTTCTCTTTTCTCAAAATATATGTTTTTTTTTTTGGATTTTTTTTTCCGCTATCCAAGGGAGGGCGCCCCCTGGTAGAATTCGCTAGTGCTGGTCACGGTTATAATTTATTTTTTATATTACATTAGGAAATTCTTGAATAATAATCTATTTTCCCTATATTTCTCTTTTCTTCAAATAAGTGTTTCTGTCACTTTTTTTGAAATGTTTTCACCACCTAAGGGAGGGTGCGTCCCCTGACAGAATCGCTAGTTCTGTATAATATGTTTTTTTTATATTACTTTAGGAAATTCATGTATGAGGATGAATTTTCCCTACATTTCTCTTTTCTTTAAATAGACGTTTTGTCACTATTTTGGAATTTTTTTCCACCTTCCATGGGAGGGAGCGCCCCCTGGGAAAATTCGCTAATGCTGGTCACGATAATATTTTTTTTATATTACCTTAGGATATTCATCGTCTATGAGGACGAATTTCCCTATATTTCTCTTTCCTTTAAATAGCTGCTTTTTGGAAATTTTTTTCAGCTCCCAGGGGAGGAGCGCGTGCCCTCTGCTATCCACTCTGCTGGATCCGCTAGTGTGAAGTGTAGACTTGTTTGTGTGCACAAGCCCGCAAACCCCACTTTTCTTTTTTCCATTCTTCCATCTGATGCCGGTCCTCGAAGCAGCTGCAGCTTGTTGTAGGCCTACTGCATCTTTCCACCCGCATACGAATTCCCCATAATGTGAGTAATTCTCTCTGCTCATTAGCTGTGGGAACATGCTCTCTGTCAGTGTATATATCCCCATCTATCTCAGGAGCTTAGCTCTTAGTGCCTCATAGGCAGTGCATTCGACGACCACATGTTCGGCGGTCTCCGGAACGTTGCAGTTGGGGCATAGCGGATCAATATTCTTCCCGTGAATGACAAGCTTCGCTCGGAAGTCCCCATGTCCCGTGAGGATTTGAGATACTAAGTAATCCGGAAGTACCCATCTTGCATCTAATCGTGGCATGACCGTGGGGAAGTACTTTCTTAGGATAGCTCCCTTCGGAGTCGCCATCCACCGTCGGTTCCATTGATCAACTGTGTCCTCCCTGATAATTATTTTCCATATTCTTGGGTCTTCTTTAATTCTCATCTGTAGATATTCCGGTAGATCCAACGAATCTTCTCTTCTCATTTTAAGGAGGTAATAGTCTTCTCGCAGGAGGAGATGGAGAGGTATCCCCCTCGTCTGCCAGTACTTGCACTGCCTCATGAGATATCGTTCTATAGGCTCTAGTAACCCGAAGTAAAGCCAATCTCTGAATCGATGCTAGCCTACTCTTCTGTCGGTGCGTGAGGCTTATGTTCCAGGCTGGGGACGCATATATATCTCAAAATACCTAAAACTACTCCTTTGTATAGAGTCGTTGTAGCTGGGTATCTGAGCCCCTGTAGGACCACTGTGACTCTAGTTCTCATATAGTCTAGGTGAGAAGTCACGTTGAACTTTCGACCAATTTTTATGCCAAGGTAGGTGACAACTTCACTTGGACGTATCCTTTCTTTTTCTATACTCAACATAATATGATGTGCCCTGTCAGTCGTACCCTTCAAGAGAATTGCCTGGGTCTTTGTTGCAGCCATCTTTAACTTCTTCCTCCCGCACCATCTACGATGCGCCAGTTTGGTAGGAACCGCCATCTTCCTACCAAACTGGCGTATCGTTCAGCTTCTACTTTCAGACTGGCTATACTGTTTGAGGCCACCACGGCGGCTAAATCGTCAACATAGCCGGAAGGGAACCGCTCCTCTTTGAGCTTCTCCAGCAACTCCTCAAAGACTAGCTTCCGCAAGGCAGGACCCAGAACAGATCCCTGCGGGCAGCGGGTCTCAACGGTGTCTTCTACTTCAAAGAATCTGCCCCTAATTTTCAATGTCCGGTCCTAGAGGTAGCTTCCCACTAGTTCGTAGAAGTTACTGGGAGTTTCATACTTTTGGAGTTGCTGGAGAACACTTGGCCACTGACTGTACTGCTCTAAAAGCATAATGATGATTTGAAGTAGGCTGAACCTTAACTAAATCTTGAATGTAGTGTTCAGATAAGATATTTGAGCGAAATAGTGGCGTTGAATAGAAATAGAATTAAGATATTATAGATGTATGGAAACTTATTTGATATTCAGATTAGAGTTGTATCTCTTCCTGCTATGGGTTTGTGATCCAGCATGAACTTATCATGATTGTACATCTTTGCCATTACTACCCTTCCTGATTAATTAAAATAATATAATCAATATATTATTAGCAATGTTAAAGAAAACTAACTGTTTGGAAATTTTTTTGATGCTGTGTATATCAAATAAATAAAATTGATATTCAATACAACTACTATGTCAATTAATATGCTAAGAGAGTAAATCTGACTTTAAATTAATTTCATTATAAATAATTGTTTTCCTCAAGGAGACGTCATTAGAAATAATCTCTGATATCTTTTATTAAGTTTCTCACCTTACTGTTGTTTTCTCTTTGCTCCAGAATGTTCCCTCCACCGGCATTGGGTTTATTACTCTCCATCGTATATGTAATTTATTGTTTTGTTAGTTATGTCAAAACTTGTGATAATTGATAATGATTGTGGCATTGATGATGCATGGGCATTGAATTTTTTACTGAATTTGGACAAAAGTATTAAAATATTAGCCATAACATGCGTTGATGGTAATACTGGTGTTGATAATGTGATTAAAAATAATTTGTATTTTTTAAAAATGGCTGGAAGATGTGAGGTGATTTAATTCAAAATATTTTTTTTTTAATCTCTTTATTTGGTGCTGAAGTATTATAATATAAATAATTTAGTTTTTTATTTTTTTTAAATATATTATTCATTTTATTAATCATAAGTTTTATTTTTATTCTTAATCTCTAGATCCCTGTTTATAGAGGTGCAGCATCTCATTTATTGCCTGGAAATGACCATAGTGTAGCTCCATCTCACACATACTTCCATGGTATAAATGGATTCGGTGATGTAAGTTTGCCTGATTTACCTGATGTATGTCAAGAAAAGGAAGAAAATGCTGTAGCTATTTTAAATGAATTAACCTCAAAGCATAAAGGTTTTTTCCTTGCTTAATATATTTTGAGAAAAAAAATTGGAATCAGTGATTTAGTAATCTAAATATTTTCAGGAGAAATAAGTATTATCTGCTGTGGCCCGTTAACCAATGTTGCTCTTGCTCTAAGGACTTATCCTCATTTTAAAGAAAATGTTAAAGATTTGTACATAATGGGGGGAAATTATACAGGTATTATTTTTTTTTTTTTTCGTTCATTTAAATCTTTATCCTTTTCAAGTATCAAACCACATATAAATCTCGGTACTAGTTCACAAGAGTTCCGCACGGATTACGCATGGTTCACAATCACTACGGTCACACTTGTTCCTGGAATCCCGAATGCGTTCGGGTTTATCCGAAAGATAACGAAGGCGACCGATCTCTTGGGCCAGTTACTATTAACTTTCCCGCCATTTAATAAGTACTTCTATAACCTTAACCATGTTCAGTTCTATAGCAGGAGCCGACTTACATTCTAAATTAAGGTTTTCACATCATGAAACCTGAATTGAACTTGTACATATATCATAGATCTGTAAAAAAGAAACAGTAATAGATAAACACCTTTAATTATGACATCTCTGAATGCTATTTCACGATATTATTTTTCCTATTGATGATTTTCATTATTCATTATCTTGGAATTATCGGTATATTCATAAATCTTTAATCTGACATTATTTTCATAAAAAGCGTCTTTGACAACTCAATAGTGGACTCTTATATCTTAGAAATCCAAAAATCTACAAAAAATCGACGAACAATTTTAAATCCGACAGTATATTCATAAAAAGCTCTGACGACTAGAAAATAGTGGATCCGTATATCTAAGAATTGAAAAAAGTTACATAAACTTGATGCTTAATCTCAAATCTGACAGTATATGCATACAAAGCGCTTCCCTCCCCCCACTATGAAATCGGCTGTTTTCGGGATTCCTTGAACAAGTGTGGTCGAAGTGATTGTGAACCACGCGTAATCCGTGCGGAACTGTTGTGAACTAGTACCTAAATCTCTTCATCATCAATATTAAAGAAGAAAGACTTTTTTGTTTCTGTTTCATTCATCTTTTGATTAATATATATTTCTTTAATAAATCATTTAGTGAACAGTTAAAGTAATAATTAGGACTTTCAATTTTACTGAATTATTAAATAAAGTTAATCTATGTATCAATCATTCAATGAATCTTTTACTGTTAAAGACATTATGAAATTTTTATTACTTGTGAACTTACTTAAGAGTAGTTCGATCTAATCGGAATTTTTCATTTTTTTTTTTTTTCTTTTTTTTTCTAGGGAAGGGTAATATAACTATGACTGCTGAATTTAATTTTTATTGGGATCCTGAAGCTGCTTTTATTGTTTTATCTGAATTAGAAAATAAGATTGTACTACTTCCTTGGGAAACTTGTCTTAGTGTAAATGTGCCTTTTGTAAGGATCATCTTTGTATTATTTGTAACTATATACTACATAACTGTTTACTAACTTGCAAAAGAACGTTGTTGTTTTTTTTTCAACTTATTTGCCTTAAGTATCATGGCTTCAGCAATCATTTGAATTCCTTCTTTAACACCATATTTCATCTTTAAATATCCTTTCTCTTCAGCTGTTAATAAATCATCTAGAATGTTTTAAGGACTTTTATTATATGTAAGCATGGCATATTTTTTTCTTGTCTTTCAAAATGGCTACCAAATACATAGGCCGAATTGCGTATCAAATGGATGTCCTCATTTGCAATCCCCAATGTTTTCATCTCTGTAATGTATATTGGTGGATATTTCCATATTTGAATGTTAATATTCCAATTCGATTGTGGTCTTAGTTGTTATTCGTTTATTTCTTCTCTGACTTGACTTATGGGTCATACAAGTTTGACCATACTGGATTAATACACAGAGTGTTTATATGCCATTGCTGACAATAAAATTTGTAATATATTTTATGTAATTTTTATAAGTTATTTATAATTGTCCGAACAATAAAGGGTGTTCTAGTCCTGTGAATAGGTCTGTGCAGAACTGTTTTTCTCCTTGTCCTGGATTACTGTCATCACCTTTAAGCTGCTGCCTGTAGTTCAGCCATGATCCCTCTCTTCTTCTAACTCTGTAGGTAGTTCAGATTATGAAAAAATAAAGAAGGCTATGTGTAGGACCATACATCTAGATTTATCCAAAATTGAGAGAAATCTTTTCATGTTGCACTCACTGTAAACTTCATAACTTAACAATAGAACCAGTTATAAATAGTTTCTGTTGAAGTTAATTCATTCTATAAGACATTCATTATGTTGAAACACTAAAAATATATCTGCAATAAAATTGTAAAACAGTTCGTTAATTAAAGGATGGTATGTTGATATCCTATCAGATATGTTCATCTTTAATTTTTTTATAAATAATCAGTATGTCCTAATGACATTGCCAGCCTTAAGGTGGGACAACCAGGGTATTGCCCATTGGGGGCACCAGCCAATCTTCAGGGATGCTTGCCATTTGTTAAAAATAAAAAAATTACAAAACATTAAAATAATTAATTGTAGCGTATCAATAAAACAACTGTATTAGAGAAATGCTGAATAAAATAAAATTCAAATAATATGTGTTTTAAAATGGCTTAAGCAATAAATTTATATTTTTTAAGGGGAAGGAGATGATGTCATTGCCTGGGGGTCACCGAATGTTCAAGGCCGGCTCTGCCTGATGATGTGCTAAAATAAAAATTATTTAAACTTTGTTTAATGTCCCTCAAGACTCATTTATTAATTACAGGTACCTATTAAATGTTTTAAGGTACCTTATATTATTGCTAAATGATACCTTGCGAATGTGCAGAATTGCATACATAGATACACAACAAAAATGCTGAAAAAAAAAAAATTACAACCCATAGAAGTAGAATACTGTATCAGATTGAAATAATCATTATCCAACTGCTTTTCATGAATATGCATTCTTGAATCAAGGTTGAATCTGTGTCCTTTTAACGGATATCACAAACAAGTAGAAATATGTTTATAATTCATTCTGTTTCCAGCTTGTTTCAATGATAAACTGCCAGATTAAATCTAGGACCAAGAGAATAGGTTCAAAAATGTTTTTTATGTACGTAATTTGGAAAATAAATGGCAGTTTCAACTTTTATTTATTATATCTGTAGTGTAATAATGTATTTCATTACTCTCTACAAGGGTGTTTAACAGTCAAATACTGATGTACAAGTATACACAAATTTATTATAACTATAGGTTTAGTGGATTTATTCAATGTGAATGGTTAAGCTTTAATTTTACATGCTATAAATTGTAAATTTATACCTAATTTTTTTATTTAGAAATGGAGAGAAGAACTTGGCAGTAATGGTGGGAAATTAATGTCACTTTTAAATAAAATTGAAGAACCAATTGTGTTGAGGACCTCAAAACTTGGATACACGCACTGGATTTCTGCTGATCAACTACTTGCTGCTATTTTTATCAACAAGTAATTTGATTTATGTTGTATTATTTTATTACTTTCAATTTTTAAAAATCTTATGTCAATATTTTAACCTTAAATAAGATTAATCTGCTCAAAGAGATTAATTAATCTCTGTTTCAAAACATTCTTGGGATTTCAATAAAAAGTTTAGGCCATAAAACACAGATATTGTTCAAGCTGTTCGCTCATACAATCGTTACGTATCTTTTTGCAAATCTATTAAATACATTTTATTCAATAATGGGACAGTGTTTTCTCAAATTGTTTTAAAACACTCAGGTGATCTCACCAAAACACATGAGTTATCAAACTTAAAAATCGATCCAGCTTTTCACTGGAGCCTCTTAGGAAATCTATTAGATCCTTTGTATTCAATCAGAGGATAGTTATGTTATCTCAAATTGTTTCGAAGTACGTGATCTCACAAAAAATCTATGCTTCAAAAATTGTTATATAGCTTTTAGTAGGCAACCCAAACACATAACCCTCATTTTAATTAAGATACAAGTGGTAAGTGAAATTTTTGTAATTTCAGAAACAATATCTTAATTTTATTTTATTTTTCAGAGATTTAATCAAAGAATCCAGATCTGTTCATGCAACAGTGGAATTAATGGGTAATGTATAGATACAATAAATATAAGTTATTGTGAATGATTTAATTTTATTATAGACTCTTAAATTAATTCAAAAGCTATGAAATCTTTAATTTGTGAAGCAGAATTTTCTATTCTAACTTTTTTAAGTTTTCTGTTTAATAATTATTAAATCAATTATAATTTATACAACAGGGATTGATAGCATTCGTGACATCTAAATTTTGTATCCAGTTTATTTTCATACTATGGAGTACTATGGGGTTTGTTATAATCAATTAACTGGTAATAATCCTTTTTTTCAGCTTTTATTTACTTTAAAAAAGAGATAACAGTTATGTTTTCTTTAGCATATTTAGTCGCATGAATACATGCCAAGCGCCATATTATAGCTGCCATAGTAAGCACCATATCTTCGGTACCGGGTTTATTGATCGTAAGAGTGCAAGGTCGTTAATTTCAGATTTCAAGCCTGTAAATCCCAGAATTTGCTACTTAAGAATAAAAGGATTTTTTTTTAATTATAGCCTTTTCAGTGCTCATGCACCCACGGAAATGTCAGATGGCATAGAAAAGAATTAGTTTTACGAGACTCTTGAAAAAAAACAGTAGATACATGCCCTAGAGTTGACATAAAGATAATAACGGGTGATTTCAACTCAAAGATTGGCAATGAGAGCTTATTCTTCCTGACTATTGGTCAGCATAGTCTGCACAATGACACTAATGATAATGGTGGACAAAGATTAGTGAACTTGACCGCATCTAAAAATCTAATCATAGGTAGCACACTCTTCCCACACAGAAATATTCATAAAGGTACATGGAAATCCCCAGATGGGGGAATTATAAATCAAATCGATCATATCTTGATTAGTGCAAGACAACACTCTAATCTGATCAATGTCAGAACCTACAGAGGAGCCAACATTGATTCTGATCACTTGAAAGAAATATCATGAGAAAAGGTTACACAAGAGAAAAAAACAGGAATACAAAAGCAATGAGTTGGAGGCCATTGAAGAACACAGGAACCTTAACGAAGTGAGGAAATTTTACCAAAAAATTAACGAAGGTCGCAAACCTTATCTACCAGTAATTTCTTCATGCAGAGATGGAAATGGTAGTCTTCTGACAGAAAAGACGGGTATTCTAAATAGATGCAGAAGATATTTCGAAGACCTCCTTACTGAAGGATTGAGAAATAACATTGATGAGGATGCTGTAACACCTGCTTATGCAGGTCAAGACTCTTCATGAGTTGTAGTGTCATGGAAGAACAAGATAAATACTTGCCAAACAGCGTTTTTCAACACTATTGTCATCAAAGGAGTCGAAGCTGAGGTTTTTATGCAACTTTCCTGCTTACAGCTGTTGCATTTCTGGTTTCAAAAGTTTCATGAGATTAAATTTGAATTTCATGTATCATATACTAATCATCATGGGTGATAAATATTCAGGGCGTAGTCTTTTTTAAAATTTTTTTTATTTTTGCCAATGTTTCAACCCAAACACGTGGGTCATCTTCAGGGCATGGTTTGAGCACTGAGGTTGTTCATGTACTCAAACGTTGGCAAAAATAAAAACAAATTTTAAAAAAGACTGCGTCCTGAATATTTATCACCGATGATATGTAGAACAGTCGACTAACTTCCTTCAAGAAATATACTAATCATATTTTGTACTCGTAGTAATAAATCTTCAGACCAGCTTTTACTATATTTTCCTTAAAACATGTATTTTTATATTTTATACCAAATGAAAGTGCTGGATGATTGTATACCCAATGAAATTGCAGTACTCAGCTCTGATTATTATGCTTTTCAATTCTTGATTTTCTTGCTCACGTAAAATCTTAAATTCTTATTGATTAATAGAGTTAAATTATACTAAATTAAGCTATTTATTTTGTTTTTTACATTACTTTAACAATATTTTTAGTTATAGTACTGACAAGGTTGTTTGTTTGAATGTAGGTTTACTAACCAGAGGACAAGTTGTTATAGACCACTTGAATGTGCACAAACCCAATATAATGCTTATAACAGAAGTGGATACTGATTTGTATAAAGAAATGCTTCTGACATTAAAAAAATTCTAATAATTTATTTTTGAATTATGTTCATTTTTATTTTCCTATGATAAAATTTTAATTTATTCTTACCTTTAATAGTATTCTCTTGGTTTTCATTAATTATAATGCTATGTTCGAAATAATTCAATTTTAAGAAATTCATCCAGTCTCAGCCCAAAATATGGAATTGCTATTACTGAGAAATATAAATATAGTTAACTAATGAGCTTTCAAGTGATTGATTAATGGGCTTCAATTAAGTTATTTGGTAAGATGGCCTCTCACCAATGCTGTTCAAATTAGCAGTAATAATTAGTTATTTTAATTTGGCTTCAACAGGGACATAGACTCTAGAATCTGCTTCCAAGACCAAATACTTTTACCCTGTTCTCTTCACATACTCCCCACCATCTATTAGTTGATTTTTTATTGATTAGAAATTTATGTAGGAGCAATCATGACTTTATTATATGTCAGCAACCTTTATTTTATTTTGTTCAATATAAATTATTTTGATACAATATTATTGCTTTTTACTTTACCATATCACTTCACTTATTAAATATAAAAATAATATAATCAAACTGAACCCACATAGTATACTTAGCGAGGAACCTATCTTATCCAGATTAAGTGAGGATAATAGGTGTATTAATAGAACTTAAATAATTTATATGTATATATAATTTATATCATTCCAAAAATTATTAATATCAGAAATAATAATAAAAATTATGCTCCTAACAAGAATGGAAAGAGAACATAGCAATTGGTTAATATCAATACATCTTCCAAAATTAAACAGTTTGATAGTACAAATCATAAGTGGAGCATTAGGTAATAAAATAGAAATAGAAATAAAATGAACTTTTAAGACATTGGTTGAAAACATAGAAGTATTGTTCAAATCAAAACCTTTTTCTCATCCGATAGCATTCTGTTATAAAATGATACGGTGAGTTTGAAAAAAATCAGAAGTATTTTTCCTCTATGTTTACTGAAACAAGTGTGTAAAAACTTAAATATATCATGACTTTTTTTTTTAAATCTTTGGTATTATGATTTAAGAAGAGAAGATATACACCCCTTTCATGATTACTTCTGTAACCAAACATCATCTGAATCAGATCATTGATTATATCATAAACATTATTGCAAATGAGTAGTTAAGAAAAATCTAAAATTATACTCCTTCAAACTGATGCTTAACATTTAATATGCAACAAGAATACCAGTAAAGAAAAAAGGGAAAGAAAAATAGTTCTTAAGAATTTTAAAAATATAATAATATGTATATTTACTTAATACATTAGCTTTAAACAAACTATAATTTATTATAAACTGAAGTGAGAAAAAGATACTTAAGGTTAGTTTACACAAGTAAAATGAAGGTAACCTTGGAATGTAAAAACAGTTTTAAGTTAACATCTTAATTTGGCATATTTAGTTCTTACAGTCTTTTTGTACATCATTCCTAAGTTCTTTACTTGACTGAAGCAATTCTTTCAGCCTTGCCTGAATATTTTCATTTTTTTGTTCTAACTGATCTAATGCATTGTTTAATTCATCCAGCTGGTCATTTAATCTTTCAACATCTGAAAAACAACAATTCTGTTTCAAAACTAAAAACTCTTTCATAAGAATTACCAGATATAATAAATACAGCAAGGTTACAGATATGATATTTTATACATAATAAAATATTAATCAGCTTAAATTACATTGCTGTTTTTTACTTTCACTCATTATGCTCATCTAAGAGGGATATACAAGTCTCCAAGTGGTCCTTAACAGATGAGGTCAGGACTTAACTAGACGGTTCAGTTATTGCCAGCCATTCTCAAGATACCATTTAGGGTCAGCCTATGAGTGGGAGCGGGGTGGCCGAGCGGGCTAATGTGTGTGCACAGCACTGCGCGCTGTTCTGCAACCTGATAACCCAAGTTATGGATGATAAAATTGCAAGATCACGCCTCGGTGCCAGAGGGGGATCTTTTAACTCTGGCATTAATCCTGGACCCAGGAAAACCCCTTATAGCCTAAAATGCAAGGAAGGGGAGAACTAAAAAAAATCTGACCATGAAACTTATGCCATCCATCGAAGCGGAGTGATATAAGTACAATAGTACTCAACACTTTTGTACAAGGTAAGTTCTTGGTTCAAGAATACACTTTGTATAAAATTTTGAAATTTTAGATGAATACAATAATACTATAATTGATAAATTGGGAAACTCTGACTCGCTGTGAGTTATAGTGCCGAAAAGAAGATTAATTGATCCTTACATTAGCTTCAAATGATATCTCTAAGATTTCTAATTTCTGTATCAAATAAATGTCACTTCTACAATAGTTTGTCAAGGAGTATTAGCAATTGTGAAACAACATTTATCTATAATAGTCAATTTATTTGTAATTAGCTGGCATTCAATCACAATATTAAAAATTGGTTACAGTGTGGCATTAATTTAAGCAACATGCATTAGAACACACAAGAAAAATCAAGTAAATAATTAAATATCAATACATTAATTTTCATTATTTGCCTAAAACTACATCTCAGTTACGTACAGATCTTCTCGGACCATCTAAGTTATGAAACTGCTATAAGTAATTATATAAAAGATGTAGAACCATCATTTAAAATATGACAGTAAACCAAATCCAAATCTTCAATACACTGAAAAATAAAATCTATTTTTTCATTATGAGAAAGAATGTAAACTACATATCATCACATACTTTAGAATTATTGGGAACAGCAGTAAACAAAAATAAAAGAAAGAAAACCTTAGAAAAAAGTAAAAAATTGAAATCAGAAACCTTCATCAGATATATTATTGGCATCCATTTCTTCCTGGGGTTCTTCATTGTTTGGATCTGGAGGTTGTGTATTGTCACCATATTCTCTGATATTGTCACTGTTCCATCTCATAATGTATGTCCTAGTTAATAATAAATTAAATTAGAAGGAATCCCAAGTGACAATTAACCAAAAATGGTTGTTATTACCTGAACGGGTCGTTTGATAAAACAATCAGCTGATGATAAGGTCACAAAGAATAACTGAAAAAACTTTTCATCTACTATGTGCCTTGTCGGTCATGCTCTTTATGTTTGACATAAAAAATATCAGAAATTTTATTACGATTAAAAACAAAATCTTAATCTGCAGTGATGCAAACAACAAGTTTATCAGCAAAAAAGCGGATGCGAATTCAATCAATACAAGTGACATGAGGAAGGTAGATAACCAACTTTACATACTCCTAACTTGAAAAAATAATGAATACAGATCTCTTAACCAGCTCCTTTTGCTGTCATATGTGTTGTAGTACTGTTACAGTACTACAACACAATTTAAGCATAAATTCATACAGTACTACTGTATATACATAAATTTATACAGTAAGTAAGTACATAAATTTATACAGTATTACTGTAGCCCGTGATAAAAAAGATGTCATATTTCATACTAAGGTTTGTCCTTATTAATTGATCATACCCACAGGCCTGATGTGAACAGAGTACAACTGTCAGCACATAGCCGCATGATTACAAAATGGCGGTCAGGTGAAGATAGATAGAGACATTAAGTAGTAAACGTATATATAGAGAGGGCTTATCGATATAGAAAGCTACCAACCATTTCAATTTATAGTATTTACAGTCTTAAGACATGAAATAATAGTCAGTTAACCCATACCCGTGGATTTAGAGTCAAACAATTAGAGAATTTATGACTCAAAAAATTTACTTTTTTTCGGTTTTTCGTTTATATCAGTGGGAATATGTATACGCTATATTCTATAGTTTCCGTAATATCCATTCTCGTAATTCACTAACTTACTAAAAAAAAAATGTTTTTCCCTCGCATTTTTATCATTATTTGCCTCACCAACTCTTTATCTTTTCATTTTATGAAAAAGTCATAAGGAAGAAAGCTGTTTAATAATAAATTTTCTTTAATATCTTATCTTCCACCATTTATAGGCTAGAGCAATTATAACGTAATGATTAATCTCCGGAACTATACAGAGAAACATACTTTTCACAATTTTCTTTATCACACAGCTCTAAATCTGTCTTACAATTAAGGAAGGGGAGAATAAAGAAAAAGTCCTTATGGCTGTTAGTAAGTTAGTGTTGGGACATTGTTTATGAACTAGAGCGACAGCGTTCATGAACATGCCATGATATAGCTGTCGTGTCGTAGCGTGAAGGTGGTGTGCTTTATGACACTGTTAAGTTTGATTTTCTGTTCTTTAAACCAATCCTGCAATTGTTGTAAAGAATGTTACAGAATTAGTGTGCCTAAGTGATGCCAGCATGTCTAGTGAGAATAGCAATGTCATCAACATAGGTTGCAATTAATATTTTATGTATTAATTAGTGTTCGGCCGTGCATACACGTAATGATATCTCTGTAAGGTAAACCGGAAAAGTATACATGTAAAGGCTAGAGCATACACAAGCTACGATAAACATTTTAGGCCATTCTAAAGATGGCGAGCAGACACGAAGACGACGAGGTCGCTTTACTTGATTATAAACTGTACTAATTAACCTAAAAATTTTACAGATATACCGGAGCGACTCACACAGGTCTACACGCATGCGTAGGTAAAAAATACTGAATTTCGATTCTTCTTCGGTCGCCTAAACAGGTCGCTAAGCGTTCAGGTAGTCTGGCCTTCAGCGACTGGCACACACGCTCCAGTAACCGAAACGTGTACCGCTTAACGGTATACTGCAACGTTTGTACCCGACCTTAGGATAAGTTGGTTCTATGTTTATCTAATGTACAATAAAATTGCAAGAATTGATCCTTACGGTATTCCGGCCATAACCTGCAGTCCGTGACTCCGTGTAGTTGTAGTATGGTTGAATGTAGTGACTGAAATACGAATTGGTATTCAGGGAGTATTGTTTATCAGTATGTTAAGTAAACGTCTCAAAAATAATGTTACAAACATTTCAGATCAACTTGGAAGTAGAATAAAGAGTCTGTATGAAATGGGATATCGTAATTTTCATTCGGTTTTAGTAAAATTAAAACTCGTGAATACGTCTACAATGGATATTTTATTTTCCTTAGTAAGGGCATAGAATTGGGTTATTAGTAACACAAAGAAATCATATATAATTGCTAGAAGAGGCTACCCTAGGATATGTAGTGTATGTGACCTTTCTCAATAGTGTGGAGGATGTATGTAGTATGCTGTATATAGTGTTCTGTATAGTGTGTGTGAATGTTAAGTGTACTGTTCCCCCAGCCTGGAGGGCCAGTAACTGCTTGCAGTCTTACGATTGAGCGATGGGGCTTCTCCTCACCTGACCATCGTCAGTACTGAGATTATTTATAAATGTATCATTGATAGTATCAAGGGTGCACATCCCCCCTCCCAAAGTCGATGGCGCAAGAATCTGGCCCTCCTCCCTTCTTCCTAGATATTTTATTGCTCACCTCTTCTTAAAAACAGAGCATGCTAAGGTAGAATTAGAAAAATCGTAGAATATATATAATCACTCTTGCTGCGGTATGTTTCATGTTTTTCCCCTTGTCTCTTACTCTGTAATTTCATAACCCTGTCGAAATTTGCCATTTCTAACATTAAAGAACCCCGTCAAAATATACTTTCCTAAAAAAACTTGTGCTATGAAATCCCCTTCTGGTCACCCTTGGTTAGTATGTTCGAATTTCGTGAAATACAAGTATATCTAGGTACGCCTTCGTATACCTAAGAGGTCCTTGATTGACATTTTAAATAACACAATTTTTGTAACCCGCATTTATTTGGAACTAAAAAATAACCCTTTATGTCATCCCAACTCAACGATTATCATGGATCTTATTAAAATTCTGGTACCGCTACCTTAATTTACTTAATTGTGTGTTGATGGTTGACTGTAGTTGAATATTGAATAATTGAAGATAAGATTGGTTAGGGCGATCAGTCAAAAAAATAAAATAAATCTTGCCAGACAATCCACTGATTTTCAATTATGTTTTAGACAGGTGTGGATGTATACAGTTATAATAAAAAAATAAATAAATACCTCATTTATTTTTACATTTTTTTTTTTTTTTTTTTTTTTTTTTTTTTTTTTTTTTTTTTTTTTTTTTTTTTTTTTTTTTTTTTTTTTTTTTTTTTTTTTTTTTTTTTTACGGATCACCCTAACCAATCTTCCCTTCGATTAATTTACTTCAATATTTTTATTATAATTGTTTTGGCCAGTATTTGTTTTGTTCTATTCCTAGTTCCAAAAAAATTGGATTTTGTTTTATTTATTGACCGATGCTATAAATTTATAATGGACTAAACAATATTTGACAGGAATTTCAGTCAAGGTATTTTTATTGGGTTAGCCGACGTTTCGACCCAAACATGAGAAACAAAACGTCGGATAACCCAATAAAAATATATTAACTGAAATTCCTGTCAATTTTTTTTTCTTCCTTGTAATTGATCAGTCGAGTACTCTGCAGAGGAAAGAAATGTAAATAGTATAATAAACTACATTATATACAGTCGAAGAATCAGGAAACTGTTTACGGATATCAAAGTAATCAGAGGTGCCGAAATTGGCTCAGACCACCTTCTCCTTATAGGAGATACTCAAATTCTCTCTCCCAAGAAGAAGTGGCCCAGAAGCTATATGAAAATTAACATTAAACTTCAGACACCTGAAAACAAAGAGAAATATAAAGAACTTCTTAATCACAATATCCAGGAGGTCAGGATGGTTGGAAATGTGAACGTTCTGTGGGAAAAAATAAAAAATGCAATAATAGACTCAGCAACCACGACTTGCGGGATCACAAAAATCTCACCGAAAAGCAAAAGATCAGAATGGTTGATTGGAAGAGTGAAGACGGCAGTCAAAAGAAAGAAAACTGCTTGGAAAGATTACATTAGAGATAAGACCCCAGTAAATTGGGAACTCTATGTACGCAGAAGAAATGAGGCGAAGTTAGTTGTTAGAGTGGCAAAAAAAGAAGTGTTGGGAGGAATTTGGGAGAAGCCTACAGAGCAACTACCATGACAATGTTCAGATCTTCTGGAAAAAAATTAAAGCAATAAAAACAAAGAAAAGTAAGCCCTTAAGAAATATAAAGGGGCGAATTAATCACCAGAGATACAGAAATTCTGGATAGATGGAAACGCCACTATGAAGACATTTTCTCAAGCAACGATGCTGACAATAAGTTGGATATGTGTGAAACTCCTCTACAAGAATTTGACGAGATAATCTGGGAGGAAGAGGTAAGGCGGCTGGTAGGGATGGTATTGTGCCAGAATTTATTAAATACGGGAGACCTGAACTGATAAAAGCCCTACAGTGTCTCTTTGAAGAAGTACTGACTAAAAAAGTTATTCCAGAGGATTGGAAATATAATGTTATTGTACTAGTACATAAGAAAGGAAATACTAGCGAATGTGGAAATTACAGACCTATTTGTCTTTCACAGGTTATATATAAGATATATACGTCAATACTGGAGAAGAAACTTAGAGCAATGGTGGAGGAACATTTAGAAGAGAAGCAAGCTGCTTTCAGGCCTCACCGTCATACCCAAGACCACATATATTCTTTAAGAACAAAAATCGATAAGGCTTGGGAACGGAACAGAAATGTATTCCTCACATTCTTAAACATAAAGGCTGCATTCGATTCCGTCCTTAGAAAAGAACTATGGAAGGCCCTGATGGACAAAAATATCCCAAGAGGTTTGATAGATGCTATACGGTCCACGTATCAGGACTCAAAGGGCTTATCGATTAGTTAGAATAAATGGAATAGAGACCGATAGCTTTGCCATGAGTAAAGGTAATAAGCAAGGATACAGCTTGAGCCCCCTTCTGTTCATTATATATATGGACGAAATCTTAAAGATTTGTAAACGACGAACAGCGCGAATAATTGTAGGAAAATGGAACATGAGGACGATATCGACTCAAGTAATGGTATTTGCAGAGGATATCGTTCTCATATCAGACTCAAAGGAAAATCTACAGCAAGCGGTGATCGAATTAGCAAGAAAGGGTATGGCAATTAATGTCGGAAAGAGCAAAGTAAAGCAGATTGGACGGGATCAGGAGGTGGTTGAAATTTATTGCAAAGGAGAGGTACTCGAAATGGTGGAGGACTTCACATATCTATGTGCAGTAATAAACAAGAACGGAAGGGTTGACTATGAAATTTCCAACAGAATAAAAAAGGCCAATGATGTGTATTACAGCTTATGAAATACAGTCATTGGGAAAAGGGAGGTTGAGAGGAATGTAAAAAAGCATATTTTTAAAGCGGTATATCTACCAACCCTTATATATGGGAGTGAAAGTTGGGTCCCATTAACCAAACACCTTAGCAGAGTTACTGCTAGTGAAATGAAATATCTTCGAAAGGTAGCTGGCAGAACCAGGAGAGACCGGGTCAGGAATGAAAAAACAAGAGACGACCTAGGCACTGTCTCACTAAAGAATTCTATAGAAAAGAGGCAGCTGAGATGGTTTGGGCATGTATGCCGAATGAATGACGACCGCGACCCACGAAAATTCATGGAGGCGAGACCTGTAGGAAAGCACCCAAGAGGAAAACCCAGATTGTCGTGGATGGAGTACATCTCCCATATCGGGCAGAAAAGAGGTATGAGGATAGGGGGTATGAGGGCTCTGGCTCGGGACCGAAATGCTTGGGATGCATGGATTGAGGCACCTCCACGCTGAAAGGTACAAAGGAGGTAGAGAAAGAAGAAGAAGAAGAAGAAGTACTTAGCCATTTATAAATTGATACCTTTTTTTTATTTATATATAAGCTATATATAAATATTTGATTGTTGCTATTAAAACTAGTAAAGATTCAATACTTCAATTCGAGATAAATCCTATTCTCTTTCTTTAAAAATTAAAAACATCGAGGTCCGAAATACTGATAATTTCTATATATTTCGATAGTACTGAAAGACGAAAATGTCTATTTATTGAACTACTATTTCGATATATATCCTCATAATCAAGTAGAAGGTTTGTACCTCTTTGTTTATTTATACAGTAAAACATACCTTCCATATTACCTTCTTCATATTGCCACTAGGTTTCAATGTGTTGAGTTGTTTACTGTATAATAAAATATTTTCTCTTTCTGTCAAGCTTAGAGTTATTTTCTTTAAAATGGGGAAACAACAAAAGAAAAAAGGAAAGGGGGTAGAGAAGACATCAGCCAAAACAGAAAAAAAGTTGACCCAAAAAATGAAGAAAAAGTTAGCTCTAACTGGTGAGGTAAGTTGGGAAGGTACAATTATTTTGATATCCCGTTGTATGTTTAGATCAAAATGTAGTCATAGTGATGTGGAAAGATCATTATTTTTATTGATTAAGTGATAGTTTAACCAGTGTATAAATTGATACCAAGAATCTAAAATTGCCTTATGTTCCTTTGTTTTGTACCACTTTTTTCTATAATTAAAATTTAAGGGTTTTGTTAAGAAGTGAATAGAATTATTTAGGTACAAAATCGCATTGTAGGAAATTATAGTTTGGGCTCAGTTGTGTATTTAGCAACACCTACACTATTATATAGTAAATGATTGACTTGAATCTGTTAATGACAGAATAACACAATCTTGAAAAAATCAACTAGCTTATTGTCAGTAATATAACTTAAATTTTATTTTAAAACAAAGTTTTTTTTGAAGCCAGAAATTAATCATTTGTCCACGTTGAACTTTAGATTAATTTCTATAAATCATGATTAATGATGCTCGGTTTATTTCGTCTATTGAAACAAATTTATGTTCCTAACATATTGTAGCTTTTGTTTAAAATATCTGTTAACTGTTACTGGTGATAGCGCCAAAGCACTTTCAGCTTGGGTTTTAAGCACATTTATTTTCATTTTACTGTTAAATCATAATTGTTAAAAACTATTTTCCTGCTGTGTTATAATATGAATCGTCAACTTAGGTGGCAAATAAGTCTTGTGCTTTTTCAATTATTTGTCTTCTTTTATTTAATAGTCTCATGGATAGCACAAGCTATGAATAATGGGGTCATTAATGCACGAAACTTAGACCCATTAATCCTCTGCCCAATAGGTTTAATCTGTTTTTCTCTTTTGCCAAATTTTCTATTTGTATTAGTTTCTCATGAGTTGAAATTCTGTTTTCATTACATGGTGATTTTTTCAAGAGATATGCTTGATTCATATATTGTATATGTTTATGTCTGTTTGTTTATGAGTTCAGTGCTCCATTTTTTGTTTATATTGTGAAATTTTGATTGGTTAAGCTTAAAGAAATTTCAAATTTTATTTCTCTCACGTTTTTAAAAATTGTACATTATTATGAATATTACAATACAATATTATGAGGACTCCTTGGTTAAGGCAAGGAATTAGGAATATTTAAGAATTTTGCAAAATGGTGGCATAGTACACCATTTAAATGTTTTAAATTTACTTCCAAAACTGAGATATTTAGCTTATAATTTTGCATTTTGGTTCAATCATAATTATGAGCCATTGCTATACCAATTAAATATGAATCATCTATAACATTCAAATCATTTATTTGATGAAAAGAGAAGTTAGTTGGAGATTTCAGTCATTGGAACTCACAAAGATAAATTATAAATTTATATAAAATTTATTTTTGTATACTTACTATGACTGCAATCTCCAACCATCTTATGTAATAATCAACTGTCAACAATTTCTCCACCATTAATTATTTAATTCTTTTATGGTGCAGGACCTTTCCTCCCGTATAGGTCCATTCCTGCTTGTGGGAAAAATAAATTAGATTGCAATTAAAAAATCACCCTGTCTTCAAACAGGAAGACAGAGGGGAATTGAAGTGGGCAGTGCTTGTTTGTATTCAATTCTTTTCTTCAAATGTTGAAATGGATTAATCACTTTTATTTTTATCTTCTAAAAATTTTTGTTTGATCAGTATTTTTCAACTAATTGATCTCCTCTTTGATAATTTATTTGTAATTGTTAATCATGGGTAGTATTTTATATTTATTTCCTAATGAACTTCATTTCTCTATCTTTGTTATTTTAATTCAATAATTATCTTGAGTCTCTATTTAGACTGATATCTCATTTGTCAGTATCATAAGTATTTTTTCTTGAAGTGATATTGGAAAAAAAAAAATTACACTTGACTTCTTGTTTCGTTGAAATTTGGGATAATGGCCCATTAATCGCTAAAATGAAATTAATATTTTTTTGTAATAATCAAATGTGAATCAGTTTAGTTTCATAAATCAAAATGGTATTAGTATTAAATTAAGAGTTAATTTTTTTATTTCATCAGCTATCAAAGGAAATACTAATCATTCAAAATCTTTTTTTAACAATTTGAATAGAAATACTGTAGGTTCTGTTACCAAATTGTTACAGGATGACATAGAAGATATTGTAAAGCAAATAGAGAAAGAAGAACAGAAAAAGTTGCAGGTGATTGAAAAAGTTATTGCAACTCCTCCTACAAGGAGAGCATTTTGCTCATTAACAGCACATCCTTATAAAGATGAACTGATTATGTTTGGTGGTGAATTGCATAATGGCCATGAAGTAAGTCTTAAGTTTAAGTATGTAATTAGCAATTAAGAAAACTTAAAGAGAGAAATTAGATGTAGAAATGTAAACAAAACTCCTACTTCCATCTTGTATCTTTAATATGAAATGTGGCACAATTAATGCTTATAAGAATATTAATAATTGTAAGAAATATTTTTTTTTTGTGGTTTTCGCTAACTTGTTAAAAATGTCCTTGTGCATGAGCACAATCCTTAAGTCCAACTCTCAGTTAATTAATCCTGTAAGAACGTTTTAGTTCCTGTTATTTATGTTAATGTTTACTTTGACTAATCCATTAATTCCTTACAACTTAAGTTTATGGGGTCATTTGCATTTTTAAAACGCAGGTTTAATGTAAGAAGAAAAAATTTCCGGTCTTTTGAGAAGTTAATAAGGACTAAGCAAAAAGGCCTCTGCCAAAGAAATTTGTGCCATAAAAAGAAAGTCAATTTATTTTTTATTTTTTTATTCTTCCCTGCCTTGCCTTTCGGCTGCACAGGTTTTGCAGAAATGATATATCACACAACTATGTGCATGCCATCCCTGCTATTAAACATACAAGGAGAGTCAATTATCCAACGAAATACTGCCGCACTTTGGTTCAGGTGTTTCAATAATGGGAATTCAGCCTTGCTGATGAACCCAGATCAGCTCGCCCATTGGTCGTTGATGGTGACGTTCTTCTTGAATTTGTGAATCAGGACTTATGCAACTACTCGTAATTTATCAGGCATAGAATGCCACTGTGGCTCGCTAACTTAACAACCTGGTTGTATGGACTTTAAGACCAATGTCTGACCCACATTACTTGGCAGAGGCCTAAGTCTAGCAGTGAGTTGATATTTGCAAAATATTGATTCAAAATTCTAAACATGGCCCGTTCTGGAAAAATATTTTCACAAATGATCGAAAAGTGGATATTTAAAAAACTTCAAGGGTGTTTTGTATTTTGAGCTTCTTCCTGATGGTCAGACAGTGGACTCAAACCTTTACTGTGAACTGCTAGACAGAGATTATACAGTTTTGAGTGCAAAGTACTCCCCTTTGGTCAACAGGAACCTAGCCATTTTGCAACAACAATGCTCCTGCAGATCATTCTTGTTTGAACAAGGACACATTTTCAGAACTATTAATTAAATTGTTTAAAGTAAAGGCAAGGCATATATCTTTCCATATTTTGCTTCTTTTAATTTCATTCCATATTTATAATCTCTTCTCTAGAGTCCTCCATGTTTCTCTAGGCTGTCCACGTCTTTGCTGGCCTTGGAGGTTCCAATTTTTGGACTATGGAGTGGTTATCCTACAGGTAGCCACTAAAAAAATCTGGTGTGTCCACTCACACGACTTTCCTACCTATCTCAGAAAAGTTTTTATATCTTTATATATGTCCATCAAGAAACAAAAAAAAAAATGAATTAGATCTGTTTTCCTGAAAATTGCTCAAAGAAATGATTTGAGTATGATTTATTTGATAAACTAAAGCTATGTAAACCAGCTTAAGGTAGATCAATATGAAAATTTCTGTACTCTCTAATATTGCTGATCAAAAACTTTTTGCCATAGCCTAATTTTGTCAAACAATAATTTCTGTTAAAAGTAGAGGAAATAGTGAAGCTTGTGTGATGGGGGCAACAGATTTTCTTACTTTCACTTAGTTATCTTTTGTCTCTCATTCATCCCTTTCTGACACCAGGATATGTACCCCTAATCTTACATTGGAAATTTAATAGATGTAACTTCATTAATAGTTGTCCGAAATGACGATTTTTATATAGTTTTTTAGGGAATTTCATTGCCTTTCAAAAAAAAAAAAACAGGCTAAACAGTGTTTTTCTGACTCAGAGGGCTCTGAAATGTATAGATCCATCGAAAGCCGTATATCGGAAATTTTATCCGATCACAATTCTTTCCTTACCTAGTATAGGTAGGAAAGTAATAAATTAAAACATGTGTAGAAAATAGAATATGCGTTATCATCGCTGATACTGGTTCGATTCCGATGATTTTTATTTTTATTTTTTTTGGTATTTTAATTACCTTTCAAAGGTTTTGTATAAATTTTACCATAGAATATATACTTAGCAAGTTAGGCCCCAAAACATTTTTCTTTTCTTTATAACTTTTTTTCCTGAATTTTTTTGGGAATTTAATCTATTTACGAAAATTGAAAGGACAATTATTAGAACATTATAGGAAAGTATCATCAAAATCGTTTGAGCTGTTTTGGCGCTACAGTCTATAGAAAAACATGTTTTTCATTTATTGCACAGCAGCTATTGCCCATGGAACATCCAATTTGTGTAATAGGCATCAGTAGTAAAAATCCTACAAAATAAAAAAAGAAGCAACAAAATCAGTTCATTAGTTCTTGGGAAAATTTTGGCAGAGATAGACTAATGGCTAAAAATGTGTTTTTCGGGCTCAAGGGGCTCTGAAACGTATAGATCCGTCGAAAACCACATATCAGAAATTTGAGCCGATCGCAATACTTTCCGGACCTAGTATAGGTAGAAAAGTAAAAAAAAATTATTCTGCCCAGAGTGGTATGGTCGAAATATGTTTCTCAGGTTATCTGCCAAAATCAAATTGATAATTTAGGTTTTTAGATAGGCACTGCCTCCAATTGAGCTTTCGTTTAAATATTTTATGCTATATGTGAATTTGTCCGGTTTTGATAAACAGCTTTTTTCATTTGCTCTTGTATATGTAAAAAGGCACTCTCTGATATTGAGTTTTGTTTTAGTGTTCTATATATCAGACTTGTAACACAGCTGAGTTTGCTACTATACATTTTTTTAGGAAATGATTGGCAGATCAAGAGAATGGGACTGTTAGATAGGTAAACTCTTTCACTTCTTCGTAAAACAGTATTCATGTATTTAAAGGCGTTGTGCCTCCTTACTTTATTACCTCTTTGGAATGTCGAAACTACTGTCTTGTTAGGCCTTTTTCAAGGTAGTAATTTTCTAGGCTCTCGAGGTGTCAGCTAATATCATGAGATCGTCTGCATATAGGAGGATGATGAGTTAAGTTACATCAGTTAGTGGAATTCCTTGGAATTCTTCTGCCTTATAAAAGTCCAGTATATCTGACTTGTACAGTAAAAAAAAGCTGCAATATTGCAAGGGCTTAAAATATAAATATTGCCTTGTAAGACCTCTTCGGAAATTGGAACTTCACTGGATAATTTGTCGTCTTCATTAATTAGGAAAATGACTAATTCATATTCATTCATTAATAGACTGAGTACTTTCCCTTTAACCAATATCATAAAGCCTTCACCGTGGTCTTTCGCAATTTATAGAATCAATGTCGCGTTTAAAGTCTACAGAGATATCACTTTGGGTCTTTTCAAGCATAGCATTGTATTTTAAAGAAATTAATTATCTGGGTGGATTTTATGAAAAAAAGTGATTGTGAATAAGGAATTCATAAATAAAAAAAATTTAATATGCTAACAGAAATATTTAATCTAAAATGTTGTAATTAAGAAGTTTTTGACATATAGTAAACAACAAAATTATTAAATCCAAATAGGATACTCCTAAATAGAAACTGATTTTATAAATCTATGCTTATGGACAGTTTTGTCATTATTTTAAAAGTGTGAAAAAATAACAACTGAATATCTGTTGATTGATTGTGACATTGTAGAAGTAATGCAAAGTATTGAATTAAATATTGCACTTGATCTTATTTAATTTTATGTTGTTGTTTTTTTCATATAAGGTAAGAAAATGTTATATTGTAGTATTAGTATAGGTTATTTATTTAATTTTGAAACATATCCTAATGATGTTTCTATCTGGGAGTATCCTATTTTGACTTGTTTTTTTACTGTGATGTCTAAAATCTCTTAATCACAGCAATATTATTTTATGAATTAATACAGAAATTATTTGAAGATCTTAATTTCAAATATATTTTGAGTTTTATATTATTTTGGTTTAATGATGATTTTTTTTTTCTTTTTAGACATTTGTATATAATGACTTGTATGTATATAAAATTGCCACTGATGAATGGACTTTAATAAAAAGTCCAGGAGCACCACCTCCAAGAACCTCACATCAGGCTGTTGCAACTTCTGCCAACAAGGGTGAGTTATGGCTTTTCGGAGGTGAATTCACTACAAGAAGTGAATCGCAGTTTTATCATTACAAAGACTTATGGCTGTTTGAACTTGAAACAAAGAAATGGACAAAAATAGAGTAAGTAATCTGTTTTTAGTTCATATTTTCTATGAACATTTGACCAATATAGCATCCAATAAGTTAAATATTTTTTTCATATACGACTTCTTAACCATTTAACGCATAATAATTTGTCATCTTTTATTTATTTGTTTTTGTTTTTTAATCCCGCAGTTCTTTTTAGTCTTGCATAGTGGAAATGAAATTTTTAATAATTTTTTGTCTTTATCGTTTTCTGTTAAAAAACCATCCCATGGTCCTCCTTAACGATGAGATTGTTTTTAATAAAACTTAATGGTTATATAGGACATATTTGAGTTATGTAAAGAACAAAAAGAATTTAAGAAAAAATCTTCCTTGAAAAAAAAATTAAACCATTTCACTTATCAGTATATTTATAAAAGCATTCAGAATTCAGTACCTAATAATAATGAATAATATCAGTGAATTGAAATCATCCTAGCCCAATTATTTGTAATTACCAACTATATTGCATTTTTTTTTTTCATATGAAATAATTGCAGAATTATTTCATTGGAATATTTGTATTTTCAGAAACTTATAAAATATTAATGACTATTATGTGTGTATTCTAATTATTAAATTGATCTTTCAGTGCTCCTGGAGCTCCTTCTTCAAGAAGCGGTCATCGTATGGTTGTTGTAAAACGGCAAATCATTGTCTTTGGTGGTTATCATGATAATCTTCAGGATTACAAGTACTTTAATGATGTCCATGCTTTTAATTTGGACTCTAGGACTTGGAAAAAACTTGATCCTACAGGTTAATTACACTACTTTGATGTTCTAAAATTATCAAGACTATTAAATTATATTCTTAAAAAATATAATACATTTTCTATACTAAAATAGGATTGTGAACATATACAAATAATAATTTGCTTGTAATAATAATAATTGATCAATAAACATTTCTTGTAGGTACTCCTCCAAGTCCAAGGTCAGGCTGTCAGATGGTTAGTACCCCAGAAGGAAAAATTGTAATTTGGGGTGGTTATAGCAAAATCAAAATTAAGAAAGATGTTGACAAGGGTACTACACATACTGACACATTTCTTCTTCAACCTGAAAGTAAGTTTCGCTTCAAATTAATTGATAATCTCTTTTTTATATAGTTTATTGTTTGTTATTTCAAATCAGTAGACCACTGGAAATTATAGACTTCTGCTTTTAGATTTTTACCTCAATGTGCACATGTTCTGTAATTAGCCTCATACAAACAAACTGGTGTAATAGCACATCAGTGAGTAGTACCCCAAATTTGAGGATGACCATTACTAGGCTGAAACATGCCAAATCAAGTTTTGTTTTATTTTCATTTATTAAGTTTGTCTTTCTTTTTTTCCTTTCATTGTTCTTTATCCCTTTCTAATTCAACACTCCATTTATAGATTTTATTCATTTTAAGGTATGGCTCTTATTAGAATGCTTTGAAAGTCACAGTGTATTTTCATTAATCTTCCCATCACAGCCAACAATCTAATAATCTAGATAATGGTCAAACAGACAAGATTATTCTCAATATACCTACATTATTGGTGCTCATTTATAAGAGGAATTTATTTTTGATTCATTGCTTTTCTTTCTATCTTTTTATTTTTTAGCTAAGTAGCGGTTATTTTGTTTCGTTTCTTATATTTATTATGTTTAGTTGTAGGTATTTTGTATATAGTTTCTTCAGTTCAGTTTTTTATATTTTGTTAGTTTCGTAAGTTTTTTAAAATTTAATTTAGTTCTTCTGGCCAGAAGTATTTCTTTTGTTATTCTTAGGGGAATTCGTCCCTGAATAAATTTATTTTTCAATGTCTATTTCTATTATTCTTCCTTCTCTCATCTGAAATGATATTCTTATAAAGTTCACCTTAGACATTGTGATCATATATATTTTGGTAGTTATTATCTAATTCTAAATGATATATATTCAAATAATTTTTCATTTACATTGAAAAAATTATTAAAACTTAAATTTTTATTATTTATTTTGTTTAGAGGGTGATGAAACAGGGCTAAAATGGAAATGGAGCATTGTGAAACCAGGTGGAGCACGGTATGGTGCTAGAAGTGGAGTTTCTTGTACGTTTTGGGGAAAGAAAGCATATACTTTTGGCGGTGCAGCTGATAATGAAACAGAAGAAGATTTGTCTGCAGTGTTTTATAACCAGCTCCATTCATTCGATCTGCATCAGTTTATTTGGTCTGAAAGTGAGTATTCAATTTTTTTTTTGTTTAGGTTAAATACCCTTGATATTCTAGATAAAGTCTACTGAAAGAAAATAAATTTTGAAGATGATAAATAGTCAGGATTTTCAGTCTATCTTTCTTTTATTCAGTTTGCCGACATTTCGCCAAAGCAAATGTTGGTCAAAACAGAGCTAGGATGAAAAAACATTTTACAAAAATACCCACCTCAAAAATAAATTTTGTTATCCTCAGTCAATTCATATTTCATTAATTACAATTAAAGTGAACTTTTATTACCCTAAAAAGCAAAGTGAAACAAGGATTATGTGTTTGGTTCGTCCACTAAAAGCTATGTAACACTTTTTTGAGCAAAAGGGTGGATTGATTTTTAAGTTTGATAACTCAAATTATTCGGTGAGATTCTAACAATTAAATTAATCCTAAATGAGACCTAATAGGCAATAGCTAGAATATTTGTATTAAAGAGCTGACAGCTTTTTAAAATATTTGAGCATTTCTCCTTTTTCCCTCTTCTATGAAGAAGACCTATATTTCAAAAGAGTACACTTTTTAGGACTGGATTATTGGCCAGCAAGGAAAAGGTATTTAGATAAACAAAAAAAAAAAAAGTCAATTGTAATAATGCTGAATGTAATATTGAGAATTAAGCTTTAAGTTTAAGACATTCTGAAATCCTGCATTGTTTTATGTACAGCTTCATTTTGTTTTATTGGTTTAGATGTAAATTTAAGATATATACATTTATATATATATATATATATATTTTTTATAGTCGCATTAAAAGGAAAGAAAGAACAAAATAAGCCAAGAAGAAGAAGGAGAAACAAAGACGATGATTGTGAAGATGAGGAAAATGACGAGGAAATGCAAGTTGAAGAAGAACCACTAGTAGAAGTAATATAACCTTAGTTATTGAAAGCAAAGGATATTAATGTAATGTTATTAAATTAATATAAATAATATTATCATATTTCAGGAAAAAGTTGTTGAAGATGGTGTCTTTACAATGAGAGTTAGCACAGTACAACCTACTAAAAATGAACCTAATACTTCATCAAGTATGGCTGTGGATATTGTATCACATCCACACTCACGTATAAATTGTTCTCTTGCAATTAAAGGTCACAATTTGTTTATGTATGGTGGTGTATTTGAAGAAGGTGACAGGGAGCATACTCTTGGAGACTTTTATTCACTAGGTAAGAATTTAATATACACCATTAGCCCTTTGGCTGGTGTTCCTCAAACCTTCAATTTGATTTTTACAATGGGAATAGTTCAGCATAAATTTTGGCAATAATTGCTTTCATGACCTGAAAATTATGAGTTGTTAGTATTAAAGAATGAGTAAATATCCCACTGGAATTAATTTAAAAATTAATCAAGTCAGTGTAAGCCATAATAAAACTAAAACGATGAAGTCCATTTAAAATCAATTTTTTTCAAATGTTAATTTGTTTTTAAAATACTTCTCCTGAAAAATTATGAATTTTGAATTGTACCATTGTTGCAGCAAATGAGTGATATTAAATAATTATACCCGAGAGATAAATTTAAGAGTACATGGGACGATTGTTTCTTATTAAACATCTTATATTATACTAATGCAGAGGTCTCTGAACTTCGTCCAGCAGGTCAAATGTGGTCTTAAACATAAATTCTAATTTTTGTTGCATTGTAAAAGAAACAATTTACATAAATCATCCAAACTGCAGCTTGTCAGTCAGTGAACAAGCAAGAAACCTACCCCCCCCCTCCCCTGGAAACACTGTCACTTCTAATTGAAAAATGACATGTGCTTAACCAATGAAAAATATCTAGCTATCCCAGTGACAAACAGGTACTATTTCTAATAAACTGAGGAAGCTTTTACAGTAATACAAACAAGAAACTTACAACATACATCTGACCAACTTACAGACAAGTAACAATACTCTCTGGCAACAAACACGAAAAATACTAAGATACCACCAAACAAACCGGACAACGCATGGGCTAGAAGCGATAAAGAGAAAGCAAACTTATTTGCCACTCATTTTACAGACATATTTCACCTGCATGAAGCCTTGCCTGACCAACAGTATTGCTCAGATGTCCAACGAATTCTCATTTCTCCCCTTTCTCTTCCTCCTTCCCCTATAACTCCTTCATACATTGAATTTAGTATTAAAAAATTACCTCAGGAAATCTTTTGACCTAATCACACCTAAAATTGTAAGACTTCTACCCCAAAAAGGGTTAATCTTTCTGACAGCTATTTACACTTCTATTCTTTGGGTTACTTACTTTCCTCTAATATGGAAGTTTTCAATCATAAAAATGATATAAAAACCAAGCAAACCTTCTGACCAAGTCATGTCTCATAGGCCTATCAGTCTTTTACCCTTATTTTCCAAAATATTTTAAAAATTGTTATTAAAGCAACTCTATCCATTCTTAGAAGCTAACAATATTATTTCTAGTCACCAATTTGGCTTTAGACCTGCACACTCTACAATACAACAATGTCATAGAGTGATTGATACAATTGCTGTGGCATTGGAAAAGTAGGAAATTTGCACAGCAGGTTTCTTTGATGTCACACAGGCCTTCGATAAAGTGTGGCATGATGGTCTTCTTTGTAAAATTAAATCGATCATACTGCATACTTGCTATTTAATGATCAGATCGTACCTTGAGAATAGATTTTTCGTTGTCAACCAGGATGGTAAACTATTGCCGAATCGGTGCAGGAGTACCTCAGGGCATTATTTTAGGTCCAGTTCTGTACTCTATTTATATTTCTGACATTCCATAGATGCCAGACACATTACTCGCAACTTATGCAGATGATACTGTCATACTCTCGGCAAATTCTAATCCGATTGTAGCATCCCAAAAAATAAGATTCATTTAAATCTACTACAAGATTGGCTTGATAAATTGTGCACTAAAATTAACATAGATAAATCAAATCAGGTTCCGTTTACACTTAGACGCTTGAATTGTCCTCCGCTGACACTTTACAACATTCTTTTGCCTAATCATACAGAGACAAAATATTTGGAACACAATGGATAGATGACTGACCTAGAAATCGAACGTGACTACACTGAAAAAGAGATTAAACCATCATCGACTCTCACTACTAAGACGAATGCTTTAACATAAAAACAAACTATCACTTTCTAACAAAATTATTATATACAACACGCTACTCAGATCAATATGGACATATGCTACTGAGGTGTGAGGTTCATGCAGAAAAACATACTTACATACTATTCAAATCTTCCAATCTAAATTTCTCCGGTATATCACTCATTTTCTCTTCTATGTGACCAATAAATCGCTTCGTGAAGACCTAAAAATACCACAAGTGACTGACGTAATTAAGAAGTTTTACAAAAATGTTCACGACTCACTTATTGGGCATCCTAATCCCCTTGTACATTGCTAACAGACACGCTACCATAGAATCCAACAAGAAGACTCAAACTTCTCTGGAGCTGAGATCTGCTACATTAATACATCATGGTAGGAGTGCCTTTGCTAGGAGGTTTCTCCAATCAAGCATCTATGTTAATACTGCATAGGAAGTTGACGTATGATGATCACATTTACAATATACGCCAAAGGCATTTTAAAATTTTTCAATAATGAAATTTATTTATTATTTTTACTAATAATTCATAAATTTAATAAATTTTTTTTATTATTAATTTCAAATCAATAAAAAAAAATTGTATTCAGATTGTCACTACTGTTATGCTACAAGTAGAAAGAACTACAAATTACCTTTTTATTTTGCAGTAATATGAAATAATAGAGAAATAATTAAGGAATTTTTTTCTTCCTGGTCATTCTTCAGCAGATTAATTCTAACATTTATTTGCCTATGTAATTTATCAATTATGTGAAATATATGTCAATCTAAACATTACATCAATGTCAAATACAATTTTGTTGTCGTTTTCAATAATGTCTTATTGATTATTTAGAATCATCGAAAGAAAAAAATTTTTATTATAATTTAAATAATTAAAAATGTTAAACAAATTTGACTTCAAAATTGTACTCTTCCATAAAAATTACTAACTTCATTGTGTTTGGAGTGAATTTTGCTAAAAGTGGAAATTTGATCAGCAAAAATAGTATATTAAGTACTAAGTGGTTGAGGTTAAAATAAAATAGGTTTTCACTTTTTTAAATTTTATGATCACCACCCCTGACCATCTCTTTTCTTTTGTATAGAATCATTTTTATAGAACTTTGAAGTACTTGAATTTTTATAGGATAATATTTACGATAAACCTTAATTTTTGAGGTATTCAGGAAAAAAAAAAAAAAATCAGTTTTCTGTCCTTTATCTCTCCCCATCGAAACCCGATCTGGTAAACTTTAGGACTTTTAACCAGTTATTATGAGAAGTGTAATTAACAATTTCTGACAAGATTCAGGATTTTTTAAATATCCCAGTCAATCCCTGATTTGACAGTACTATACCACCTTCACTATAATTCAATAAATAGGGCATAGAAAAATTAACCAAAGAATTGTTATTTAAATAACAAAAATTAGAAGCTTCATGGAAAGGACTTCTGTGGTGCAATCCTTGCATGTTAATTATAGAGCGTTACAAAATCTTTTTGATCAGCTTCAACTTATTTTGGTGGAGGGGGAGGGTTTGGGTTAAGAGTGTTTTGTTTTACAGTTATAGAGGAGCGGATTATTACAGAAATAGCTCGCCAATGGGAAACTCTTGAAGTGGCAAACATTAAAAGATTGTATGCTCTGATAGAAGGTAAAAATATGAACTAAGATGGGATTTTTGTGTTATTTCACATTTTATTTGTATAACACCACTTTACATTACAACTTATTACCTATCCGATTCACAATATGAAATATTATATTAAAAACAAATATCCATCCATGCCCCCAAACTTTCTTTGGTACTTGAAAGTGAACTCCAGCGGTAGTTCTGCACGGCTTTTCTGACCATGGGTAATTTTCATCCCTCCATACTTTTTAATGTTTTCTCTTTCTTCTCATTATATTATTATTACATATTATATTCATGATTACATGTATCATCCATGCTTTTTATTGCATTCAGTATTTGCTTATCTACGTTTATTGTTATTTTTAATTCCCTTTGTTATGATTGGTGGTTACTTGGTTTTATATTTGAATATTTTGCCCAAGTAGTCAAATAGGTAGTTTTATAATAGTTATAATTATTGCCAAACTTAAGATTATTGGTATTTTTAGATCTACACAAATGTGAGGAGTGGAAAACTATTATACCATGCGACCTGCAGAATGAAGAATGGATAGAATCTGAATCTGATGATGATGAAGACGATGATGAAGATGAAAATGACCAAGACAGCGACTCAGAAGATGAAGAAATGGAAAACACTTGTTAGTCGAATTCCATTTTCTTTCATTGTAAATTACTTTTATTTATACAATATTATTTAAATATTTTTAAAATGTTATTTGTTTATGTTTGTTTACAATAAATTTTAAAAAATATTTGTTACTTTCTGTTAGAACATATCCCAAACAGTTATATTTAGATATTTTTGGTACACCTGTATCAGTGGGTTATAAAAAACAAAACAGTGAATTACTAATAATTGTTTTGAATATTACATTTTGACATTCCAATAGAGATCGTGCATAATATAGTAAAGGATTACCAGCAAAATCAATGGGGTGTAAATAATTTAATGTTATGATTCAGTGAAGTTTTGAAAAATTAATTATTGTTGTAAATACTTTTTTTTAATTTTCAGGAATTTAAATAAATTTCCATACCTAAAAAAATATTCATTTTTCAATTTTTGAGTCATCGTCCATTTTCAAGAAAAAATTTTCCTTAGTTGTTTTTGTTCATCTTAAAATATTACTTTCTCTTGGAAAAAACGGTTTTCACAATTCAAAATAATAAAACTTTTCTGTCTTAATTTTCACATATTTATCATTATTTAAAATAATACATTGTCCTACTTCTATTTCAATAATCTTGTTGAAGTACTTACCTAGTTCTGCCATAAATACTGTTACAAAAGTTGAACTTTCTTTACATCCTTGGATATTATTTAGATATTCCTTACCTCTATCAGGTTATTGTCTTTACAGTTAACATGGAGTGGGGTGATAAAGAAAACCGAATAGCTGTGATCGCCTTACACAAAGTTGGAAAATGTAGATCAGAGATTTTCAATACTTTAAACCTTAAAACCAGCCGTATGTTCATGTGCCGCACTATTAATAGATATAATGAGACCTTATCTGTATATGACAGACCTCAACCAGAACGGTAAACACAGTGAGAGCAATGGCTGCTTGAATCAGAAGAAATCCCATTCGAAAACAACAAATCATATCTCGGGAAATGGGAATCTCTGTCAGATCAATGTCTAGCATAATAAAAAGTGACCTTAGGATGGATGCTAATGTTTAATGGATGGGGGAGGAGAGGATAATGCTTAATTTATTTCATACTAGCTTTACCCGGCCACGCCCTGCAGTGGCTTAGTCTGGTAAAATGGAAAAGAAAGAAAATAGAAAGCACATATGAGTGGAATAATAAAGGAAATCTGTCATTTTTAAAGAGTTGGGAAACATGTTTGTCTGTAAAATGGCTTTAATTTAAACTAATTCTAATGATTTTTCTTCATGATTCAACTTGAACATTCTTAATCATCAGAAACAGTCTGAGTTGAACTTATAAAACTAAAATTGACTTTATCTCCACTTTCTGAAAATTACAGGGATCCGTCTTTGATAATGTAGCCACTCATATATTTTCATGTTAAATTTTATTATTTTTTAAAATATTTAATGTATTGTTTAATTTTCAACTTTGTGTTGATCATTTTATGGCAAATAAAAATGTAAATATTTGTTTGTTCAAACTCTTAAATCTCGGTAAGTTCTTCACCCATTGCCTCGTAATTTTGGTTTAATGTTGCATTTGAATATGCGCGTGGTTAAATATATCTACTATTATAAAATATAAGGTGAAACTATACATATTATTAAAAACGCACCATCAGTTGGATGTAAAAGTAAACACATGCGGTTCAAAATATTTTACGATACTGTTTCCAAGTTAAAGATTTTCCGATATCAATCGTGGCAATGCATTGAAATTGTGCTGTACCATTTATCATAGCGTTCATTTCGTGTGCATTAGAGCTGCCTTCCACCTTCCTCACAATATTTTGCATATCCCTCCTAAGACAGTTGATTGTTTGCTTCTTCTTAGTAACAACTTGATTAAATATAGAGTTGTAAAAATTGTAGTGGAAAAATAAACCATACTCATGAAAGAAATCCTACGGTAAACGTCACAACCTTATTCCAACATAATGTTAGAGAAAAGAATTTATTAAAAAATAAAATAAACTGATTTCTAACAGGAACATAAACTGTGATAAGTATTACTTTAGAGTTAAATATTTTTAAATAAATCAATATTTGAAATGTACCATACTACTTAAAGAATACATTGAGAGGAAAATAAAAAAATGAATATAAAGAGCGTATAATAAAGTATTGACCTACATAAGGAGAATCACATCACTTCTGCAAGTGATAATTTCAATTACTGTAGTAATTATACAATTTTTGATTAACCAATAACAAAAAAGAAAGTAAATAGCTAGCCTTTTCTGAAGAGAAAGTAGTAAATGTTTAAAACTCTATAACTCTGCAACGAATCGTCCGATTTCGATGATTTTTGTTTTATTTTGTAGGGTATCCAAGAATCTTTGAAATGAATCAATAAATCAATCAATAAAAAAATGTGTGCTTTTTGAGTTATTCACTAATAAAATACAGAATTCATCATAAAAATTTATGCAGTTTGTTTTCAGAAAAGTATACATAAATTATAAATGTTTCAAGAGGAAGATTTTAGCCAAGTTTTGTTAAAATCGTTAAAGCCATTTTGGCGCTACAGTTTATAGCGATATATTATTTTGCGGCTTTGAACAAAAAACCATTTGCATTTTTTTTTTTTTACATATATAAAATTATCGTAAGACAGAAGTACTATGTCAGAAACCGTTGCAGGAGTGTACAGAATTTTCGTTGTTATGAATTATTTACATTATCTATATATATATATATATCAAAATGAATGTATGTCTGTCTGTTTGTCCTTTGTGCTTTACTAAACCATTCATCCGATCACCATGAACCTGTGGGAAGTTGTTCCGTACACTCCTGCGAAGGTTTCCGGCATAGTACTTCTGTCTTACGATAATTTTATATATGTAAACAAAATAAAAATACAAATGTTTTTTGTCCAAATTAATGAAATTAAATGAAAAAATATTTTATTATTCTGGGACTGTTGTCCCTTTAGAACAAAATATAAATACAGATTGTATGTCGTGTGATGTTGTGTGGTTACAATTAGATTGTATATTTACAATAAGAGTTGACTAAAGATAAAAATACTGAAAAGAGAAAGAAAAGAACAAGAAAGTTGTACGTATATATGAGAAACTAAAATAAATTGAAGTAGTCTCTTGCGGTGCTTAGATATTTCTCCTAAGTATATTTCACAACCAGTTGGATTGAGAAAGGAGTAGGTGCTTAAAGAGGAGATGTGTCGCTATAATGTGTGATAGTGTGATAAATAATGTGTCACTATTAACTGTAGTGCAAAACGGCTTCAACGATTTTTATGAAACTTGGCTAAAATCTTCTTCTTGAAACATTTATAATTTATGTACAAAACATACTTTCCTGAAAACAAGCTGCATACATTTTTATGATGAATTCAGTATTTTATTAGCGAATAACTCAAAAAGTACACATTTTTTTTATTGATAATGTCAATATTTATTTGAAAGCTTCCTGAGTCCCCTTTAAAATAAAACAAAAATCATCAAAATTGATAAGAATTATCTCCAAAATGAAAGAATTTGTAGCGGCCGTAGGAGTAAAGTGGGTTAAAATATGTTTTTTAAAGGAAGAACAAAGTTGATATTTGTATTTCGCCCCTTGATAAACCCTCATTTACCAATTTTCACTGGAATCGAAAAATAAAAATTTTTGCGTCGAATTTTCAAGGCAGAGAGAGATCTCATTATTTTCTAATAATCACAAAAGTTGTCATAACTTCGATATGGCTCTACTTATCCAAACGAAAATTTGCATGCATTTAGAGCTGTATAATATACCCAAAATGGCATAAACCAGAAGTCTGTAAATAAATTAGGCTTGGAGATAAAAAATAAAAAAGTGTTTTTCTTTCTTTATTTATTCTTTATGAGGGCGTTAAATATAAAAGTTGTTTATATAGGCTTAAAGAGCAACAACTCAGCTTATCAATGGTCATACAAACATTGAATTAGGAGAAAATCATGAGTTTTTTTAGTGAAAAGCAGGTAAAAAGATTCTAATAGAGAGTGGTTTGGTATCCATGGTAACCAGATCACATCATCTACCAATATCCTATATATTATTTCTGAAAGGTGTTTTATTATCGGTACGCCATCACTTCGTCAATTCTTCATCAAATCCAATGATTGACCACTCATTTTAAACATATTATTCTCCTTCACATGCGAAAAATAGTCCTATCCTCCCGAAATTTCTGAAAAAAAGTTATGAAGGAAAAGAAACTTTATTTGCTAATAACTCAAAAAGTACGCATTTTTTTCTTGATTGTACACATGATAATTAGAAAGATTACTAAATTACATACAAGACAACAAAATAGGATAATTAATAAAAAATGAATAGCTGCGTAAGATTTGTTATTGGTGCCCTGAGATACTCCCATGTCTCTCACCACTACACTGAGTTAAGGTGGCTCTTCCCCTCCTTTAGAAGACAATATTTCCTAGGTACGTTCCTCTATCAAATCATCAACAACCATCGTCCTTCTTACGCCTACAACCTTCTCCAATTCAAGTCCTCAGTCCACTCCCTTTCAACAAGATCTCGACCTTCTGACCTCTACATTCCTTCTCACAGATCTGCCTCATTTCAAAACTCTTTTATAGCTCGCGCTGTCAATTTCTGGAATTCTCTACCCATCAAAATTCGGCATTCCCCCTCCATATCCACATTCAAATCCCTCCAATTCCAATTCCTATCCCAAAAACAGCTAAACTTTTGATATTATACATTTCTAGTCATCATCAAACGATAGTACTATTCTATACTGTGAACTTCATGGGATATTACAATATCTTCTTGCTCTTAATCCACTGATGGCATCTATTGTTTGTTTGTTTTTTTTATTCGTATATAATTAATTCTGTACCTATAGCTAGAATTAGACATTGATGAGTCTACATATTATTTATTATTTAAATGCACTGACATTTTATATTGTCAGCTTTGTCTTTTCTTTGTTAGCAGAAACACACCTCATTTTAAAGAAGAACTTAATGTATTTTTGATTATTTTATAATTATAATTTTTCCTACTGTACATAGGTTTAATTGTTTTGTATATAGATTTTTTTTTTTTTTTTATATATATATAGCTTGTTTAACTAATATTTTATTTACTTTCTCTTTTTTATTATTGTTTTATTTTGGCCAGATGATGTAGCATTTTAATTATGTTCTATTTTGTTATTATTCTAAAGGGACTTTGTCCCAGAGTTATATTCTAAAAAAAAAAAAGTCCATTAGTTTTGGTATAAATTTTTTCCTTTTTAAAGATATTGCATTTACTATTCTACTATATATATACTACCCAAAAATGAATAGGGATATTTCTATTTGATGCTTATTTTATTCGTTTTGATTAAAATAACTTTTTTTTTTGTTCATTAGGGATTCTCTTATTTGTTGGCAAACATAAAAAGTAAACAATTATTCTTTATTTTTATTAACTGATAAACAACAGCATAGTCAACTTAAAGAATACTCATTTTGTAAACCAACAGTCATTTTAGACTTTTCTCAATTTTAATACAGTAATATTCTGTTTAATGAAGGAAAGATATCATATTGAACCAGAAGTTTGCAATATTATTATTATTGAGCAGGCAAGGACACCAGCAAGTGGATATCGCCCATGCAGTTGGTGTCTCCCAGATTGTGTTCTCCCAAGCTTTAACCAACTGAAAGTACCAATAGGAGACCTGTCAGTGGATCTCAAGCCATTATGGCTCGAAGGGATGACAGAAATATTGGTATTTCTGCAAGAAGCAACTCTTTTCTTTTCATAGTGCCCAACACAAAACATTCGTAATAGTTTGTGGGTAGTTGGTCTAACATCTTATGCCGTTTTAAGATGACCTACAGCAACAGTGTCTCGTCAGCAACTCAGCAGATCATGGTGCAGCAAGCACCTCGATGAGGATACAAATTAGAATGCTGCTATACTTACAGACAAGACACGTTTCTGTATTTATGGCGATCATAAGTGGAGAAGAGTACTGAGAATAGGAAAATGGTACACTGGCACAGATTTTGGTTTCTTCAATGCAGTCTAGAGGTGCAATCTACTCAGAAGATAATCTTAATGCAGTTCATGTCCAAAAAATTATAGAGGAGTACTTCAAACCAGCGTCATAATTGGCACAGATTTCAATTTTCTTGACGACAATACACAACTTCATAGATGAAAAGTTTTTCATCAGTATTGAAAATCTGGAAATTTCACATTTGCTCCTTCCTGTATTGTCTTCACATTTCAACACCATTTGCAGCTTCTTAACATGCAGAAACTGACTGCAGTTAATAATGGTAATCCATGTTTATGGTATGAGATATGTTATGAAATCAGTTACAAACAAACAATTAAACAAAAAGCTCAATAGGTGCAGAGAGGTAGTATGTAACAGAGGATATTACACAAATTATTAAATTTTACAAAATGTTTACAATTCGCAATCATAAAACATCACATAAATCTTTAATTTTATTATTTTGTTAAATTATCTTTTATAAAATTTCCTCAGGTCAAATACAATCTTATTTATATTAATTTTCAATGTATTTTATGATAAAAATAAAATTAAAATTCTAGGGAAAAGAAATCATACATAACTAAAAATATTCCAGTTCATTTTTTAGAAGTATGGCTGACTGTCAGGAACAGTACTAGTATGGATATATTATCAATTTGAAATAAGATCTCTCCAATGGCCAACATAATAACATTATAGTATGTTTCTTTGTCAAGTTAGGATTTTTGACTTCGAGAAATTTATTTATAATTTAATCTATTTTTAAATGCTGAATGCTTAAAATTTCTTCTACAGTACCTTTAATTTTATTTATTTGAAATAATTAGTGGCCTCTCATTGTTAGTATTAATAAAAACTGACTCAGAATAAATTAGGAAAGAATTTGATTTAATTAAAGATGACAACTTAAGGAAAAATATTTTTCTAGGTTGAAAATTAATTTCCAGAAATAAGAATAGAAAGAAATATATAATTTCATTAGAAAGTGAAAGATTTTAGAAAAATTAATATCCAATATACAATGTTGTATAATGTTATTAAATTATTGTGAGTGACAAATTATCATGAATAATCACTTCTAGAGCTAATATTATTTAACGGAAACACGAAATGAAGTTTCTAAACTAAATAGAAACTTATACAATTATTTTTGCTTGACAAACCAAAAATATGGGATGCAATGAATTATTACTCTGTATAACATGTATAACATTTATTCGACCTGTATAACATGTCATGGGCACAAACTTCTCTTAAAAATTTGTTCCATGCTACGACAGTTGCGATGGATAGTTTGAGCTGCTCTTTCCTCCACTGTATTGTTGTTAAATTATGGGACCACCAATAAATGAATTTTAAAGCCGTTAAAAAAGAAATCCTTGACCCCTCTAACCATGTTCCTATCTTTATAGAAACGGTTTTGTTATAACTATGAAAGCATCTCCATTTAATCTTCCTGTCGAACTTCATTTTATGCCCTTCATCACAATATTTAACCTTTGCAAATATCCGGGCGTCTTGAAAATATTTTATAGCCTCTTCTTCTGAAGACGGCAATGCCCACAATGTGACAACATCCATAATTAAATAACACTAACTCACAGCTAACACAAGAAACAAAAAATAAACAAGGGAATAACTTAGGTTAGATGAGATAAGGGTTATGTGAAATGAGATTAGATAAGAAGGGAGATTTTGACGCTACCCACTACTAAATAAGTACCTAACCCAGTTAGCCAGATTAACTGATTACATCACTGCAGGATTTAATGTAAAAAAGCAAGCTGGTATGATCTTACCGGATATCGAAAAAGCATTCGACACAATATGGCACAATGGATTATTATATGAACTTATAACCTGTCAATCCCACCTATCCAATCATATCTTTTTAACAGATCCTTTCAGACCGTAATAAAGAACTCTAATAAACATTACCCTAATATTTCCCATCAGCTGATTATGCCCATAGATCCTATCTTTCTCCTTAACTCTTTAACCTATACATATCCGACCTCCCTTCAGTTGAAAGATCCTTGTATTCAGACAATGCGGCCATTTACACAAGATTCTATAAAATAGACACAAACAAGAACAAACTTAAATCTTTAATTACCAGACTGACTAAATACTATCAGAAATGGAAAATAAAAATAAACAGACCCAAAACAGCAGCAATAATGTTCACTCACCAAATGAAGACCTATCATAACGAACCATATTACCCTCAATGAAACTAGAATCTGCAGGGCTCAATCCGTTACCTATCTTGGACTGCAATAAAATAAGAGATTAACATTCACATCTCATATCAACAACAAATGTGGTAAAGCTAAAAAATTATCAGTACAATGGCTCCCTACTTTCGAAGAAAATCTCTTTCAATAAAAATCAGAATTGTTTTATATAAATCGGTTATGAGCCCTTTAATAACATATGCTTGTCCATTATAGAATTACACATTTGACTCAAACCATAAAAAATTAGAAACGGTACAAAATCTGTGCATGAGAATCATAAAGGATTATCCCAAATACACAAGAATAATCAAAATGCTAAAAGATTTGGAATTTCAGACAATTAAACAGGACTCCCAGACCAAAAATTTTTTCAACTCAACAAATACATCAGCATCAGTAAATCCCATAATTAAAGAAATAAGCAAAGTTTAAGAAGATACAAACGCAGACATACAAAACATATTTTACTGGCCACATAAAACTGACCAAAATAATGTTGTATAAGATTCATAAAGTACTTATTTTAGTTTAGTTTAGCTTAATTAACATATATACAATATATATATATTTTTTTTTATTAAACGCCTCTGCCGTTGGCTATTAGGCCATTCGGCTCCTGGCAGCCTAATACAACTCCACCATGATTCCCTTGTTTGAATTTGTGCCGATCCCGTCAGAATTACTGTGGACATCTGGCAGAGCGGGGCAAACCGAGAGGTGCAAGTCGTACATCTCATCCTGTTGGCAATGAGGGCACATATGGCTTTCCATCACTCCAATCCTATGGTAAATGTCTTTGCAGGTAATCGTGCCCTGTTGCCATGCGGAAATTCGCCACCGATTTTTTCCTATTTTTTGTTTGTTTCATCGGCTCCTCTGTTAAAAATTCCCATTTTTTCCTCGCTGCCTGTCCCTTTTGCCAACTCTTGTTCATATAAAATATACTATATATCTTTATTTAAATGTACTTAGTTTTTCATTGTATTATTATTGTTTATTTTATTTATTTATTAATTATTTACATAGTTATTATTTTTCTTCTCTTCTTGTATTTAGCTTTCGGGCTGAAGCCCTCCCCAAAATGATAAAATATAACCATGTGTTAAAAAAAAAAAATATTAAAAACTATCTCTTAAATTATTATTGTTCGTGTGATTACGTTTAATAGAACTTCAAGAATAACGAAGACACAATTTCATATGGGTAGTTAGTTTCTTTCTTTTTATTTTCAAATTAATTAACGTTATATAAATGAAAAAAAATCCTTCGGGCTAAAGCTCCATCCAAAATTAAATTCTGGATCGGCTGGTGACGCATTAATAAGCTGAATGATTTTGAAATTCAGTATAGGGATATAGCAAAACTAGAGGAAAGACTATCTGCAACGGGATACAGATATTCGAATCTGCTGAAAAATAAATTTAATTTATTTTATTGTAAAAAATTAAACTTTTTGTCACATGTTGATTAATAAATATTTTCTGATTAACAACTTGACTTATAATTTCTCATTACATTTATGCTTATAGCCACAACAAATCTCTCAATGAAAAGGTTCTTTTGAAGCACCTGCATTGCAGCAAGAAGAGAGGAGAGAAAGAAGTGCTGGATAAATAAAATAACTGCACAGAGAAATAAAATTCAGTAACTTTTTCCGTAGTCTCAACATTAGTAGGAAACTTAGTATCGTTAACTTAAATGTTGATGAAAGAATATCTTCATTAAAAATATCATATAGCACCTCGAAATGATAGCTTACTAAAATGCTACAATACTCCTCATCACTATCTGGACAGAGGAACCTATACCAGCATCTTACGAAAAGGTTAAATGCTCCATATTTCAAAAAGGTAACAGACTGCACTACCATAATTATAGAAGAAGCAATTCTCTTCTGTCTCGGGCATGTAAAAAATAATATTTCAGAGGTTACTACCACAAATACAAAATAAGCTAGGCTAGTACACCAAAGAGAGTTCAAAATAGGAAAGGAATATAACATTTCATCATACAACTATGAGGCATCCTATTATAGTATTTATTGGACAGTATTATTCACAGCTTTAGCTTAAAAAGACATTCCCGATAAGCTAATTAGACTCACTATGATATGAGGGATGTCCAATGGAGTGATAAAGTCCATGAATGAATATCAACTGAATTTGGATCGAACAAAGGATAAAGGTAGAGGAAAGAACCTTTTAGAATCTTAAAACACAGTGTTTAGAATGATTATTAAAAACTCAAGACTATATCGGGATCAACTTGCAGCTTCTCATGATAGGTCCCTATACATTTGAAAATGGAGTGGAATTAGTGTATCTAGGTTCACCAATAATTTAAGACAATGCTCTCAATTTAGAGACATATAAAACAAATGCAAGTCAGAAACGATCAATGTTGGCATACACAATCAAACCATTTATGACTTTTCCAAGAATAAGACAAAAGCAGCAGGTCAAAAAACAGGACAACTAAGATGGACTCACCACGTTATCAGAATGGACAATATATGACACTTTTCAGAACAAGGCGGAATGCAAATCCAAAATTGATGGGATGATTGTATGGGTAATGATGCTATGGGATCCTCAGGGTCAGAAATAGGATAACAATCACACAAGTGGCAGAACTTGGTAGAGGAGTCCAGAATTAGGCATCACTCATCTAGTTGTAATTTTTTATTGGCCTTAAAAATTTTGTAATCATAATTGTGAGCATCAAGTACAGCAATAATTTTTATGTTTCAAACCATTTAATCTTTTTCTTATTAAAATAATAATGTACTTTAATTAATGTAATCAATTACTGCCCAACTCAATCATAGAAATTGGATGGCAGTCACCCAAGACTGAAATAATTGACAGACAATAGGATGACCTGACAGCGCTATTGCACCACTCGATCATACAGATATGTTAGTGATTTAGTCATCATCATCAAATCTCTTTATTCAAAAGTTTAATAGTGGTAGAGATCCTTTTAGACCCAGAATTCAAGCCTGTAAAAATAAAATGGTTCCTTGCTAACCGATAAAGAAAATATTCTGGAATGATGGGTCGGCCACTTTAAATTTCTTTTGAATAAAATAGCAGAGGAGACAAATGGAAGTACGTGTGACGATGAAGATGGAGATACAGAACATCCAGACTTAGAAGTAGTGGAAGCAATCTTGCATATGAAAAACAACAAAGCCCAAGGATCAGATGGATTACCAGCTGAATTCATGAAGTATGGAAGTGAGGAATTTTATAGGGCACAATATGACATGACTCTATATTTAGATACAAGAAGAAATACCAAGACAATGGAGACCGATTGGAATGCCCATGGCCGAACGCCCCACTATTCCTAATCACCGAGCTAGAAACAGGGAGATATCAGACTTGTTTTAAGAAGGGCAGGTCGACAATCGATCATGTATATATATGCTAAGGAGGATTTTGGAAATAAGTCATGAATACAAGCTGTCAACTCACCATTTATTTACAGACTTCAAAAAGGCATATGACAGCATAAAGAGTTCTAAGCTGTATGAGGCAGTCGTAGATGAACGTTCCAAATGAGTTGATTCTGTGATAAGGGTTCTTGACAATGAGGGAGGTGAGGAGTCAAGCCCAGATACAATCTGATTGCTTAACCGAATTCATGTTAATCAAAGATGCAACAAGAAGATAGTCTGACTTCTCTTCTATTTAATTTTACACTAAAAAATTAGCGAGACCAGGGAAATATGGCTCAGACACGAGGCATAATCTTTTCTCATATGATGCAGACACTTGGTTACACTGATGACATAGATATAGATGCAAGATCTTGACCAGAGCTAGAAGAAACATTCCTTTACCTTTTGAGGACAGCTTCAACCATTGGTTTTGTTGTGAATGAATCCAAAATTAAGTATTTCTACACAGGGCCAGAGGCGATCCAGTGTTAGGCTTTTACACTTTTGAAAGGGTAACAGAGTTCACTTACCTTGGATTCCAGGTGAGTTTTGAAAGATATATTAGCAGAAATAAAGAAAATATTGTTGACAGCAAATTGGAGCTACTTTGGAGTACTGAAGATATTTCTAAGCAGACTCTTGAGTAGGCAAACCAAGCCTACTCTTCAGAAGACTTCATAAGAAAACTCCTAGGGATCATCAAGTCGAAGACGGCAGAACTACACAGAGTAAAATGACAGAGGTTTATAGATGAGAAAAAGACCCACTCAGCGTTGTAGTGCCATGGAGATAAATAAATACATCATCTCAAGAGATATCAAACAAATTCAACTCAGGGTTGTAGTGCCATGGAGATAAATAAATACATCATCTCAAGGGATATCAAACAAATTCAATCACATTAGGAAAGCTAGCCCAGTTAAATGACACTACTAAACATCAAGAATAAAGTGGGATAAGGCCAACCAACTCTCAAAGAATCCCGCTTTGGAATTTCGGATTTAGAGAAAAGTAACCGTCTTGTTACAATTCAGACAAACATGTCTATAACATCTGCAAAATGTTAACAGTTAGCACAAAATAAACCAACAGTGAGCAAAATATATAATAGTAAATAAGAACAAAGAATAATAAAAATCTTATCTTCTTTACAATAGATATAATTTATTTTCAGATTAAAATTTCTTATTAAGACCACTTTTCAAAAAACACTCAAAACCAAATTAATTTCTTATTAAATATACAAAAATTTGAGTGATGTGAAAAATGAATGAATTGGTGCCCAGTACTTTTCTCGATGAGAAACTAATAATACTGATTAATAAAGAAAAATACATTTTGTATAGCTTCAAATGTATTGCTGCTTTCCTATATTTTGTCTTACTTCTTACAATGTAAAGAATATAATAGAAATGACTTTCTTACATCTTTTCACTAAATCTTCTCAATTGTAGCCCCTGGGGCGATATGATTGCCGTAGGATACTTACATGTTTAGGTTTTAAAAATTAAAATATTGATATTTATAATAGTCTTCAAAAAATTAAAAATCTGTTGAAAAACTAGATGGAGCAGAAAGACAAGAAGCTACTGGCTATTGTACTCCCATAGATAGACTCCTACATTTTTATGAAGTAAAAGATATATTAACCACAGTTTTTTTCTACGAAACAGGTCTTAAGCAATCATCCAGATGTTAATCCTTTCTATATCATTGTTACAGTAAAACAATGAAGTTATACAATTACATGTCTATCTTTTCAAAATATGTTTAGTTGACTATTTATATAACTTTCATTACCATTTTCCATTAACAGGTGTCCAAGTTTGAAATGGGATAATTGTAAAAGGGTCTTTTTTTGTTGAGTTCTACTAATTTTTATCTCAGTGGATTTATTTTGCTGGGTTTCACTTGTAACATCTGAAATGCTAGGAATACTACTATGTTCCTTAGCCGACATCTGCTCTATTTTTGTATTCTTAGTTATAATGTTTATTTCTTCCTTAGGTATAGTGAATTGTATAAATCCATGGTTGAACATATAAATATTCAGTAAACCATAAACAAATGTACATACATTTCTTCAAGGTATCTGTTTTAATGAAGTTCTACCCTCAGGTATACAGGGAGTCCCATAAGAACAGAGAAATATTAAGACATCAAGAACTCCAAAAAAGTTTATATAAACCATGATCCATTTTTCAACAGAAAAGAAATTTTATTTATTTATTAAGTCACGTTTTTGTTGAATAGGAATTGATAACTAAAATAATATTTAATTGAAGTAATTATCAACTGCTCACAATAACTAGACAACATTTACTTCTAAATAAAGTTGAGTTCATCATCGGTAAACTATTCAAAGATGATTAATGAGTGGTTAAACTAAGCTATGTTGTATTTAAAAAAATTGGTGCCATGCAAGCATTATCAAACTTTTACTTACCACCCTCTATGCAGAAATAAGTATTTTCAGACAAAGGGAAGTGAAAGTAAAAATTATAGACAGTATGAAACATAATTTAAAACAATTAATTGCCATACTTTTTTCATAACCGTTTAATGTATTGTATTTATTTTGTTTGACACTAGCTGTTTCCTTTTACAACTGTATACTTCAATTAATTTGATTATAATAAATAATTATGTGCCATGAAAATTTTATAGTAAGACAAGAGTGGCACTGATTAAAAAGTCAGCTATATTTATTTATATTTTATTGAGAGTATATATATTTGTTTAAGGTCCGGTATATATACAAATTTTAATTTTCATATTGCTGCAATCGACACAATTAAATATTAATTAATACAAAAGATAGCATTCATAAAAGCCACATATGTTTATACATATAATGTTAAGCTTATTTGATGTATGGAAGACAGTTCTAATCTTTCGGGCAAATTCGTATTATATTACAACTATTTTCAGTTACAATTTCTTATCAAACCTTTAATTACTTATCAAATTAATCTTTCATATTATTGTATTACTAAGAGTGAAGTATTGAATTTCATGACACAATGTACCTCCCCTAGTTTATATTTAAATAATTTAAAATCTGAGAACTTGAGAGGATGAAATATTAAAATTAGCCATTTAAGTCCTGTTAAATAATATTAATAAGAATAAAATTTACATTATATTAACTGCTTAATTTTACAATGATATAATGAATTAAATTAAAATCGTTAAGACGTTTTCGAGGAAATTGTAGAATCGATAGAAATGTTAATTTTTTAACAATGAGTTATTAAATTATAATTGTATCAAAAGTCCTCCTTGAATACTAATGAATTGAATATTTACTAATGATAAACTGCACTTAAGTTTGAACGGAATTTTGTCTAATTTATTGTGAAGTAATTGGTAATTACTTAAAACAAGTACTTTTTTTAGTTATCGCCTCCTTTTCAACAAAACACGTGGCACTAAAAAAAACCTAATTAAGTTTCCAACTCTTCTAATGAAAATTGAAATATTGTTTATATACGTTTAGGTAACTCTTGAGGTCTGTTATCATCCCATCAAATTATTTCCTCTACTTATGGGACACCCTGTATAAGGTAGATTATAATAACTTAGGATAATTTCAATAAAAAAAGTTTGATTAAAATTAATAATAAAATAATTAATTTTTATTAGTTAATTTAATTGAAAACGAAAGTTAATTTAAATTTAAATTTTTCATAACATAGAATTAAGCTCATATGCCTTTATAACAGTAAAAGTTTGTAGAAGATCCCTAACAAAACCAACAACCATCTATTATAATACTAGAATGAAACCTAGGATAAAGAGAATCCCAATGTTATATGGCAGATAATAATTACAGAAATGAATAACGAATCCCAATTAAACCTGAAAATTCTATTACTGTCATCTACAAATTCTTATTAATTAATGAATCTTAACGTACAAAAAAGAAAACAATTAAATTTTTACTAATCATTAACAGTTTATTATGTTCAATACATTTCTTTCAATTAAATTTTTAAGTATGTTATTGGCAATTCTTCAGAATCATTGAATTTAAAACTTATAGCATCATCTTATCATTAAATTGTGACCATAATAGCTAAAAGCAACATAAACTTTACTTTAAAACAACCAAAAAAAAAAAAAAATGACTCATAAATCTGGCACTACTTCATATAGTTACTACACCGAAGCCAAGATATTTACACAAGTCATTATTTCATTTTATTATAAGGTGATAATTAAGTTTTGTATTAGATAAAACACTTGCGAATTTCCTGGTATGAAATATATTTGATGAATTATTCAAATCTTATATAAATAAATGGTCATTTTTTACAGTTTTTAAATAGAACAGTGTCATTATAAATCTAATAAAATAACTTAAATTATAATTATAGGTCTAATACAAAAGTAGATATAGTACACTATACCATCTTGGTCTGCGATGACCAACTTGAACATACCAGATATAAAACACAACATATAACACAGACAACATAGAAGTCATTCATTACAAAAAGAAGGTATTAGTGTCCTACACATAATTACAGCTAGGTAAACAAATGATCTTTAAAAATTTGTGTAACCAACCCTCACAAAACAGAACACATCAACTTAAAACTGTTGTTTCAACAAAAAGTATTTTAATAAGGAAATTGATAATTAAAAAAATGACAAATTATTTACAAACTTTATTAACTTATTAAGCTATATAATAAACAAACTAATACAAAATTGCCTTGATAATCAGATTACACATAACTTTTAAGTCTCGAGACAAATATTCATTGAAACAAACTGTTCAGGTAATATTGATAAAAGCATAATAAAATATCATGAGAGAAAATTTCTAATAGAAAAGTTTCTCAATAATAACAACCTGTCAGAAATATAATCTTTATGTATATTTTTTATAGTTGAAATTTACATGTGAGGGAGGAACAAAAGAACATGAAGTTAAAACTCATCGAATTTACCACCCGTTTGTTGTTGATACACTTCTATCGTATCACCTTCTTCCATTTCCAAACTTAATGGGGTATCAGCCTCATTAATTGGTTGTCCATCAAATCTAAATCGAACAGCAGCCATAGCCAGACCCTAAAAATAATGCAGAACATACAAAGCTTGCCTTTTGAAGAATGTAAACATGCAAACAATAGAAAAATGAATTTTAAAAACCTTATACCCTTCCTATGAAATAAAATAGTAAGTACATACATGACATAAAATAAATTAAGAAAACTTACTGCTCTGTCACAATAAGCATTCATTAATTTCCTAAGGGGAGTATGTTTTTTGATTTTGAACTGCACAATAGCATTATCCTGTCCCATGACTTTAAGATTAATATGTTCCGAATCACCAGCTTTTACTTCCTAAAAACGAATGAAATTGATAAGTTAGAGCATTGTACCTAACAAACGCAACAACAAAGCTTAGAAGCGTGCTTACCTTCTTATCGTCTGACATCTTCTTAGAAGTATTATTCCCTTTTTAGAACGTGTAAATTTAACAAGAAGCTTAAAAATAAAGATAATAAATGGTCAAATTAAATTGGCCCACTTGGGTCTGAAATAACTGAAACTTCCAAAACGAACAACCCACTATTACACAAAACAAGAGTTAGAACAGCCAATAGAGGGATACCGGTCAGATCTTCGATGCCAATGCTTCAATGATACATAACTTGCAATTGTTAATAAATTTCGTATTTTGATAAAATAAAACTATATATTTCAAAAACAGCACCAGTGGAATAACCAATATTTTTAAATAATAAACAAAAACAAATTTTAAGAAATTTTAAATAATAGATTGAAAAAATATCGCCGGCAATAAGCCATGTGTGTTCCTAAAGTATGTCGTAAAAATATATATATTTGTATAAATATGCAATTGTAATTAAAATAATCATTATAATAAAAAATATTTATATACAAATAATTACAGTAAATAATTGTATAGTCAATATATTTCCACGAACAAACTTTTCCATATTTAGTTAAGAATGATGAATTTTATTATTGATTATAGGCGGTATTTTTTATATATTTTCTTTTTATTTGATTATTTTAAAATCATTGGTATTATCTTTTTAAAAAAGAGAAGAAACAGCGACCTTAGTACCTTGCAAAGGCGCGTTATCACATATGGCAGACCATGACGAGCTTGAGCGTGAATTTAGCTTGGGTTGTATTCGTTAACGGTCTATTGTTGGATTTTGGTCACAAATCAAATATGCCCCATAAAAGCGCTAGATTTTTTTTTTTTAGAAAACAACAGGTATTCGCGTTTCTTTTGTTTTTAAAAATTCATTTTGCATTGTTTCTTTATAAAATAAAAATCTTTTAAATTAAATAAAATAACCACGTCAAGTTCGATGCCGTGGGGATGGTATCTGACTCACACACATATTTAAATATCAATTTACTTGGTTTTCATCTTATTAAAGGAAGTTGTAACAAAATTATTATTTCCACTATAAGAACTTATTTAATAGCGCACATCCAATTCTTGTAATAAACGATTGAGCCACCAGGATTAGCGTAAATAACACTAAGGCAATGTATTATGATTCCCTATTTTTTTAGAATGAATGAAGAGATCAATAACTGTTGAAGGTATATGCAATCACAACTAAAAGGAGGCTGGGTAGCCGAGCGGACCAACGCGTATGTAAAATACACGAAACTCGGCAACCTTGGTAAACCAAAGATTAGGAGTTCAAATCCAGATGCCAAAGTTACTTTTGCATAACTCTTGCATAATTCCCCGCCCTCCCCCCCTATATCGGGAAAAAATCCGTTTAGCTTAAAAGGGAAGGCAGAAAGAAAAAAAAGTCAACCAACTTCTGTACAAAAATATGTAGACTATTACTGGTCTTTCCGTTCATAATACGACCATTTACCATATCTCTTTTATTTTGCCTTCAGATCTACCATATCGCATTCCTTACCTTCATGCAGGTTTTGTCTAAACAATTTTTATTATTACTATTATTATACTGCATCTAGTATACTCCATCTAATATCCAACTCCGTATATCCATCTATATCTTAATCTAACTCTTCTCCTGCCATAGGAATGTTATATCATAAGCCTCCTGGACAACACTCCTTCACTGATACACACCACATGCTCGTTCCGTCGGAATAGGCTCAGTTTGACGATCTGAACCACAGGCGGATCTACTGGGAGGAGGGGAGGGCTTTCCGGATGAAACTCCTCTCCCCAAAATGGTAAAATATAACCATTTTCAAAAATTATCTCTATAAGTATTATTGTTCGTCTAATTACATTTAATAGCACTTGAAGAATCACTTAAACGACTTTCATATGGGTAGTTAGATTCTTTTTTTCTTCCGATGTAATTGTCTTAATATATATATATATATATATATATATATATATATATATATATATATATATATATATATATATATATAATATACAAAAAAAAAACCTTTCTGGCTGAAGCCTTCCAAAAATTAAATCCTAGATCCATTAGTGATGTGAATGACCTTAAACGGTTGGGAGGCCGAGCTGATGCCTCTACAAAACACGCGTTGCCCGGCAATGTGACATACAATTAATAACTTGATAAAACAATTACGAGTTCGCTTTGCGGTGCGGAAGGCTTTAAACTCTGGTATATATCTCCCGCCCTTTTTCCTATCCTGGGAACCCTCCATATAGTCAATACGGCTAGGATAGGGAGAACAAAAGTAAGTCTGCTTTAAGTTCCATCCATAGACATTCCTACGTATATAAGTAAAAGGATTTTGCACAATCCGCCAAAAAGAATATGGCTTCATTTACAAGGCTAATGGTTGAAGCTGCCCTGAAAAGAATAAGGAATGCTTCTTCCACCTCTGGTAGAGACCTTATGCTACCTATACCTTATAACTATATCTAGATCATCGGCGTAACCAAATATCTGCACCATATAAGAGAAGATCGTGCCTTATAGTCTTTCTTTTTGCAAATTCATATGTGTTTTCCTCAAATTTTGACCACTGAGTGAACAGTAGTTTTTTTTTTTCTGTTGGCATTTGTGATATGCATGTAGATCTTTTGCCGTCTTGCCGATTCTGCTCCATCTCTGCGTGTCTTGGGCCATTTCTTTCCATTTATCTGCACACAGCTCTATTGCATCTTTGTTGATTCTATCTGTCCATCTGCTTTTTGTTGAGGCATTCATTGTTACACAGAGTTTCACTTTCATACAACTTTTCGTTTTTGAGCTAGACTAATAACATACATACACACACACAGACCATTTTATGATCTGAACTTATGTATTTCCGTTGAAAACTCAGACTTAAAAATTTTCACGATCCCAATACTTACCCTTACTATACATTGCATATATAGGTAAGTGAACCTCACGCGGGCTCATTACCGAATATGAGGAGCGTCCCACGGGTGGTGGATGTGGGGATGTTCGGTGGAAATTCCTTGGAAGTTCCTACTGGCTAAGTCCGATGAACTCGCTGACCAACAATGAGAGGAGCCCTCCAGACCTGCTGGAGGGAGAGGACCTCCAGACTTGCTGGAAGCAGGCGCCATACAGACTTGCTGGAGGGTGTGACGTAGGAGTGTGCGCCCTAATCACATATCTTTTGTTTACCATACACCACAAATAGTCATGGATTTTCATAAGGTAAAACGCTCATTATCTTGAGGTATACTAGTCCCCCGTTCGGGTCTTCGGGTGGGGACTGCTGTAGGGGATTCATGGCGCAAGTCGAAAAATAGGGATTTAAGTATTGGTACGGGGAACGTAAGGAGTTTAAAATCAGCAGGAGGGTTAAAATCGGTCCCGAATGAGGGTAATGGGTACAATTTGGATATCGTGGCTGTACAACAGGTTTGCTGGCCAGGGGAGGGCTCAATGAGGGAAGGAAAATACACTATTTGGTACGGAGAAAGTGGGAATCATTGTTTAGGCACAGGGTTTCTAATATGAAATAGATTGCTATCCGCTTTGAGGGACGTGAAATTCTTTAGTGATAGAATTTCCGTAGCGATATATCAGAGACGTTGGTTTAAAATCACGTTCATAAACATACATTGTCCGACAGAAGACAGTGATGATGAAGTCAAACGCGAATTTTACGGTAAACTCGAATGAGGTTTTTGATAAACTACCGCGAAACTCCATGAAAATAATTGTAGGTGACGCAAACGCAAAGGTGGGAAGGGAAGAAGTTTATGTTCCAACGATTGGTAAAGAAAGTTTGCACATGTATAGTAATGATAATGGGATCCGTCTGCCATCTCGAAAAACCTGATTATTAAAAGTACTACGTGTAAACAGAAGGATTTTCATAAATATACCTGAGCATGGCCGAATTTGCAAACACGAAATCAATTAATGTACGGTCGTATCGCGGAGCAGAATGTGGGTCAGATCATGAATTAGTAATCGCAAAACTTCGACAATAACTAAATATAAAAAAGAGAAAAGAAAACCGTTTTGATTTTGAGAACTTTAATTTGGAAAAATTAAAAAATCCACCAATTAGAACTCAATTCGAGCTAGATATTAAGAATAAGTTTGAATCTTTAGAACCTCTTGACGAGGACCGCGAAAATATTGACAAGTTATGGGTAGAGATCAGGAATAATATTAAACCGGTCGGTAATTCGTTTCTAGGAAAAAAGGAAAATAATAACAAAACGTGATTTGATGAATATTACTTAAACATGTGCGAAAAAAGAAAAGCCGCTAAATTAAAAGCTCTAAATAATCCTAGTGAAGACAATCTGGAATATTTCAAGAATGAAACGACAAAATTGCTCAAAAATAAAAAAAGGGAGGATCTTAAAAATAAAATAATTTTTTTTTTTTTTTTGTCCTATGCCTAAGGACAAATAAGCCTGCTTTATCAGCCATGCGTGCTCTTGCAGTCCAATATAGTTTGGCTCTCCTAGCATAAGAGCTGTCCATTTCACTAAAGGAACATCTTAGGGCATGTATCAAGATGTTCTCCTATCATATCCAAGGAACACGGAGGGGATGTTGGGCTATCTTTTATACCGATGTAGTGGAGGTGCTTCTGAAGGAAATCATGCCCTGTGAGCATTCTAAAGCATGCCACGGCTTGCCATCTATGGAGGTCTCTAGGGATCCTGCCACTTTCTTCCAGCAATCCACTCCATCGCTTCCCTTCAATTGTTTGCAAATATTTCCCCTTCAATAATTTAATAATTGAAAATAACGTAAGAGACATGTACAAACCGATCACGGAAATATTTAGGGCCCGTCACGTCTGGAATTAGGGATAAAAATAACAATATTCTGACCGATCCGGTTGACATATTAAATAAGTTTAAGAACCACTTTGACAGTATTTTAAATATGGAAAATTATCATCTGTGTCCTTTCTGAATACCAGAGTGCTGAACCGTTAATAGAAGAATCGAATAAAGAAGAAGTTAAAGTAGATATCAGAAAATTAAAATCTTATAAAGCAGCGGGAACCGATAATATTCCTAGTGAACTAGTTAAGGCATGCGGGGAAGCTGGAGTTTCTTAAAAACATCTTTTGGGTAAAAAGATCTGGGTGAATGAGAAATTATCTGAAGAATGAAAATAATCTATTCTTAATCCGATTCACAAAAAGGGTCCGAGGACAGATTGTAATAACTATCGAGGAATTTCACTCCTTCCGGTGTGTTATCAAATATTTACTTTAATCTTAACAAGTCGAATCACAGAATACACCGAGCAAATTATCGGTGACTACCAATGCGGATTCAGACGGAATCGTTCGACTATTGATCAAATATTTTCTTTACGGGAAATATCGGTGAAAAAAATAGAGTACTATGGTGTTGTTCACTAGCTGTATATCGATTTTAAAAAGGCTTACGATTCTATTGACCACCAGAAACTGTATAATATTCTAATTGAGCAGGGGATTCCAAAAAAAAAAGAAAAAAAAAGTAAATCTAGTCAGGATGTGCTTGATGGAAACACTCAATAAAGTTAGAATCGGTTTTAATTTGTACGAAACGTTTGAGATTCGTTCGGGTTTAAAACAGAGCGATTCCTTTTCGCTTGTTCTGTTCAATTTGGCATTAGAACATGCCACTAGGAAGGTAATGGGTACCGAAAAAGGATTGGATCTGGGTGGGATGTACACTTTTACTTAGCCCGTGCTTGGCTATGCGAAGACTGTTAAGCGATGACACGGAAATTATAACACTTTTTTTTCAATTTTTATTTTAATGAAATTCACAACTGTATTACATGAAAAATACAACAAGTAAATGTGACACTGGTAACGTGACATGTACAACATAAAGAGAAACTCTCCATTGGTAGAACTCAAATTAAAGTTCTATATTAGGAGATCCCGACCCGATGCCATCTTCTTTTCAGACGCCTCGGAGGGTTATCAGGAATAGAAGATGAAGCCAGATTGGAAACAAGAGGAATTCGGATGGTTCAGAAGTTTTTCATGAAAGGATAGGTATCTGGATTGGGCTAAATCGGAAACATATGGTACGTTAAGGTCGTTATGGATGATTTTATTTGTGACAAAGTAAGGTGCATTGAGGATTTTGGATTATAAGGATTGAATACGAGAGGAATTCGAAGGTTTAGTAGTGCCCCAAAGCTCGATTCCGTAAGTATAAATAGACCTTGTTATAGTCATTAAATAAGTTGTTTGTAAGTAATTGGAAGTTTAGGGCGTTTGTCTAGTAAGTCGAGGGGTTTCTTGTCGTTTTAGTCTGGTATGAGAATTCCAAGTGAGTCGTTTGCCCAGGTGGAGTCCTAGGTATCGGATTTGTTCAACAGGGATAATTGGGGTATTGTTAAAGGATACGGTAGGGCAGAAAGTCATAGGTTTGCGACGAAGGGTAAAAGTAATTTGATGGGATTTATTGGAGTTTATTTTAATCCTCCAGTTTTGACACCATTCTTCAAGACTTGTGATGTGTGATTGGAGAGTTTGGGATGCAATTGATCGATCGTTATTAACTGATAGGATACACGTATCATCGCCATAGGTGGGGATGACAGTGTTAGAATATCAGCTGTATAAACTGTATAAAGGATAGGACCAAGGTACTACCTTGAGAAACACCAGCAAACTAAGAAAAAAGAGATGAATAGGCATTTTTGTGATTTACTTTGAAGTATATACCACGTAGGAACGGGTAATGAGGAAGTATGTAGGTGATAAGAATTTATGGAGTTTGTACATCAGTCACGGGTGCCAGACTCTATCAAACGCCTGTTCAACATGGTAGAGCTCATCTCTCAGGATGCTATCATAAGCTCTCTCAAAGTCCACGAAAAGGTAGTGCGTGCATACATTATATTCTCTTGCCCTTTCTAGGATTGTTCTAAAAGCGAATATCTGGTCGACCGTAGATCTTCCTCACATGTATCCAGCCTGATATATTTCTATTTCTCTCTCAGCGAACGGAAGTAGCTTATGAAAGAGGATTCTTGAGTGAATTTTATATGCACACGATACCAGAGATATTCCACGAAAGTTGTGACAATCCAAGATATCACCTTTGTTATGGATCGGGCAGATGATTTTCTTGTACCAATCATCTGGTAATACTTCTTCCGCCCATATTTCCATTATAACGTTATGCATAAATCTTGCGAGTTCTTTATCTCCATATTTAAACAGTTCCAAGGGTATCCCATCCGTCCCAGGGGCTTTATTGTTTTTCAGGAATCCTATGGCGTCTTCCACATCTGCCATGTCGGGAGGCTCCAGATCGCCAACCGGAAATTACTGCTTTACCACTCTACAGCAGGGGATATTGTCATTTAAGGGCCTTTGAAAATAGCATTTCCAGGTTTCTTATCTTATGATTCATATGCCTATAGAAGCTTTCTCTCTTCTCAAAATCTTTGAATACCTCCACGTTAAACCTGGCTTGTTGCGTTCTTCGCTGGACCCGCACCATTGAAATTCGTGCTCTGATCTGATTGTGAGGTAATGATCAGAGTCAATGTTTGCCCCTCTGTAAACTCTGATATCCTGTAGACTTGAAATGTGTCAATAAATGGTCTATTTCGTTGCAAGTGACACCGTCGTTAGATCGCCAAGTTGCCGGATGAATCCTTTTAGGGCGAAACCTCATGCTTCCACCACCAAATCTTTTGAGCCAGCAAAGTTTATGGTTCTCTGACCATTTTCATTTGTGACATTATGAATGCTGTGTAGACCTGTATTGAAATTCTTTTCTTATTTGGTTACTGAAGTCACCAATCACAATCTTGACATCAGCTCTGGGACAACTATCAATGCTTCTTTCAAGATCTTGGTAAAAACGATCCTTTTCATCTTCCTCCGTTGGCTCTGTTGGTGCATGGATGCTCATAATGCTGAAATTATAGAATTTACCTCTCATTCGGAGGTAGCATATTCGGGGAGAAAAAGCATTAAATCCAACAACGAGCTGAGCCAGCTTCTTATTGATGACGAACCCAGATCCATAGGTATGCAGATGATCATGACAGCTGTAATATATAGTATGATTTTTCATGTTAAATATTCCCTGGCCTGTCCACATTATTTCTTGGATCGCAGCTATGTCTATTTTATATCGGTTCAATTGCGTTAGGAGCTGATCTAGAGCTCTCGGTCGGTATAGTGATAGTGAGTTCCATATTGGAAGTTTAAAATCCATTAGAGGGGTGCCGTGTCGTTACCTTAGGTTCAGTCTGGCTTGTCTCTGTACGGGCTTCACAATAATTAAATTTACCACTACCATACCACTACTGAATTGTCATTTTTAGAACAAAAATTTTTGTAACCACAATTCATAGGTCTCAATATGGTCCATGAACCAAAACATTTGGATATCCTGTAAAGGAAGTGGATGTGGTAAAGGAAGCAAAGTAATAAAGACTAACATTAAAAATATAAAATGATGGATAATATACAAATAAAACAAAATCTTTTTATTGATGTTGTAAATATAATAAAAATCAATAAACTAAAATTACTTCTCCATTATTTACAAACGAATATTTTTACTTAAGTAATATATACAAAAAAAATCTATTACTAAACTAAAATAAGCTATACTTTCTAGAATATCTAGAATCAAATAAAAACTTATCTATAAAAATCTTTGTCAGTTTTTTTTTAAACAGATCATTAAAGTATTCTCAATTCATCCTATTTAATAGTAGAAAATAGATTAATATCTATTTATAAAATTTTAAAAATAGTGTACCCAATTTAGTACCAAATTGAATATTTTATCAGGAATGTTTTTATAAATAAAAAAGGATGGATACTATAAAAATTGAAGTAGAAAATTTAATAAGATTTTTAAAATTACATAATTAATTATGGGCTATGGAGTATAAAAAAAATTCATTGGAGACCTTATCTAAATATATTCAGCCCAACAAACCTCATTCATTGACATATATAAAGTTGAACCTGAAACATAAAAACAACACAAATTTAAGCTTGTTTGATTATATAAAGCTAAAAATAATTTATTAATATCAAAGAAGATATATGAATGAATAATCATATGAAATATGGATAACAGAAAGTAATTAATGATAAAAGAAAAACAGCCTTTTGGGTTGAAAATCAAAACTTAATAATCTTATATGATAATATAATCTTGTATGATAATATTTTGAGTAATATTAGAAATAGAAATATCAACTTTATTCTGGAACGTCTCTTAAAAATAATAAAATTGTTCATATTGTTATAAATAACAAATAAAATAACAATATTGTTCATTAGCATTACACCAGGCCAAACGATCTAATACATAAAATGATACTGAAACATAAGTAATAAACCAGGTTATACATAATTATAATATACATAAATATGCATGAATATACATAAATAATTAAAATTGCATGGAAAACCACAGAATTATGCAATCAACAAGAGAATAAGATATTGATGAATATGCCACCTGATTATGACAATATCGAAAATATTTTGGAAAAATTAAGAAATAAGTCACCAGAATCAGACAGGACTCCTGGAGAATTTCACGAACAAGGGGGGAGTTGCCTTTCAGAAGAAATATGTAAATTAGTAGCAAATATTTGAGAAATATAAAAACTAGCGGAAGAATGGAAAAAGTCCCTCATTGTCCCAATTTATGAGAGGAAAGGAGATGCAAGTGACTATAGAAATTACAGAGGTATCAGTTTACTTAATTCTCGCTATAAGATCTTCTCTATTGCTATGAATAATCGTATTGTGCAATCGTTGTATGAGGAGAGACAGGTCGGAAATTACCAGGATAGGTTCAGGATCAATCGATCCAAGACCGATCAAATTTTTGCTCTTAGACTATAGGAAAAATGAAAGAGTATAATAACTCAATGTGGATGCTCTTCATTGATTTTAGGGCACCATACGATATGCAGAGGAGTTTCACTATGATATTGGGTATAGCAGTGAAGTTATTTCGTTTAATGATGGCTACTATGAAGAAATGGAGACTCCTTTGCAGTTTGTTCGGGCCTCAGGCAAGGTGATTCACTAGCCCTACTCTTATTTAATATTCTCCTAGAGACCATCATGAAAAGGACAGTATTGAATAATGGAGGGGCAATATTTCTCAGAATGACTCAACTGCTTGCATATGCAGACGATGTGGCAACCGCTTCAAGCAGTGAAGGATTCATTCAGTATGTTAGAAGATAAGGCACGGAAAATGGGTCTCTGCGTCAACAAAAGCAAAACCAAAGTCCTTGTCTTAAGCAAGAAAATGCCAGACTATCCACCACAGCACTATGTCATGGGAAAACACACTTTTCAAGCTTTACTTATCTAGGGTCCAAGATTAGATTGTTGAGTTGTGCAACCAAGTTTAGATTATACAATTATTCGACCAGTTGCTAAATATGCTTGCGAAACATGTACCCTAATTAAGGCATCTGCAGAACGAAAAGATCGGTTCGAAAAGAAAATCCTAAGACGGATAATAGGACGTAAACTGGAGGGGGTTCCCCACCTTGGAACAAACAATAATGAATGAATTAAAATAGCAAGATGCGGTATCATTTGTAAAAACACTAATATAGAAATCAGTTTAAGCATCACTTGTTATATGAAGCCACCAGGCCAATACGGGTTTATGTAGTAATGTGGTGGTAAGCACTATAGCATTGCATAATATTCACTTTTTTTTTTTCTGTTCTTCCCTACCTCGCCTTGTAGGCTATACAGGGTTTTCCCGGACCAGAGGGTGAAGGCGGGGAATTTAAAATCGCCTCTGGTACCAGGACGCGAACTCGGGACTATTTTCATATCATAGAATCATATATCCGGTTGCCGGGCAACGGCGGTGCAGTTCACACGCGTTAGCCCATTCGGCCACCCCGCCCTCGCATAATATTCACACTACTGCAATGATAACATTGTACAAAATTCTCAACTGAGCACACAGCTAGTATCTCTTTTTACTTTCCATTCTTCAATTAGGCTGGCCCATATAAATCAGTGACTTGGCTATGTTATGTAAACACAAGATTCAGGACACTGCCATAGAATATTGCACATAAACATTTTCAATATTTAGACAGATGATACAAAGGTTTTACAATATTAATTATATAAATATACTATAGCAGAAAATTCAATCTTAAATATTAATATAAAATCATACAAAAGAAAAGGAATTACAAAAAAATACTTGCCTGCAGAGTGACTGGGGTAATGAAGAAATTATAGCACCATAACCTTGAGGATTATCATAAAGTTCGAAAAGAGGAGCAGCAACTAATTTATAGTTTTTAGGAACAGCGATCAAGGCTGGAAATACAAAATAATTAAATAATAAAAAGCTATTTATTTGTCTATTTTTCAATTTACGAAACACAAGCTTAGCAAAGTGTATACACAAGTAAAAAATTCTAATACAAATAGCATATTAAAGATACAATGGGTCAAATGGACAGAATCATAAATATTATGCATGTAAATGCATTTTTTTTTTTTTTTTTTTAAGGAGAATCATATAAATTTGAAATAACTTTAATTTAATAAAAAAGGAAAATTATTACCTGTATACAATATATATATATATAAGTTATATTTCAAATTTATATGATTCTCCATAAAAAAAAATAAAAAAAAAAATGTATTATTGCATTTACATGTATTATTATTATTATATATTATATATATATATATATATATATATATATATATATATATATATATAGAGAGAGAGAGAGAGAGAGAGAGAGAGAGAGTAATAATACTGTTTTCAGTACAATAAAATCTTGAATGATTAACCAATTATCAATTGACAGAAACAATAAATTTGTGAATATTTAATTTTATATTTACAAGAAACAAAAGTCTGAAGATAAAGCATATGAAGCAGCTTTTTTTAAAAATTTTTTATTAATATTTTCATATTTTAATTTTTTTTAAAATCAGTCTTTTCAATCAAAATATAACTTATTTACAGGAAATGTCCCATATTTTAAGCTTTTTTAAAACAAACAAGAAACTGTATATATTGACTTTAGGTAGAATATTCCTCAATTAGTTTTTATATCATATATAATATAAATACAATATATAACAAAATCGTTAACCTCTTATGAGATAACAGGCATGAGACCTAAAGTCCTAAAGGAGGGATCCTCAAGATAACAAACAATGACTTATTATTGATGATTTTTTATAACAAATTTTGTTAATCTGCTTCTTTTCCAAACTTCTTGTGTTTTGGAACACACAGCTATCAGGCCATTCCACGTAACTTGATAACTGCTCTTTGAAGCGTCCAGACCAGATCAGTTATGTGTCAGATATCTGTTTCTTTCTACCAAAAATCTGTGTCAACATTTTAAAGCCACTATTTATCGGTTTTAACTAGATTAAATTTATTACAATTTGTCTTCATTTCTTCAATAACCTTTCTGATAGAAGTCAGTGAAATAAACATTTATTCAATTTTGACATTTTGAAAGGGGTTGGAGGAGGAGAAGAAAGGTTTGGTGGGAGAGAGGGAGTTCACTGGTCACAACCAGATGACCGAAATTGATACACAAACTTTATTTAACAAACTTTTACATCAAGTGTACACAAAAAGTTTTAACGAAATCTGAATTCAAGATGTTTCCTTCGATTCGAAGGACAAGGAGCAAGCAAATCAGCCAATCTACCTCCTTCAGAGACATATTCATCGTCCTGGACTAACTGAAATCGAATGAAAATATTTGTTAAATATTCCAAGGTAAAATCTAGTCGAGAAGTCTTAATATAATATCATATTATAATATATTAATTGACAGAAATAATGGTATCTATAACCTGTGGGTAAGTATTAAATAATATAAGTAATGATAACTTTTAATAATACGAGAGAAAGTTTACCTAGTATTGTTCCTGGACTTCTATTGTATTCATTCAATGTAGTATTGATAATGCTGATTTTGTGACATGAACACACTGGATGGATTAGATACTTTTTACTGATGGGAGGAATAATGTTGGTAGCTACCAACAACTCAGAACACCCGGAAGGAAAAATACTACACTAGACAAGCTGCTATACTAATCGACTTGTACAACAAATATTTATCAATAAGTCCAGGACGATGAATATAGCACTGAAAGAGCTGGATTGGCGGATTTGCTTACTCCTGGTCCTTTGAATCAGAGGAAACACCTTTAATTCACATTTAGATTATACTTTTTGTATAAACTTGATGACTCCCCCAAATCGGGAAAAATACCTTTAATTCACATTTATTGTACATTACATTATTAATATTTTCCTTAGATGTGACTGGTTGTATGTATCTCATTAAAGAATTATTGCTAAACAAAAAAAAAAAAAAAAATTACATTCATCCACTTCATTTCCCCTTTTTGAATACACTTAATGTAAATGTTACGATAATTAATTAATTACATAATATTTTCTATTTCAGTCATCTGGTTGTGAACAATCAACTCTCCCTCTCCCACCAAATTTCCCTCCTCCAATGCTACATTGAATAAATGTTTATTTCACTGACTCATATCAGACATGTTATTGAAGATATGAAGAGAATTGTGTATGACAAAACATGGAATTTATTATAGCTTAAAATTTTCAAATTTTGAAAAACTGTCGTCAGCCTATTCTATTCTCGAATAGTAGCAAATTTAATCTAATTTAAAAATGTATAGAATGTGTTCTGTCTCTAACGTGCTCCTTCATTGTCAAAATGGGGGATAACAAAAAAGAAATGCTAAAATATGGCAGTTTTTGGGATATTAAAAAGGAACCCAGAGGGAGTACAGTAACATTGTCATGAAAAGAAGGGTCTAAGTAGGGATAGACTGGATTTGATATTTTGTATCTCATACTAAAAAGTATCGGATACAAACAGTAGATACAACCCAAAAATATCTGATACAGATACTCTGGTATCTGAGGGATACAAATGGTTTTCTAGACCTATGTTTATAGCTAAATATATTCTGACTTATTTATTTTTGTAATGTAATGTTAATTGGTATATACTTTCTCTAAAGTTGATAATTCATTTGTTTTAGTTCAGATTTTATGACTTATTTGAACGCAATACTCATTTATAAATTGTAATTACTATTTTGTACTTACACTTCAATTGATTAAATATATTTTCAAATCTACTATTTTAGTATAGTTTTGTTATACTTATTTTTACTTTTAACCCACAATGTTCATTCATAATAATATTTGTAGAAAATCTTCATTTCCATACTAATGTGTATATCAAAAAACGTTATTTTACTTCTAAACCAAGTGTGTAGATTTAATTCAAATTGAAAATATTCCAATTGAATATTGAATATCTTGGCGAACATTTAGAGTATTAGAGTACTATAATTTATTGACGTGGTAGGAATAAATTTAATTTTTCAGTTGATTGTTTTAATAAAATTGAAAATGAGATAGAGAAACACCATAGCTCTTTGAAAACGGGAGGAAATGATTGAATGCAAAAAAATGAGAAATATTTCAATAAGTTAAATGTGAAAGATGCTCAGTTTAGCAGAGCTAGGCCAATCAAGTATCAAGGAGAAGGGTGGGGGGACAGATAAAAGTACCCACTGATACAGATAGAGATTGTACATGATACACACTGAAGGATACTTTTATCAGATACTTAAGAAGTATTCATACTTGCGTTAGAGGAATGGGTTGATACCTGATAATTGCATCAGGTATTTTTACAGCTGTTCAAGAGAACAAATATTTATACAATAAATGGTTGAGCTCAAAAAATAAGAAGGACTTGAGAGAATATAGAAATGTCTGTAAAAAAGTAAAAGCTATTAGAGGGAAGGTATTAAGTATCTATTGGGAGAAAACCTGCAAGTATGTGGACACTTACATTAATGGGCAAAAATCTAGTGCTGCTTGGAGGACATTAAAAAAATTGAAAAATCCCAAAAGATGCGGAGATAACTTCCCATTGATCAAGGAGCAGCAATCGTTGAAATGCTTTGAAGAATTATTTCATGAAGATTGACCCGAATTCCCATGGAACCAATCGAATGAAATAATATCAAATAAGGAAGATATACCGCCAGTAACGGTTATAAAACTGGATTCAGCTCTCAAAGTAATGAAAAATGAACAATCTCCCGGCCCCAGTTCTAATCGAATGGAATTAATTAAAGCAGGCCTGATCGAACTCAAAATGGAACTGACAGAGAGTATGAAACTTCTGTTAAATGGTAGAGAGATCCCTGAAGAACGGAAGCAGAATTATATCATCCCAGTTTTCAAAAAAGGCCAAAAGAAAGATGTTTCCAATTACAGAGGTATTACGGTTACCAGTAAGCTAAATAGATTATACGGCCGAATAATTAGAAACATAATAGAAAATGACTAAAAGGAAGAAATAAGCGAGGAACAGGCGGGTTTTCGAGCTGAAAGATGCATGCATTGATCACATCTTTGATTTTCAACATTTATATAGAACAAGCACATAAAGATCATGCGGTGGAATGGGTGTTCAAATCGGGGATGAGGACGTCTACAATTTGCAGTATGCCGATGAGGAAGTCATAATCGCATCAGATCTGGATGATGTGAGCTATATGATGAGGAAGTTGCTCGACACGTATTCCAGTTGGGATCTGAAAACCAATAAAAATAAAACAGAGTGCATGGTTTTCAACGCGCCAAATTTACCTCTTGATATTGATGTCTGGACGCTCAATGTCCGCCGACAGTTCATCGGATGCTGGCTCGCTTCTAAAGGAGATAGTGAGGTTGCCATCGAACATAAAATAAACAATGCGAAAAGAATAAAAAGTTTGATAAATTCAATCCTATGGAGTAAGGAAATAACATTGGAAACTAAAAAGAAAATCTAACATTCCTTTTTAGAAAGCGTAGCCACCTGCGGATCAGAAGGTTGGACAATTACAAAAAAAGGCGTAAAATAGGTTGCTTTCCATGGAAATGGATTTCTGGAGAAGCTGTGGCATATCTAGAATCAAGCGGATTTCATTAAATTTAATGGTTTAAGTTCATACAGAACTTCCAAATTGTAATCTATTACTCTCACTTACATATATATGTAATGTATAGTAAGGGAAAGTATTTAGATCGTGAAAATTTTCGAATCTAAGTTTTCAACGGAAATACACGTTTTGAGGTCTCCTGAGTCCAATAGTAGTTAATGACTATACATTTTGATAGGCACTATGCAGAATTGTACACAATTTTTTTAAACAAAATATGCTTTATATTTGACAAAAGAATGGAAAATATTTAATTAAAAATGAATATATAACAAATTCACGGAGAGTAAAATTTTTCCTGATAAAAGATTCTAAAAAAGTTTGTAATAATTTTTTTTAAAAAGTGATCATAACTAAGATTTACATACACAAATATGTGCATCAGACGCAAAGTAATGACAAACTACTGACTCATATGCATCTGATACAAAAAAGTACCAGTAACAGTTGTATCTAGATACAAAAACACTGGTATCAACCCATTCCTAGGTCTAAGTTGCATCGAATGGGGGTAGAAGGTTTCTCTTTTTTTTTCTTGTATGGAATGTGACCGATATGCAAAATCCAAGTCTTCGACCTCAGCGCCCCCCTCACCCGGATCATTTTTAAAAATCCCCAAAACTGCTATATTTTCATTTTTTCCCATTTTGACCATGAAATCACGTGTTTGACAAAAAAAAACATTCCATACATTTTTAAACTAAATTAAATGTGCTATAATTTAAGATCGAAACAGGTACGTTAAATTCAATAGGTATGTATGTGTTCTTTTTATTCATTTATTTTATTTACTGTACATAGAGTGTGAATGTGATCTGTGAACACAATTATAAATGTCCTTGAGACAGATTGTAATATTTTTAAATAAATAAGATTAAAAAAAAAAAAAAATTAATAAGTTTTTAAATACAGGTTTTCGAAGTTTTGAAAACTTCCAAATTGTAATCTATTACTCTCACTTACATATATATGTAATGTATAGTAAGGGAAAGTATTTAGATCGTGAAAATTTTCGAATCTAAGTTTTCAACGGAAATACACGTTTTGAGGTCTCCTGAGTCCAAATAACCAAGTCCCGCAAAATGGTCTGTGTGTGTGTGTGGGTATGTGAACAGTCTAGCTCAAAAACCAAAAGTCGTGCGAAACTGATATTACGTATTTAAGATATAGATTTTGGATGTCAGCAACTTTTTCGTTATAATCCACTAACCAGAAGTGCGGTAAAACACATTTTTACAATTTTCTCAAAAATGAAAACAACAATTTTGATTACACCCGGTGTATCATTATAAAATTAAGTGGTCTTTAATATCATTTAGGACTTATCCCAATTGATGTCACATTACAGGGCTTAAATGCCACCCAATCTTCCTCCACAGTACCTTTAATATGGTTTATATTTAAAAAATAGCTCTCTTTTATTGATCGTACTATAAAAAATGGCTAAATATGAAGTTTGAAAGAATATGCTAATTAGAAACCGGAGAAAAAAGAAAAATGCTTATCCAGGTTGAAAATGAATCTCCGAAAATAACCTTCAGAAAGTATACGTACAGTATATCGTTGGAAATCGGAGTATTTGAGAAAAAATAATATCAAATAAATAAAGTTATAGAAGGTAACAGAGAGTGACGAAAAAAAAAAAATAAATAAATAATAATTTCAGAAAACTAACATTATTTAACGGAAATCACATGCATCCAAGGAAATTAAATGAAATTTACTTACTAAATGTAAATTTTAAATTTTTTTTCTAAGTTTAAAAAAAAGTAAATAAAATCCACCAAATCAAGCCAATGGCATTGTTTATAAAATACTATTTCATTGTATTTGTGTGAAAGAAGAAGTGAAATATAAAAATATTTCATGGATATGTTTATAATCTTAAATACATTTACTGTAGTTTAATAACTCTAGATATGATATTATATTTAAATAATTAGGTATCTATTGGCCGTTTATTCCAAAAAATCATCAAGTAACCTTTTAGTAAATTAAATTAGTGAATAATTTGATGAATTTTCCCTTTGTGAAATCCCAACATTATCCACTTTCAATTAGTGTGACAACTTTTGACCTGTCCATGGCAAGCAATGAAAATCTCGTAATTTCATTTTAGTAAACTTTACAATAGAAAATAATTAATAATCCTACAATCCATAATCATTTATAGGTTAAATATTCTGATATACTTTCTAATCTCTCTAGGCATACATGAGCATTTCGGTTGACAGAATGACTAACACCAATTTCAACATTCTTTATTATTAATTTTAGTGACAAAAGGTATACCTTTATTCACAGTTCTATAATTTAACACTGCAATCACCTACTCTGGAATCAATTTACTCACTGTCTGTATAGACATAACTTTTGCAACTAGTAATATCAATAAAATAACGGTACATTTTTGTATGCCACTATGACCATTTGATTGTACTCATCTTTATTAACCATTAATGTGAAAATCAGCCGGATGTTCATAAATTTCTATGTCGTTCTGAAGACATGTTGGGGTTGTAGGTCACGCCAAACGCTCCAATATTTTTGTAGGCCACTATGACCATTTGATTGTACTCATCTTTATTAACAATTAATGTGAAAATCAGCTGGATGTTCATAAATTTTCACATCGTTCTGAGGAAGTTGATCGGTAAGTGAAAGTTGTGTGTTGCGCGCACCAGATTTTGTTCATGTTTGATCATAGGCAATTGTCTTTATGTCTTCAATAACCTGCCTTATAAGAGCTAGTGAAATAAACATGCATTTAATTAATTATTTTGATGGGGCAAATAAGAAAGATCCAAAATGTTTGAAAATATAACAAGGAACTAATGGAAACATTATTTGGTGGAAGAAATATATAGTAGACAGATAGAGAGAGTGGCACTATAATAATGCCATTAGTGAGAACCGAATATGGTGGCAGAGGACTGTAGGCGCTACGCCAATGCCGCTTTTCCACTTATTAAGTGCATTTTCTAAAGAACCCTTGAAAATATGTTAAAAATTAATGAGTGACTTAGAAAGAGAAATGTATTTTCTAGATTCTTTATCTTGAGTCGTTTTTCGTTATTGTTGGCCGTTTAATTACAAATGACGCTTGATTTTCAGCATTCATTAGAACGACTTGAAATAATTGACTTTACTGGTATTTTATTTTGCCAAAGCCAATTATTTTATACATCTTTTTTATGTTTTATTATTCTCTGGTTGTCCAACTTTAATAAAAGATTTTGACGAAATTGAGCTAACTGCTGAATCTCAGTGAACGAAAAACCAACTCAAATCAAAAGAACCGACCCATCATGTTTGGACGCCATTTTAGGACAGTGCAGCCAAATTTTTTGTGGATACATTGTTTTTTTTCAATAAATAGTTACAAGAAAAACAGCGATATAAATTGTATAGGGATGTGAGGGGGAGGTGCACAATAGGGGGGTCTGGACCACGGACCAGACACGGCCACCATACCTTCCTCTCCCCTCCATCACCCGTCCTTCAAAATATGAAAATGAATAAATGTTTACTTCACTGATTAATATTAGACAAATTATTGACAATAAAAGACAATTACATATGATTAAAGATGAAAAATAGTTCATTTTTCAAACTTTGAAAATAAATAAAAAATCTGAATCTCAAAAATTATTTGATTTACCGAGCCTGTTATGGTCTTAAATTGCAGCATATTTTATCTAGTTTAAAAATGTATAGAATATGTTTTATCAAAAACGTGCTTCTTCATGGTTATAATAGAAAAAAAAATGCGAAAAAAATAGTTTTGGGGATTTTCAAAAGTGATCCGGGACGGGGGAGAGGGGAAGAGAAGGCACCGAGGTCGAAAACTTGTATTTTCCATCTCAGTAACATCCTATCCAAGAAAATAAAAAGAAACCTACTACCCTCATTCAATGCAACTTACGATGTACAAGGTTACTGGACTAGAGGAATTATTTTCTGAGAAAGTTGGGCTATTACAAAATTTATGAAGAGCATTTTTAACGAAGCTACAGCTTTAAGCTAACAAATCATTAAGGCCATTATAATAACAATAACCCTATTAATTATTAGGGTGCATAAAAAAATGACCGTTTTATCAAATTCAAGATTTCAAAGAACTGTAAATATTTTAATCCTATTTATTACTTCCTGATACTTAATAATTCCTTTAGAGCATTCTCTAAGCTTGTTTAATCATATTCGACTTCTTCAAAAAAGCCTCAGTTTAGTTATTTGTTTCAAAGAAGAAACATACAGTGTCCTACGAAATTCTCGTAATTTTGGGGCATTACTAGAAAAGAAAATTCACAGCCGCTGAAGCAACTCGTGAAATTATTAAATATGAAGAGAAAGGTGTCCTTGACCAGCGTACTGCGCGGCGTTGGTTACAAAAATTTAGCAGTGGCGACATGACCTTGGAAAGTGCGACCATTAATGAATATTGTTGAGGAACCAGTTGAATCACATCCGTCCACAAGTACTCGCGAACTTGCCAGGGAGTGGGGTGTATCGAAATATACTGTTAGTCGCCATCTGCTATCCATGGGGAAGTTCAAAAAGAGCAGTAGGCTGGTCCCTCACGAACTTACTCCTCAGCAATCAGCTAAGAGGTTAGAAATTTGTGAAAATTTATTGAAAAACCCTTCTGATATGAGATTTTATAGTACCAACATGTAGTCCAGATATTGCGCCATCGGATTACTACTTATTTAGGTTCATGGCCCATTTTAGGGGGAAAATTTGGTAATTTTGAGGAAGTTGAAATTGCGGTCCAAGAGTTCGTTGACAGCCATCCCAAAGAATGGTTTCAACGTAGGATCGAGCAATTGGCTAGCAGATGGCTAATGAAGGTAGATTACAATGGACAATACTTTGAAAATTAATTGTATTTTACATCTAAGAAATAATAATACAAACATTTGGTTGAAAAAACAGTCATTTTTAAAATTTTTTTTATATACCCCACAACATGCAACGGACAAAACGCCTGTCCGTTAGTAATAGTCCGTCGTAAGGCCTGTTTTCATCAAATTATTAACATCCGCCTGAGACTTCGTGAGTGGTTTCATTTTGTCGTCACCTACAAATATTTGATATATGAAAAATTTTCGGAATTGGGGCGTATCACGAAGTCTACAAGTCCAACATGTCGTCAGAACTACGTTGTGAAAATTTATGAACATCCGGCTGATTTTCACAATAATGGTTTAAAAAGATGAGTACAGTCAAATGGTCATAATGGCCTATAAAAATATTGGGGCGTTTGGCGTTACCTACAACCCCAACATGTCGTCAGAAGGACATTGTGAAAATTTATGAACATCCGTAGGCCACAAAGGACAGATGACAAGTGAGCTATTTTGAGAAAAAATAATGTTGACAAAAATATTCGAACGTTTGGTTTAACCTATAAAAATAAGACATAAATTATTTTTCCACCAAACCTTTTGGTCCGGAACGACGTGGAAATTTATGAACAACTGGCTGTTTTCACATCAATGGTAAATAAAGATGAATGCAATCAAATGGTCATTGTGGGCTACAAAAATATTGGGACGTTTTCGAGAAAAATATATATATCTACGTATTTCTTACTGTAACTTTACTAAGTAGCTGTAACATGCAAAAATAAAAAAAAAAATAAAAAAGGCAGTTAAATTTCGTCGAACGTTATGCAGGATCCTTATCGTAATAGCTGGTAAAATTTTCCGAAGATTCCCGGGTCGAGTTTTTATGTGGGGAGGGTAAGAAGGACAATAACTGATTTTGTTTTCCATTTTTTTGTCAATATCTCATCAACTAAGAGGTTTGTCGCAAATATTATTCTATACAAAATTGAAGTACTTCAAAATCGCAATAAAAACTGTTTAATACATAAATAAAATCAATGGTTACGAAAATATTAAGACAAAATAAATAGAATTCCACTTTCAGTAAAAATTGCTTGCAAACATTATAAAATAGCTATTTCCAATAGACATAATACCGATTCAAGGTTGAATTTGTTTTATTAACATTTCCAAGCATTTAAAAACATATTATAATCAAATTCTCTTTGTTTTAATGATTTTAATAGCCAATAATAAATTATGGAGACTCGCGAAAATAAATAAAAGCAATATTAATTGTCAATTAGTCTTATATATCTTAAAATGCATATTATCGGATAATTAGTATCTTTTCGCTTGATTTAAAATGAGGTTTATTCCCAGCTCACTACCTAAACCTGACGATGATTTATGCAATGTTTATACTAATTTAATAAACAACAAATTAATTGAAAACCGTTAGAAATTTGAACATTACTACTTCTAAAAATATTCTTTAATGATTGATATCGAATATTATTTCATTTTGAGTTTCTACAATTTAATATGAGATTTTAGAATAATTAAAACAAACCTAATTTGATAAAACAACTTATACCTCCATATTTTCTTTTTTCGTTTTATTATTTTTTTTTTAATCTTTCGTAAATTTAATAATGAATTATAAGAATATTGTTTATATAATAGACTATATCAATGACTTGGGATTAAAACATCGTTAACATATATAGTTTGTCAACATTTTATGTTATTTGATTCTTGATTGAAAAATATACAACATATAATTTATTTTCTGCTTATTATTTAATATAAAATTCTATATTTTTGTAGTTACATTTGCTTCTATTAATTTAGATCACACTAAATCTTTTACAAATTAACGTTTTTAGATACTTTATTTTTTAGTTGCTTTTGTTAAAATAAAAGTGAAACCAGTCATCAGCTGTTCCTTTAATTTTGTAATATTAATTTCCTGTTAAATTCTTAATAATGGATTGCTTTTTGTATAAATTTTTGAGTTTAAAGTCCGAATTTGGGAAAAAATGTGGTTGTAAAGGAATTTTTAAAAGAAATATGGCTTTCGTAGATCTAACATTGTATATGGTTAGAACCAGTCGTCTCTCTCCCTGGTCACCAATTTAAAAAAAAAGAAAACAATACTAGCAAAAAAAATTGAACTCAATTAAACATTTAAAACATACATTTTAATTATAAAATAATTACAATAAATCAATAAATGGTTCCTTTGACATTTTTTTCACAGTAATCCCGACAAATATAATAAATTTTATAATCAATATATATAATCTAACTTTACCCGGCAACGCTCTGCTATGGCTTAGCCTGGCAAAATGGAGAAGAAAGAAACTAGAAAGCACATATGAGTGGATTAATACCAAAGAACATCCGGTCATTTTTAAAAAGTGGGGAAACAAATTAACAGTCTGAGTTGAACTTATAAAACTAAAATTGACTTTATCTCCGCTTTCTGAAAATGGCAGAAATCCGTCCTCTGATATCAAGCTACTCATACATTTTAATATTTAATTTAATTTTTTTTTTTTTTGTTTATATTTAATGTATTCTTTAATGTTCAACTTTGTGTTGATCGTTTTATAGCAAATAAAACTGTAAATGTTTGGATGTTTAAACTCTTAAATCCCGGAAAGTTCTTCATCCATTGCCTTGAAATTTTGGCTTAACGTTGTATTTAAATACGCGCGTGGTTTAATATATCTACTACTATAAAATATAAGGTGAAACTATACATATTTATTAAAAACGCACTACCAGTTGGATGTAAAAGCAACACATGCGGTTCAAAATATTTTACGATACTGTTTCAAAGTTAAAGATTTTCCAATATCAATCGTGGCAATGCATTGCAATTGCGCAATACCAATTTTCATAGTAAACGGCACAACCTTATTTCAGCACAATGTTAGATAAAAGAATTTATTAAAAAATAAAATAAACTGAAATCTATAAAAAACTGATTTCTAAAAGGACCATGAACGGTGGTAAGTATTTCTCAAGATTTAAAGTTTTTTAAATAATAGCAAATCAAAATATTTGAAATGTATCATACTACTTCCAGAATACATTGGGAGGAAAATAAAAAATGAATATAAAGAGCGTATAATAGTATTGACCTACATAAGGAGCATGGGTGGATCTACGGAGGAGGGGAGCTTTGGGGCTGAAGCTCCCTTTCCCAAAATGATAAAATATAACCATGTTTTATCGAAAAAATATTTAAAAAGTATCTCTTAAAGTATTATTGTTCCTGTAATTACATTTAAAAGGACTTTAGGAATCACTTAAACACCATTTCATGTAGGTAGTTAGTTTCTTTTTTTCCAAAGTAATTATCGTTATTTTTACTTTCACTTACGTATATATGTTATATATAGTAAGTGTAAGTATTGCGATCGAGAAAATTTTTGAATCTGAGTTTTCGACGGATTTATACGTTTTGAGGTACCCTGAGTCGAAATGACCAAGTCCCGACAAATGGTCTGTGTCTCTGTGTGTGTGTATGTTAGCAGTCTAGCTCAAAAACGAAAAGTCCTATGAAACTGATATCACGTATTTAAGATCGGTATATGCGTTAGTTGTGACGGCAACTTTTTCCTTAAAATCGGCTAAGGGGAAGTGCCACTTGATATCAACGCTGAAACACATTCTCACAGTTTTCTCAAAAACGGCTCAAACGATTTTGATTAAACTCGATGTATCATTGTATAATTAAGTGGCCTTTAATATAAATTAGGTCTTATCCCCATTGATGTCACTTTACAGGGCTTAAATGCCCAATGTTCATATACGTCTTCCTCTAAAGTACCTTTAATATGGTTTATTTTAAAAAGATAATTATTTCCCATTATTCAGAGTTACGAAAAAATGCTAAATATAACTTTTGAAAGAATTTGATAAGTTAATAAAGGAGAAAAAAAATAAAAATGCAGAAAAACGTAGCTATAGACTGTAGCGCCTAAACGAATGTACCGATTTCATTGAAACTTCGCTAAAGTCATTTTCTCGACACCCTTCAAATTTATCTATATAACATTCATCAGCGAAAAGAAGCTGAAAAAAAGTTATGAGGGCTGGTAAAATTAAATTCCGAATAACTCAAAAAGTATACACTTTTTTGGGAATGTTGTATATGGTTTTCTAAAAGTTTATGGAATAGCCTAAAAAACAAAAAAAAAATTGTTAAAATCGGATAATTAGGAGATAAGATATGGTCTCTAGTTTTTTTTTAATACGTTCTGCTGCAATGGTTATATCCTTTGTTTCGGTTTTTGAATTTTGAATGTGTTAATAAGGTAATGCTAATTTTTTTTAAATGTATTTAAAATCCACCTAAGCAAGTTGATGGCATTGTTAAAAAAACTATTTCAGTGTACTTGTGTGAAAGAAGAAATAAAATATAAAATCATTTCATGGATGTATAAATCATGTGTTTATAATATTAAATACATTTACTGTAGTTTAGTAATTATTTATTAAATTTTAAATTGGTCCATAATCGTCTTATCTTTTTGGCTACATTCAAGGAATTGCTGTGTTATATATGTGTGCGATGTTATATTGCGTTCCTGGCGTTTGAGAATTTAAAGAGAAAAAAGGAATTTTTTTTTATTTTGGGAAAGTGTTTATTATGCTATGTCTATTGTTTAATATGGCTTATTGTTGATAATTTGTAAGAGTATTGTTATGAAGGGGGAGAAAAAAAAAAGAAAAATATAATATAAAATTAATGTCCGTATGGATTGATAAGTATGCTGTGTACGAAGCAACCCTATGTAGTAGGGCAGCATTACTTTTAATAAAGTATTTCTCTATAAATAATTAGGTATTAAAGTTAATTCCAAAATATTGTCATATAACTTTTTAGAAAACTAAATTAGTGAATAATTCGATAGATCTTCTCTTTGTGATATTCCTCTACCATTTCATTGTACTTGTGTGAAAAAAGAAGTGAAATACAAAAATATTTCATAGATACGTTTATAACCCTAAATATATTTACTGTAGTTTAATAACTCTAGATCTCATAATATATTTAAATATTTAGATATCTATCGTCCGTTTATTCCGAAAAATCATCATGTAACCTTTTAGAAAATTAAATTAGTGAATAGTTTGATAATTCTTCTTTTTGCGATATTCCAACAGAATCCACTTACAATTAGTGTGACAACTTTTGACCTGTCTATGACAGACACTGCAAATCTCTTAATTCCGTTTTAATAAACTTTGCAATGGAAAATAACAGTTTAATGACTTATAGTCGTACAATCCATAATCAATGGATCGAACAATCCATAATCAACGAATCGTACAATTCATAATCAACCGGTGATATAATAAATAGGACTTTTGTTATTTTAATAGCATTTGTGTTTTTTTAGCTTTAGCTCAGTTTAAAATGCAATTTAAAACATTTTATAATAGCCTAACATGGCCAGAAAATAATTTTTATTCAAAGTTCAAAGAGTAAGTGAAAGTTGAGTGTTGCACGCACCAGATTTTTATGAAAAAAAAAAAGCTTTCGGGCTGAAGCTACTCCCCAAAATTAAATTCTGGTTCCGCTAGTGATAAGAAGAATCATATCACTTCTTCAAATGATAATTTCAATTACTGTAGTAATTATAAAATTTTAGATTAATCAATAACAAAAAAAAAAAAAAAAGGAAATGGCCTTTTCTGAAGAGAAAGCAGTAAATGTTTAAAATGAATATGGGTATTATCAATCAAAAAATGTACTTTTTTAGTTATCGGCAAATAAAACATTGAATGCATCGTAACATTTGTTCAGCTTGTTTTCGGGAAAGTATGTTAGACACATAAATTAAAAGGATTTCAAGGGGAAAACGTTAGCCAAGTTTCGTTAAAATCATTAAAGCTGTTTTGACGCTACAGTTTATAGCGACACATTTTTTTGCGGCTTTGAACAAAAATTTTTATTTTTTTTACATATATAAAATTATCGTAAGACAGAAGTACTATGCCAGAAACCTTAGCAGGAGTGTACGGAACAACTTCCAAAAGTTTCATGGCGATCGGATGAATGGTTTAGTAATGCATAAAGGACAAACAGACAGACAGCCAGACACACATTAATTTTTATATATATAGAAGATAACTTTCATTTTCACATTTTTTTGACATTGAATAATATTACATTCTGCCACAATTAAGGACATTATCATTTAGTGATAGAGTAGCTCATTCACACTGTAAATAAAAATAAATTAAACTGCAAAACAATAATACTAAAAGTAAATATATATAGCATTTCCAAGTCAATTTCAACCTTTTCCAAGTCAAATTCAACCTTTTCCAAATCAAATTAAACCTTTTCCAAGTCAAATTCAACCTTTTCCATTTCAAATTAAACCTTTTCCATTTCAAATTCAACCTTTTTTTATTTATTTAATTATTTTTAATTTTTCGATGTGTGGGTCTGTTGTCGTATGAGTAGTTTTTGAAAATAACCTCCATTTTAAGATACGTCACTGCATTTCGACTTATTTAAGTTTTTTTTTTTATCTAGTCTTTATAAGTGTGTATTCTTATGTTTCCCGAGCCTTAAATTTTGAAAATGACCCCAATTTTATGATTACGCCACTGCGTTTCAACTTATTTAAGTTTGTCGAATTTATCCAATTTAAAGTTCTACTTTTATGTTTCCGGAGCCGTAGATTTTGAGAACGACCTCCATTTTAAGATTAGGCCACCGCGTTTCGATTTCTTTAAGTGTTTCCAATTTTTTTCATAAAAGGGTGTATTCTTATGTTTCCGAAGCCGTAGATTTTGAAAATGGTCTCAATTTTAAAATTACGCCACTGCATTTTAAGATTAGGCATCTAAAAATGGAGGTCGTTTTCAAAACCTACGGCTCCGGAAACATATAAGTAGACCTTTATATTGGATAAATTCGAAAAACGTAAATAAGTCAAAACGCAGTGGCGTAATCATAAAATGGAGGTAATTTTCAAAATTTACGGGTCGGGAAACATAAAAATACGCCCTTATATCGAATAAATAAAAAAAAACTTAAATAAGTCGAAACGCAGTGACATATTCTTAAAATGGAGGTTATTTTAAAAACCAAATACAGGACAGCATAATACTAGTCCCTAATAAGTCCGAATAGGTACAATAAATCGATATCCGTAAGTGCAAATTCTATTAAAGAGAGCATAATAATAGAACTTCATATTGAGGGGGGAGGGAGATGGCCATTATTTAAAAAAAATTATAAAATTTACAAAAAATTAAAACATTAATTTAATATTAAAATGGTTGAATTTGAATTGGAAAAGGTTGAATTTGACTTGGGAAAAATTGAATATGACACAGAAATATTACACTGAAAAAATCTAAAATGTTAAAATAAATGGATATGCAACCGCGTTATGATAATTATTTTTGTATTTTACAAGAGCTATGTCTTCGATAATATAGTAAGTAGCCTTCATTTAGAAAAAAAACGAAAATTGACAAAAATTTGAAAGTTGAATTTGAAATGAAAAAGGTTGAATTTGACTTGGAAAAGTCAAATTTTTCTCCAGCATCAACCTCAGTGAGAACAGTTGGTCCAATGTGGACCTCCCTCGCCTAAATCCCGCTTGATATTTGCCTATGAGACATGAGGAACTAGTCTCTCAAATAGGAAGTTAAAGAGAACTTTATAAGCACATGAGAGAAGCACTAGACCTCTGTGATTGTCACAATCCGATTGGTCCCCTCCCCTTTCTTATGCAGTGGATAGATAATTCCCTTTTCCCACTCCTCAGGCATCTTATCTTCCTCCCATATCTTTAAAATGGAGCTCCTTTCTTAGTTACATTCCTCCATAGCGTATCAGCTCCGCTTAAATTCCATCCAGTTCCGTAGACTTGTAGAGCAATGTTGTGGCGCTTCTATGTCTTCATCATGCAGTGACTCAGCATCTTAAGAGAAGTCGCCCTTTTCTTTAGCTATTTCTCCTTCAAAGTTCTCTCTTTGAAGAGCATGGCTGAAGTGCCTTCTTCAGAATTTCCTTTCAACAGGTTCCCGTCCTCATTCTTGCACATAGTTACTTTTGATTTTAAGGCATTCCGGCTCTCATTTACTTTCTGAAAGAAGAGGAGAGTGTCACGAGATGTCCTTCAGAGATGTTCTTCATCTTGCAGTTCTCCCATGCTCTCTTTTTTCTCCTGTCCAATCTCTTTTCATCTCTTTTTTTATTTCGGTACGTCTCCAGTGTTCGTCTCCTATTTTTTCTTATTTGTTACCTCGATGCATTCATCATCAAACCAAGGGGATCTCCTGCTTCTTGTCTCTAACCCAAGGATTTCCTTTGCAGTAGTTTTCAGCGCTCTTGAAATTCCCGACCACTGGTCATCCACTGTGTCATTCATATCGCTTAGTTCCTCCTCCAGCCTAGTTTCAAGATGTTGCTGATAGGTTTCACTTCAGGACCCTTCAGTTTATGAGCATTGTATTTCTTCACAGCTTCTCCAATATCCGAGAACCGTTTCGTGGTAATCCAAACACATATACGAGAATACTGAGGTAGTGATTCGAATCCATGAATCGAATTCAATTAGACATGTGACAAAAGCTGATTAAGATGTGGTCGATCTGGCTGGTAAACGCTCCATTAGGTGATCTCGAGGCAGCTTTGTATATATTTTTGCCTGAGAACATGGTATTTCCGACCCCCAGACCGGGCTTTAGAGAGGTCTTCGTCGCTATAACGTGTGCTTCTCTTCTTCAGGTGACACTTCAGTAGGTGTATGGCAATTAATATATATATTAAATAATTTTCTCTTAAGACGTAGGTAGCATAATCTAGGGGAGTTGGGGGTAAACTTTGATACTAATAGTCGAGCTCTTCCTCTTGCGATGAATCCGGTTCCATATATATATATGGTCGGTTTCGTGGCAGCTGTAGTATATGGTATGGTACCTCTTTTCAAGGGTACCAATTCCAAGCCAGCGAACTTTCTGGATCGCTGCGATGTCAATGCGATATTTGTCAATTTGCTCAAGGAGCGCCCGCAGTGCTCCGAGTCTATATAAAGATAAAATATTTCTGTAGGCGATTCTTAAGTCCTTCAAACGTTTCCTGGTTTTATTCCGTAATAACAATCCGACTATTTCTGCTTGTAGAGGTTTCGTTATGATAAGTATTTAAGAGGAATGGGTTATTAGCCCACTGCCCAGGTCGGGTCTTTGAGTCAGGTGGAGGGGCTGCCTCCTGCCCGATTCGTAGCGAGTTGTCAGGCTCTAGCCTACCTCATCGGTCTACCAGGCCTACAGAGGAGGCGTTTCCCGCCTGCGGTACGGGGAGGGCTTCTTCACCCTAGGGGGCTGGCCATCATTGGATGATTTCACTACTTACCAGAGGAGGGGTCTCTGGCTAGTGTCGGCCTCCAGCAGGCCAACATTTAATTAATGAAATTGTTACTCAATTTAAGAATGGCTGACACACAACTATTTCACTTTTATTAAAAGTTTGACGGAAATTTAAAAATTAAAAGTTTCTCCACTTTACTTCAATTCGAACTCATAATCATTAAATGTAAAATTCTATTATCTACAACTTGCATTCAATATATTTTCATCCATAATAAACGCTTAAAGAAAAAAAAAAAAGACTGAAATTGCCTGTAAAGGAATTTTTAAAGAAAATTCGTAGATCATATGTTTTATTAATGGACATTTTGATTCTTCTCCCTATCAGAAATCCGATATTTCAGGTACTCATGTGACGCAGTATTTAATGTTGATTAATTCATAATTGAATATTTTTTTTAATTGAAATACGCCATTTAAAAGCTGTAGGTCATAAACTGAAAAAAATAAAGAGAATTTTGAATATTTACCCCCCATCCCTTTCCGCCTTGGTTCCCTTTTTAGAACGGGACAAACTTAAGATACTATTATCTGATATCCAATGAACAGATTAACACCATATTCAGCTTTCCAAAACTCACTTCCAGACGAGATGACCAAAGGTTTGGTGAAAAAATAATTCATGTCTTATTTTTATAGGTTAAGCCAAACGTCCGAATATGTTTGTAGGCCACTACATTATTTTATCTCAAAATAGCTCACTCATCATCTGTCCTTCGTGGCCTATGGATGTTCATAAATTTTCACAATGTCGTTCTGACGACATGTTGGGGTTGTAGGCCACGCGAAACGCCCCAATTCCGAGAATTTTCGTAGATAAAATATTTGCAGGTTACGACAAGACGAAGACACTTAAAAGGGGTTAATAAAGATGAGTACAATCAAATTGTCGTAGTGACTTACAAAAATATTAGGGCGTTTGGTGTGACCTACAACTCCAATATGTCGTAAGAACGACGTGAAAATGTATGAACATCCGGCAAATTTTCACATTAATGGTTAATAAAGATGAGTAAAATCAAATGGTCATAGTCATCTTTATTAACCGTTGATGTTCATACATTTTCAAAACGCCGTTCTGACATGTTGGAATTGTAGGCCACGCGAAACACCCCAATTCCGAGAATTTTCGTAGATAAAATATTTGTAGGTTAAAACAAGATGAAGCCACTCAGGAAGCTTTAGGCGGATGTTAATAATTGTATTAAAATAGACCTCTACCACGGACTATGACGATTTTTTGGAATAAACGGATGTTGATATCTAATTATTTAAATATAAAATTAGATCTAGAATTATTAAACTATAAAAAATGTATTTAAGGTAATAAACATATGTCTTATACATCCATGAAATGCACTCTCCATCCTTATACATATACATCTACGCATCCACTCTCCATTCCTCTTAACGACTTTTTATATTAGATAAACCAAATTAAAGGTACTTTAGAGTTACTTAATGTCGGACATTAACCCTTAAACACATTTTAACGATTAAAATGTGTTTAATCGATTCTATAAAGGCCGATTTTGACAAAAATGTTGCTGTAACATCTCAAGTATATACAAACCTCAAATATGCAATTTCACTTTCGCAAGACTTTTCGTTTTTGACCTAGACTGATAACATACACACTTACACATTAAGCCGGACTTGGTTATTTAGACTCAGAGGACCTCAAAACGTGCATTTTCGTTGAAAACTCGAATTCCAAAATTTTCACGATTGCAATACCTCACCTTACTATATATTACGTACATAGGTAAGTGAAAGCGAAAAAATAAACTTACCACCACTTGATGCAACTTACGATATACCAAGTTACTGGGCAACGACAATTCTCTCTCATTTCAGAAGGGATTTTTGCAAAAAAGTAATAGAGTATTTTATTCTCAGAATTAAATTTTCTATGAGATGGCATATATATATATATATATATATATATATATATTATATATATATATATATATATATATATTTATTTATTTATTTTTTTGAAGATTTGATTAGTTTGGAAAATACCTAAAGAAATTGTTTTCCTTTTTTGCCGTATTAAGTACTTAAATCCTCTTTACAAATTCTGAAGTCAAAGTTCATATGAAGGAAATATAAAAATTTTGCCTGGAAGAACAAAATGCCGACTTGGTCAAGTTTTGACCACTGTGTAGGGACCAGAAAACCTGTGTCGCTATAGACTGTAACGGATGTACCGATTTTAATGAAACTTGGGTTAAAATCTTTTCTTCAATGATCTTAAATTTATGTATATGACATATTTTACCGAAAAAAAAGCTGGAAGTTACGAGGGGTGGTTCAATTATATTTCCAAATAACTCAAAAAGTATACATTTTTTTGTTAATGTTGTACAGGTCATTTATAAGTTTAAGAAATTTCGTAGAAACAAAACAATGATTGTTGAAATAGGACGATGTGGAGCAAAGATATGTTTTTCTAAATATTCAAGCGTTCTACTGCAAAGCTTATATCCTTTATTTTTGTTTTAGGAAAAAGTGTTTTTCGGATTCAGGAGGCTTTAAAACGTTTAGTTCAGTTGAAAATCGCACATCTGAAATTTGACCCATCACAACACTTTCCATACCAAGTAGCGGTAAGAAAGCAATTAATTATAAAATATGTAGAAAATAGAATACTCGGTATCATCGGTAATACTAGTTTGATTCCGTTTATTTATTTTTTATTTAATTTAATTATCTTTCAAAAGATAAAATATAAATTTTAGCATAGAACATATATTTTGCGAGTTAGGGCCCAAATTATCAAATTCTTTCATACATTATATTTAGCCATTTTTTATAGTTACTGGCAATAAGTTTTTTTTTTTTAAATAAACTAAATTAAAAGTACTTTAGGGGAAGATATATATAAATATTGGGAATTTAAGTAAGCCCTGTAAAGTGACATCAATGAGGATAAGACCTAGCTGATATTAAATAAAACTTAATAATACACTGATATACCGAGTTTAATTAAAATCGTTACAGCCTTTTTTGAGAAAATCGTAAAAATGAGTTAAAACGATTATATAAAGTGCCACTTCCGGTTTGCCGATTTTGATGAAAAAGTTGCTGTACATCCCAGACATGTACAAAACTTAAATACATAATATCAGTTTCATACGACTTTTCATTTTTGAGCTATGCTATTCACACACACGCACATACATACACTGATTGATGATGTGAGTGAAAGCCAATTTGCCAGGAAATCAATTTTATCAATTTCATTCTTTAAAAAAAATTGGGAAAACAATTTCACATTACTTTTTTTGGCAAATCGATAGTACTGGTGAATACCAGTATTGGTAGTAAATTCCTGATTTTTCAATAATTGTTCAGAAAATTTCTAATCAGCAACATTTTCAAACATCCTATAATAAACAAAAAAAAAATCTGGTACCCGCATCACTGGACTTTCAATTATCACCCTCTTCTTAGCAGAAATAAGTATTTTCAGACAAAGGGGAAGTGAAAGTAAAAATTATAGACGTTATATTTATTTACATTTCATTGTGGGTATTTGTTTAATTATCCTTAAATATACAAATTTTAATTTTTTGTAATCTATACAATTAAATATTAAATAATACCAACGATAGCATTTCTGAAAACCGCAAATGCATATGTACATAACACTGTCGGAGTCTAAATGATATTAAGCTCATGTTACGTATGAGTCTGTTATAATCAAGGATTTTTGTGCAGTAAAACCCCCTGAAATATGCAGTAAAAAAACATGAAAAATGCAGTAACTTGTCTCTAAATATACTAAACTTATTATTAAATTACAATAATTTATTTTTTTTTTTAATATTTAAACTAAAGAATGAAAATAACTGAACATATATGGCTAATAAGGTTATATATACATATATACATTATAATGGTAACAAAAACATGACATGAATCACATTAAAAAATTTTAAATACCGAAATAGTACAAGGTATAAACAAACGAAAAAAAACAATAATTGTATTAACATTCCGGGGAAGCAAAATATCTAATTTCAAGCTTTGGTAAATTTTCATCCATAGATCACTCTATTTACAGCAACTCACTGATAGATATTATAGATTAGGCAGTTCTACAAGAACCATATAGCAGTGTTTTTCCTCCAAGATTTTTACAAACTAATTTTTTACTATATTGCTTGGGCATTCTTTTACACAAAATCCCTCAAATAGTATGACTATAGGTGATGGCTGTAAATCTATAACTAAAGCTATGCTAACAGCAGCGGAGATCTCAATTCCAAAAACCAAGGGATATTTTAGTCAGAAATATTTTTGAAGGCTTTATACAGCTCAGCAATTGGACCTCCCCACCACTGAGCCATTTCAAGACTACAACACTCCATTTACTATTTGGGAACTGACTAATTAATACTACAGGACGTCAAATGCAGACAACATACATTATGCCTTCCAGAAACCACATTGAGCTGATATTGGACTTTTACAACCACCTATAGATCAGTGGTAACTGGAATCAATCTATAGTGATACCAATATTAAAATCAGATCAAGATAAGAGCCATCAATCCAGCTATCGACCAATTTTTCTGACCAGCTGCCTATGTAAAGTAATAGAGCCAATGGTGAATAAGAGGCTCACATGGATCCTAGAAAAATAACACTGATTCAAAACTTCTAATGTGGATTTTGCAAAGGGAGACCAACAACAGACCACCTAGCCCAAATGGAGGCTAAATTACAGTATGCCTTTGTTCAAGAAGAGGAAGCAGTTGCTTTGATATGCACAAAGCCTGTGATATAACAAATAAATATTTAATAATAAGAAAGCCCCATTCACTAGGATTTAGAAGTAGTCTTCCCAAATTCATCCAAGAATTTCTTTCTCATTGCTCTTTTTGCGTCAGAATTGGAACATCGTTGTCTATGCAATGTGAACAGATGAGGGGTGTACCACAAGGATGTGTCCTAAGCAAAACTCTACTCACCTTGGCCATCAGCAACCTTGGATTAAATCTACCACGTGGAATTAAAGTTAGGCTACTTGTCGACAATTTTGCAATACAATACAGAGGAAAAGATATCTCCTCTATTAAAAAGAAACTGCAAGATGCACTATGTCAAATTGACAGTTGCTCTAAATTATAAGGATTGCAATTTTCCAAAATGTGTACACTTAAGCAGAAAACGAAAAACACTACAATCGTCAGACCTTTATCTAGTAGATGTTTAACTACCAAACCCCGATAATTGTAGATTCTTGGGATTGTTATTAGATAGGCGCCTGTCATGGGAACATGTCTGTTTGTTTGCGAACAGTCTAGCTCAAACCAAAAGTTGTACGAAACTGATATTACGTATTTAAGATAGGTATATGCCTTAAATGTGGCTGCACCTTTTTCCTTAAAATCAGCTAACCGGAAGTGGCACTTCATATCAATGGTGAAAAACATTTTTATAATTTTCTCAAAAATGGCTCTAATGATTTTGATTAAACTCGGTGTATCACTATATAATTAAGTGTTCTTTAATATCATTTATGTATTATCCCCATTGATGTCACTTTACAGGGCTCAAATGCCCAATGTCATATGTGTCTCTTTGAAGTGCCTTTAATATGGTTTATTTTAAATAATTAACTATCTCTCATTATTAAGAGTTATAAAAAAATGCTAAATCTTACTTTTGAAAGAATTAGATAATTGAATAAAGGAGAAAAAAATAAAAATGCTTTTCCAGATAGAAAATGAATCTTTGGAATTACTAGTCCGATGGTATACATATAGTATATCGTTGGAAAGTTGAGAATTTTAGAAAAAACAATACCTAATATAGAAAGTTCTAGAAGGTAATGGAGAGTGACAAAAAAAGTATAAATAATAATTTCAGAAAACTAACATTATTTAATGGAAATCACATGTTTCCAAGGAAATTAAATGAAATTTTCTTACTATATACTATATGTTGTAAACTTTTAAATGTTTTTCTAAGTTTGAAAAAGAAGTATTTAAAATCTACTGAATCAAGCCAATGCCATTGTTTAAAATACCATTTCATTGTATTTGTGTAAAAGAAGAAGTGAAATATAAAAATATTTAATAGATATGTTTATAACCTCAAATATATTTACTATAGAGTATTAAATCTATATAAGTTATTATATTTAAATAATTAGGTATCTATTGGCCGTTTATTCCAAAAAATCATCAAGTAACATTTCATAAAATTAAATTAGCGAATAATTTGATGAATTTTCCCTTTGTGAAATTCCATCATCCAATTACAATTAGTGTGACAACTTTTGACCTATCCATGGCAGGAATGAAAATCTCGTAATTTCGTTTTAGTAAACTTTACAATGGAAAATAACGGTTTAATAACTAATAGTTCTACAATCCATAATCATTTATAGATTTATAAAAATTATATTCAGATATACTTTCAAATCTCTCTAGGGCATATATGAGCTTTTCGGTTGACAGAATGACCATCCCCAATTTCAACATTCTTTATTATTAATTTTAGTGATGTTTCTAGTGGCAAAATTTATATCTTTATTCACAGTTCTATATTTCAACACTGCAATCACTTACTCTGGAATCAACTTACTGCCTGTATAGATAAGTTTTTCAACAAGAAATATCACTAAAATGACAATACTTAAAAATGTTGAAATTGGGATTAGTCATTCTGTCAACTGAAAGACTTAGAGACTGAAGTTGTGTGGTTTATAAAAGCAGTGTGAGTAACTAGAGTTTTATTGCCTACCGTCGATATAATAAATAGACTTTTTGTAATTTTAATGGTCTTAATGATTTGTTATCTGTAAGCTTGATGCTTTAGCTCCGTTTAAAATGCACTTCAAAAATTTTACAATAGCCCAGAATTGCCAGAAAATAATTTCTATTCAAAGTAGAGCGGTAAGTGAAAGTTATGTGTTGCGCGCGCCAAGTTTTTCACAGTAATCCCGAAAAATATAATAAATTTTATAATTATATTTATAATCTAATAACTTTATTTATTATTTATTTATGCCTCCCTTCCTTGCCTTTCGGCTACATAGGATTTTGCAGGGATGGCATATCACACACGTGCATGCCATTCCTGCTATTAAACCACAAATTAATTTTCAATTTTCACCGGTTCTGTTCTAGGAAATCTTTAAGTCGTTTACCATTGTTTGTTGGGTTGTTATGTTTATTTTCCGAATCTACTCTTCCACCAGCATTTGGATTCAGACATTCATAACCTACGCTTATTTACATTACTACTTTGTTTATTTTTTCCTACTGTTAGTTGCACAACAAAGAACCTTTGCACATACATAAGTAATAGTAGCAGATGGAAAACAATAAAATAGATAAACCACCGTTTTTTTGCTAATCATTGAATAAGAAAGACAGAGTACTTTTTTAGATGTAAAGTTTTATTTTTCAAGTCATTCAGTATTTATAAACAAAAAAAAAAATCATTAAATTGTTAAAACATCCTTGATTGAAGTTATAAATTATAGTACAAAAACATTACAATCCCTGAAATAAAGTATTCAATAGCTTCCGTAAGTATTAGATAAGCTCACCAATCAGATCAGAAAAGAAATATAAATATTTTTTTAGTTACTGAGGTACTTTTTGTTTATCCAATTAGTCAATTATAAATATTTCGATAATTTAACAAAATAAAGATTTATTCTAGAGATTTCTCAGTTTACACTAAGGCACTTTAAAATTGATAAGTCCACTACCCATAATAGAACACTTCATTTGATTTTGTAAGTAGGATATGATAAAAAGAAAAATTATAGCACATCACCTTATCTAGTGCAAATTTAAAAATCAAACAAATACTAACAAATTTAAATGCACCAAAGAAATCAGTGAACAAATTTATTTATTTGGGATCTCTAGTTACAAGTGACAATGCACTCGCAGAATATAGGCAGATGTTACTTTGGACTGGTCCCGCAGCTTAAAAGCAGGATAATCTCCTAAACAACATAGCTGCGACTGTACAAAACCCTAATTAGGCCTGTTCTAACCTTTGGTGCTGAGGTATGGACGCTGACCAGGGCATTAGAGGAAGACTTGCGTCGCTTCAAAAGGAAGGTGCTCAGGAGGATTTTGGGACCAATCTATGATCCAGAGGGGCCCATCTGGAGAAGGCGAGTAAACCAAGAAATAATGACCATGTACAAGGATAGGGACATCATCCATTTTATAAAGATGGGACGGTTCTGGTGGGCTGGTCATATGGCTAGGATGAGACCAGAGGAGCCAACTCGAAAAATGCTGGATGAGAAGATCGAAGCCAAAAGAAGAGTTGGAAGTCCAAGGCTGCGCTGGCAGGATGGTGTGACATCGGATGGAGCGGGTGCTCCATTCAGGAAACAAGAAACTGGAGAGCAGCGGCACAAAGTAGATAAGACTGACAGAAATCATTACAGGAGGCCCTGACTCCTCATGGGTTGCAGCGCCATTAAATAATAATAATAAAGAAATCAGAGAATTAAAAATGAGGACAGAACAAAACAAGTTCATAAAAATGTTGAGATTTTCAGTTGAGATCTAAATTAAATTAAACTACTGTGGAATAATATTTCAAAAAAAAAAAAAAAATACCATGAACACTTTAGAAGATATAATCACAAACAATGATGCATACTATAGTATAATTAGAGACCGCATTACCATGTTATTGCACATTTTATTCGCTTGCTTGTAAAAACTCCGGACCCGAATATCTATCCGTTTCATGGGCTGTAGAATAACATATTTAAATTTTATACTGCACGAAATTGCACGTTTTGTCGTTTTTGGCTTCAATAGCACGATTTTGATTTTTGCTGGATTAAATTGCACATTTTGTGCAAGATTAAATGATTTTTAAATATTAATATGTATGTGTGTGTAAATTTTTACTTTTTTATTTTACTATCTTGTCCATTTTAAATTAATAATTTAAAAAAGAAAAGCATGAGGAAAATAAATGTTTCAGTGACTGGCAAAGATTCGAGTTCAACATTACAAAAAGTGAACATGAGTGCGGACAGACAATTCTTGGAATAGAACTTGTCTGAAGTAATTCAATAACAAAACTGTCGTCCTTGTGTTGACATTAATTTTCACTCTTTCTTTAGTCCTACATTATCTCTTCCAACTTTGAAGTGAATCGTAGGTATTTCCACTAGTAAAAAAGATTGAATAATGCCGAAAGTAGGATCTGGTATCTGGTATAAAATTAAAATCTGGACATCAAATTACCCCGAGTTGAAATTTGATGGGGAAGTTGTTTTCTGTACTGTGTAATTTTTTACTAGTGACCTTTCTAAGTTTGAAATGTATAACATAAATTTCAACTCAATTAAAAAATAAAGTTTTCATTATAATGTGGACAATTTATAATTACGTATGTATATATATTAATATTCGGTGGAGGGAGGTGTGTAATATACGATTGGTGGTGTCGGCATCGAACCTTCGGGTTCGCTAAGCCTTTTTATTATTATTATTATTATATATATTAATATTATTTGAAATTAAATATCTAAAATCAATTGATCTGGTCTATAGTATATACTTATCCTTCATATCTTTAATCTTTTTAAGTTCCTCTACATTACTTCATTCCTTGTATATGTCAGTCAATTAATTTATTTAAGCGGAATTTAAACAAATATATTCAACTAGTAGGCCCATGCGAAAAATTCAACATATTGTTACCAAATGCTAAATTAATAAGAAAATAAAATAATGCAACGTATCAAAAGATAAAGAAATCAAATGTTACTTTATCAATAAATATAATCGACAAAGGAAACAAAAATTAATTTAAATCTTCATTTTTGTTTGGCACCAACATCTTTACAAATTTCAGTAAGCTGTATCTTTGCTAAAAATTGTCCGATTTCGATGATTTTTTTTTTCATTTTGTAGGAAATTAAGTAATCTTTTACATAATCATGGGCATAACCAAGGGAAAAGTGTGTAATTTTTTAGTTATTCGCAAATAAAGTTTGTTTTCTTTCATAACTTATTTGCCTGAATTTTCGGGGTGATTGGAATATTTTTCCCGCCTAAAGGAGAAATTGGAGGCTCAATCTTGAGATTTGGTGAAGAATTAACGATGATATGGCTTGCCGATCGACTTTATTTATTTTAGAAAGAAAAACAATAGTGGAGAATACGATTCGCTAACCTCCCATGAAATTCTGAATTTTATTGAGTATATTATTGAGTATATATTATTGAGCATGAAATGAGTTTATACTTGGTACAAAACTGATTTCAAACCTTACTGTAATAATATATGTGGGGATGGGGATTTAATTATTGGGACCTATTGTTTTTGCTTATTTGTTTTTTTAATCATCTTTTAATTTTCTATTGTTTATGTCAGTCCTTATAATTTTTTTTAATTCCTCCTCCTTTTAGATATATGTTAATAGTTATTTGTTGTATTATATTATGTATTGTTGTCGTGAGTTAACTGTAAAATTGATTTTAATTTTTTTTTTTTTTTTTTTTGATGAAACAAAATTTATTCAATTCAGAAGCTTAACATATGGTTTGATAGGGTTTTGATGTATTGATATTATAAACTAAACAAAATAGTTGATTTTTGTACGTTTTTTGGTGTAAATTTAGAGATTTTTGGGTTTTACTGCAAGATTTTGCACATTTTGAGTTTTTTGCTGCACGTTTTTCTGATTTTTACTGCACGAAGATCCGGTCTATAATTATAATATAAAAATATAATTAGACTCAAATGACTCAAGGCAAAAATTTTTATTGTGTATACGCCTAACGATAATCTTTTGAGCACATGATTGAAAGTATTTAAAATAAATAAAAGTGTAAAAAAAACATCTATGGTAATATAAAGTGGACAGAGTAGAAAGCTGTAAAAAAAACCAAAAAAATCTTAATTTTTTCCTATGACCTCAATCAAAAACAGAAATAAACCAGAAGAATATGATTTTTTAGATATTTACTTATACACTTATAAATGAAATTATTTTTAAAATAAGAATTAAATTAAAAATAAGATAAAATGCAGAGTGAACCAACACTTTATAAATTTAAATACATACAATAAAAATTATATATTTAAATTTTATGTTCAACATTTATTGATTTTAAAATATTTAAATATAATTCCATCTTGATTTAGTCTTAAAAGCTTTTTTCCAATTTTTAATATCAAGGTTGCCATAGGAAGTAATGTGTGCCATGTGCCATAAATTCAAGGCTCAGAAAAGATTTATGAAAAGAACAAAACGACTAATCTTTTAAAGTAAAATGGTGAAGTTCATTGTCAATGGTTCAATGATCAAGCGTATAATTACTCATATTTTCTTTATTTCTTATAAATCCTAGTCACTCTCCCATTTCCAGATCACCTCTACCCACATAAATCACCATACAGGAAAGTCTACAGTAAGTGACAAGGTAGATGTCTGAAGTCATTTACGAGGGAGGAAGTTTGATCTTTCCTTCTGCTTAACGTCTCAGTCTAAGGTCCCTAATCAATGTTTGCCTATAATATAGAATTTTTCTCCCCAAAATTTATAGAAATATAAGAGTCAATCAAGACAATTTAATATTCTCTCAAAATTAATCAAAATAAATGTTCGGCTATTTTCTCAATAATGGCTAAGTTTGTTACAAAATAATTTTAAATTGTTGTTGCACATAAAGTGGCAAGAGTAACACAAGAGAAAACAGGAAACAAGTACCTATTTCGCCAAGAATTATGGATAGACTCTGAAGTCTGAGTCTTGGACTTCAGTTGTGAACCGCAGTAAAATCAAATAAACGCCCCATCCAAAGGAGTTTTTATTTTATACTGAGAACATGAGCTTTAAGCTAATATATGAGACAAATATCTTCTAAATAGGCATAACAGGAACTATTCCAACTCAGCCAAAGATATACCTTAAATATAATTTGTACTATGCATTATGAATAAAAAAATTAGTTATAGGTATAACAAATAAATGTTCGAGCTAAGGTCATTTGAGGAAATTATATAAATTTACATATAAAAATCCTATTATTGAATAGTAATATGTATAAAATATTAAAGTAATAACATGATACATGCTTAAAAAGTGGGTTTTTAAGCCTTCTTAAATTGAACTACTATTGGTTATTATGAAAGGATTTTATAATTCACCTACTATAACTGATCAAATGTTTATTCTCAAATTCAACAGAAAAATCCATAAATAAAATATAAATCAATGAATAAGGATGAAACCTTTCAGGATTTATTGCAATAAAGAATTATTGTAAAAATATAAAAATGGGTTTTAAAAATATAACTATATATAATTATAAAATAATACATCACATTAAAAAAAATAATAATAAATACATTTTATTTTTGTGTAAAAAATTTATAAATATAAATCAATAAAATTTGAACCACATAATCTTTCAACCGTCAGTAAAATATTACAATACCTAACTGCATGTGAAAAAAAAAATAATTTAAATGAAATATAATATAATATGAATAAAGTAATAAAAAGAAAATAGTGTACAATTTCAAATAAATATTTGAAAGCTTACAGTTCATAATGAAATAATTCATAATTCATAATGAAATACTAACAGAAACAAGATCCAAAATCCCACTGTCCGTTATAAATAGCCAACTTGATATAAAATAAAACAAAATTTCATTTTCATACAAAGAATAATTACTCTTATATAAGTAGTTAGTTCTATGAACTTGTAAATAGGTTATACTATAATGATTATAATTCTGTAATGGTGGAGGGAGGCATAATAGCTTCAGTGCATTAACGGTCTATTATGTACAGAAATATTTCATTATAATTATTCTTAAACCATAAAGTGGGAAGAGAGTTAGTAAGAGAGGGAGATAAATACACTAGTCAATACTTTGGGAATCCTTGGTTTCCCTACCACTGTCACTTCAATCAACTACTGTTACTTTCTTTTAATGCTCACTGGAGTTTTAATGTTAATCACAATGACAGAGGTTCAGGCAGATAAACAATGCTGGTCTCTGGAAGCAACTAAGGCTGAATGTCTAAGTGAGTAAACTGGAATTTTAATATAATGTACCTTCCAGTTTTCAACTCTTAAGATTGTTTAAGAGACACATTGGTAGAACCACAAGAGACAAATGAAATATATGGAAATAGCAACATCAAACAGAACAAGAAGGGATGGTTACAGTTGGTACAGAGTAAAAACCGAAATAACAAGTGATGAAGTTGAAAATTAATTTTTTAAAATATATTTATATCCATACCCATAGTTTAAACACATCAATGTAAAATCTTGTTGAATTTTTACTTGTCTGATATTTATATCATTTTTGTGTCAGTTCAATCTAAAATATATTGCAGAGAGAAAAGAAGTTACATGAACGTTGCTTTTGAAATTCATTTGTGGTCCGGCCCCGTATACATAAAAAATCATTAGATAAAATGATGACAATTTCAAGAAAGCATTTTCTTGAAATTTGTCATTATGCTCTTATTAAGCACTTAAGATATTCTTTTTAACATGCACCGGACAATGGGTTTGGATCTTATATTAATATTACCTAACACTACCAGCGTCTGAATTTGGGTCAAACTAAAATACCTAGCATATAAACAAAATTTCCCAAAGTAATACCGCTTTGAAACTAACAAAAAGGTATATCAGAAAAAGTATTTATTCTATTCCACACTAATACAATCTTCAATAATTTAAGACAGTCATACAGTCTTCAAAACAGTTATCCTGTTACTAAGCGGCCTGTGAGTAACATATAAACATGCTTTATAATATTTTTCAACCATGATCATATGAATAGACAGGCTGCCTAACTACTAGTAACATAGGACATAAGACAGTGATGAAATTTTGTCCAGCTTGTTCTAGCATCCCAAACGCCGAACTGTTAACTGTGAAATAAAGATATATATATAAATAATTTAAAAATAACAAAAATGGCCCTGAAAATGTTATTTATCGCAGTGTTTTTTACTCTACTATTTGAACCAAAACATGTAGGTAACAAATAGTTCATTTTTTTCAATTAGTTAAATTTGTACAACAAACAAAAAACAACGAAACAATAAAATAAAATAAAATTCTTACACTTCTCTGGTAACTGCACTAGAAATAGTTTCTTATGCTCTTTAGGCTTTGTTATATGGGGAGGAATGTAAGGATACTGCGGTGGTTCAAAGTTGGGCCTCCACCAATTACCAATCGTATCTTCAATGATCCATTCTTGTTTTACACCATCCTCTCGTCCCAAAATCTGTAAGTATAATCAATTAACTGAGTATTTTACATCAGATAGTCTAGTAATCTTAATCTATAACTTAGTACTAGTTGAAAATAATATCTTTAGTAATTAATTATAGCATTATGAAAAATTTCAAGAAACTTTTTTCTAGAAATTGTCAAGTTTTGTTAATTTCTCTCAAAGTATGGTATTGTACAAACTGAAGAAAAGAGGTTCGCCAAAAACATAGCAATATTGATTGAACTAATTATTTAAGTAATTATTATATTGAAAAGCATTTAGAAGTGTGGAAAAACCAGTCCTGTTCACTCCTAATGGTCCCAGCCAAAGGTACTAGAAGCAAGGTTCCAGTCCTACTAACTGTAAGCTTAGGAATGAAAATTCCGTTTATTTTTTATTCACCCTTGTAATATCAAATATATACATATATACAGTTTGTTTCAAACACTTGAAAATGATATTCAACACTTAATGAACCATTCTAGTCAGCAGGCATAGAAAACACTCCATCGATCACTGATACTAAGTAACACTTAGTTCTTAGACCAAAACTCATGAAAATTTGAGCAAGCAAAAAAAGCAAAAACATTAGAGCAATTCATGGGCCAAACGAGTACTGGCCCAGATAGAGATAAATGAAACTAGGAATTATCATTTAACTCAATATTAATTGTTATTTTGGTGGCTTAACTATTTATTTAGTTTTTTTAAAATCAGATATGAATTTTACCAGAAGTACCTGAGAATTGTATTTAAAACTAATATTGAAAAAAATGCAATTTCAGGCTGAAAATCTTTAAAATGTACTAATTCATGCAGTAATTCCAAAAGGTGTAATTTCATGCAAAATACAACAATTTTCAATATAATGTCCACTTCATGTTTCAAATATCTGTCTTGATTTAGTTGAATTTATAGCTAGCTCAAAAATTAAGCAATTGCATGAAAATTCAGTCTATAACCATAATAGTGAATTTTGGACAATTATTATGGTTAGGATTTCCTGATCTTGTGGAAGCAATGAATATCAATATGTTTTGAACCAGATTGAGCAAACCTCATAAATTTTGGATTTCAGAAAAAACCTTTAGAAAGTGTTTATCAAACTTCAGACAAATTTTTAAATGTAAATCTTACATTTCTGCTAATTTAGGTTCACTGCAACTACTTTTTCTTAACTACTTGGGTAGTTTGAAGACGGTAACTACATTATCTCAATGTCAGGAGTTGATAGAAGCCTGTAAATATTGTTAACCAAGTACTTCAGTAGTTTAAAGCCCACAACTTTTTCTCAACCCAAGTAATTGGAAAAACAGTAGTAACAGCGAGTTTAATTAGTAGTGTTAATTGTAGAAACAAATACAATTACTATACAACATATCGTCCACCACTAAGTTTCTGCAAACTTTTATTTTTTTTTTATTTTTTTTTTTTTAATGGATTGATAAATTATATCAAATATATTTGCACACTGCTGAAAAAGTGTATTTAATAAATCAAACAAAGAAATAAATCATGACATAATAACTTCCATAATAATAATTAGTCAAATTTTATTTCATATTTTCAATGAAACAATCTTAAATAAATTATTTTTATTTTTCTAAATAATTATTTATAATTTCAAACATTCATTGAAACAAAGCAATGCAATACTGAAATAATTATTTGATAGTTTCTCTCACTACCACCTTATTTAAAAAAAATATTGAATAATTAATATATTGAAATTATTTATTGCACAAAAATAAAAAATATTTTTTTTAGAAATAAAACTATTTCTGATTAACGTTTAAAATACATAGATTCTGAAAATATAATTATAAGTTATATTATAATATTAAGCACCCAATCACAGTGATCATCCACCCCAATCATCAAGACCTAGTTGACCCAAGGATCAGAGATAGAAGATATCTACTAGCTGCCACATTGACTTTTCTTACACTACCATTTTATTTGTTACAACTTGCAATACAACAGACTCAAGACTTTGTACAGGCTGAGTGTGCCCAACCACCATTTCCTTTATTCTTTCCCCATCATTTTGTTTTTTATGTGAATTGAGAGAATTTAATGGCTGAATATGCCTGACTGCTATTTTGTTTATGCCAGCAGTAAATTTTTATAAGATTTGAGGGACTTAGAGTTTTACAGGGACTAATTGAGCCTAATTTAAACTTCACAGAACTGTTAAGCTCCTTACATACTCCGTGGCTCTACAGCCCTTGTAGGACCTTGGCCTCCACAACAACGCCTCTCCAATCCTCCCTATCAGCGGCTTCTCCATTGTCCAATTCCCATCTTCTGCAAATTGTCCTCCGCATCATCAATCCATCTAAGTCTGGGCCTTCCTCTCCTTCTTTTGCCTCCTGGTTTACCATATAATAGTCTTTTTAGGTATCTATCTTCACCCATCCTTTTAAGTGTCCAAGCCATATTATACAGCTTGATTTAACATTTGTGACTAAGTTTAGTTCTTAGAGTTCTCTATTATTTCTTATCTTCCATTGGCCATTTATACATATTGGCCCAAAGATTTGTCGAAGGACCTACTTTTTCCAGATCTGGACGATCTCGCATTCCTGTGTCAGGACCCACGTTTCACCTGCATAAGTGACAATTGGTCTCAAAATAGTTTTATAAACCAGTATTTTGTCTTCCATAACATGTTTCGAAAATGCAATGTTTTCTGTAATATAAAAAGACATCTGTTGCCTGCTTCGATTCTAGCTTTAATTTCTACTGTGACGTCATTTTTGCCCGTCACTAAGGCACCAAGATATCTGCAACTGCCAGCTTTCTTAAAAGTGTGGTGGAGCAGTTGCATGCTATCCTGTTCCTCACTTTTTGAGAATATCATATATTGGGGCTATTCCTTATTTATTTTGAGAACTAATTTTTTTCTAGCATCTCCAAACTCCTGTAAAGCTCCTGGTAGTGCGGCTTTAGATCTTGACGATATTATGACGTCATCAGCATATGCCTAGTATTGGGTAAGTAAACTTTAGATTGTTCCTCCTGGATTTGTCTTAATTGCTCTGGCCGCTTGCTCCATTGCAATATTAAATAATACAAAGGAAAGAGGATCTCTTTGGTGTAAACCATTCTCTATTTCACTTTCACTATTCTTCCGAAAGTGTTCTGTATGTTCACCTTGCATCTGCTTTTTTCAAGGGTCATAGCACTCAATCCTACTAGTTTTTCTGGAACTCCAAGAGCCTTCATTACTTTAAGCAGTTCATTCCTATTGAGGCTATCATATGCTTGCTGAAAATCGATGAAGAGGTGACTGGGATCAATATTATATTCATATGTCTTCTCCAGCATTTGTCGAATAGAGAAGATGTAATCTATTGTACTTCTTTCTGGTTGAAAGCCACTTTGGTATTCATCAATATTTCTCTCTGTCCATTCCATAATTCTCCTGTTTATGGCAACTGAGAGAACCTTGTAGACAGTAGACAGGAGGGCGATACCTCAATAGTTTTGGCAGGTTAACTAGACTCCCTTCCAGCCTTCAAAATCTTCCTGAAGTTTTTCCAGCTTTTTAGTTTCATACAGCCGTTTCTTTGGTTTGCATATGGTATTATTATGGTAACAAAGCAGCTAATTCTAGGAAAGCAGCTTTTTATCATCCAATACTTTAGGCAAGTTCTATTCCAAGAATATATCTCACTTGAGTTTACTTCTTCCTTTTGTAATGAATACGATTTTTCCTTCACACAGAGTGCCTTCCATATATTTTTCTATTTTGAATAGTGAATTTAATTTTAACAATAAAGTAAAATAAATATTAACACACTCACTTATATAATTGTTTTTATAAATCATCTAAGTTAGCATAAAACGGCAATTTAAAGCAACAAAAATCAAAATCGTGCAATTTAAGCGAAAATGTGCAATATAAAATTTAAATATGTTATTCTGCAGGTTCTGAAATGGATCCGGAGTTTTTACATGCAAGCGAATAAAAAGTGCAATAACATGGAAATCCGGTCTTTAGTTATAACTGTCTCAAGTGTGAAATGATCTTAAACAGTAAATAATGAAAGTAAACAAAACAAGAGAACATGAATTAGATTTCCTAGAAAGAGCCTGGTGAGAATTAGGCGTCATTGAGAATAGCCTCGAAATCTTACTTCTTTTTCTTAAATTCTCAAGAACTAAAAATCAACCAATTCCAAGGGACTTGTACTTCTATAGTGTAAATCACTTGAGATTCTTTAAGCAGAATTGACTCTTTGATTCACTTCTATCTCTACAATTAGCCTCAACAATGTCACAATTAAGTTTCTCAAACATCATTAAATATAAAGCCTTAAGACTTTTCAGTCACAGAAAATCCAAATGGTGGGCAGCTTCATTAGGTGATTACCTGAATCTTCTAAGGGTAAATAAATAAGATAAAATTATTATCTATTTCAACTTTTGCAATTATTATTCTGTATATGTTAATCCTTTTCTACCAATTCTAAATGCTCTGTTGGAATCTAAATCCATTACAAGGATCTCCAAACTTTGAGACCTCCAGAAAGTCCTGCGAACCGCATTGAGATCTCCACTAAGTCCTACGGGGCATGGCTTGTGATGAAAAAAAAAAGAATCTTGTTCTATTAATGACACTTTAGTTGTGAAATGAGCTTTCTAAGAGAAACAACTCATGTAATAAATGTTGTAGTAACCTCCTGTTTGAGGAATTTGCTAAATTACATCTTGTTTTAAAATTTAACCATGTAATTAAAGAATTTTTCACAGGCCGAATTGAAGGCGCTTGCTTAAGATCTGTCGCTCGGACCATAGTTTGGAGACTCCTGTATTACAATATTAATCATCAATAACTTTAGTTGTGGCTCTTTAACTAAAACTACTTGTTAGATTCGCTGTCATTTCCTACAGTAGTTGTAGTTGTGAGCTTTAACTACTTGAAAGATAGAAGTTGTTATAGATGAAAGTACTGTAGTGGTGGTTTTGTAATTTGTAGTTTAATTACATTTCATCCAACACTGGTCAATATAATTATATAAATATATATATGCTTGTTTTAAGGTCCCCTAACTTACCTCAGTTAAAAGTCTTTTAAGACCCTCAACTTCGTCTTCACCTGCATTAAGTTCACCTCCAGGAAGCTTGAAGAAAGTAGTACCAAGATGCAATAAAAAAATATGAGGTATGCCATGTTTATGTGTAAGAAGAACACCATCAACACTTCGCCTGATCCCAATCTTATCAAATTCTTCACGCATTCGTTGAAACCTGGCAGGTACTGATGGGTCTTTTTCAAATAATGGCTCTTTTGTGAGAAAAGTATAATTAGTTAGAGGATACCTGGAAAAGTTATACATAAAGGTCTTTCAGATAGTGCATATGATTTATTTTTTTTAAGTAAACAATAATATAATATAACATTTATATATAAAAATAATTTCCAGATTTCATGTCATCCTGAGACTAAAAACGAAAATAAAATCTTATTATCTTTTAAAATAATTTTATTTATATAAAAGTTTCTATAGAAAATAGAAATAGAAAAATAACTTTATTCTGTCCCCTAAGAATAACAAAAGGTTACAGAGCAAAAGAAATACTTCTGAGCAGAATTAAATTAAATAAAAACCTTATGAAACTATACAAAACCGAAATGAAGAAACTATATACAAAATACCTATAACTAAACATAATACAAATAAAAAATGAAACAAAATAATCTCGGCTTAACTGAAAAATAAATAAAAAGGATTAAAAAAAAAAATAGGAAGAAAAACAAAAATCAAAAATAAGTTCCTCTTATAAATGAACACTGAGCAAAAATAAATAAAGTAGAGTAAAATATAATGAAATAAACATTTATGTATTACATCTTAGTACACATTAAATAATTTATTAAAAAAAAATAAGAAAACAAATAAATTAAGCAGCTTTATGTGCTAAACATTCTTGAAGAACAATGACAAAAAAAAATATACATGAATATATATAAAGAAAGCATCAATTTTTAAACAAGGCACTGAAACTTAACTCAACTTAATAGGTGGTTGGCCATTGTAAAAAGGTATTAGAATAGGAGGGTTTTAAAGGTGGATAAGGAAGGGGCATGAGGGATTTTAATAGTGAGGGAATTCCAGAAGTTAGCAGAGCGGGCAATGAAGGAGTTTTGAAAAGAGGCCGATCTGAGACAAGGGTTATAAAGGTCAGAAGGTTGGGATCATGTGATAAGAGAGTTGACAGGGGACTTAAATTGGAGATCATATGCATAGGAGGGGGAACAGCGGTTGATAATCTTTTTATTTTTTATGTCCTCCCATTGCTCGCCTTTAAGGCTAAACGGAGTTTTCCCAGGCCAGGGGGATTATAAGACTCATCTATAATGTCTGCATCGTTAAATGAAGATAAAATTAAAAAGAAAAGAACACTTTTAAATTGAAAAATTTAACATTTTTATAAAAATTTGATTCATTCATAACCTTTTTCACACTACTGTACCTTACCTACTAAATTTGAGTTAACGCCTATTAACTCAAATTTTAAGGGAATATGAAATCCATTCAATTACACACATCGTGAATAATAGTAGTTAAGTTTTAGCATATATAATTTTAAGAATATTATTAATACAGATACAGACACTTAAATTGGAGATCATATGTATAGGAGGAGGAGACAGCTGTTGATAATTTTTTTTTTTTTTTTTTTTTTTTTTTTTTTTTTTTTTTTTTTTTTTTTTTGTCCTAGCCTTCCTTGCCTTTAAGGCTAAATGGAGTTTTCCAGGGCCAGGGGTGAGGATGGGGATTTAAAAGACTCATCTATAACGTCTGCATCGTTAAATCAAGATAAAATTAAAAAGAAAAGAATATTTTAAATAAAAAAATTTTTCATTTTTATAAAAATTTGATTCATTCATAAGCTTTTTCACACTACTGTACCTTACTAAATATTGAGCGAACGACTATTAACTCAAATTTTAAGGGAATATGAAATCCATTCAATTACACACATCTTGAATAATAGTAGTTAAGTTTTAGCATATATAATTTTAAGAATATTATTAATACAGATACAGGAAGTAGAATGAAAATAATTGGTGCCAAATGCAAACATGGATCATCATTTCATGCATAACTTAAGTAACTTGGTAGCAAGTACTTCATAAAATATAAAGAAATACAACGTTTGAATTTTTGGGTCAATCACATAACCAAATGTTTTAAAAATTATGTTAATGGAAGTCAGATTTAAAATAATTACAGCAATTTTATCATGCAAAGAAGGTAATAAATAATTCACCAAGGAATACATACTACACTTTCTGTCAAGAAGAAAACATATATTACATTCTACTCTAATCTTAAAAATGACAATCAATAAAGAAAAGAAAATGAATAAGGGTAAAACATATGAACCAGAGATAACTAAATTTATTGTATGGGACAATTTACTGGTTAAATTGCATTAAGTAAAAACTTAAATATATTCTTTTAAAATGTAATAATTTAAAAGAACAACACATACCTAGACTGACAAAAATAAATTACATGTAACTAACTACTCATCTCATAAATTATAATTTACTGCATTATAAAAAGTAAAATAATTCATCGAGATTAAATATATTTAAAAAATCAAGTACAGAAAGCAATGATGGACATCAATCATATGCAAATTAATGTATTATTTATAACTTATAACAATACAATTATAATTAAGAGCAGAAACTGAGTTTTGTAAAATACAGCTAACATATCTGAACACTCAAATAGCAACAAGTAGACTTACAATTTAATAAAACGATTAAGAGTAATTGAGGTGCTCAAAGATAATTTATTAGTTGGTAGAGTAGAATTTTGGTCATTGGAATTAGTAGAACTTGTTCTCCTAGGCCAACCATGGCCGCTACCGGCAGCCGTCGTAGTTTTTATAGCAGAAGTCATGGTTCAAATTTAAATGTTCTTTCAAAAGATTACAAATTATGGTTAAAAAACCGCACTAAAGACAAAACAACAGTGAGAAACTATAAAAGACAAAGCACAACGAAAATATTCAAGCAAGATTAACAACCCCAACACTTTGAATCACAAGTGCCGACCAGATTTATCTGTGATATCAGTAAAATAACAAACAACACAAATTATGGTTATCATGGTCATCCATTACTTATTAATAAATTAAAGACATTTCAAATATCATAAGAATTGGTATAATTAAAAATATAACTTGGTTAACAAATACCGGAACTATTCTGAAACTAACAAAGAGCAATATGTTCAATACATAAAAGAAACGAAGATTTTTAAGAAACGGACTCAAGGACCATGGAATCGATATATTTTTTAAGTGAAAATTTCTTTAAACGCGTTTTGTACTTTTTTATAGAGAGTGAATTAGATTGATCCGTCAGATTTACGAAGTTTTAACTCTCGGGTAAAGTCGGATAGAGTCCACTAATTTAAATGTTTTTATTTGGATTAAAATATCTCAGGCACTAAAAACTGGGCCCTCATACTGTAAGCGAGGAAATTGTTCAGCATTCTATCCTCTCTGTAACAGGCTATAATTCAAAATTGTATCTTAGTGCGACGCCGTGTTAGGGAGATGAAAAAGAAAAAATAGTGTCGAAAACCAAATAATATGGTTAGTTGAACATATGGATTAAAATATTTCAGAGACTAAAAATCGTACCTGTATAGTGTAAGCGAGGGAAATGTTCATCATTCCATCTTCTTTGAACTATTATTTATAATTTATATTTCATATCATTGATCTCGCCTTGTTGATGTTTTCATAAATAACGTGTGGTCCAAAGCACACACCTTAGTTGTTTTTTTTTATTAACGTTTACTACCTTTTTCTCGCCTCCTTTAACTGGGAAACTTACGTTGTACTTCCGATCCCATTTCAAAAGTCTGCAAGAGGCGTACTTTTCATCATTGGCTGAGAAAACGCGTTCTTGTAGTAGATGAAGAGGGGGCGGAATGGTCGAGCGGGTAAATTTCAATTCGCCTCAAATGGTGACGGAACAATAGCGGCTCTACGGGGGGAGAAGTGAGTAGACTTTCTGTTCTAGGTGTGAGCTATCTTTATTCCGCGCTTCAATCCTGTCCCTACATTGTCAATATTTCATTCCATACTGCCTTACACTAGTTTCCTATCTAGAAGTTCGGCACACTCACTGCTCTATTCCAGATTCTTCAAATTAGTTTTTTATCCACTTTCTGAAAATGACTGATGCCCGTCTTTGATATGAGGTCATCAATTGTTTCTTTAGCTAAAAAAGGTATTTTGTGTAAGGTCTTACGAGAAAAAAAGAGTTTCAAATGAGAACTCTATCAACTCTTGAACTCAGTGAGCTTTTGATCACTTCCATTTCTAATTTATTCTCCTCCATGTTGAACCATAATGTCAGGGGTATTGGAAGCTGAGAGCAACCTTTCCTATTGATTGTTAAGATCAATTTTTAAGGTTTTTTTTTTTTATACTTGCATATTTGTATTGTGCATCATGTTTGATATTATTATTTGAAATTGATATTATAGTTAAGGGAGGCCTGGGTAACCAGCAGACTACCTTCCGCCAATAGATAAAAATAATTTAAAAGGTGTTTTTGTATAACCTTTTGGAATAAAATAGTGTTGCCTGTTGAAATAAAGAGTTTGAAACTTAATTTAATACATCAAATTTCTCAACTTTGAAAAACATACTGTTATAATTCTTGAACAGATGGGCTCCTAATCTTCTATTTTAGCGATTTTCTTCATATGATCCTAATTTCTTCTTGGGTTTCAAATTCCTGGTGACAATCCTGAATAGTTAAGCACATGGTACTTGTTTAGACGAACTTTGCAGTCTTTTATCCCCATTTCACAAATTTTCAAGATGTCTACTCTTAATGTATCCATTTCCTTCACCACTTTAACCTCTTTGCCAGGTAGAATTTTGATATTCCACGTCCAAAGTGTAATATCCAATCGAGCAGCGTGTTGACTGAGTAAAATAAGGTTTAGACAGGATAAATACAAGTCCATCTAATTTAATTTGAACCAGCTGTTCTCTCCTAAGGTTGATTGAGAAAATATGAGAGACCTGAATCCTCGAGACAAATGACCTCTGGAAGAGAGAGTGGGTGGCTTATGCCCCCTGGCATTGCGTTTTCCTCGCCTTGATTCTGTAAGGAAAATGGACGATGTGGTCGCCACCAGCATTTCGAACATATTTTTTTTATTAGTTCCCTTTTGCCCGTCAGATTTTTCTCCCTCAGAACGAACTTAAAAATCTATTCCGACCAAATTTTGGAGGGGGCTTTCGGGCTGAAGGCCTAGTGTTGTAAAAACAAGCCTCGAGCTCCGACTCGAACCTCCAAGGCTCGGGTTGAAGGCACATAGGGTTCTTGATGATAATTTCATTGAACAACTATTTCTAGTACTTGATAATGACCTAATCAGAATCAGAATGAGTCAAGAAAGCTGGAGCGTTTTCGGCTCTAGCCTAAAGTGCTCCATACAGGTCAATATTGATTTTCGACAATATATTTATTGCGCAAGGGCTACATTGGCATTAATTATATTGATGTCAATCAAACTGATTGATGTCATTTTTTTTTTTATAGAAGCTCCTTCAATATTGAAACACTATAAATATAATTGTACGTGTAAGAACTATATTGAGCAATATTAAATCACATTTACGGATCCTGAGAAGCTCTGGGCGATACCAAATTTTCGGTGCCCCTCTTGGCAATATGTTAAGAGTAAGTAGGTGATACTTCGTTTTACTTCCGGTTTTTTTTCAAAGATAAAATGCTAATAAGTTTGGATAGGTGTGTGATATTTATTTTCACTTTTGGGGAGAGGGAGAGTTAACCCGGGTCTTGTTTTGACTAGACCCGCCAATTATTTTATCTAGTAAGTTACTTAATGATAAATTAAAAATCTGGTGCGCGCAACACACAACTTTCACTTACCGCTCTACTTTGAATAGAAATTATTTTCTGGCAATGCTGGGCTATTATAAAATTTTTTTAAGTGCTTTAAAGATAACAAGTCATTAAGACTTGTTATAATTACAAAATGTCTATTTATTATATCGACGGTAGGCACGGGCGGATCTACGGAGGGGGGAGGGGGGCTTTCGGGCTGAAGCCCCCTCAAAATAGTAAAATATAACCATATTTTATGGAAAAAAAAAAAAACCTCTTAAAGTATTATTGTTCGTGTAATTACATTTAAAAGGACTTATGAAATCACTTAAGCACCATTTCATATAGGTTGTTAGTTTCCTTCTATTCTTCCAAAGTAATTATCGTAATTTTTATGAAAAAAAAAAGGTTTGGGGCTGAAGCCCCTCCCAAAATTAAATCCTGAATCTGCTAGTTATGGTAGGCAATAAAAATCTAGTCACTCCATCTGCTTTTATAAACCACAGGACTTTCTTTGCTTTTATAAACCATAGAATGCTAACTCCAATTTCAACATTTTTGAGTAATGTCATTTTAGTGATATTTTTAGTTGAAAAATTTATCTATACAGACAGTGAGCAAGTTGATTCCAGGGTAGAAATATAGAACTGTGAACTAAATAAAATTAATAATAAAGAATGTTGAAATTTAACATTGTCATTGCCTTGATTCGGTTGATTTTAAATACTTTTTCCAAACTTAAAAGTTTACATTTAGTAAGAAATTTCATTGAATTTCCTAAGAAACATGTGATTTACGTTTAATAATGTTAATTTTCAGAAATTATTGTTTATCTTTTTTTCTTCGCTCTTCCTTACCTTCAACAATTTCATTTATTTGATGTTATTTTTTCTAAAATTCTCTGCTTTCCAACAATATATTATATAGATATTATTTTCGAAGATTCATTCTTGACCTTGATAAGCATTTTTATTGTTTTCTCCTTTATTCAATTATAAAATTCTTTCAAAGTTATACTTAGCACTTTTTCGTAACTTTTAATAATAAGAGATAGTTAATTATTTGAAAAGAACCATAATAAAGGTACCTTTTGGTTTTTGTAATTTATTATCCATTGTAATTCTTTCAATAGTCAATATTGTTTTCTTATTCTACACAAAAAATTTAATCGATTTATTTACAATACCCTAAAATTAGGGACAAAAATAATTAACAAACATTTTGTTTGAAATTATGTGAAAAACAAATTCTCGGCTCCTTGGACCCATTGGAATGAATGTCGAGATATGTGCCCAATATTTTCCGATGTATCAACAAAAAATTAAAATCAGTGACCCTTTGACTATAGTCTCTAGTTGTTAGTGACTTTTTACAATGAAGGGATGATATGTACTTTCAAATCTCTCTTTGTATATTGAGCTCAGACTAGTGTTATGTTGTTCAAATAGACAGATGGAATTAAGTGGTTTTTATAGCTTACCATTGTTATTAAATGATTTTTATGAAAATTGTGAAACGTGTTACATCAATTACATAAAGTGCCACTTCTGGTTAGCTGATCTTAACAAAAATGTAACTGTAAAATCCCAGGCATTTATCTACTTTAAATATGCATTTTCAGTTTCGTATGACTTTTCATTTTTGAGCTAAACTGTTCACACACAGAGACCATTTTGCAAGATTTGATTATTTAGACTGAGAGGATCTCAAAGTGTGCATTTCTGTTGAAAACTAGAATTCAAAAATTTTCATGATAGAAATACTTTCACTTACTATATATTCCATATATAGATAAGAGATAGTAAAAAATCTTTACTTAGACTTGAACACTATTCAAACATAAATAATTCATGCAGGATAACTAGAAGTTTTCTCTTTATATAGTATAATTCATCGAAACTTAAACATATAGTGTGAACATCAATTCTCAATCCTCTTAAAAGTACTAAATATTATAAAACTTAGTTATTCATCATGTTTTTTCTTTTATTTGATTGGACTGAGCAGTTTCAAATATATGTATGTACATCTTAAGAATTAGAAAGTGTTATTACAAATAAAGTTTACATAATTTAAAAGATTAATTCTAATCAATTAATGAAGAAATTTAATTACCTATTAATGATTTAAAATATGTTGTTATACATTATTGTCAATCAAGTTTTAAATCTCATGAAACAAACACAACTAATTGTACAAATTAATTTTCTGAAGTAAATTCAAACAACTGAATTTACTTAGAAAAAATAGACAACTACCAGCCATATCGTAATAACAATCTTATTTTCTTTCTAATAAAAAATGATACTAAATTTGAATCAAACGATGATTCACAGTAAAAGGTATTAAAAAAACTTATTTTTTAAAAAGTATTACGAAAATATATACAATACATACAGGATATTTATTTACAATTGCACTTAAAATATTTTGAATTATAAAATTGTCTTGAAAACATTTATTTACATTAATATTTAAAATCAGCTATTCCATATTTCAAAACTAATACAGAAATTAATAAACTTCAGATGCTCACAGTAAACTCAGTATAATGTTTCACTATATACAAATAAAAGTTAATACAACCACAAGAATAAACAAAATCACTACTTAATAAACCATTGTGCCAATTTGTTTTTTCTATGAAAGGATTGGATAATACACACTATTTATTTAAAAGCATGGTTGCATTAAAATATTTAAAAAATATTAATAAAAAAAAATCACAATACATAAAATAAGAAAGGAAAATGAAGAACAGTCATGTTAAAATTCTTCCTAGTTATAAAATATTTCTGAAAAGGGCACTAACAGTTTAACAATAAACCATTATTACAATTATCAATAAAAGTATGTTATTTATCAGAATTTACTTCATAAAAATAGAATCACTGAAAAAACCTTAATTACACACACTAAAGTAAAAAAAAGAAAAAAATATATATAGATAATTATATATAAGACAAAATGATAATATCATTAAAATTATCTTCCCCTGTCCTGTGCAAAATCACAGTTATTTTATTCTTCATTGACAAAAATAAAATTAAACCTGAAACAAACATTAAAAAAATTATGAAAACAAAATAGTGAACAATTAGACATGAACTTGAAATAAACATGTATAAAATTTAAACAAAACATACATTTTATTTTAACTATTATACCTTAGATTCAATTTACATCAAACTTTCTTTTTCCTATACTTAGATAATAAAAATAATAACAAGCAATAAAAAAATATAACTACTGTTAATGAATATTTACACAGAAAGAGTAATTCCAAAAAAAAACATTAAAATCAGAACTTGAAAATACAACTTACACCCTCATACTACTTAAATTTAGTTTAAAAAATTATAGCTTCTGCTAAGATGAAATTTGGTCAAGATAAAGATTGACGAATGCTATTTGGTACTTCTTCTTAAATAGTCCAGCGGGACGAAACCTCCCTTGATATCTAATGTTATATCACACAACCTCCCTTTTTATCTCGTGTAAGCTGTGAGTTATTCCATTGTTTATTTTTGTTTCTCATGTAAGCTGTGAGTCATTCCATAGTTTATTTTTGTTCCATTAGTGCGACTTTCATCAAATTATGGATGAAATTACATTCTGGGAATTACCATCTTCAGAAGAAGAGGTTATAATATAGGATAGAATATTTTCAAAACGCCAGGATAATTCGAAACGTGAAATTCTGTGAAGAAGGTTATCAAATGAAGTTAGACAGAAAGATGAAATGGAGATAGTTTTGTACCATTTGTAACAAAAACGTTTCTATGAGGAGAGGAACGTGGTTAGAGGGGTTGAGGATTTCTTTTTCAACAGCATTAAAAGTCATTTATGGGTGATCCCATAATTTAACAATATAGTGGGGCAAAAAGCAGCTGAAACTATACCAGCCGACTATGGTGCGTGGAATAAATTGTTAAGAGAGGTTTGTGCCCATAACATGTTATACAGGTCAAGTGAAAAAATTGGAGGGGCTGGCAAAGTAGACGAGTCTTTTTTTTTTTTAAAGAAAAAATCATGTAGGGAGAGTTCTATCTGAGTTGTGGAACAAATTCTGAACCAACTGATATCGACACAAAGGGGTACATCACACATTTACACAAGTGCTAGTATTTTTTTATAAGTTGAAAATCTGGTGCAATTTACTCATCACACAACTTTCACTTTTTACCCTACTTTGAGTAGAAAAAGATCTTTCAGTTGACAGGCGTACTAACTCCAATTTAAACATTTTTGAGTAAGGTCATCTTAGTGATACTTCTAATTGGATAATATATAATATTTGTACAAACAGTGAGTAAGTTGATTCAAGAGTAGGTAATTGTCGTGTTGTAATATAGAACTGTGGGGATCAGAAAAGTTCAGCATTATTGACTGTTTCTGATCAACCAGTTTCTTTCTGTAGACTAATCGGAAAGTTCTTAATTCTACCTGACTAATTCTTAATTCTCCTTTAGTTAATTAATAATTTTTTTCATAGTTTATACTAGGTCATTTTACATTTCTACTTACAACATGAAATGGTTAATTTTTTTTTTTAAGATAACATTAGAGATACAACAAAGAAACCAATTTTGAAAATTTAGCATTTAAACTGTGTCAGACTATTTCAATGAGGATGACGCCAGCATAATATTAAATAACTGATTCTACATGGATAAAACAAGATTAATCATAACCGTTAGATGCGCTTAAAAAAAAAAAAAAAATTGAAAAAAGTTGTAAATTTAATGATATAAAGTGCCACTTCCAGTTTGTCTGTTTTAGTAAAAAAAATTGGCGTAACATCCCAGGAATACAACTACTTTTAAATTTCAGTCTAGTAAGACTCAGTTTAAGAGCTATGTGCTTCACATACAGACCATTTCCTAAAATTTGGTTATTAACATTAAGAGGACCTCAAAACGTTTATTTCAATCCAAACTTAGATTTGAAGTTTTTTGGAATTACAATATTATCCTTTATATGAAAATAGGCAGGCGAAACTACCAAGATTTACCTCCTGCATAAGAAGTTAATTAAATGACTTTTACAATTACCATTTATAAAAATATCTATATTATTATAAGGTAGATACAGAAGGAAAATTAAGATGATTTTAAGCATACTAAAATAATGTTGTTTATGTAAAGTAATCAGTCATTATTTTGAATTATCTACATATAAAATAGAAAAAATAAAAAGACTTTAAGCAGAGTACTGTAGAGGACGGGTATTTTTTGTTAAGATTGAAATTTCAGCTGAAAGAATCTAACATACAAATAAAAAATTCTCTTAAGGGAACTTGAAAGGAAGAAAAAAAGAGAATAGAAGACCTGCTGGCTCATATAAAGAAAGAAAAAAAAAGGGTGCTTGTGATTCAGCTGATCGCCATGGACTGCTATCTGCCTTTGTTTATAACCTGAATACTGATAATACCTACATTCTTATTCATATTTATGGCAATTGAAATCGACAAAAAGAAATGTAATAATAACAAAACACTTAAATATTTATTTGTATCCAAAACAATTAAAAATTAAAAAATAGGAGGGCCTGGAAAAGTCGTTGAAATCGACAAAAGTCTTTTTTCCAAAAGAGAAAATCATCTAAGGAGAGTGCTCCCTGATCAGTGGATGTTTAGCAGTTTGACGAAAAACTGACGAGTGTTTCATTGTAAAAATTAAAGACAGGAAAGCGACAACTCTATTTGAGTATATTAAAAATAATAAAGAAGATGGAATCATGATATATTCTGACTGCTCGAAAGGATATGCCACCCAACAACTAAATGAAGCGAACTACAGTCATTTCCAGGTGTATCACAACTTTGTTGATCCTTCAAGTGGGACCCATTCTCATCATATAGAATGATTATGGGACTCAGCTAAGTGGAGGAATAAAAACACTGCGGAACTGCGAGACAACACTTCGATTCATATTTATGTGAATCTTTGTGGCAGCGGCTCAACTTCCTCACTATTTTAAATAGCATTTAGCTATTGTAGCTAATTTGTATCGGTGATACACCTGGAAATGATTGTAGTTCGCTTCATTTAGTTGTTGGGTGGCATATCCTTTCGAGCAGTCAGAATATATCATGATTCCATCTTCTTTATTAATTTTAATACACTCAAATAGAGTTGTCGCTTTCCTGTCTTTAATTTTTACAATGAAACACTCGTCAGTTTTTCGACAAACTGCTAAACATCCACTGATCAGGGAGCACTCTCCTTAGATGATTTTCTCTTTTGGAAAAAAGACTTTTGTCGATTTCAACGACTTTTCCAGGCCCTCCTATTTTTTAATTTTTAATTGTTTTGGGTACAAACCTCTCAAAAATCTATTCCACTCGACCGCACTTCTGATCGATAATTTCAGCTGTTCTTTGCCCCATTCAATTGATATTAAGTTATGAGACCAGCCATAAATAAACTTTAAAGCCTTTAAAATGCTAATTCTAGACTCATCTAGCCATATTCCTTTTCTTAAATAAATGTTTTTCGAACAACTTCAAAGAAAACATCTCCATTTATTCTTATCGTCAAACTTCATTTGATGACCTTTTACACATAATTTCATCTTTTGAATTATTCCGAACTTTTGGAAGTATATCACATCATCTTCTAAAGACAGCAATTTCTAAAGCGTTATTGTATTCATTTTAAATAAACAATAACAAAAACATAACTTCAAATTTATAAGAACAAAAACGAAATTGAAAACAATAGAATAACGCACAAATAACTAAACAGATAAATGATAAGAAGAGGTTACACGGTGACCCGCTAAATCACAAATACCAAAAAAGGAATATTTAATTACAAAGAAATCACTTGATTTTAGAATTATTTTTAAGAATTTATAGCTTGAATTGAATGTAGATAAAACAAAAATGTAAATTACAATACGTTTTACAGTTATTATATAATATAAAATCTACTGTAATTAATACAATTATTCTTTGTTTTAATACTTTTGAACAACTCCTTAGACACTTACCTACAAAGAGCTTGGGGAAGTGAAGAGATGATAGCACCATAACTCTGTGTACTGTCATAAAGTTCAAAAAGGGGAGCTGCCACTATCTTGTAGTTTTTAGGAACAGCAAGTAACGCTAAAAAAATAATCAATCTAATAGTAAACCTCTCAGGACTAACACAAAAAACTTAAGTTAACTATAATTTATTAGATATTTAAAAGACAAACTTTACATTTAATACACCTTATATCTCATGGTACTAAATATAAACTGATGCAACCGTTCTTAGTATATGTTGATATACAGATATGAAAACAATTATTAAATCACAAATAAAATTAAAAAACAGACAGTAAAGTCATTTTAACATTACAAAATAAAAATCATACCTAACACTACTTAACATTCATTATTTATTTTTGTTGGGTTATTGTTCACAATTGACAAAAGAAAAAAAATGTTTTTATTCAATCCACTTTAAATAGATAGATGTCCTAAGAATGGATTTAATTTAATTAAGGAGCCATAAAAATTATATACTTTAGTTTTTATTCAATTTAATACAATAAATATAATTCGAGCAATTGAAAATAAGGTGGCAATAAAAAAAACAAAAAAAAAAAAAAAACAACAATAACTATGTTTCAGTAACTAAATTTCAACAAAATTAAGAAATATATTTAGCTAAGCCATTAAAGAAAAGTGTCAATAGTATAATGAGGTCAGTTAGTAATCTAAAAATGCATAATAAGAATTTTATTAGAACTTCATAAGAAATACATATTTTAAATTAAAATTACTAATCATTAACACAACAGGTACGTGGTATATTGAACTAAACACACACACAAAACAACTAGTCCAAATTATATTATTAATTAAAAAGAAAAAAAAATCTTACCAAATTAAAACTATTAACTAACATTAAAACTGGTTGAGTATTCTAATTAAAGTTATGTTAAGGCGTTTCACTTCTGTAAATTGGGACAACTTGATAAATAATTAGTTATTGATATATAACTTGTAACAGAGGAAGGGAAAGTACTTCTTAATTGTATCACTGCAGTAGCATGATTGAAAACAATTTGAAGAAGTGCAAAGCAATTTATTTTTTGTCTACATCTTATAGAATCTATCACTGTGCATTACACATGCATAATTGAAAAATGTATAACATGTGACGAGGAATGACAAGTTTCTTTTAAACAAAGCTAAGAGTCATGTAATTTTTTTTTTTTTTACAAATTGATGTCACAAAAACTGTAATTAATACTTTTAACTTTCAAATTATTCTTCACCAATTCCATTAAATAATTTAATTATTCTTACTAGGAACCGAGTGTAATAAACATCTCATTAACTTTAGTAAAGATATTACAAGACACTAAAGTTTATAAGGATTAAAAACTTCATGAAACAACATGACTTCAACATAAATAACCTGCAGAATATAAAAGAAAACTGTATTTTAAACAAAGTAATAGAAACTATGCAAAAGTTTCCATTGAAAAAATTTTTTTTTTCTTCTTAATTTTACCAAAATCATAATGAAATAGGAGAAGCATATATTATTTAACACTTTGCTTGCCATGTTAAACTTGTCACTTATTATTTTCTTCAATTTAAAATGAAAAGTGTTAAAATACATTTTAAATGTAATTCAGAAATGGGGAAGATAGAAGTTATTACACTGCATTATTAGGATATTAAAAAAAAACTTCTATCACATGGATTTTAAAAATGATTACTATTCTCATAACTTTTTAATTTGTAACAAAAATTAGATAAACATAACGCCTATTCCCAATATAAAAAAAAATAATGTCAAAAATTGTTTAAGTCTAAAAAATGTACTCATTCAAACCATAACAATTTCAGAATTAATACATGATACCAAAAATATAGATACATAAAATAGTACATGTTCAAGAGATGTGTTGATGAATAGAATTAAATGTTCTGAAAAAATAAAACTGATTAATACTCAGTTGTATGCACAAATGTTGGAATGAAAAAAAAAATTATTAAACAGATTTATATAGCTGAACATCATAATTGCCAATGGAAATAATAAAACTATATCTGATGCTACTAATGCAATATTGAAGTAAATTGCCATTATTACTAATTCCGATACTACAAGTTTCTACTTGACATTGTAATGAAAATAAACATAGAATTTTTCAAGCAAATTATGATTATGTTAATATAAAGTACTTATAAAAATAAAAGTATGCAAAAATCGGACAGTAATATTATATATAAATTTTAAGAAGCTAATATACGACAGAATATCTGGATTAAATTATTAATTAATAAAGAAAATAAAAACATTTATTGCATAAATAATTATCATTCTTCTCAAAAGGTAACATAATATTGCTTCAATTTTAAGTATTTGATTAGAATAATTAATAAATAAAAGATTGGAGAATTATAAATAAAAAGAAACTTAAAATAAATATATCGGACAATTTTCATTAATATTATTTAACAATCATAACCTATTTCTAATCAATTAATTTCGTACTCTAAGTTATTTGAGGGTACTTATTAAAACCTCTCATAATTTAAAATAAATGCGTTAACTAAAATAACTGCACAAATAACTATTTTATCTTTACAAGGGAACCTAAACAGTCTACTCAATACGAAAACAAAGTTTATAACAAATGTTTTATACTTATTAAATGTAACCCTTAAATCTGGTCAGATTAGTATTAATGCTTAAAGAAATAGCTGATTCATGATAGTATAAACCGTATCTCTTTAAAAACCATACATTATATTTTCACAATATTTTAATTATTGAATTTGTCATAATTTTTTTTCACAGAGTGCATATTATTTATTTATTAGGACTTAAAAAAAAAAAATTAACATAGTAGTAATAGGCAAAAGGAATATTCCAAGTCTTCAACAATTAGTTTCAGACCTAAGCATAGGGAGGGTCTTCTAGAAATCAAGAAAAGCTAATTTTATTTTTTAAATGTTAAAATTTAAGGTCAATAATCATTTAATCTCCTGCATTAATGAGCAGTAATATACTTTTAATATTTTTAATTAAATTTTAGAAAGTGTAACAATTTAATTAATTCACAAACAAAATAAGAAAATTAATATTTAAAGTAAAAAAACCTAACACAAACAACATAACAAATATATTCCGAGTTTCATGATTTTTTAAAATACATTTAAATTAATGAAACATAGTTGAGATAGGAAGTTTTTTTTAAATTAAATAAATAAACTAAAAGTTTAGAGAAAATATAATTCATAATAGACAAGCTCCTATACATAGATAGAATTATTAAATTAATGCTTATCTTGAAATTGGTATTCATTGAACTGATTGGGAAAAATAGATTAAAGTAGAAAGAAAAAACAACACCCCCACTGTCCATTAAAAATTAGATCAAAATGTACAAGTATTGGAAAATAAGGGGCACTAAAACTTAAGTCTACATTAATAATCATTTACATTAAAATACATACTATAAAATATTATCATTCTCAAATAAAAATATAGAAACCCATTTCAGAAGTAAGCTTTAAACATATACAAGAAAAAAAGTGCATGCATCACAGCATAGCGAATTATTAATATTCATATATTTGAATAAAAATAAAAACAGTGTAAGTCTAGAGAGCAAAACAAAATCTGCTAAGTTAATCATACAAAAAACAAATAATATACAACACTATAAAGGCATTGAGAAACATGTGAGGCCATAATAAGAAGTTATCCACCGTTAACAGAACATAATGTGAAGAGTACGGATAGAACTGTTAACAAAAAGATACAAAGAAAAGCCTGTCGAGCATATGCTAGAAATATGTTATGTATACCCAACTCCTTTCATTGATCATTGTAAAAATCACTAAAACCAGACAACTCATTAACAAAACAAATTCAATTCATTCCTTAACAATCCAAATTCCTGCGAGAATTGAGTTTCTAAAGTAAAATATAATTTGTTATCAGGTACCTTTATATTTAGAGTTAAAATGAAGATAGTAAAAAATGGAACCAACATTGAATATAATATAACAATGAGTTAAATAGATGATACTTATTGATCTCTATTGGTGCATCTCCTAATGCTAAAACAGCCTGCTTAAGCATTTGAAATTTTGCCTAAAGCTGTACCTTATCAGTTTTTAAAATCACGATGCCTGCTCACTCACTTTAAAAACTGATCTTTATTTAATCTTGAAAACTTGACCATGAATTTAAAACAAAAATTGGATAACTCACTGAAGGCACTAGAAGATGTAAAAAACCTCTCAGGTAATGTAAAAAATGTAATGTAAAAAAACTCAGCTTTCCCACCACCAGTAAGCAATACTTCCTGTCATTATTTATTTCGCTTACATATATTAGTCTGTGTATTTGTTTTCAGTTGACTTTTTCAGTTTCCTATATATAAATTCTTTTAGATATTTTAGAAATGATTAAGAGTTGCTCTGCATACAATTACACCATAAGGAATGGATTTGTGAAATATCATTTTAATAGTTTAAAGTAAGCGAAACTAAAAAAAATTGACACGTTAATTATTTGCTATAGGAATAGAGATCTACTGGCACTTTCAATAATTCTTCCCCTAATTCGTATTTAAATGTCTCCTATTTGATAAGATATAAGGGCTATTATGAAATTAAAAGCAAGTTATTGTCACAGACAGGAATCATTGAGAATCATAATGGATAGTGATCCCTTGTCTAATAGGGAGAAAATATAGTATTATATATGAAGTTTCATATTGAAAATTAGATATTCTACATTAAAGTGTGAACAATGCTTATTCTAAGCCCATATATTCATTTAACTGGTAGTGTTTCTCAAGAGTAGTTAAATATTTTCTTCTCATTTTGTGAAAATTTTTAAATGTGTATACAAAACGCTGGAACATGTGTTATAATAGAATAATAGTTGGAAATGTATTTTTAAAAAGTGGCACTTCTGGTTAGCCGATTTTAAGGAAAAAGTTGCCATCACATCTAAGGCATATACCTATCTTAAATAAGTAATATCAGTTTCGTAGGACTTTTCGTTATTGAGCTAGACTGCTAACATGCAAACACACAGACCATTTTTCGGGACTTGGTCATTTCGACTCAGGGTACCTCAAAACGTCTATTTCCGTTGAAAACTCAGATTCAAAAATTTTCTCGATCGCAATACTTACCCTTACTATATATTACATATATACGTAAGTGAAAGTAAAAAAATTAAAGATGTAATTATTATAATGAGGATAGCTATGAATTGACTTTTATTGAATTGAGTTTAAATTTAGCTGAACGAAAAAACGTTGAGATTAAAATAACAAATAAGCATTGGCAGCAAGGGTCCGGTAGAAACTGAATAATTGATTTGATTTAGAAATGTTTCAGCAAAATTATTTTAATATATAGTAAGTTACATTGGGGAGTTCATATGTATGAACATATTTATGCATTAGGTTTATAGTTATATTAATGTGTATTGTTAATAATCATTAAAAATAAGGTAATAACTCGAGTTCTCATTGAAATAATTCCTATTTTTGAAACATAACTACATATTTTTCATACTTATCCTTAAATGATTGAATAAATGAAATAATAATTTATAATTCCTTAAAACCACGAGGTCCAGCAAAATATTTAAATATAAGATTCCTCAATTTTTAGGAGTTTTAAGAGTTTTTAAAGAGAGTTACAACAATATTAAATACAAAAAAAACGATGACTCAAAATAATAAGCAGATTTTTTGCCTACTAGTGGTGGAAGAAGAGAGCTGAGAAATCTGACCATTTCCACTGCGTACAATGCCGTATTCAGTTCTTTATAAAATTGATAAACTGAACACAAATGTTAACCTTTGAGGTCAAAATTTTCATGTTCTGACCTTTGGATATAGCCCACCCATTTTAGGATATTAAAATGTCAATATTTTTATAATGGGGTTTGTCTTCAACAATATCCTTATTTTCTTTATTGTTCATGTTTACAATGAATGAACCAAAAAATACCTCCTAATAAAACATTAAGCAAATAAGTATAGCATAACTATGCTATCATAATATAAATATCAAAAGCTGAGAACATTTTAGATATGGAATATATATAGAATTTAAGATACATGGCAATTTTAACTATTACAAAAAATACAGCAGAAAATTCCTTAACTCATGTAGATTTCAACAACAGATGAAATAAATAGGACAATATAGCAAAAAACAGCAATAAATGTTCATCACTAATAATTTAAAATAAAAACAAGTTCATTCCTGTTTTACATTACTGATTACTAAATTAGGGACACAATAATTTTAGAAGGTGAACAGATCAAAAGTAAAAAAGTTTAGCAAAAAACAAATAACATTGAATACTGAAATTAATGATTGCTACTGAAATGGACAGTGGTAGTTGAATCAATTAGTAAAATAAATTCATGTGTGCAATCAAATCTATGAGAACTTTGATTCGAAATAAAACTGTTAATATGAGCCTAATCAAGCTCAAAGGATCTGGAATTATTACAGACTGTACTTATTTTAAAAAATGTTTGATACATTCTTCAATATCCACTTTTTAAGAATACAATCTTGAAAATGCTACAAGACAAAGCAGTTTGTATGTTCTTTTAATTTTTACTGACAATTCAACTTCAACCGCAATCTACAATACAAACAAACTGCTTTATCAATATAGAGAGTAACAAGTCAAAGAGAGTGGTGATATTTTGAGCAGGCTGGCAGAGCATCCTGAAGGCCGAATCAATAACTGTGAAATAAACACAGATATATAAATATATTTCCAACTATATTTGGATATAATCGTTGTTATAAAAATTTTACTATCAAATATTATTTGACATAATTAATATGAGAGACATAAATGTCTTTAACAAAATAGGCATATTTAAAAGGGAAATCACTAAGTAAATAAAAAAAAAAGAAGCTATATATTAGATATAATTTACTTACCTTTAACAGACATTTGAACGAGAAATAATTTTTTATGCTCTTTTGGCTTGGTAATGTGGGCAGGGATATACGGATATTGAGGAGGTTCAAAATTAGGCCTCCACCAATTACCAATTGTGTCTTCAATTATCCATTCCTGCTTGCCCCCATCCTCGCGTCCCAATATCTGTAAAGTAATAAATAGAACCAATAATATTTACAAAATATATATACGATTACAAAAATATGTGAATGTTATGTTTCTATAATAGCGGTCAAAAATAAAAAAGTTAATACTAAATGAAGGGTGTTAAAAAATCTAAAGCTAACCAAGCAATATGCTGGAAAATTTCTGGTATTAATAAGTAACAGTATAACTTATACACACTACCTACTCTAATCAATAACAACAGTACTTAAGATATAATATTGAAAGAATCATAGTATAATTCTTACTAACAAATTAATATTTTCCAATTCCAATCCTGAAATTCAAAAATTGGCTTAGATATTGAGTCTACTACAATCATATTCAACGACCCACGCCTTACTAAAAAAATTGTGAAATAACACCAGTAACAAAAAAATGAATTTGTCAGTGATAGGCAACAAGAACCACATAAAATAATTCATCAGTTTACTACAAAATTAATGGTATATTAAACATAAAAATTAATGAATTACCTCAGTTAAGAGTCTTTTGAGGCCTTCAACTTCATCCTCACCAGACTTTAATTCACCACCAGGAAGTTTAAAGAAAGTATTACCTAGTTGTAGTAATAAAATGTGAGGAATTCCATGCTTGTGAACTAAAAGTACACCATCGACACTCCTTCTCATACCAATTTTTTCAAATTCTTCTCTCATTCTCTGAAATCTAGCTGGTACTGAAGGATCTTTTTCAAATAAAGCATCTTTCGTAAGAAAAGAATAGTTTGTTAAGGGATAACTGAAATATGAAGTTAACAATTATTTGAGGAGGTAATGCATAAAAGTATTATCTAAAGAATATTTTATCTTAGTTTATAGTAAAATTCCATAACTTGATCACTACTTACAGTTTTATACAACGATTTATTGTAAGAGAGGTACTGGGAGAAAGTTTGGCGATTTGATTTGCATTGTTCTGTTCATTAGAATTAGATGTTCCTGTGCCTCTTCTGGGCCATCCGTGACCACCGGGCGGCGTAGTGATAGTTTTCATTGTAGTTGACGACATTGTATTATAATCGGCACTCAAAATAAAAGAGATTACACAATTTTATCAAACAACCGATATCCTAGCCAAATCAAGTCTTGTGAGCTTCCCAAACAAGCATATACAGCTAGCAAGCCACACAAAACCAATAATGCCAACATATGAACTTAAAAACTTATTTCTCTTTGTATAATAATAATTTGAATATTAAAAAAAAAACTTTAAATCTATCAGCAATGAATTTATGTATACTGTTTAAATTTTAATGAAATTCTTTACCGTCACTTAGGTCTTTGACTGAAAATTAAGATATCCTTACAATATATTACAAATGTATTAGTAAATTGTTTCTTAAAAAATAATCTAATTACAACAACATTTCCTTAGCTTTAATCAATCAATTCAAGCCACATTTAAAAAATAAGCAATCGTTTGTCTAAATTCATTTAGTGCTCTGTAACAACAATGTGAGCTGCTTAGGTACTGTGAGCTCACTAAAATTATAACCCTGGGCCCACACTACAGGCAAATCGAGGCAAATTCCCGCATTTTGCCTCAGTTTTATGGGAATTTGCCCGAGTTTGCTAGCGCCACTGTCGTAGAGAACAAAGGAAAGGGCGAGAGTGGGAGAAGGTGGTGGGGATATTTTGACCAGCTGGTGGAAGGTAATGGGCTGTTTACCCCGGTTTGTTGCATATCCATCCGAAATGGAAAACTTAGGCAAAATTCAAGCAAGTTTTGCATTATGGCCGTTACGCTACGCTAGTGATGCATTGAATAGCCACTGTGATTGGCTGACACAGAAACTTCCATTTTCCGCTTTTTTTTGCAATATCCGGAATAAAACAAAATTAGTGCGCACAACATACAACTTTCACTTACCTTTCTACTTTGAATAGAAATTATTTTCTGGAAATGTTGAGCAATTATAAAAATTTTTAAGTGCACTTTTAACGGATCTATAGCTTAAAGGTCTACAGCTAACTAATCATTATCATCCCTAAAATAACAGAAACCCTATTAATTATATCAACGGTAGATAATAAAAACCTCCCTACCCCATCTTTTTTCGTAAACCATATAACTCCGGTCTCTGAGCAATATACATATGTCTAGAGAGATTTTCAAGTATATCTCTATATTCAACCTATAAATTATTATGGATTCTACGCCTATTAGTTATTAAACTGTTACTTTCCATTGTAAAGTTTACTACAAAGAAATTACGAGATTTTCATAGCCTGTCATAGATAGCTCAAAAGTTGTTACACTAATTTAACAAAGGGAAAATTCATCAAATTACTCACTAATTTAATTTTTTTAAATGTTATACGACGATCAACGGACGTTGATACCTAATTATTTAAATTTAATATCAGATTTAGAATTATTAAACTACAGTAAATGTATTTAAGGTTATAAACATAGGCTTTATACATCCATTTAATATTTTTATATTTCACTTCTTTCACATTAGTACTATGAAATAGTTTTTTAACAATAACATTGCGTTGATTAGGTGAATTTTAAATACTTTTTCAAACTTAAAAACAATTTAAATTTAGTTAGTAAATTTCATTTATTTAATTTCCTTGAAAAAATGTGATTTCCGTTAAATAATATTAGTTTACACAAATTATTATTTATAATAATCTCTCTCCATTACATTCTATATTTCATATTGTTTTTTTCTAAAATTATCCGTTTTCCAATGATATAACTTCTGACAAGTATTGCCGGTAATTCATTTTCATCCTCAATACACATTTTCCCTTTTTTCTCCATTTTTCAATTATCAAATTCTTTCAAAAGTTATATTTAGCATTTTTTCGTAATTCTTAATAATGAGAGATGGTTAATTATTAAAAATTAATCAAATTAAAGGTACTTTAGAGGATGAAATGTTGAACATTTAGGCATTTAAGCTATGTAAAGTGACATTAATGGGGATAAGACCTCAATGATATTAAAGACCACTTAATTATACAATAATACACGAGTTTAATCAAAATTTTCTGTGCAACCAGCTTTCTGTCTTTCAGTAATAACAAACAAATCATTATAAACTACAAAAATTAAATGAAGATATTATTTGCCATTAAATGAATTATGGAAGTTTGTTAGCGGAAGGGTTCATATAAATAAAATTAAATAAGATATAATGAAATATAACATATATTTTTGAACATTTTTACATAATATATTTTAAATAACAAAACTTTTAATCCATTACTTGTTTTTCCCATTTGTCATTACTTATATATATTTATTTGATTTATTATATTTCCATATATTTGCTATTTGTACTTATCATCTTTTTGAGTGTCAGGTATATATATCATAACCTTTCGTACTTATTCATTACCTTTTATTATCATAAACTAAGTTTTTGTTAATTCATCTAATTACATTTTATTATTCATATCTAATTATTCCATTTTATGTTTCTTCTTCATTTAATACTACTCTTCATTGTTTATTTCCGTTTTATAGTTGAATTGAAATACTTTATAAAACCAATTATGTCAAGTTCCACTTTTGGTAATATTATTTCAGCCAACAATTTGCCCTAACATCGCTGCCATACTCCTATCTACCTTAATAAATAAGTATAATCACTGAACTTTTCATTTTTTAGATAGATTCTGCATTTACACAAAAAAACCATTAAGCAAAAAGTTTTTTTATGTTTTTGAAAACTCGGAGTTGAAATTTTTAATGATCCCAATACTTCGCATTACATTAAAATAAAATAATATCCATTTTCACATATTATTTAGTCAATATAAAAAAAAAGTTCAAAATATATTTATTTTTTAACCTATGCTTATTCTACTTTAGAGAGTTGAAAACAAGTATTCATTATTTTTTTAAAATGATCAGTTTATCAGTTTCTTTTTTAGTGCCCATATTTGTATCGGTCTGTCAACTAATTTTACATTTCACAGACATTAGTGTTAATCTACATCTGTTTTTTTTTTTCTTTCTATATCTTCAGTTCAAATAAAACCGAACAACTCACAAAATTACTAACCTAGACTCTAATAAAGCTGCATTAATAACATTTTAAGCACATATTGAAACACCATAATACAATACTATATTTGTAATTAAATGACTGTATCATGGTTAGAGACTAACATCATACAGTGCCAATTTTGATGCCTACTTCAATAAATAATCAACCATCCTAAGCCTAAAAAAGTTATATTTGTATAAAACATTGTCTGATTAAAATAACAATTAAGTCTAAGTGTGGAAATTTTAACCACATAGTGAGACTGCCTTTGTTTTGTTATTCGCATTTTTAATTTTAGAAATTTGACATATACCTATCATTTATTGGTTATTTATACACAAGTTGTAATATATATGTTTGAAGGGAAATGATGGAAGATGTTATTTATAATACATACAACCCATATATTTGCAAAATATAATAAATCATATACATAAACTAAATTTAATAATTATAATGTTGCTAGAAAATTAATCTTTATATCCTAACTTTGTTATTATTATACAAAATAGAAATTCTATTAATGAACAAATAAATATTTTTAGGTTCAAATATACAATACAAAATATAAATGAATTAATACAACATACAAATTAATGAATACAAGATATGTTTTTGTTTATACAACATCATGAATAAAGGAATTTAACATTACAAATAAAGCATTTTTAAATGCATCAGAAAAAGCTGAATAATAACTAATGAGTATTCTAATAATTTACTGGATTATTCTCCATCTTCTTCAAACACCTTTAAAAAGGCTTTATTAATAATATGTCTTTTTGGAGGTACAACCTTACTAGTATTTACAGAAAAAGTGTCTGTTTTATATTTTTTAAATGGCCCAGCATGTTGCTGGAAAATCACTCTTTATGGTGCATTAAAAATACCACGGGCACAGGCTGCCATCTTGTTTAAACTAGTGCTGGTTTCAATATTACAAATATTTTTATTCCACAAAGTCCGCACACATCTTCCCCAAGCCTCGTTCCATTTCACATATGCACAAACTTTGTTCTGGTTGAGGTAATTGGTCCAACCCTTCTCCTAACATGGACCCATAATTCTGTGCAATTGTTTTGGGTTTATTTGTATTTCCGCACTGTTTTTCTATTATTTGGACGAGTTTATTGAACGGGGCCATAATTTCCTCTTCGCCTTTGTTTGATTTTTTTTTTTTGTCTTAGGCTGCAATACATACCGTTGTTCAATAAAGATGAATCATCGAGTACTTCAGCCTGTCCTTCATGTTCACACTCAACAGTAGGGGAACGCTGGAAAAAAAAAAAAAAATTACCAATCTTAGGCCTGGTATCATCCAACTAAAAAATCAGATTTTTTAATTTCGTTATAATTTTTTCCCTTCTATTTTTTGCGATGCTTATAACACATTTAGTTGAGATTTTCATTTTTAGAGGAGGGTCTATGTCTGGCACACTTTAAGACTCAATTTTACAGAGAACAAATAAAAGCTATGTAACATTTACATTAATAATGAAAGTCGAGGAAAAAACAAAACTAATCCTTAATTGAAATAGGAAACAATGGAATCAAATTCATAACAGAAGAAAATAAATAATTTGTTACGGGTAAACAGATAATGTGGAGGGTTAAGGAAACAAGACAGAATGGCTAAGGCATCATAGGGCATTTTCTCTTTATAGTCATTACCCTATGTACATTGTTTTGCTATATGAAAAAGTATAAAAAAAATAACTTAATCATAGACTAGGAGGGATATCGAAAACTAACAATGAACTTCCAATTAACTAAATATAAATAACCAGTTAAATGCTAAATAATTAACACCCCTTGTCCATTGTTTCCTTTGCGATGATGTACTTAAGTTGGACGTTAGAAAAGAAAATAGAACTAAATTAACTTACTACAGACTTAATTGATTGTTTGAATTGAAAAATAATAAAGTAACACTTGCAAATTTAGTAAAAGAGGAATTAACCATTCACTAAATTGTAAAAAATGTCTATACAGTAAATCAAAGAACCTCATAAATAAATGGAGAAAAAAATTTTTAAATGCATTCCTTGAATCAAACAATTGATAAAACAAATGGCAGCTCATTGCAAAGTAATTAAGTGAAAATTCATTATTTCTTAAGTAATCAAGAACTTTGAATATCTTTTTCTTTATAAAATCAGAAAATTGTGTGCTTCTTGTAAGTATAATTGATGTATAAAAGGGCTTGTTTCATTTCCATGCCCATACAGTGTTTTTGTATAGGTAAATAAAGTCAAAATTAAAAAAAAAAAAAATCTTGAAAGTTAACCTATATCAAATATGCACATAGTGCATGAATTGAATGCAGTAAACGGAGGATATATCAAGAATTTTCACTGGTTAGAGAATTAATAATTGACTATGTTTAACGGAAGGAAATTAACAATCCTAGCAATTGTGTGTGAAAAATTACATAAAATCGCGTTAATTAGCTTTACAGAAATATATTTTGAAAAACAAGGTAAAATGTATTTATAGAGAAATGTCATAGCAAAGAAATAAACAATTCATATTAATAAGGAAAACTAAGATCAATTTTATGCTTACCTTGTATGATTCTCATGAATTTTCGACATCTGTCATCTTCTTTGTTTTCTCCACTTATTTTCTTCTACTTGCTTTTTTTTTATAGAAGACATAACCAAAAGTAACAATCAACCCCACGGCAATTCTAGAAGGTCCATGTTGTTTGCTTGGACTGACTCCGTCCTACTGAGCACATTTTCCATGGTTAACGAGCTTCGATTAGTTCCTTATTTTGCCGCAAGTTTGCCAGAAATTTTGCCAAACCGAGTTTGCCTGTAGTGTGGGCCCAGCATTAATCTTTACAGAACCATTTTTTAGATCTTTTAGTTCTGTAAGAACATTGAATTGATTAAAATTTATAAAGTAGTAAATACTGTATGAAAAAGAACATATGTATTTAATTATGATAGCATATATTAAATGAGTGAAAACATTTACAATGAAGATTTTGGCTTGGGAGGGGGGGGAGGAGGGAGATAACGAGATAGAACAAGTAACTTGTATCATGAATATAATGTTCTTTTATGTACGATTGATTATATTCACGAATGGAGAAAACTTTTTCCTCAATTTTTTATGTTTAAAGTAACCTAAAAAAACAAATCTATACAAACAAATCCACCAATTGTTCCTATCATGTGCAGCTGTCATCCAGCTCCTCACTCCCAACTTGGACCTGCATCACCATACCATCACTCCACCGAAGCTGTGAATTGCTTTAACTTTCCTCAAGGTCTTGTTCCATGTATTACTTCTGTAATAATTTTCTTCGGAATATCATTCTGAGTCATTCGAGCGACGTGCCCAGCCCATCTCAAACTATCGAGCTTCTTGAAATAAACCACGTCTGGTACCTTAAACATATCTTTGAGCTCCTGGTCTGTCCGACGTCTCCATAACGGGTCAATTTTCAAAGCTCCAAACATTTTACGCAGAATCTTCCTCTCAAAGACCATTAGATTCTGCTTTCCAGTTTTGGAGATAGGCCATGTAGGATCACCTAAACTAAGCTAAGTTCTGTTTTTAAAAAATCATGAATTATTCGTGATTGTTTTCATCATTATCTGACTATGGTAAAGATACCCCACTTTTAGCAAAACTTCCTCGTTTAATAAGCTTAAAGTCCAATAAAACTGAGTTTTATTGGGCAAAAATGTGAGATTCGTCACAAGTTGTGTAAAGAAATTATGCGGTTTTCTATTCAGTAACCTAAAACTTTTAGGCTAAAATTACCTGTGTTTTCATCAAAAATGACTTCAATAAACTGTTGCAAAGATTGTATTTCTTGTTTTATCATGATCTGGGATGTATTTTAACGAAAATAATTGCCTAAATACACCGTTTATTCATTAAAAAAATAACAATAATGATTTTTTAAACATTGTTCGTGTAAGATGGTTATAAAATTGTATTTTTCTTCCAGATCTCTGTCATAGAAGTTGATCCGTATTTATAAGTGACAAACTTAATGTTTCTAACCAAAATATTTATATTGCATGAATATAATTGAAGCAATCAGCGGTTTTTCATTTTAAACGCATATTTTAGGACTAGAAACAATAAGTTTGTCAAGGATAAATACGCATCAATTTCTATGACAGTAAACTGGGAGTGAAAAAAACGCATAGTCACTTTATAATAGTCAATAGTATTAGGCCCGGTCTGGCTCTGTCAGGGGATCTCAGCTTGAGTCTGAGCTGGGTCCCCTTACCAAGAGAGTTCTCGAGAGAACATTTACATAACTGGTGATCACTTTCTTTATATACTCGTAAAACCTTCATAAGTACGATTTCTACAGAGCTTGTCTTACTTTCTTTCCTTTTCCTATGATCACTTTGGTTTATCGTTTCATGTCGTCACTGACGCACTATTTAAAGTGGCATACACTTATATGGGCGCAATAGAGACGGAGTTTGGTGAAGTAACTGATTATGAGAAATGAATAGTGAGATTTATGGTCATCCATCCAGATTTCTTTCTAGCTTCAACCATATATTTGTCGCTAGATATTTGTTTCGACGAAGAAAACTTACATGTGGACGGAGTCTTAATAATTTCTTTGAAACTTCTCAAAAAACTATTATTTCCCCGTCCAAATTTGTGCTATGTATAGGTGCATAGTTCTTGAGCAAACCTTAATTATAGTGCATAAGCCGGTTGCCAAGCAATCGATTGAAGATGGGAAATAAATTAACACACGAATTCCGAGCTCAGCTGAGTATATTAAGTACATTTTTGTCGATAATGAATATCACTATTTCAATTTGGAAGACTTATTTTTCTACCAGGTATTCTTCGATGAACTACTTGCCATTATCCTAGAATCTTGCACCAGTAATTATGGTTCTGACATGATCTTTGTAAAACTTCTTTTTTTCATCTCTTCCTCACCTTTTAGGTTATAAAGGGTTTTCCCGGGCCAGAGGGTGAGGGTGGAGGATTAATGCCAAAGTATTTGACAGAGTAGACCAATGTTACGATTCTTCTTACCAAACTGCAAAATATTACTTTATCCAACAAAGCCCTGCGCTGGTTCAAATGCTGTTTCTCCAATAGGTCTACAAAATACTGTCGTTCCAGATCAACTTTGACCCAAGACACTTTTCCGCTCTTGTGTTGTCCCTTAGAGTTCCTCTCAATCTGTCACTCAGTTCCACTATCGGATCCAGGATTTAATATTGGGGAGGGGCTCAAGCTCGAAATTTTTTTTTTCATACATATGATGGTAATTACTTTGGAAAAAAAGTAATTAAAAAAAAGCTTCAGCCCGGAGGCCCCCTCTCTGTGCTCAGTTTTATATTTATATTAATGACCTTCTCTGCCTGATCCATCATTCTCAATACAGTATTCATACTGGTGATTTCCAAAAGTACCTATCCCTCTACCCTTCTCTTCTATTACCAAAAATCTTCAAGAAGATTTGAGTAGAACTTTTGACTGGGCAGAAACTAACTAGTTGCAGTTGAATGCTGAGAAGGCAATTGTAATAGCATCCAATCGCCTCCTTAGAACAGTTCCTCACTTTCCAATCCTTTTCCTATATAGTAATCCCTTAGACTTTGATTCTACTATTAAAACGCTAGAGTAACTTTTGATTTCTCTTTCTAGGTAAAATCAATATCCAATATGTGCCATCTACGCCTTAAAGCTGCTAAAATACAGCCGTCCCCTATTTTCATTAGAAACCCATAGAATCTTGGTATAAAAAAAAAAAAATATGTTACTGAAACTTAGAATAATCTGTCTTCTTGAGTCTACATGACTAGAACTTGGTGAAGCGTCATTAGTTCTGGATGTATCTTTGTCTAATAGATCCATCACTCCCTATCACGGGCGGATCTACGGGGGAGCTTTGGGGCTGAAGCACCCTTCCAAAATGGTAAAATATAACCATGTTTTACGGAATAAAATATTAACAAAATATCTCTTAAAGTATTATTGTTCGTGTGATTACATTTAAAAGAATTTTAGGAATCACTTCAAGACCATTTCATATATGTAGTTAGTTTCTTTCTTTTTTTCCAAAGTAATTATCGTTTATGAAAAAAAAATCTTTCCGGCTGAAGCCTCCCCTCCCCAAAATTAAATCCTGGATCCGCTAGTGCTCCCTATACAATATTTATGCTGACGATTCCCATATGTAAGAGCTAGACAAGCATTTATTATTATTATATTTTTGTTACCATTTATCTTTTCTTTGTTAATCGTAGAGAGATAAAATACTAAACGCATTCCAAGCCAAATTAACGATTTGATCCGCGTTATTCTTTTCATATCCCATCTTTTAAGAGGGAACTCTCAAGGTGTGTTTAGACATTTCACTAATCATCTGACAAACAAATATATAAACGGTTATTTTACTTTGCTAGTATTTTTGTTTCTTATTTTTTATGTTTTCCATCTGCTGTCAGTATCAAGAAAAATAAAATAAATAGTTTGGTTTAGCAATAATGTCGCTATTAGTTAAATTAGATAATTGTGTTTCCCATAGTTTGTGAAATGTCTAAACGCAACTTCACATTCATACTTCAGGAATTTTAATGCCCCTTCACAACATTTTTTTATTATTAGATTACCCTAACCTACCATTTTTGGCTTACGGGGGGCTTCAAGTGGTACAAGCAAATCTATTTTAACCACAGTGGGAGGATCCAGTTTCATTCACAAATTAGGAATATGTGTGTAAAAAGTTAAAAGAGCTTTATGGAGAAAACATTCGTCCGGTATCATTAAGATCATTAGATTTTGGTGGAACAGTGTTAACATGTCTTTTAGTTATTGCATACTGGATGATTTCATAAATAGGTTTCGGAGGCTGAAACTATGCAAAAAAAAATAAAATAAAATAAATAAATAAAGCAAATAATTCGGTCTAATTCTTCGGGAGACAATCGTGCCATAGATAGATCGATGTGTCTTATGAACTCTTAACTTCTAAGGTTTAGTTAAAACTAAACATCGAAAATTTCACCCGATTACAAGACTTCACTTAACTAGTTGTTATGACTAATAAACCGCTTAGAAGTAATAAAAATAAATAAATAGCTTTAAGAAAGTAAGAAGTGACGTTATGTCTACAATGACCGTTTGAGCAATATTAAAATTAGCAATACCTGTGTCAACTGTACCACATTTAATCATATGATGTTTAAATTTTACATAAAAATGTTAAAATTATCAAACTTGCTATATTTACATTATTTTAATTATTGTGAACGATAGCATCTTGTTAAGTAGACTATTACCTCTTTGAAGTAATCGTTACAGATTTATTTTATCTAGTTAACATCACTTGGATTAATATCGAGAATATTTTTCTTGTGCAATAGAATGGCAGTAAATATTTTTAGAAATATCAGACTTTTATCAAATTCAGTTAAACTTTCAAGTACTAAATCCTTTAATTTTTAGTTACGTTGTGTGTTTGAATGAGCACTAAATGGATTGCTATTGTTTTATTTTAACTTTTTTTTTTTTAAGGATCATATCCACAGACTTTTATCAGTCAACTTAGAATTCAAAGAAGTGCTGGCACAGAAGCAAAAAATCAAGCCAAAGAAGAAAAAAGGCGTACTTATTAGTATTAATTATAATTTGAAATTATAATTTAAGAGATAATCTGTTAATTTAATTTACATAATTTTTGCAGCTACTGTACGAAAGACACCAAGCTTCATAGATAGAGCAAAATTGAGCGATTTTGGGGCCTATGTTGCTGAATGTCTTCCTCGATATGTTCAGAAGGTTCAATTAACATCTACGGATGAACTAGAAGTTCTAATTGCTCCAGAAGGTGTGCTTCCAGTACTTCAGTTTTTAAAGGATCACCATAATGCACAATTTTCTGTTTTGTCTGATATTGCTGGAGTAGATGTTCCAAGCAGGAAGTACAGATTTGAGGTGATTGAATCTACTTCAAGATATCATTTATTTTAAGTTTTGTTGACTGCTGGCGACTTTTCACATCTATTGTTTAGTCATACTTATGAATATTGTGGATTTGACTGTTTATTCCCTATACATTTTATAATTTGTTATAAATTATAAACTAGTTGGCCCTTGTGAATAATTTGTAAAATATATTGTTCAATGAAGGAACAGCAAAATAATACAGAAATAAGTAGATCTTATTTATTATATGAGGAAGGAATTAATTATTTTTTCTTGGTGGAATAAAATATTTTATATTACTTAGTAAATCAAAATATTTCTACAAATTACTTTTCTATTTTTAAATGCTGCACATTATATTTCATATTAAAAAAGGTCTTCATCAGGGATTTTTGAAATTTTTAAGAAATAATTAATATATCAACAAAAAAATTGCAAAAATAATTATGAATACATCACTAGATACTAAGGCTTAGTTAATTTTGATAAGGTATGACATATTAGCAATATGAAATGTTAGGCTGTCTCCACGAAGCAGTAATATAAATCCTGGAGTGGGTTTGCTCAATGGGTATGGCTTTTCACTTTGATGTCAGATGTCTGTCTGTGGCCACATATGCAGTTGTATCAACTATGAATTAACTCTGGGAGATTCTTTTAGGGCACACATCTACTATTTAAAGTGGGACTCAGGCTTGTCATGGGGATGTAGTATGTAAGAAATATGTTCTAAAAAAAAGATAAATAAGTAGCATATACAGATAGTGGGCGGGATGGCCAAACGGGCTAGTGTGTGTGCACAGCACCGCTGTTGCCCGGCAACCTGATATAAGATACAATGAAATAAAATATAGTCACGGGTTCGTGTCCCGGTGTTGGGGGAGTCTTTTAAATCCCCACCCACACTCCTGGCCCGAGAAAACCCCGTATAGCCTTACAGGCGAGGAAGGGATAAAGATAAATTGTTGAATTTCGGATGTGTTCCCTCAGTAATTGTTAAGAAATCCTTGACCTGAGTGCATTTTTTTTTTTTGCGGGGGTCCTCCCCTTCCTCGCTGTTAAAGGCTATACGGAGTTTTCCCGGGCCAGGGAGTGTGGGCGGGGTTTAAAAGACTCCCTTGGCACCGGGAGGCGAACTTGTGACTATTTTTATATCATTTGATTGATATATCAGGTTGCCGAGCAACGGCAGGCCTGAGTGCATTAAACAGTAACTCATAGTAATAATATAACGACATATTTGATCACTATATTCCTACTTTATTTATTTTTTTACATCAACTTTTCAGCCCTTAGGGTGTTACCAAGGAAAGAAATCTATTTTAATAAATAAAAATCATCGTGGAATGAATTGCTCTTGACAACTCCATTTAACTTGTCAACCTCTGTTTGAATACATATATTTAATGCAACTCATTTTAATAAGCTTATTTCAAAGCTTCTTTCTATAATTATTGAAATTAATCCAAAATATATGAATGGGGCTGAAATGGAATTGTTAGTTAAGTATGAAGAAATCTTTTCATATGTAATATTATAAGGGAGACATAGTGGATTACATTGGACAACAAAAACATATTTTTGAATGATTCCAGCTCTTCATGAGTCAATTTTTACTAATTTTAGGCTGAGAAAAACAAATATGACAATGAAAGATTTTTCTTAGCTCTAGTTTCTATGATATACACAAGGTGGAATTATTTCATATTAACGGGTTAAAAGAAAAAGATACATTTTAATTATAAATGCTAACAACATTGAAAATGCATTTGATTTTTCAAAATGGGAATTGCATTCTAAGAGTTCTAAATTACTGGAAGAAAACCTAGCAGATGGTCTTGTCTGAAGAGATTATGTGGTGGTTTCATGAGATCGTTGTTTTTTAGTTTACCTCTTGTGAGGGAGTTCCGGAGCATCTCTATACAAGGACCAACAGTAATTCGCAAGCATTGCTTCATTCCAATGGCCCTGATAATTTTGTTTCATAACAGTAATGCTGATGGTATCCTTCTCCAGGTTCATCACTAGCAGGAATTAGTGGTTAGGAGGGAAAAATTCTAGGTGGGAGTGAAGAAAATGGATTTTAAGGGACATGTTGAATCCATGGTTATGGTACTTTTGCAGGAGAACTGTCACCAAATGCTTGTAGTTGTCATTTCCTTTGCTGCCTAAAAATCCACGAACAACTCCCTTGAAGGGTTCCCAAGCTTCCTTTTCTTTTCCTTCCAAAAGTTGGTCAAATGCAGGATCCTTCACAAGTACTCGAATTTGTGGCCCAACAAAAATAACTTCCTTAATAGTGAGTTTATGGTTGACTGTAGTGAATAATTGAAGAGAAGGATGGTTGGGGTGGTGATCAGTCAAATTAAAATGCTAAAAAATAAATAATTTTCTTTATTTTTACATTCGCCAACGTTTCGGCCCGAAGTTCAGGCCTTCATCAGGGCTGCTGTTCAAGAAGTAAAGTCAGACAAACCCATTTTAAATCAGACAAACCCACAGTTTGTTCTCTAAAAGTTTGTCTGACTTTACTTCTTGTACAGCAGCTCTGATGAAGGCCTGAACTTTGGGCCAAAATTTTGGCGAATGTAAAAATAAAGAAAATTATTTATTTTTAACATTTCAATTTGACTGATCACCTCAACCATCCTTTTGTTCAATACCTTCCTTAACCTTTGCACCACTTAATTTCAGAAATTTCTCTATTATTTACTTAATGGCCTGTCCATCTTGGTTTATACCTTTGAAATTTTTTTCATCAATCCAAGTTTGATATGCAGGGGTGGAAATAAAATATCTTTGAGACCCACAAGAGGCTTGGTAACAACATTTTTCTCTCTAGGATCAAGATTTCTTGCAGGCCAGTCTCCTTTAGTACAATGCGATTTCATATCTCTACAGTCCCACATACATAAGAAGCATCAATGTTTTTAGTACCTCAGTTGCATTGCTAAGAGTATGGCACCTTTTAGATCACCACAGGTTTTCCATTTGCGTTCATGATATTTAAGTGATTCGAAGAGGGCTGTCATATTTGTATGTCTCCTTTTAAGGGTATATATTATTAAATCTAATTTAAAAAATTGATAATAAATATAACAATATTTCCTGAATTAATGCAAATAATATCATACAGAATCTGAATAATGTATGCAATTAAAAAGAGAGAAATATTAATATGAATTAAATAGTGGAAACATATAATATTCTTTATAAAAATAATTCTAGAATAATTATATTTACTAAAATTAATATTCTAAATAATTTAATTAACTTACTCTCACTTGAAGAAAATGTTAATTTAGATGTTATTAAATAGACAAAGACATTTTTCATTTAATAGCTGATTAAGAAAACATTTATGCAGGTATTGATTCATCAGTTTGCCATATAAATGTTATATAATAATAACTAACAAATATCAAATATATGAAATAAAAATGAAAATAAGCAAAATGTGATTTATAAAATCAATTGTAAGCAGGATACCCACTGCTCCGCTATGACAGTGCCAGTGGCGGGGTACCGATAAGGCCCAACCATGACAGTGGAATGGTGGAGCAGTGGAGTACTGATAAGGCCCAACTGTGACAGCGGAACGGTGGAGCAGTGGAGTACCGATAAGGCCCAATCATGACAGTGGAATGGTGGAGCAGTGGAGTACCGACAAGGCCCAACTGTGACAGCGGAACGGTGGAGCAGTGGAGTACCGATAAGGCCCAATCATGACAGTGGAATGGTGGAGCAGTGGAGTACCGGTAAGGCCCAATCATGACAGTGGAATGGTGGAGCAGTGGAGTACCAATAAGGCCCAATCATGACAGTGGAATGGTGGAGCAGTGGAGTACCGATAAGGCCCAATCATGACAGTGGAATGGTGGAGCAGTGGAGTACCGATGAGGCCCAACCGTGACAGCGGAATGGTGGAGCAGTGGAGTACTGATAAGGCCCAATCATGACAGTGGAATGGTGGAGCAGTGGAGTACCGATAAGGCCCAATCATGACAGTGGAATGGTGGAGCAGTGGAGTACCGATAAGGCCCAACTGTGACAGTGGAATGGTGGAGCAGTGGAGTACCGATAAGGTCCAATCATGACAGTGGAATGGTGGAGCAATGGAGTACCGATAAGGCCCAACTGTGACAGTGGAACAGTGAAGCAGTGGAGTACCGATAAGGCCCAACTCTGGCAGTCACTGATACAGAACAGTCAGGTGTGTCTGTGAGTAGAGTCACAGCAGCCGGAGTAAAAGTGGTTTTTTCTATTGCCAAGTATCAAATTGTTTAAAAAAATATTTGAATGGAATGAATTGATTATGAAAATGAATAAATAATAATCAAACAAATTAAATTTTTATTAAAATTAAAAATACTATTTTCTCGACTGCTAATAATGATTATTTTCTGTGGATATTGAGATTCAACAAAACAAATCACATTATTGCTTTAATATACACAAATATGATTTATGTATACTTATAAATATCAGCAGTTCATTGTAAATATCCGAAGTGTATTTTTGATATAGCTTAATTTTCAAATATGATTTTTGTGAATTTTGTCTTTACTTTTCGATATAAAATCACTGTAAATGCATCGAAATGAAACAAATCCTACTTTTCGATATAAAATCAGTGTAGATGCATGGCAATGACTCAAATCCATATATATTTATATTGATATGTATATAATATGTGTCTGCATATATATATACACACATACATATATATTATATATATATTATATTATATTTATTAAACAACAGCCCTCTTGTCCATTAATTAATTAATATGTAGTAGGTTTATCGCAAAAAAGAAATATCATCACTTTAAATAATTAATCCCTATATGGAATCAGAAAATTGTGAGTTTGTTGTATATATATATATATACACAACAATATATACAATATACAACAATATATATATATATATATATATATATATATATATATATATATATATATATATATATATATATACACACAACAATATATACAATATACAACAATATATATATATATATATATATACAACAAACTCACAATTTTCTGATTCCATATAGGGATTAATTATTTAAAGTGATGATATTTCTTTTTTGCGATAAACCTACTACATATTAATTAATTAATGGACAAGAGGGCTGTTGTTTAATAAATATAATATATAACTTATTATTAATATATTCATAAATTAAATAAGGTTATGGATAAAAAGACTTTTGTCACTGGATCAGTAATTTGTCAATGTTCCAATGGTGTCACTGGAACTGTGACAGATTTTTCTTTGACCATCACATTCCTACTTACAAACAGCTGAAGAGCAGAAGAGCCATTTTGTTTTGTTATTTGACCAGTGCAATGTTTTGGTGCTTTAGTTTGGCATTCTAGAAGACATACTTCTTATTGTTAATGTGTTTAGTCAGCCCATAAGCGCACTCCATCTTGAGGCTTCAATCTACCACTGCAGCTTTTTCTAGTCTATTCTTTTCTATGGTTTCACCGAGGTATTTGAACTTTTCTGCTTTTTCAATCTGGCCAATCTCTGTTTCAAGGAATCACTGTCCATGTTGTTCGCTCGTCATTAACTTGGTCTTATCGCTTTATTTTCAAGTTCAGTGTTCCAAATCCTCACAATTCTCTTCAGGAAACAGTTGAATGGTTTTATGATAGGCCATTATCTTGTAGATGTTTTTATTTTATATTTAAATTTTATAAATATTTTTAAAAAAAATTATTCCTTGTCTTTGTCTTATGATTTCATTTCAAGTTTATTTTACAGCATTAGTTTAATAATTTCAACTTCCATTTGTCATTTAATTAATGTATTTTTCAGATTGTTTACAATTTACTTTCTGTTCGCTACAATGCAAGGATTCGTGTAAAGACTTACACTGATGAACTAACACCTATAGATTCTGCCTGTGATATATACAGTGCAGCTAACTGGTATGAAAGAGAAATATGGGATATGTATGGAGTGTTCTTTGCTGATCATCCAGATTTAAGAAGGATTCTAACAGATTATGGATTTGAAGGACATCCATTCCGGAAAGACTTTCCTCTTTCAGGATATGTTGAGGTAGTTATACTTTGTATCTCTTCTCTATTCTATTATTACTATAGGGCTTTCTAGAAAATAATGTAAGATTTTGGTTTGAAAAGAAAAAAGAAAGATTTAAAACTGTTTTATTTAATCAAAATAGTTTCCACTATTATCAATATATACCTGCCAATTTGCTGACAACTTTTCCATTCCCTCGGAATAGAATTTCCCATCTTCAGAATTGATAAACTCCAAAAACGCATTTTCTAATTTCCTTTGTCCAATAAATTTTTTGTCACATAATTATATGGATATATGGATTTAAGAATCTGTAGAGTATCAAACCAAATAAAGCTCATCGAACAGTAACCATCACCTTTTTTTGATTAGTTGGGGGCTTTGGAAAATGTTCTTCTGCTTCTCCTTTGTCGAGCCACTGTCCAGAACGTCTACTGTTATTGTAAAGTATCCACTTTTCATCACAAGTAACAATTCTGAACAGAAAAGGGTCGTTTTTGTTTCGGTAAAGAAGTTCATACATAATGCTGTTTTTTTTTTTGTGGTTGTTCAATGTCAGTGGAACCCAACTTATAAGCTTTTTTACCTTTCAAATTGTCTTGAGGTGGTCATCATCAGTCGATTTGCTAAGGTTAAGTTACCCTGCAAGTTCTCGAACAGTTTTCTGAGTTTTTTTTCCACCAAAGCTCGCAGAACATTGTTATCAAGAGAGGAAATTCTTCCACGACTTTCTTTGCCTTCAAGATAGGCCTTGTAAGCAGGATACCCACTGCTCTGCTACCGGTACTGCCCAGCTGTGACAGTGGAATGGTGAAGCAGTGGAGTACCGATAAGTCCCAATCATGACAGTGGAATGGTGGAGCAGTGGAGTACCGATAAGGCCCAACTGTGACAGCGGAACGGTGGAACGGTGGAGTACCGATAAGGCCCATCTTTTTTATATCCTAATGTCCACTATATAGTCCAGAGTGGACATTAGGATATAAAAGAGGTAAGGCGAAAATGTATAGCATTGGAATGAAAATTTTTAATAAAAATAATTTTTATCTACTGAGACATGTCCAAAAGTATTTTCAAATTGTGGAATGGACTTTTCATAAATAGCTATGAAATAATTATTGGAAGAAGGTGAGGATAAGATAAGGATATAAAAAGTTCGACTTGAAAATGAGCAAAGTTGGCCTGAAACGTTGTTGTAATATATAAAATTAATTGAAGCATTGAGAAGAGGTGAAAGGGTTTAATAAGTTATTTCCTTGAAATTATTAATTTTATTAATTATTTAAAAATACCCTTGAAAAATTGAAGAGTTAATATTTATTTCTCGGTTCCCACGAGAAATGAATCTTGATATTCCCACTCTGGTGAATATGCGGCAGCAACCTCAAGGTAGCTCTGTTAGAGGTTTGCAAAAAGAACCATAAGGCACACTTGCTAGTTCTCCTCACTAATGACAGTGCCATTACCAGTATAATAAATAATAATGTTTAATTGGAATTAATATTTGAAGCACTGTGCCATTATAATGTTGGATGTTAAGAATGCTTTTAATTCAGCTCTGTGGGATTGTATCTTGGTCAGATTGCAAAGGACGGAAATCCCACAATACCTTACAAGGATTATTGAGAGTTATTTCACCGATAGAATCTTAAGGTACGATACAGAAGCTGGATTAAAACGTTACCAGATCAGGTGTTCCTCAGAGTTCAGTTCGAGGGCCATTGCTATGGAATATTATGTATAATACAGTGCTTAGGCTACCTTTGTCGGAAGAAACTATTACACTCGGCTTTACAGATGATCTGGCAATCATGGTTCGTGGGAAACTCTTGGAGGAAAGAACTTATAATGTGTACAAGACAGTCCTCACCATAATTCAATGGCTTTCAGCTTGCTGACCATAAAACTGAGGAAGTATTAATAATTAGGAGAAAAGTGAGGGAGACAATCAGTCTCACCGTCGGGGTGTTTGATATCTTATCTAATATCTTTTTATATCCTTATCTTATCTTGAAGTGCAGATTGATGCCAGACTTCGATTTGAAGAACACTTGCACAAAGTTAGCACTAGAGCAGCACAAGTAATTAATGAATTGACCAGTATTATACCAAATCTAGGTGGACCAAAGGAAAATCAGAGAAAGCTTCTGGTTAATGTAGCGAGTTCCATGCTTTTGTACGCGGCACTGATCTGGGCTGAAGCCTGCCAAGTGTAGTCATATCTCCATAAAGCTATCAGTGTGCATCAAAGAAGTCCCTGTGTATTGCTTGAGCTTTTTGCACTGTGTCCTACGATGCTGTATGCGTCATCGCAGATATGCCTACGATCAATCTTTTGGCAAATGAATGATATAGCTAGTGATATTTCCCAAAGAACAACAATGTTGTAAAAATGTTCCCAGAACTATATCATGTTTAGCGTGCATCAGATAACTTTTATTTAGCTACTTTTACTTAAATTATTAAATATATCCATGTTGAAAATAACTAATTTTTAATGGATTATTCTTTAATTTTCTAGGTGAGATATGACGAGGAAAAGAAAAGGGTTGTTGTTGAACCTCTAGAATTAGCTCAGGAATTTCGAAAATTTGAACTATCAAGTCCTTGGGAACAGTTCCCTAACTTCAGAAATACTGAGCCTGAAGAAATTAAAAAAGGGGAACAAAAATGAAATGATAATTGTTCTTGTTAACTAATATCTTAGTGTATAAATATTGTTATTTATTGTTGATTATTAAAAGAATAATCTCATTTTCGTTTTTGACCAAGTTTGTAGTCTCACTTTATAATTTAATTTTTAATACTTCGTACAACATTTTGTTGTTTTAATTTTAGTAGGTTTTACTTACTTTGAAGGAGTGGGGTAGCTCGTTGTGTAAGGCACTGTGTTTATATGCTCCTTTATTTAAAAAGAACTTCATAAATTTATGAAAAATGTTATTGTATTGTTAAATGAAAAGCATTAAATTCTACATTGAATGGTTACTAAATCATGAGAATTCAATCAAGGTATATATCCAAAACAGATTGTCAAATGCCTAATTATTGATTTTTTTTTCCATATATAAACTTAGCATTTCTTAAGTAGCTTTACAATCAATCCAATCTGAAAATGTAATCATTAATAATAGCTGTAGTTGAACTAATTAGCTTTCTCAAGTCTCATGAAATAAATAAAAAAATATGTTCTTTTTAAGCAAATAATGTTAATATAGTTCTCTTAAATCTGTCTGGCTATCATATTATTGGTTTCTAACAGTGCCTTTTTCCGGAGTAGGGTAGTTAAGTTAGCGCTACATTCAACCCTATGCCTTGGACCATACAAATGTTTTATAAAGAAGTGAAGGATTTAACAAAAAACTTGCACCCAAGGTATATTGTTTACAGAGACAGAGAAGGCAAAGAGAAAAAGTGATTGAAACTTTTTTCGAGGAACTGAAAATGCCAGTAGGAATATGACAGATTATGAGAGAAGAGTCCCGCCATTTGGTTGATCTGAAGAAGAGGATGTAGAACCACCGGATTTTGAAGTATTTCAAGTGATATAATCCCTAAAAAAATATTTCTCCAGCATTGGATAGTGTAGATGCTACAAGTATGGCTACAAAAAGAGATGCTACAAAATTGGAGTCTAGGTATAATATATTCCATTCATAAGAAAGGAGTTAGTGTAAATGTGATTATTACAGAAGCATATCTCTTTTAAAAAAAAAAGGAAAACCTGTACCACTAACAACCCATGAAGTGTCTTGGGTTCAGTACAATGTGAGGAAGTACTGTTGCAGACCAAGATGGTTTTAGACAATGACACCTATTGTCTTACCAACTCCTTTTAAACAGGCACTACAGAAACCATTAAAGTTCAGTAGCTTATGTAACAGAGCTAAGGTTCTGATATACAAGGCTGTTATAAAACCAGTAATTAAAGTAATCCATGGCTGTGACTTTGGTAATTATCAAAGAAACCGAAATATTATTGAATATGTGGGAATGAAAAATATTCAGAAGGATAAACAGACCTGTCTGTGAAGATTAAAGATTAAGTCAGAACATCTCTTGACGTTTATTAAAGAGTATCAACTTGTGAGAGGGACATGCATATATTATATTATACATTTTGGGACCCAGTTCAGTTCTGGCCATTCCTTTTTAAGGTCTGTTCCTTTTTGTTTTCTCATCATTCATTAACTGCTCTTTTTAAATTTTTAAAGCCTGTTTACAAGGGAGGGACACCGCAACAGTTATAATGATGACATCATTAGCATTAGCACCTAGGAAATATTGAAGGGCATGGTTAGGACGTCCTAGATAAATTTAAATTGGCCCCAACCATCACTTTATTATCTGTAATATAATATAATTATTTATTCAATGGTTTGTTCAGCTGTTTTACAACTTATTTTTTAAGTAAATAACTGAAATATTGGAAAGTCATTGAAATTCTGACCTCTTCATAAAATTTGAAAGAGATAGAGAAAGTGCCTCTTCCCTCTCTCTCTCACTGATACCAACTGTTATGGATGACAGCACTTTTCATAGTAATTATTAATTTGTGAACTGAACAATAATCACAATTATGACAGTATTTACAGTAGTGACAGTACTGTCACACTGAGCTAACTTATTTATCACCAAAAAATATAATTTTTTTTTTGAAGAGAAGAATAGTTGGGGTGCTCAGTCAAAAAAGGAAGGCAAAAAATAAATTATAATATTTATTTTTTATTTTTTAAAAAGTAAAAAATAAATATAATTTATTTTTTGCCTTCCTTTTTTGACTGAGCACCCCAACTATTCTTCTCTTCATTATCAACCAATTACCAATTATAATTTTTTTTTTAGTGATTTACTAGTGATAATCATGTCTTTCAACTGTAACAAGTATTACCAAAATAAAAGATATTTGCCATACTTAGGAATTGGCTCAAAAATTGAAAATAAACACACATCTAGTAATTACTGTACTACCAGGAAAGAAAACTTTCACCAGTAAATGAGGCATTTTTCTTTTATAATCTGTTTAATTTATTTTGAAATTTATTCAATTACCAAAAATGAAAAATTTAATTACCAGATCTAGAAAAATAGCAGATGAATCATTTATACAAATATTTATTATCTCAACATGTTTTTAATTTTAAAAACATTAATTCTGCCACATTGGCACATTCGAAAATAACATAGCTAGCGTTATAAATTAAATTCACCAAAACTACTTAATTATTAATTACTAATTATTAAATGTAGGTAACAATTTATTTAACAAAAAATATTGTAAAACTAAAAATTAAAACTGATACTTGGGACCAAAAGTACCTATCAATAAACACGTATCAATTAAGATCGATACTGAATGATTTAAATTAGAAATATAAAAGGGTATGTAGTGGTAACTAAAGAAAGGAGACTACAACAAGCAATGAGATGAAAGAACCAAAGATTAAAATGTTTTAAATAATTTTATTTACTATTGGTTCTTTACTAATTTTACAATATAATCAGTGGAATGCATAGGCAATAAAGATACTTTTTTCAGACAACAGTTTTTAAGTAGAAAAATTTGAATGAAATTGTTTTTTTAGGCGACTAGAACAAATTTGTAAGTATTAAAAACTTGTCAATCAAGCACACAGTATCTCTGCTTAGTTTTTAGCAATGATTCTTTTTTGGAGACAAGCCGCTGAAAAGGACAATATTACTCTAAAGAAATCCGTTCCTAAATATAATGTTATACTTGACATGAGAAATATCCATGCATTAATAATACTTTTTCTTGATAATATAAATTAGAGTTGGGCATTAGTCGATAATGGTTTTCACTAATGATGACGAACTATTCATGGATCCTATTATCATAAAAAAAAAAGTTTTAAAACACAAAACTGACAGTAATGATTAACAATAAATCAATGACTTTTGAAATTTGATTGATCGGGTGAGGGGTGCGCTACTTTTTCTAAACTTATGTTACTGAAATATCATTAATTTTAAAAATATACTAGGTTTCTAGATTTTAATGGTCTGTCATGGTAACTCTCTTGGAATAGGTACCTGTCCAGGGACATGTTAATAAACCAATAAAATACATACACGTTTCATTTACTATGATTTGGGGCTATTATCCTGACAGAACATTAACTATTCTTTAATTTAAATAATGTTCAAATGTATATCCAAGTATTAAGTTTGATCCAAGGAGAATTGTTTTCTCCATCAAGGCAGGACATGTCTAGATGGTCTGCATCCATCCATCCTTGAGGACACAATTTACAACTAGTGTACTCAGCCACACCTATCTTGTGGAGATGACTCTGCAAAATCATGACCAGCGGCCAGGCGGAAACAGGCTACTGCATCTCTTTTGAGTAGATCATCTGAAATTGGATTATCTATCAAACACTCATAGTGTTTCCCTTCCATCTTGTCCAAGTGTGCTTTTCTAATTTCTTCTTTCACTAACCTTTACCATTCACTTTATTGAATCATAAGGTTTTAGATGTATGCCCTGATCTGTCCCTTGCTTGTCAAGACCATCAGCCTCAATGTTTCCCGGAATCCCACAATAGCTGGGAATCCACTGTAGGACCACATTGGTGCCTTGGAGTGTCAGGTTACAGAGGAGTGATTTAAACTCCAATATAGCTCTTGATAGACATTCATTGTATTTGTAACAGCGAGGATGGCTGCTTGAGAGTTGATGAAGAGAACAGCGCTCTGGTCCCGTATTCTAGACAATGTTCTTAAGGCTATGAGGATCGCTGCGTCGAAATTTGTTTCATTTTTACCCACCACAGCGCTGATATGGAATTTCCTCGAGTAAACCACGCTCCAGCATTTTAACAGCTGATTCATCGGTATAGATATTGAGTCAACCTTGAGGAGGGTACTTTAGAGCTACAGTTTCTAGTAGGGATGGGTCGGATTGTATGTATCAGATACTTTTATCTGATACTAAAAAAGTATCTGATACAACCAGTAGATACAACCAAAAAGTATCTGATACAAAAGTATCTGATGCTCACATGGATACAAAATGGTTGTCCAGACATGCCACATTGATATAAGAGAAATGTTTAGTTATAATTTTAGTTGTGCACAATTTTTTTAAAACTATCTATTCATTTAGTTTAATTTAATTAAATATTTATTTGTAGATAAATATATTCACGCTTATTATTTTTTTTTTTTTTTAGTAATGTTAATTTCAGATATTTGTATCTGATACTGCTATCGGATATTTTTATCTGATACTAGTATCAGATACTTTTATCTGATATTTGTATCAGATATTTTTATCTGATATTTGTATCGGATATTTTTATCTGATATTTGTATGGGATATTTTTATCTGATATTTGTATCAGATATTTTTATCTGATACCCGCATCGGATACTTTTATCTGATATCTGGACTAGATACCCAGCGTTATGCATACTGGCGCTTGGGCTTTTTAGTTAATATATAAAAGTTCTAATGACTGTATAGTTATGTCAAGTACTAAGAAAATATTTACACAATTTTTTAAACAAAATATGCTTCATATTTGACAAAAGAATGGAATGTATTAAATAAAAATATAACAAATTCATGCAGAGGAAATATTTTCCTAATACAACGTTCTTAAGAATTTTGTAACAATTAAAAAAATTCTTTATAGTTAAGTTTAACATCACACACACACACACACACACATATATATATATATATATTATATATATTTTTTTTTTTTTTTTTTTCTGTTTGTATTACAGACCATGTAGATCTTTTGCCACCTTAACAAGTATGCTCAATCTCTACCTCTCTTGGGCTATTTCTTTCCATTATCTAATATTTGTATCGGATATTTTTATCTGATACTCGCATTGGATACTTTTATCTGATATTTTTATCTGATACCTGGACTAGATACCCAGCGGTATGCATACTGGCACTTGGGCTTGATATCTCAATAATTGTATCAGATATTTTAATCCAACTGTAATTGATTATTGATCGGGTTTGATATTTTAATACCTATTTGATACCTAATAAAACATACATTAAATATGTACCTATATATATTTTATTCCTTTATTATTAAATTTGTCCCTGTAATAAATATTTTACACCATTTTTAAATATAATAGTTCTAATGACTTTATAGTTATGTCAGGTACTATGAAGATATTCACTATAGGATAGCTAAGTTTAACATCCTCACACACACATATATTTCTTTTATTTTCACCGATCAATCTACATCTTGGGATTTAGATTATATAGGACTTGTATAATGTTTACAATACTATTATTGTATTCTTTGAACATATTGAGGTACATAGGTAAATCATTTAAAGTAAATATTTATCCACTCTTTTATTATTATTTTTTTCATTAATACAATGGTATGACAACAAAAGTAATTTGTCGTTCATTTCAAATTTCAGTTAAAATTCCATAGTTTATTGTTTTTAGTAACTATCTTGCTGTATTGGGACCTTATTGCTCATATTATGTCTTTAATATATCAGTATAGTTATGTAAATCCTTCTGTTATTACTTATTTTTTAGTTTTTTTTTATTGTAATATGCATTTTGGCCAGATGTTATGTTAATTTTTATGTACAATATTGTTATTCTCAAGGGACTTTGTCCCAGAATAAAGGTGATTCTTCTATTCTATTCTATTCTATATATATATTTATTTTTTCTGTTTGCATTACAGACGATGTAGATCTTTTGCCACCTTAACAAGTATGCTCAATCTCTACCTGTCTTGGGCTATTTTTATTATAGTAGGCAAAAGACCACGTCGAAGGCCAAAAAGCAGATGGATAGATAGAATCAACAAAGATAGAATAGAGCTGCGTGCAGATAAATGGCAAAAAATAGCCCAAGACAGGCAGAGATTGAGCATACTTGTTAAGGTGGCAAAAGATCTACATGGTCTGTAATACAAACAGAAACAATAAATATATATAGATAGAATAGAATAGAATAATCACCTTTATTCTGGGACAAAGTCCCTTGAGAATAACAATATTGTACATAAAAATTAACATAACATCTGGCCAAAATGCATATTACAATAAAAAAAACTAAAAAATAAGTAATAACAGAAGGATTTACATAACTATACTGATATATTAAAGACATAATATGAGCAATAAGGTCCCAATACAGCAAGATAGTTACTAAAAACAATAAACTATGGAATTTTAACTGAAATTTGAAATGAACGACAAATTACTTTTGTTGTCATACCATTGTATTAATGAAAAAAATAATAATAAAAGAGTGGATAAATATTTACTTTAAATGATTTACCTATGTACCTCAATATGTTCAAAGAATACAATAATAGTATTGTAAACATTATACAAGTCCTATATAATCTAAATCCCAAGATGTAGATTGATCAGTGAAAATAAAAAATATATATGTGTGTGTGAGTATGTTAAACGTAGCTATTAAGAATTTTTTCAATTGTTACAAAATTCTTAAGAACGTTGTATTAGGAAAAATTTTTCTCTGCATGAATTTGTTATATTTTATTTAATATATTCCATTCTTTTGTCTAATATGAATCACATTTTGTTTTAAAAACTGTGTGAATATCTTCATAGTACCTGACATAACTATAAAGTCATTAGAACTACTATATATTAACTAATAAGTCCAAGACTAGACTAGATACCAAGCGCCAGCATGCATACCGCTGGGTATCTAGTCCAGGTATCAGATAAAAATATCAGATAAAAGTATCCGATGCGGGTATCAGATAAAAATATCTGATACAAATATCAGATAAAAATATCCGATACAAATATCAGATAAAAATATCTGATACAAATATCAGATAAAAGTATCTGATGCCAGTATCAGATAAAAATATCTGATACTAGTATCAGATAAAAAGTAGTAGGAAGGTCATGACCAACTACTGACCCATTTGTATCAGATACAAAAGTATCAGATAAAAGTATCAGATACAAAAAAGTACCCGTATCAGTTGTATCTAGATACAAAAATTTTAGTATCAACCCATCCCTAGTTTCTAGTGCTAATGCTTTTAGCTCGTATTCAAATGTTTCTTTCTTACACATCTTATGGAGGAGTTGGAGTTCTGCATTGCATGCTTGATTGTGAATTGATAACTGTGGATGTATTAATGCTTTCCTTTCTTCTCAGTCAAGCCCTCTTTCTTACAGTAGTGCCATCGCTTTCAGCATGAAGGATTTTTGTGTCTTGAGCCGTTGAGTGGGGATTTTGTAATTTTTCCAAAACTCTGGGTCTATTCTTTTCATTTGCTCATGAAGGCTCATTGCAGCTCGCTCACTCCGTTCCGAGAGGGGTTGTGCTGTGGTCTACAGTTCCATAGCTACAACAGAGGTTGAGCTCGGTGCACACAAAATCAAATGCAGAGCTGGCCGTCCACAGTCTTTTCAGGGATGCATCTGCCGCAGTACAGATGGCCTCAGATCCGTATTCCAGGACGACGTACGTAGGTTTTATATGCAAGGCACATCATATCCTGGGTGGCTCCCCATGTCTTTCCTCCAAAGCATTTTAGAAGCTTTAGCCTGTTTTCTTCCTTTTCCACTATCTCTTCAATTTGCTTGTTCCAGATCATTTTTGTATCTAACCTAGCTCTCAGATATTTGCCTGCAAATGTTCTTGGCAAGGAGACATTATTATAGATGATTTCCAGCTCCTACTCTTTGATTGATAAGGTGAACAGTTGGAACTCAGTTTTCTGTGTATTTACTTCCATTTCATTACACTTGGCTCAGGTAAAACTCTTGTCATTGGCTCATTAATCGAGTGCTTTTATGCTGCTACTAGTCGCATTTACTAATAGATCGTTAGCGAACAGTAGAACAGATATTCCGGTTATTCCCCCAAGTCCAGCCACTAAGTCATCTATCATTATATTAAAGAGTGTGGGGCTCAAAACAGATCCCTGCAGAACTCCCTGACCACAAGTTCTGAAGATTCTGAGAAACCTCTGGACCAAGAAGGAACGTTTGACTCGGTACATTTTTACACTTATGTTCATTTTGAAAAGCTTACTCAGAAGAACTCTGTCAAAATCAGCTTTAAAATCAACATATACAGCAAGAGTATGTTGTTTGCGTTGGAATCTGTATTTTACATCCTCGCTAAAACAAGCTACTTGCTCAGTTGTACTTCGGTGCTTCCGGAAACCTGCTTGCTTTGATGACATCTTATTTTCCCTATCCAGATATCTCTGCAACCGGGCTTGGACCATTCTCTCACAGAGCTTAGAAAAAACACTTGTGAGCGATATAGGTCGATAGTTAGATGTGCAAAAGGAACATTTACCTTACATCTACCTACCTTACAGCCTTCCTCCAAGCACTAGGATTTTGCATCCTTCACATAGTATTGAGAAAATCTTACATAGTGAGCTTGACTTTTGCATCCAAGTGAATAAGGAACCCTGGTAATATGTCATCAGGGCCACCGTTTTTTCTCATCTTTGTTTGTGGCAGAGCAAGTCCAAGCTCTTCCTCACTGTTCGTCTTCAAAGAGTTGGTTTTCAGAGGAATTCAGAAATAGGATTGGTGGTGTAGTATCAATTTTCTTATTTCCTTCTGCTGGTTTATAGTTAGAGGCCGTGGCAAAGAATTTACAAAAATTCCTTGCTATGGCATGTCCAGAATATATTTTCTTCTTATTGTTATTGAGGATTGTTCTTTGGGTATTTTCCGCCATTTAGCTTTGAGATGAATCTATGTGGTTTTATCCCATCTCTTCGAAAGTCCAGACTAGCCAAATACTCTCTAAAAGCTTTTCTTTTGGCTTGAATTATATTGTACTTAAGGATTGCTGTAAGTTGTCTTAGCCTTACTATGTCTTCCGTTTTTTTTTTACATTTCTATATATTTTTTAACTGCATCCCTACTATCTTTTAGTTTATGTAGATTGTCCTTCCAGAATGGGGAGCATCTTTTCATAAATCCCCGAGGAATGGACTGCTTTGCACAGTCGAGAATTGCCGCTTGAAGTCGGGCGCAGCTTATATCTACATTCTGCGTAATAGTTTCAGGAGTAATGACTATGTGAGTGAGTTGGTAGAATTTATTCCAATTGGCCTTTTTCAAATTCCATCGGAGCATTCGAGGCTCTGATCCATTATGTGACTTTAAGTTGCCATTAAGATAGGCAAGCATTATCGTGAGACCAAATGCTCTAGATGGAGTGCCAACTGTGTGTGAGATCAGAGGATCTATTCGCTGGTGCACCGATAATAGGTCAGGGTGGGAACTACTACTTTTATAATCCATAAAAGTGGGCTTTGAATTTTCGTTTTTCACAAATTCAATCATATTTGTGTTGATGAATTCCTCCAGAGTTTTTCTGGCTGAATTAGAGTTTGTGTAACCCCAGCGTCTGGAGTATGCGTTTGTCTCCGAACACAAGGGATTTGTCACTCATAGAGTCCTCCAAACAACCCAAATTCGGTTTATTATTAGGGGATTATATATGATAAATATTTGGTGGTGGATATTGCTTGACTACAAATTAATTTCAACTCCTATCAATTTATCATTTGAATGCATTTCCTTCTCAACTTGAAACTTGACCGTGAAGAAAGCCCTAACACCAACAAGTAATCCTGATGCTATCTGCCTAGTTCTAGGCAGTGAGGAAATCTGGACATCTGAAGTATTCATGACAATCACTAGCAGCGCCTGCCTCAACAATGCAAAATAGATCAATTTTATTTGAAGATATAAAATGCTTCAATTCTGTGTACTTTTTACTGGTGAGACCCCTGCATTCCAAAAAGAGCCTTTAAGATAAAGTTGTCATGGCCTTGTGAAAGGCCGTTTGCGTTGGCCTGGCTTTGTGCTGGCCGAACTATGAGTCGCAATTGGTGCCACTGGGCGTCTGGCGACTATGTGATTGTTTGGTTCGTTATCCAGGGGCAAGACGATGACGAGATCACACCAACCCCTCTACACAATTGTTAAAAATAGTAAAAAATTATTTTATCAAAAACTGTTCAATTCTATGATAGTTGGTGGTTTTTAAAAATTATTTTATGAATTTTTCATTCATTTCATATATATCCCCATCCCCATCCCCACATATATTATTACAGTAAGGCTCAAAATCGGTTTTGAACCAAATATAAGCTCCTGTCATGCTCAAATAACATGAATGGGGTATCGTTGGATTCAGAATTTCACGGGGGTTTAGCTCCTCTCTACACTTGGTTCCCCCACCACTACATATTTCTCCCCACTCCTTAGCTGAGTTTAGCCGCTCTAAAGTCCTCTTTGAATAGTTTTAACAAAAGCAAACTCTATTTTTATTTATAGTAAACTTTGACTAGTTTTCAGTGAAGCTATCATTAATTACTTAAATTAAATATATTTTTTTATCACTTCCTATTCAACAAAAACGTGACACATAAAAAATCACTTAAATTCACATTTAAAAAACTTTAATTCCCTACTTTCCTCATAAAAATCGGACCATTGTTTGTATAAACTTTTTCGTATTTATTGAGTTTTGTTATCACTCCTTTAAATATTTCTCTTTACTTACGAGACACCCTATATATGAGTTTAGACATGTAAAAAACTAAATTGCTAACACGGGTCACCAAGAGAAAACTTTTTAGAGCCAAAAATTCTAGATTTATCTGATCTTTTTTTTTTTTTATATATCACCACTAAACATTGCATCAAAGCGAAAAAATTATTCGTTAAGAAATCAAAAAGCGTTAAATTATTCGTTGAACGAGTACCTAAACTTAATAATTTGATTAAGTGATATGGTCGATAACCACGGTCAATGAACGCTAATATTTACAAATATTGTCAAAATCTGAGAAAGATTACTATAAATGGCTCTGCGACTTTGAAATGAGTTCTCTAAGAAAGAAAAAACTCATAATCAAATTCAGGTCAAACCGGCGACCAAATAATTATTACATTTGCTCAGAATACATTCCCAACAGCAGCTATTTTAATAAAAAAACAAAACATTCTAATGAGAAATATACAAATTATTATCGTGACCCGTTTTATGATTCGCATGGATTCTTCAAGGAGATTATAGTTGCTGGGTTGCAATGCGTTCAGATCTATTGAAACTGAGTAAACATTTGTGCGGAAGAAAACCCGTATTTTCTGGTACTCGAATAGAAGGTGGTTCTCATAAATGAAGTTTTTTTAAAAATACATTTTCCTCCATCATGTACTTCACCTGCGACTCAGTTTGGAGTCAATAGGGACATACTGCGAAAGGAGCAAAATCCTTTGCCTTTCTCACCATCCATGGGAGGTTGCGCCCCCTAGCAGAATTCGCTAGTGCTGGCCACGATAATAATTACTTTTTTATATTACATTAGGAAATCGTGTATGGAGATTAATTTTCCCTACATTTCTCTTTTCTTTAAATAGCTGTTTTTGTTACTTTTTTCATATTTTTTCCCCCATCCAAGGGAGGGCATACCCCTTGGTAGAATTCGCTAGTGGTGGTAACGATAATAATTTTTTTTTATATTATATTAGGAAATTCATCGTCTATGAGTATGAATTTTCCCTCTATTTCTATTTTCTTTAAATAGCTGTTTTTTGGATTTTTTTTCCAGCCTCCAGAGGAGGGGACGCCCTCCCCCGCGCTGCTCGGCAGGATCCGCTAGTGCCCCCTAGTAATATATAAAAGAGGTTTTAGAGACTTTTATTTTACTTTAGTTGTAGTTGAGTATGAGGTAACAGGAGCAAAATTTTTCATACTGTGATTATACAGCTGTTCATTTAATTAAATATTTGTTGAGCTCCAGTAACTTCCTAGGCTTCTAATACAAAATAAAGATTTAGACTAAAAATTTGCATGAGAAATAGTTTTTTTTTATGTTGATAAAAAAACACATAATATTAAATACAAAATAAATGTAAATTAAAGTTATTCGTTTTGAGCAATGAGTAGTACAATTAAATGAACAGTTGTATAATTTGTAAAATGGGGATTGGTCCGCTGATAAACCGGCGGAGGTACCTCCCCCTAGTTTTTTATATAAAAAAGTTTTTAGTGACTCATATTTATTATTATCACTTATGTGAAGTGGCACTTCCAGTAAGCTAATTTTAATGAAAAAGTTGCTGTCACATCTAAGGCATATTCCTATCTTAAATACGTAATATCAGTTTCTTAGGACTTTTCGTTTTTGAGCTAGACTGTTCACATACATACACACAAACAGACCATTTTGCGGGACTTGGTTATATGGACTCAGGAGACCTCAAAACAATTATTTCCGTCGAAAATTTTCACGATCACAATACTGTCCTTACTAAATATTTTATATATAGGTAAGTGAAAGTAATGACATGTGATGCTGTGCCCACACTACAGGCAAGCTGAATCACTAGCGGATCCTGGATTTAATTTTTGGGGGGAAGGGAACTTCAGCCCGAAAGCTTTTTTTCTTAAAAATAACGATAGTTACTTAGGAAAAAAAGAAAGAAACTACCTATATGAAATGGTGTTTAAGTGATTCCTAGTCATTTTAAATGTAATTACACTAACAATAATACTTTAAGAGATAATTTTTTTCCATAAAATAAGGTTATATTTTACCAGCATTGGGGGAGGGGGCTTCAGCCCCAAAGCCACCCCATAGATCCGCCCGTGAGCTGAATGAATTACATGTATATATATAACATCCATATAACAGTTGCATTTCACCATCCACTGTCAAAATTAAAGATTAAGTATTAGCTTTTTAAAGCATCTGTTTTTATTAACAAGTTGTATTTTTGATTTTTTTTTCCACACATTTAACTGTGAACAATTTTGAAAGTTAGAAGGAAATATGATTTTACTAGTGTCTATTTTTTATCTTATTTTTCTGAATAATTAAGAATATAAAACCAATTTATATTTCAAAATTTGTTTATACCTTGTTTATACATTCTCCACATATAACCTATATATAACCTTTAGTTCATAAGATAAGGTTACAGTTGACCCTAAAATATAGAACAAAAGTAAGAATGGATGAATTACAAGCTAAACTTCAAGCTGAATTGGATAAATTCAAAGCTGTCGAAAAAGGTAATGAATATGCAGTATTAAATTATTCATTTTTTATTATTTATTGTTCATCGTATACTGATAAATTGCCTAAAAGTAGGAGGTTATATTAAAAATGCAGGCACATTTTTATATATTTATTTGTTTTGCTTCTTATTTCAGAATATCACAAAGCTGTGTCTCAAAGGCAAGTTTTGGATGGACAGCTACATGAAAACACAGGTGTTAAGCAAGTTAGTATAAGTTGATAATATATCACAGCTTCCTCTCATCCTAAAACAATAACAGCTAACCTGTTTTTTTTTGTTCTTTTTAGGAATTAGATCTTTTAAAAGATGATGGGGAGGTGTATAAACTAATTGGTCCAGTGCTTGTTAAACAAGATTTAACTGAAGCTAAACAGAATGTTGCCAAAAGAATGGATTATATTAAGGGAGAATTGTAAGTATTCACTAATGATTAAGACATGTTCCATTCTGTTAGATACTGAATCTTCCTAATCATATTGAAATAATATAGATTAGGACCTTTTTTACTTGAGGCCCTAGATATATTAGGAATTCAGAGAGTTTGTTGTTTAGTAATTGAAAAATTACTCCAAACAGCTTGCCTTTTAAAGCAATAAGATAAGTTGGTTATTTGATCATTTTTGTTTCTGGATTATTACCTACCTGGCCAATTCTGGTATTGGTGAGATGTTCTAGAGGTACAGCCAAACCTTTTCTAAAAAAGTGGGAAGGTCAAGATTCATTTTGTGGATCCGTCACAAAATAATCCATTCTATTCAATCCACCCAAGCCAGATTCATACTGGCATAGGCTCGAGGATGCTAAAGTTTATGCTTTTAGATTTATTTGACCATTATGGTTTGTTTTTTTATCAAGTCTGGTCTTGGATCATATTTGTAGTGTTTGAAATTTGGGTACTAGTTCACAAGAGTTCCGCATGGATTACAGTTGGTTCACAATCACTTCGATCACACTTGTTCATGGAATCCCGAAAACAGCCGAATGTTGTCGTCTTTTATGACATCAGCTAATGCCCCATCACACAATTCCTTTTCATGTATTTTTGAAAAAAAAAACAACGTATCCCCTTCATTGTACTTCATTATTAACAATTTATTAACAAATTCTGTATTTACTAATTGATTAATTATTAACTTTTATTATAACGGCTATCACTGTGAAAGAAAAAGAAAAAAAATACATAAAATTATGTTTGAGTCGTTTCTTCAAGGCCTGTTAAAAAATTCTTTTAGAAATAACATTTTTATTGACACGTAGTGTCTGTAAATACGCATATACTGTATATTATCTTTTATTACTGTGTATAAAAGATTTTTTTATCATTTGGATAATAAATAATTTGAAGTAATCTATTATCTTTTTATTTGTTAATCGAGTTTTTCAATAGAAGTTGGAATTGCATTTATAATTTATTTTAGCATGCCTTTTTTAGTTTATGTCATCTATCTAGTTTATGTAATTTTTTAGTTTTCTAATAATATGAGCGTCCACTATTTTCTAGAGAGGGGGAGCGCTTTGTATGCATATACTGTTTGATTTGAGATTAAGCATCGAGTTTATGTAACTTTTTTGAATTCTTAAATATACGGATCCACTATTTTCTAGTTGTCGGAGCTTTTTATGAATATACTGTCAGATTTAAAATTGTTCATCGATTTTTGAATTTCTTAGATATAAGAGTCCACTATTAAGTTGTCAAGGACGCTTTTTATGAAAATAATGTCAGATTAAAGGTTTAAGATATATTTATGAATATACTGATAGTTCCAAAATAATGAATAATGAAAATCATCAATAAGTAAAATAATATCGTGAAATAACATTCAGAGACGTAATAATTAAAGATTTTTATCTACTACTATTTCTTTTTTACAGATCTATAATATATGTACAAGTTCAATTCAGGTTTCATGATGTGTAGCCTAAACTTCGAATGTAAGTCGGCTCCTGCTATTTAACTAAAGCTGGTTAAAGTTATAGAAGTACTTAAATAGCGGGAAAGTTAATAGTAACTGGCCCAAGAGATCGGTTGCCTTCGTTCTCTTTCGGATAAACCCGAACCCATTCGGGATTCCAGGAACATGTGTGATCGAAGTGATTGTGAACCATGCGTAATCTGTGCAGAACTCTTGTGAACTAGTACCGAAATTTGATATTGTCAGGAAGTGATTTTAAAAGTTTATAGTATTTAGTATCCATTCTATGATTTCTTTCCCATTAAAAATCATGGGAGTCAATCTCTGATCTGTTTTTTAATAATATTTTTTAAATGAATATCTGTATAGTCTCCGTTACAAGGGAACACAAGAGAAGAAAAGGAAGAACAATTACAAAATGGTAAGACAAGATAGTTCAAAGAGTAGGAGACTGTTTGTTTATGGTGGCTGCCTATAATAGGGACCTATGGACTATAGTAATAAAGAACTTGTAGTAAATTATTTGTAGCTGTGTCCAAATATAGTATAGAAAATATTTTATTTAATTGTAGGCAAATTATTATTTTATTTTAAATTAATGTCAAAAAATTTAGTCATTGAAGTATTGGATATTATGTTAATTGTTTATAAACCAAACTCATACCTTCCAAGGAATGTAAATAAAGCTGTAATTATTATTAAAACTTCATCAATGGCTTTATCTTATTGTAAGCTATAACTTTTTTATTTATGAAAATTCTCAGAAATGTTTCTTATTAAATTACTTAATTAAATTAAGTAATAAAAGTTCATGAATAACCGTTTCCTTTCCATTTGAAGCATAAGATAATTTGATCACAAAATATTCTGTACTCCGGACTAGTACCTTAATACCATTGTTGGTTTTGCTGTAGAGATATTCCTCCACATTGATGAATAGGCACAAGATCTCATAATCACACTACAAATGGAATCTCCACAATGGTAGATTATTGATGTGTTCATGAGTATAATTTCCTTTATTTAGATTGGCATTATGACTTCCGAAAACTTCCAATTGGTCCTTTCAGTTACAATTGGAGCCTTACTTACCTTGCTGGTTTCGACTTCTGCTCACTCAAAAGGGATTAACAACCCCCCAATGGGCCCTTTTCAGTTATTATTAAGATTATCTTACAAGATGGTTCGGTCAACTCTATCAATGTTTTGATATACTTGATATTGATTTGAGTTTTACTCAAATTGAATCACTATTGGGAATTCAATCAGTGCTTCAGTTAATTGTTTGACATCAACTGAAGTAGTAATTAAATTCTTGGGTAGTTAAAAATGGTCAGTATTCGAGTAAAATATTCGGTACTCAGTACTCAGAGTAGTATTTGCCCATTTCTTGGTGTCAGCAATTATTTTTCGATCTAGAAGTTTTTCCTCCTATTATTATTATAATGGGACTATGGTCCTGCAAGAACCCGGGCCTCCTCTACTACAGCCACCAATCTTCACGGTCTTGTGCTACTTCCCTCCATCTTCGAACGCCCAGCTGCTTCAGATCGTCTTCAACATCCTCAACACTTACAATGTGATGATGAGATCTTGTGACCACCCATCAAAGTTAATCAACACTTGTACTGTATTATCCTATCCTCTCTATGATTTAGATTTGATAGAAATTGCCTCATGGTTTTCTAAGCAGATGATATAAATATAAATTACATTACATTTAAGGAAGGAGTGCTGTATGTTTTTTTTAATAGTTGATAATCATTTAGTGTTTTTTTTTTTTCAACACATTCTTTAGTCTTATTTTGTTAAAAGGAGTTTTAACTTCTTTGTAGATTTTGTGTCCAGAAAGAGGAATACTGTTTAACCTTATCTTTGTTAACTATGATAGTGGTGTATTTGGTTATTGCTGATGTCATTGTTTTACAGCTACTATCAATGTTTCTGTCGACTAATCTGGGGGTTACTAGTTATTCAGAGAATTGGGTGTACTTTTTATCTATTTTATTCAGATTTCGCTGTCAGTGTTTTCGTTGTTAATAATGAGGGTACTTACTTATTGAACAAACATAAATAACGAGCAATTTGTGATAAATGCTCCTGGTAGAGCAGCAAGTGTGTGTGATGTCTCGTTGAGGACTTGGGAATCATAGGAGATTTGGTTTGTTGTTTTGCAGATTATATACTAAGATAAATTGCTTGTGGAATCTGTCTTCCCTGATGTTGATCTCCAATGCTTCTCAAGTTTTTCACTACTATCCATTGTTTTTTATCTATTAATTTCACTGTAAGAGAAATGCGTGAAGCCACTGTTATTTTCCTAATGCTACCTACTTAGCTATTAGAAGATAATATATCTCAAAATTTAGTAGTTGTAAGGGGCTAGCCTTGTCAGAAACTAAGAACAGTACTAGCTTCTACAGTACTGAAGAAGTCAATGTTCAGTCAATGCAAACCTGTTTTAATTCAGTGTAATTTGCATTTGTAAGACAATGTGCATTCCAAATAGACATATACTTATAATAAGTATCCACACTATCCACCTTAATTAAAATTACCACTCATATTCAGACTGCGATAGATGATAAAAAATTAACTGTCCTTCTACTTCTTGGATTCTCCAAAGCCTTCGATCCATTAACCATTCCATCCTTTTCAACAAACTAAAATCATTATCCTTCTCCAATAGTAACATCACTTGGTTCCAATCTTTCTTCTCACAATGTACCCAAGCAGTTTCTATACTGAACCACTATCTGCCTATCTCTTCTGTTCATTTTTCCTACTTTTGGGGTCTTGAAGTTTTTTATTTTTTACAATAAATTAGGCCAATTTTCAATTACAGTCCCTCCAGAAATGACGTGGGTGGAAGCCCCTATATAACATGACAAGTTAATGTTACTCATCATATGTGGCACGACATCCCGTTACCGAGACTGGGCCTCCTCCAAGAGCCTCCGCCAGTTGGCTCTGTCTTCTGCTGCAGCTCTCCAGTTCCGTACACCAAGAAGGGTTCTCGCATCATAGGCCACGTTGTCCAACCACCTCGTCCTCGGCTTTCCTACCCGTCTTACGAGGTGCAGCTCCTCCATCATTATTTTCTTTGGTATTTCAACGGTGCTCATTCTGGCCACATGCCCTGCCCACCTTAGTCTGGCCAGTTTAATATACGTGACTACGTCGATGTCTGTATAGAGAGAACTGAGCTCCCTATTTTTTCTTTTCCTCCAGACATCACCCTCCTTTACTGGACCATAAATCCTTCTGAGGACTCCTCGCTCAAACACACTCAGCTTCATCTCATCGTTTTTAGTCATCGTCCAAGCCTCTGAGCCATATGTCAAAACAGGCCGAACAAGGGTCTTGTATATGATCAGCTTGGTCTTCTTTGAGAGGTACCTACTTCTTAAGTGTCGGCCAAGTCCAAAGACACATCTATTGGCAGCCGTGATCCTTCTTTGTATTTCTTGAGCCATGTCATTTTTGCTATTAATTTCAGACCCAAGGTATATAAAACTTTTCACTCTCTCAAACTTAAAAGAACCTACCTCAAATGGAGAGTTCAGATCCACCTCACCACCAACTCTCATATACTTAGTTTTCCTCTCGTTGACTTCTAGACCAAGTGGTCTTGCAGCTGCTTCAAGGCCTATAAACGCTTCTCTGAGAGCCCGTTCAGACCTACCTATTATGTCAATATCATCAGCAAAACCAAGAAGCTGTGTCAGGCGATTGAAGATTATATCGTTGGTCTGAATACCGGAGTCTCTTACAGCTTTCTCCTCTGCCAAGTTGAACAATAGACAGGCGAGGGCATCCCCTTGCCTAACCCCACTGCTCACTTTAAACTCTTCGGAGTCGTCAGAACCGACGCGTATTCTACATCTCGAGCTGTCCATGGTCATCTTGATTAGGCGTACGAGCTTCTGAGGGATGCTTAGCTCCTCCAAGGCACAGTATAGTTGCGTTCTATCAACGCTGTCGTATGCTGCTTTAAAGTCCAGGAATAAATGGTGGGTGACTACCTTACGCTCCATAGTCTTTTCTAGGATCATCCTCAGAGAGAACAGTTGATCAGTGGTTGAGCGTCCTCTTCGAAATCCAGCCTGATATTTCCCCAGTTCCTTTTCAGAATACGGGAGGATCCTCTCAAAAAGAATGTTAGAGAGCAGCTTATAAGCACACGAAAGGAGTGAGATTCCTCGATAGTTAGCGCATTCTGTTTGATCTCCTTTCTTATGTATTGGGCAGATAATGGCTGTTGCCCATTCCGTAGGCATAGCTTCCCTCTCCCAGATGGTCAGCATTAAATCATGCAGAGCTTTCTTGAGTTCTTCACCTCCACATTTCAACAGCTCTGACTGGATTCCGTCCGGGCCTGGCGCCTTTCCATTTTTCAATTTCCTCAGGGCGTTTTCCATTTCCTCCTCATCCGGGGGTTCAATAGAATTCAGGGAGTCTTCCTTGATTACTCCTACTTCTCCAGGCACCGTTCCTCTGTTTAATGCGTCTTTGAAATGTTGTACCCATCTCCTTAGTACGTCATATTTGTGGCTTAAAAGAGTTCCATTCGTGTCTTTGCATGCCGTCACTCTGGGCCTGAAAGCTGCCCTACCCTCGTTTATTCTCTGAAAGAACAGCCGACTTTCATTTTGGCCGCGCAATGCCTCTGTGTCCTTCATGTTCTTATTTTCCCATGCTCTTCTCTTTCCGCGGAATAATCTCTTCTCTTCGCGTCTTTTTCTTCCATATGTTTCTTGGGAGAGCCTTGTGGGACGCTGAACCTTCTTTCTGTAGGCTTCATTTTTCACTTTTACTGCTTGAAGGCACTCAGCATCAAACCATGGGGCCTTCTAGATTTAGTCTCGTAGCCAAGAGATTCTTCTGCTGCCTGTTTCATTGCGTTGCTGCATCTCTTCCACTGTTCATCGACCATAGAGCTGTCATTAATTACTTCTTCATTAAGTTTCGTCTCCACAGCTTGTTGATACGAATATTGGTGGTCTGAGTCCTTAAGTTTAGCTACATCAATCTTCTTCTTTGGTCGTTGGTGGTGGTTTTTAATCAGCGAAATTCGTGATCTGACCTCGGCAATGCTCAAATAGTGATCCGTGTCCATATTTGCACCTCTATAAGATCTTGCATTTATCATGTTGGAAGTTAATGTTACTGGACATATTAATTACAACATTAATGATGAACATATAACGGAGGACTCACCAAGTTTTGAAAATGACCCTTAGTATGGTCGAAACGTCAAATTAATGTGTATCAATAAAATAATGGTGAAAATTGGCCTATTTTATTGTAAAAAATAAAAAATATCTGCCTATATTTCTTTATCTTATTAAGATTGAATGCTGCTAAAACTCAGGCTATTGTCATTGGTTCCAAAAATTGGTGTAATATAGATATTAAATTTATTTTCTCATTACTCTTTTTTTGGAGGGAGGGGGGGGGACGGGGGATGTGCTTATTTGTTGAATACACTGAGGCTCTGGAGGAGAAAATTATCTTCAAAATGATGGCATGGCTCATTCACTGGATTTGATGAAATATTAATGAAGATATGGCATGCTGACAAAAAAACACCCTTGAGAAATGATATATAAAGATAAAATAATTTATCCAGCTGTTTACTAATTGTAATAGTTATGCTTAGAATGTTAGAAATTGAGAGTAATTATTGTAATTTATGGTAGAAATAATTTTCAATGTATTAAAAGCTTTTAATTTTTATTAATAAAGTAAAGTAAAATTGATTGCAATTTTTTATTTAATAGTAATACAAACTATAACCATTTATACTTAAACATTAAAATTAAAGGTATTTTTCAATAATTTAAGCTTGGGTTATTAATATGTTTGTTGTTTTTATCTAGGAAAAGGTTTGATGACTTAATTGCTTCTCTAGATTCCAAACAAGAACAATACAAAGAAAAGTTATCCAAGTTACAAGTACAATTTCAGCAAGAACAAGTGAAAGCTGCCGTTAAAGCATAAAATTACCACAGATGTTTCCTATTTTTTCTAATACTATATAAAATTAATTTTTACAATTGAAGTGCATAATTAATAACAATATTAATGTAATGCTTTCTCTGTTAATTTGTTTTTTTATATAAATATAACATAGCTAAATTCTATTTTAATCTATATTGAAATATAGATTCTAAATATTTTTTTTAACCCCTTTTACAGTCCCCTAGTCTTTAAGTCTTTCAGGTAGTTTGATTTAAAACAGCAACAACAAATAAATTTATTGATTGTTACCAATGATTTATGATTGTAATATGTATTATTTAAAATACAATTTTTACCTGAGGTATTATATTAAATAAATACAAATACAACTAATACTAATCAAAGCAATTTTACCTTAACACCGATAACAGCCTTCTTTTGCACAGAGAATTCAATCACACATTCAAAGACTAATTCGAACTAACTTGACTTTTAAATTACACAGTGTGTCCCGTAAGTAGAGAGAAATATTTAAAAGGTTTGATAGTAGACATCAAGATCTAAAAAAAAATTTATAAATACCTGTCCAAGTTTTAGCAGAAAAGTAGGAAATTTAAGATTTGTATTTTTTTTATGCGAGTCACGTTTTTTGTTGAATAGAAAGCAATAACTATAAAAAATTTGACTCAAGTAATTAAACATTACTCCATAGTAAACTAGTTAAAATTTACTTCTAAGGAAAGTAGAGTTTGTTATTTTTATAACCATTTAAAGAGAAAAAATTGAGCGGACAAACTCAGCAAAATTCTGTTTAAAATGTATTGTAATAAACATAATTGCCTAAAAACAGATTTTATTTATAAATAAAAAAAAATTAAAAATAACAATTTTTCAAATAATTTTCATGTAAGGTGGTTATGAAATTGTGTTTTTTGCCGTATTGTCATAGGAATTAATGCTTTTTTATAAGTTACAAACTTAATATTTCTAGCCCTGATATTTAAGTTTTCATGAAAATAATTGAAGCAATCAGTAGATTTCTTTATTTTAAACTTAAATTTTAGTTAGAAAAAGTTTGTCGCTAATAAATGTCCTAATAAACCTCAACTTAATTAATATAGACTTAAAGCATATTAAACGTCAAAGTTTTTCTAAAAGTGATGTAACTGTAGTACGATTAAAAGACGATATAAAAAAAAAAAAAAAAAATTTGACAATTACAAACTTTACTTTCATTTAAAGTAAATTTTGTCTGTCTAGTTTATAATGGAGCAATTTTTAATTACTTAAAAACATTTTTAATTTAAAAAAAAAATCTTTTTAAGTTATCGCTTCCTATTCAACAAAAAACATGACTCGCTTACAAATCTCAAATTTCCTACTTTTCTGCTGGAAATTGGACAATTGTTTATATGAACTTTTTTGTAGATCTTGGTATCTACTATCTACCTTTAACATATTTCCTTCTACTTACAGGACACCAACCCTGTATATTCTACTACTATTAACTGAACTCAATATTTATACCATATACTGAACTTATCTTTTATTGACCATAGATAAATGAATAACTTATTACAGAATTTATCACCTGTAGTAACTCTCTGGGCTGCATAAATATGCTATATAAATCTCTGTAATACATATTTTATTTTTTATAGAGGTAAATAAATATTTACATACCAAATTTTAAAATATTTTAATTATTATGACGTTCTGCTGTTAATTTAATTATAGAACAAAAAAATTATTACTAATAACAGACCTTTATTTTATCTAGTAAATTATTCCATAATGAATAAATATATATAATAATAATTTAATTTGTAGTAAATTAATCATTTTATTTACACATCTTGTCTCTTACTTTGTGATTATAACTTAAATGGATGTTACTAATATAATTTAGTATTGTAGGAAGTTTTTAATCTTAAAGATGATACAAAAACCAAACTAGCATTCAGACCAAATTACTTCTTATAGGTTAATTAGTGTTTTACTATTATTTTCTTAATTATTTCAAACATTATTGTTTAAGTGGTTCTGTCTATTCATTCATTGAAAAGCAAACACAGTAATTCCTTATCACTATTAGAACATGCACACTACAAATACAATATGCATAGGTGGGGAACCACTGCCTTGGAGGATGCATATGGCATCTGTGACGCAGGTGCTGCCTCCAAACGGTATTGTGCAATATTTATTAATCTAGTGATAAAATTAATTATGTAAGTACCAGCAATTTGGAAATTAATAGAATGAAGTTGAATGTATGCATGTGGGTGAATGAATGTATTTTGTAATAAATAAAAGTAGCAACGGTAAAATATAAAGAATTATTGCGGCCTCCATTGGCACTCTCTAACTACTGCGCCCTCTAATGATAAAAAGGTTCCCCACCTATGCCATAAAGTAATTAAATTAACTGGCGTGGTATTGGAAAAAAAAGGAATATCACACAGGAGCATTCTTAGACGTCACACAGCCCTTGGATGAGGTGATGGCCTCCTTAGATAAGTTGAATCAATTCTACTGCATACCTATTATTTAATCAGAAACTAAAAATCGGGTCTGCATACTGTATGCAGAAAAATTGTTTACCATTTCTTCCTCTGTGTAATAACTTATAATTCAAAATTTTATCTTAACTCGACGCCGTGTTAGAGAGGCGAAAAAAAAAATATAGTGTCGAAAACCAAATGATGAGATTAATTGAATATATGGATTAAAATATTTCCGATACTAATAATCGGATCTGTATACTAAAAGAGAGGGAAGTGTTCAGCATTTTTAGATTGACCTTCCTTTGATGTCTATATTTCATGTAATAAACTTTGTTATTAACCTTATCAAACGAAATTAAACTAATTAATCCTAACTACAATACACCTAGAATACATGGATTAGTAAAGTTACATAAAAGTGGCTTTCTACTTAGTCCTATCATTAGTAATATCAATATGGAAACTGAAAAATTTGGCTAAATATCTAAATTCCACACTCAATAACCTAAAATCAGATATTACCAATGATGTAAAGATGTAAAAAAAACTCAATGGAGATGGATTTAATACTTGAAAGAATAAATAAAATAGACATTGATCTGTTTTGATGTAGAAAATTTATTTACCAATATCAACTGGAAAGATGTAATAAAAATAATTGAAAAATACTGGAATACAATAGAAACGCATACACAAATTAAAGGGTTTAGTCGAAGATATGGATTAAAATATCACAGAAGTTAAAAATCGGACCTGCATACGTAATGCGAGAGAAATGTTCAGCATTTGACCTTTATAATGAGCTAGTATTTATAATTTATATTTCATATTATTAATGTTGAGGATCGGACAAATTTTTTGTTAAACAGGATAGTAAACAATCTGATTGTTGTCAAAGCGGTGCAGGAGTGCTTAGAGCATTTCAGGAGCAGTTCTGTGCCCAATTTACTTTTCCAACATTATACAGATACCAAACATATTACTTTCTACTTAAACAGATGACAGTTTTTATAATTTGAACATTCTAATCACATTCTCGCAAAATCTTCAATATCATATTAATTTACTACTAGAAATTTAACTAACAAAAATCAAATCAGGTTTATATTTACTCTTAGACATTCAGAGTACCCTTCAGCGACTCTTCTGCAGATCTTTTTTACCTTAGTATTTTCACTTATTTAGAACTGTTTGATTTGTCAAATACACGTGGTTTAATAAATTGTTCGATGGCACTAATGATTTTATAATCTGAATGATAAACTTATTTTTTTATTGAGCGTATGAAATTAAAAAAAAAAAATTGAGCTTCTTAAAATTAAACATTTTTTCACAATAAATGAAGGGCATCAAAATGATGATGAATAAAGTAAATTACACAGAAAAAGGAAATTTTCCGAGAACAATATATGAAATTTTACATTTACAAAAATGGTAAATATACAGCCTTGGCCAAAAGTATTAGGCACCCATATATTTTATTAAAACAAAGTAAAGAAGGATAAAAATAACATTTACTTTCCTCACTTATGTTTATTTAAACATAAAAAAGTCAAATTAATATTCTGTGATCAAGCCTTTGGTTTTTATGACCTCACTTTTTTGTTATAGAAAAATAAGTCTTGAACAATCTTCTTAGTCTATTTTTTCCCACTCTTCTATTAAAAATGGAAACAAGTTGTCTCTCTTTGTTGGATGATGTTTACAAACATAAATTTTTAATGTAGAGCACAAGTGCTTAATCGAAATGAGCTCAGCCAGTGTCTTAATATTGTATTTTTATAAATTATTCTTTACTTTTGTGTGAAATGTGGCATAGCACATTATTCTTTTGAAAAATAATGTTTTCTCTGTCATCAAGTACAAATAATTTTTTAAATGAAGGCTTTAAAGTTTGATTTAGCATTGATATGTAGGTATCGCTATTCATCCTCCCTTTGCATAAAAACATTTCTCCAACACCCGAAGCCCCTATACAGCCCCAAATTATTATATTTCTCCCACCAAGTTTTACTTTAAGAACAACACAATCTGGATAATTGGCTTGGCCTTCCGTCCTTCATACAAATACGGCACCTGGATTTGAAATTTTAATGAATTTTTAAAAATAATTGTATTTGTGTGTATTAAGTTTATTTTAGGGAGTTTCTGCAAATTTTAATTTCAGTATATTATAATTTAATTACCTCAAAGTTATTTTCATCAGACCAAACAACCTCTGCTCTATTTTGAGCACTCTGGTTTTAGTGAAATTTTGCCCAGTTAAGTCTCTTTTTTTCGATTGACTTCACTTAGCCATAGTTTCTCCCTGTGTCTCTGGGCCAGAACCCCTTACCATGCATCCTACCACATCCCTATAAATTGCATATCGTTGTGTTCCTTGTAACTATTTATTAAAAAAAAAACCAATGTTCCAAAAAAAAAAGGTGAATGCACTATCCCAAAATAGCGTCCAAAGATGACAGACTGACGACTTTGACTTGAGTTAGTTTTTTTGTCACTGAGAATCAGCATTTGGCTCAATTTCGTCATAATTGGCCTTTTATCAATGCTGGATAGTCAGAGAATAATAAAACATGAATCTATATTAAAAAATAATTGGCTTAGGTAATAAAAAACACCAGTAAAGTAACTTTTTCAAAAAATTATTTTCAAGTCGAAAATCAAGCATCGTTTGTAATTAAACACCCTACAACAACGGAAAACGTCCTGAATAAAACATCTTCTTTGTCTTCCTCACAATGCCATTAATAGCGTCGAGGAGCCTCTATCCAGCGAAGCCACTCTTCCCGGTCTCTGCTTAACCACTTCATTTGGTTGAAGGATTTGCCTCTTCTACCTCCAATCCTCTCCATGAACTCCTGATATGAGACTCTGGGACGCCCTCGTGGCCTCTTCCCTGTGGGTCGAGCCTCCAATATCTTTATAGGGTCCATGTCCTCATTCATCGGCAGACATGTCCAAACAACCTTAATTGCCTGTTCTCCAAGGTGGTTTTGAGTTCAGGCACTTCCAGCTGTTCTCTGATAGTTTCATTTCTAATGCGATCCCTCCTAGTTTTGCCCACCAATCTACGTAGGAATCGCATTTCCGCTGCAGTTATGCGACTATAATGTTTGTCCAACATAGTCCAACTTTCTCCGCCGTAGGTGCGAATAGGAAGGTATACAGACTTATAGACGTGCATCTTGGTATTTTTATCCACTTCACAGCAGCTGAGGATACTGCTAGCGATCTGGTGATATACTTGATTCGCCTTAGATATTCTATACGAAATCTCAGCATCTATCTTACCAGCGTTAGTAATTATGGTACCTAAGTATGTGTAATCCTTTACTACCTCAAGAATCTCTCCGTTGCAAATCAATTAGACGTCTTCCTCTTCTTCTCTTGCCATAATCATCACTTTTGGAGGCATTTGCATACCTTTCCTCAGCAGCTCTTCTTTACATTCTACCAGTGCTAGCTGTAGTTTCGTCTTGGAATCGGCAATGAGCACAATGTCATCCGCATACAAAAAGCTCTGTACGAGGACAGTTCTCATATTACAGTTTCCAATCGTAGTCCATGCAGTCCGATGCTTGCAGATTTTATGGATCTCGTCCATAAAGTTTATAAACAGGAGGGGGCTTAAACTATCTCCCTGTCTGACTCCTCTTGCAATTGGGAAAGGTTCTGATTCTGTGCCATTTATCCTTACCACTCCAGTGGCTCCCTGGTAGGTTGATTTCACGGCCTCAATCAAATCTCCAGGCACGCCCTTGGCAACTAAAGCATTCCAAATTTCTTTCCTAAGAACTGAGTCAAAGGCTGTCCTTAGATCAAGAAATGCCAGGTACAGGTTTTTACTTCTGTCCCAGGCCTTTTCAGCGATGGTTCTAAGAACAAAGATGTGGTCCTGCGTCTGCTGGCCAGGACGGAAACCAGCCTCTTCACCTTCCAGCTGTCCCTCCACAATCCGCAGGAGCCTCCTTTCTAATATAGAGGTATATAATTTATAGACCACAGAGAGCAGACTGATGGTCTATAGTTATTGCAGTCCATTGAACTGCCTTTTTTATGAATTGGAAGGATTATGCTATATTCCCAATTCTTGGGAATTTTCTTTCTATCATATACTTCTTGAAAGAGTCTTTGAAGGACTTAACGGCTGCCTTGCATTCATTCCTGGCTGTTCAGTAGTTTTGTAGCTTCCTTGTTTCTATCTTGAAGGTATGCTTTCCAGACAAGCTTTTTTTAGGGAGTTTCTGCAACTTTTAATTTCAGTATATTATAATTTAATTACCTCAAAGTTATTTTCATCAGACCAAACAACCTTTGCTCAATTTTGAGCACTCTGGTTTTAGTAAAATTTTGCCAGTTAAGTCTCTTTTTTTCGATTGACCTAGCCATGGTTTCTTCCTGTGTCTCTGGGCCAGAACCCCTTACCATGCATCCTATCACATCCCTATAAATTGCATATCGTTGTGTTCCTTGTAACTATTTATTAAAAAAAAAATCAATGTTCCAAAAAAAAAGGTGAATGCACTGTCCCAAAATAGCGTCCAAAGATGACAGACTGACGACTTTGACTTGAGTTAGTTTTTTTGTCACTGAGAATCAGCATTTGGCTCAATTTCGTCATAATTGGCCTTTTATTAATGCTGGATAGTCAGAGAATAATAAAACATGAACCTACATTAAAAAGTAATTGGCTTAGGTAATAAAAAACACCAGTAAAGTAACTTTTTCAAAAAATTATTTTCAAGTCGAAAATCAAGCATCGTTTGTAATTAAACACCCTACAATAACGGAAAACGTCCTGAATAAAACATCTGGAGAATATATTTCTCTTTCTAAAACACTGATAACTTTTTTAAATATTTGAAGCGGTTTTGTAGAAAATGCACTAAATAGACGGAAAAGCACTACTAGCGTAGGTACCTACAGGCCTCTGCCACATCAATCACTTACGCTTAAATGGTATAGTTATAGTGCTATAACTAAACGGAAATATACGTTTTGGGATATCCTCAGTCCAAATGACCAAGTCCCGAAAAATGGTCTGTGTGTGTATGTTAGCAGTCTAGCTCAAAAACGAAAAGTCGTATGAAACTGATTTTACATATTTAAGATAGGTATTTGCCTTAGATGTGACAGCAACTTTTTCCTTAAAATTGGCTAACCAGAAGTGCCACTTTATACCAACGCTGAAACACATTTTTACAATTTTCTCATAAACGGCTCTAACGATTTTGATTAAACTCGGTGTATCATTGTATAATTAAGTGGTCTTTAATATCAATCAGGTCTTATCCCCATTGATGCCACTTTACAGGGCTTAAATGCCCAATGTCCATATTTGTCTTCTTCTAAAGTACCTTTAATATGGTTTATTTAAAAAAATTAATCATGTCAAGTTATTCCGAGTTACGAAAAAATGCTAAATATAACTTTTGAAAGAATTTGATAATTGAATAAAGGAGAAAAAAAAATAAAAATGCTTATCCAGGTCGAAAATAAATCTCCAGAAATACCTGTCAGAGAAGGTATACCTATAATATATCGTTGGAAAGCAAAGAATTTTAGAAAAACAATATCTAATATAGAAAGTTGTAGAAGGTAAAGGAGAGTGGCGAAAACATTATAAATAATAATTTCAGGAAACTAACATTATTTAATCTAAATCACATGTTTCCAAGGAAATTGAATGAAATTTTTCTTACTATATGTAAACTTTTAAATGTCTTTCTAAGATTGAAATAAAAAGTATTTAAAATTCATCTAATGAAGGCAATGACATTGTTAAAAAAACTATTTCATTGTATTTGTGTGAAAGAAGTAAAATATAAAAATATTTCATGGATGTAAAAAGCATTTGTTTATAACCCTAAATACATTTACTGTAGTTTAATAATTCTAGATCTGATATTATATTTAAATAATTAGGTATCATTGTCCGTTTATTCCGAAATATTGCCATGTAACTTTTTAAGAAATTAAAATTAGTGAATGATTTGATGAGTTTTTCTTTTGTGATATTCCAACAGTATTCACTACTACTTTATTGTACTTGTGTGAAAGTAGAAGTGAAATATAAAAATATTTCATAGATATGTTTAAAATCTTAAATATATTCACTGTAGATTAATAACTATAGATCTGATATTATATTTAAATATTTAGGTATCTAACGTCCGTTTATTCCGAAAAATCATCATGTAACCTGTCTATGACAGACAATGAAAATCTCTGCGATAGAAAATAATAGTTTAATAAATAATAGTCACACAATCCAAAATCAACGGATAATATGATAAATAGGACTTTTGTTATTTTAATGGCACTTATGATTTGTTATCTGTAATTTTTAAATTTAGGTCCATTAAAAATGCAATTCAAAAATTTTATAATAGCCCAACATGGCCAGAAAATAATTTCTATTAAAAAGTTGAGCGGTAAAGTAAAGTTTTGTGTTGCACGCACCAGATTTTTTTTTTTTACTATGACTATTTAATTACTCTGTATTTTTATTTATGAATCTCTGAGGCTCCTTAGTCCACATTTCTTTCTTGATATATTATTCTAAAGGGACTTGTCTCAGAATAAATAAAGTATTATTATTATACACAATCCTAAAATGAAATGAAAAGAAAAACAATCCAAAAGAATATTTTTAACAGATTCAATGGATGAAGAAAACATGGTAATTAATTGTTTTAAATAAAGTTACACCGTTGTTTCACTTTGACCTCCCTATACATGAAAATACCCATCTACTCTACAGTTCAGAGGTGCACATCCCTCCCACCCACAAGATCGATGGCGTAAGAATCTACTCCTTCTCCCTCCCAAGATATTTGATTCCTCACCTTTTCATACAAACAGAACAAAGGAAAGTAGAAGTAGAAAAATCAAAGAGCATAAACAATTACACTTGCTGTGGTCTGTTCCACGGTTTCTCCTTGCCCCTTGTTCTGAAAATTCAACCCTTTTAATCTTCAAACATTTAACCCCATTGAAATTTGCCCTCCTCAAAAATTCAAAAATCTGTCTTCCTTAAAAAGGCTTCTGGGCACCTCTGCTACAGTTAGTAAGTGAAAGTTGTGTGATGCGCACACCAAACCAGGTATTTGTTTTATAGATTCAAATCAAACTGTTTCTATTGCTTTCATTTTAAAATGTTCAAGTTGAAGCATGAAAAAAGTCATTAGAACTTGTTTAAATTGAAGCTATGTTACAGACAATTGTTTTTTTCTCAACTTTTTAAAACGATAGATATCCTTTGATATTAAGCCACTCAAATGTGCTTTCTATTTTGCCAGACTGAGCCACAGTAGAGCGTGACTGGATAAATTTAGCTATTAATAAAATTAAACATATGAAATGAACATATGAAACAATCCTGATAAACGGAAGTGGATGATATGACCGTCATATCAATTTGACTATAGACACACACTGAACGAACCAAATTTGATTCTTAATGTTTGCAACATAAAATGCGAGTGGAAATTTCGATTTTTATAACCTTTTTTTTAAACTGCTACACGAAAAGATTTAGGAATACCTTCACTGGAAGTTTTCTGCAATCAGGCACTCATACTAATACTGAAGGAGTTGTAATTCTACCTCAAGAATTGTATTTTGAGAGAGCCATGGGGGGTGTATGGGGAGGCGAGGGCGGGGAATGGGAGCTCTTGCTCTCTCTAAATAATCCCAAATAAAATACAATCTAATATAATAAAAAAGGTTTGCAGAAAATTCAAGAAAAATAATTTTTAAAATAGGATGTTGTATGTATATAATGTATTTCATATAAACATATTAATAAATTGTAATAATATATAACTTAAAAAAAAAAATTCTGTCTTGCCTCTTCTGCCTAATATGAAAGATTTATATGCCCTAGTAGAGAGCTCAATTTCAGTGGTACTTTTTCTATTTTTATTCAGAAGTACAAAAGGCAATCACAACCACAAAGTTAATTCATTTTTATTTTATTTTACTTATTTATTGGGTAGTATAATATTTTGTCACATGGACAAGTTAATTAAAATCCAAAAATTTTTTTCGTAATGTAAAAGAAATGCTACCTATGTAATTACTGTCCTGATGAAAAACAAACTTTTGTTCTATTATACTAAGAAAGCTTAACATTATATACTCATGAGATCAATATAAAAAAAAAAAAAAAAAAAATATATAATAAATATAAATAAGGTAAAACCAATAAATTTATTTTCAGAATTAAAATATTTACAATTGAATACATAACTTAACATTAATATCCTATAATAGATATGATAGATACAACAAATATCAAATTTGTAGAATACATTTACATGAGGTGATATCAAGTAACCACCAACTTTCAAGCTCCAACTTCAAGCATTCAGGCCCATTCCTTATATTTGTTGAGAAGATGGGTATCTTCTTTCAGGTTTTCATAAGATACATCGTATTTGAGAGTTGAGCAAACTGGAAAAAAAAAAAAATATATATTATGTACATTGTATTTGTGTATGTAACACAAATATACAATCATACAGTACTTACTCTAATGATATTATTATCTCTTGATAAAGTTCTCATTCATTGTTAATTTGGACTTTTGAATATTGTTAATATTAGATTTTATTCTGGATTCAACACTTTTATTAGTGGTGGCCATTATCATTTGTCTCATTTGTTTCCTGAAAAATAGAATTTTATTAATATACAATGTTGTTATAAAAATAACTATACAAGTCAGGCTTAAGATAAAATTGAATGATTCTCAATCAATGCACCAACTGTTACTAATCCTGTCCGTCTACCACTAACATTATCAATATAAAAAGTTCAGGTAAAGGGCAATAGGAAAAAATGATGTAGCAGACCAAGAGCTTCTTTCAATGTTAACAAAATAGTACAATTCTAGCTTTGGTGTTTACAAGATTAGTATTCAAAGGAGAATATGACATAAATGAAGTTCCAAACTCCACACATTCATCATTGAATTTTGTATACCTAAAAAAACTACTACTACTACCTAATGCATTAAAAAACTAAATAAAAACCTCTTTTGCTTCAATTTCACGAAGTCAAAAATAACCGATAAAATATTTTACTAAACTAATCCTGAACTACAACCTCTTACTTCGGACTATTAAATCAGAGACTACAATTAGACAATGATCAATCACTTTAATTCTAAAGGTTTCTTTTGTCAATTTTATATTTTTTTTGTGAATTTAAAGGAAAAACTACAACCAGACTAATTAATGAATCTCTCCTAAAACAAAAAAATAGTCATGAATGAATAGAATCAGAAATAATACTGCCTTCTACAACGAATATATATATAAATAAACCACAACTATTATACTAAATAATTAAAGAATATATCTTATCTTATAAATAATTAAGAATATATATATAATATGAATATATATTAACAACTGTAGAAATAAATAAATATATATAGTAACAACTTTTGGAATAACAAAAGAATGATATAGTTTTAAAATTTTATTATTTTAACATTTAAGACAGTGCCTTCCAACTTAAGGGAATGCCAGTTAATTCTTTACTTCAATTATCTGAAATAAAAGAAAATTAATTATGTGTATAAAGATTAACAATAAATGATGAATAAAGATGTCAATAAAATGAATAATAATCTTTGTACTGGTTCTAACTGTATGCTTTGAGTAATAAAATATAATAAATATACTCACCGACTATACTTGATTTGAGAAAAAGGAAAAAATTTGTTAAAGTCAAAAGTTAGGCGTACAAGAATATGAAAGTTCTGATTTTCAAAAGATAGAGGGTAAAAATTAAAAGACACATAATCATTATTTTATGCTGATTTGTTTAACTTTGAGAGACCTGAAAAAAATTGTAGCAAGGAAGGTAATTGGAACAGCAATTATGCTCAAGGAAAGAGATAATCTTGGGAACTAGTCTTTTTAGAAGTTTTTATAGTAGAGAGAACAAACTAAATTGGCAACTATACAAGAAGATAAAATTTAATTCATTGGAAATTCTACTTTAACTTTCACTTAGTTATATATGTGATATATATTTAAGAAAAGTATTGCGATCGTGAACATTTTTTAATCTGAGTTTTCAACAGAAATACATGTTTTGAGGTCCATTGAGACAAGATAAACAAGTCCCACAAAATGGTCTGTGTGTAAACAGTCTAGCTCAAAAACGAAAAGTCGTATGCAACTAAAATAGTCATACAAAATTGCACATTTAAGGTTGGTACATGCCTAGAATATTAGAGCAAATTTTTCGCCAAAATTAGCTAACCGAAAGTGTCACTTTATATCATAGATTTTAAACATTTTTACAATTTTCTCGAAAATGGCTCTAATAATTTTGATTAAATTCATTGTATCAGTGTAAAATTAAGTGGTTTTTAATAAACTGTAGGTCTTATTCTTATTGATGTTCTCTAACAGTGTTTAAATACCTAATTTTCAAAATTTCTTTCTCTAAGGAACATTTAATTTTTTTGGTTTTAAATATTTAAGCATTTCGCATTTAAAATGATACCAAAAATGGTTAAATGTAATGAATGAAGAAAATTGATTGGTAGCTAAAGAAGAAATAAGGGTTGGAAGCAATATGGAAACAGCTGAGAGCACCCGACTTTTACAGATACCCGGCATCCCTCTGTGCATGGCTTTCATATTGTTAGTTCACTTTTATAACATATTGTTATATCACTAATCCATAATTTTTAAATAAAGTTTTCTCACAAAATGTTGAGTATCTCCAAATATAAACCTAATAATCTACAATATTTACTAACTTAAGGGTCATTTACTTAATTACTTTATTGAAGTTTTTATATTTTTAGGTTTTTACTACACGATTTGGCACATTTTTAGGTTTTTACTGCAGGTTTCTCTGATTTTTACACACGAAAATCTGGTCGCTAATTATGTTATTAGGATATGGAAAACGTTTTAACAAATATATAAATTGCACAAATAAAATGCAATTATGAAATATGTTTCATGAACAATAACAGCACACTTTATGAATAATACAAATAATATACTTTTTTCTTCAGAAAATATTATTTATTTAAATAATTGATGAAATGATTATTAATATTTTGACAATTACCTCAAGAAATCTTCACTATAATTTTCAACTTTTTCAGATGATTCCTCCTTTTTATACCGGGCAATATTTTGATATCTAACATCATCTCTCCATTTAGCATTATCCATCATTTCATTCAAGCGTTTTTGCTTTTCATTTTCTGATAAACTATTGCTCTTGTGCTTTTTGCTGGCATTGTTTGTATAATCTGTACGCGGCCTGTGTCCTGCAGAAAGATCTCTCTTATGTGGATTTCGGTCAGCATTCTATAAAAATAATTTAATAATAAATCATATATCAACTTGAAAAAACAGATAACAATAGGTATGAGAAACTATAAACATTAAATAATAAAAAAAATAAAATAAAATAAAAAACAAAAAAGAAGTTAATATGCAGGTGAAAGGTATAGTCTAAAAAATGTAGGTAGAATAAACTTGAAGTAAAACAAAGAAGGTATAATAATAATAGTAACAGAAAAATCAGAAATAAATAATAACGGCAACAAAGTAGGGACTAATGAAATAAACATAATCAAAATAAGGTAAAGTAAGAAATGAAAAATGAATTCACTATGAAAAGTAATGGAATGTATGAGATAAAAAACATAACTGTAGACAAAAAATAAATGGGGTGACATAGTTGCTAAAATATGATGTAATAGTATACTAAAAGGAACAGAGAAAAGGGATATAAAGTTATATAAGGAAATAATAAATGTAAATATAAAATTGAGATACTGTAAAATCTATCAAAACATACTGGCGTTTAAGGGTATACGTATACATATAATAATGACTACATACGTATAATAGTCAGTATGTTTTAATAGATTTTACAGTATTTCAATTTTCTATTTACATCTGTTATTTCCTTATATAACTTCATATTCCTTTTCTGTTTTACATTTTATTCTATGATTATCTCACTTCCTTTTAGTATACTATTACATCATATTTTGGCAACTATGCCACCGCATTTATTTTTCGTCTTCACTTACATTTTTTATCTCATACATTCCATTACTTTTGGTTGTTAATTCATTTTTCATTTCTTATGTTACCTGAGATCAGTTAAGACAATATCATTAGGTGTGAGGAAATGTGAATGTAATTATTGATAGCATTTTCTCAACTGGTTGGCCACTTTTAAATTAATTTTCCCCCTTGAATTCCGTAAAGTCAAAAATTCTAAACACTAAATATTAGGAGGAACAGAAAGTACTGGTTTGAGCACTTCAAAATGAGCAAAGCTAGGAATACTCTACCAAACATACAAAAGGGCCTTTTTGGGAAGTAAACCTGGCTTAGCAGTACTTCATAGTGATTCTTTAAGAGAGAGAGAGAGGCACAGCTTTTTGGATTATCATACAGGATCTATTTTTTATCTTCGTCAATCAAGTGAACAAAAAACGCTTCTGTTATTGTGCCATTGAAACAATAAGTTGCATATGGTGGTTTTCCGATCTGGTGCAAATTTTCTTTCTTGGATGAAATTACCGGATTTTTTTTTTTTTTTTAAACTTTTATTATGATATTTACAACTGTATTAAGTATCAAGTAAATGTGTATAGAGGAATATTATCACATGAAACACGACGCTTGTTGAGAAACTACCCATTGGTAGCACTCTAATTACCTGATTTGAATTTGAAAAACTACTTTTGGCATTTACAAACGTCTAATGCATTTGGATAAACATCACAAGTGTTTTTGGTAGCAACTGTTGCATTATTATCCTGTGAAACTCAAAAAGCAGGCAATGCTGGGTAAGTACCTCTTCTGTTATTTGGCTGGCCATTTCAACAAAAATTGCCAAACAAATTTTAAATTTAATTATTTAACCTTATAATTACTTTGACATTATAATAATAGATGTACACAATGAGCTGTCAAATGACAATCCAGTAGTGACATGCTCAGAACGACATTACTTTCAGGCCCCCCTTACAATATTTAATGTGAGGTAAAATACTGGACTCTTAACTTCTGATTTTTAATCAAGCTGCAGTGGCCAGTTGACAACTCAGGTAGGGTAACTACAATACATATCATAACTTAAACACTGTCAAGAATGATAAGTAGAATAAATCTCTTATAATAGACACCTCTCTAATGGATTACTGCCAAATTTTATTCATCCAGAGATCCAGATCCAGAGATAAATTAATTTAGAACATTAATAAAATCCTATTTAATGGTTAATGTTTTTATTTAAATACATATGGATAAAAACACAAACACATTCAGTATTTGGTTACAAAAATTAGATCACTTCCATTTTCTTATTTTACCTAAACACTAAACATTCATCTCTAAAGAAAGCTAATACGCTAGTATTAGCATTAATTGCGAAATTAATGCTTGTATTTTCACTACTATGTTTAAAAGATGTTATCCTCATTTCAAAAAAATCTGAATGATTATGAAGTCACAAAATTAATCAATAATTGCATTTTGCAGCTGATTCTATATCAAAATTGGCGGCACTTCTAGTGAATATAACATTTTCCTTTTCAAGCATCTAAGTAATAAATTGTGTTGTGATTGGAAATCAGACCTTGTTATCCAATATCTGCATCTTAAACTTGACATTTGTGATTTACATCATACTAAATAAGATCATGTTTCTACAGTTTGGCTTGTCCAGCACAGTAATAGGCTTTTTACATTCTTATGTCAATATATATATATATTTTTTTTTTTTCTCTGTCTGCACTATAGAACTTTTAGATCTTTGGTTGAGCAAGCTGGTCTTCTTACTGAGGCATATTGCTTGCCGCAGCACGTATAGCATAGAGGGGATCACCCAACTTCATGTAGCTATGAACCACGGTCTCCATGATTCAGAGGGAGGCCATCCATTTGGGGCCTGTCTGACAGTATTGTTCGGGTTCAAAGACTGTGGCAAATTAATCTATACCCATATATTATGACGGCTCAGAGTCAGTAGATGCATAAGGACCTATAATTCTTTCTTTGAAATAGACCATCAATGGATCCTCACACAACGATTCCCGATTGAAGGACACAGAGTAGGGTCATAACTAGATCCTGAATACAGTAAAATAATAAATGATAGTTTGTGGTAACTATTAATGAGTAAAATGTCTAATAATCACAATTACGACAGTAGTGGCCAGACTGTCGCACTATAAGGCTTCACTAGATAGTTGACAGTAACTGTATCTGTAAGGAAATGAAAAGGAATGAATACATTATGGAATATGTATTAATAATCGATCATATTCAATCTATAATAAAGAGATTCACAAATTACTAAAAGAACAACCATTTAAAGCAAAATCGAGAGACAATTAAATTTTTAAACATAAGGATGCGAATATTAATTAAAATTATGATAATAGTACAAAGAATATAAAATAAAATCCAGAACAACAACAACATATTATTTATATTATGTTCCTAAAATGATTGAAATCATAAAAATTAAATTAAATTATTGGACTAACAAAATATAAACTTTTGTTCTTACTGTTATAATAAACTACAGGAGTACAAATATTAACAATGATCTGTTTATGCCTATACAAATGAATAAGATTATATTTACAGAAGAGAATGGGAATATCCACAATTTTTTTTTTTTTAAATAACGAATTAAGAATAAAAAAATTAAAAATCTACTGGCAGCCAGCATGCTAATTCTGAACCTTCAGTATGACGCTTGCGACTTAGGTGGAGCACTCCTATTCAGATAAGATTACAACTTTCCAATAATGACAGTTGACAAGGGTGGTACTTGGTGAGGAAGAACTGTTTTTAGGCCAGGAGGTGATCAAGAATCATACTCAACTAAGCTTCCCCCAAACCAAAAAATAAAACAGGATGGTACCTATTTTATGAAAGCTCTGCCTTTTTGGTCCCAAAGTCAAACAACAGCTGATATAAAACAGATTAATAATCATCTGCCACTGCCAGGATCAAACTCAGACCCAAGAGATTAGGGAGCAGTGCCTTATTCACTGAGCTAACCCACTCTTAAAAACTAAAGAATTGAATTTCCAAAAACGTTTCTCGATTTAACTCAAATAACTACTCATAAAACTTATATAAAGGAAACAATTGCTATAATTCAAACCAATTAAACTTACCTTTTCTTTATCATGTCTCCTAGTTCTATCAGTCTTAAATTTTTCTGAGGGATTTCTAGTTGGCGACTTTTTATCTCTCCTATCTTTGTTTCTTTCATCAAAATACTTATCTGATTCTTTGTCTCTAAAAGAATTTCCTTTTTTATGTAAATAATGATGATTTTTATTGTAATCTCTAGAATTACTGCTTTTTTGATCATGCTTCTTTTTAAATTCTTCCTTATGTTTCCTTGATTTTTCTTCATCTGATTCACTTTCAGAACTAGAAGAACTGGTTTCACTTACGCTTTTTCTAGATTTCTTATAAGAGTTAAGTTTTTTCTCAACTTTTATATTAGAGAGTTCCGAAAGAGATTTAATACCATGTTTTTTCATTATTTTAAGATACTTAGAAGCTAACAATTTATCAATATCAGATGAATCAGGATCACTAGTTTTTTTCTTTTCACTGATTTTATCTTTTTTTACAGAGGTGTTGTTTTCTTTTGTTTTAAGCTGAAAAGAGATTAAAAACAAAATTAATTTAAAAAAAATTGAATATTATAACAATTACTAAAAAAAGTAAACTATTGTAACTATTATCAACAATGAATAAATAAAGTAATTAGAGCAGTTTGAGATAAGAGACAGGATCATTCTTATATATTTTGACTATTTAGTATTCTGGATCTAGCAATTCAAGTTAAAAAAATATCATCCTTTTAAGAAAAAAATATCTCAAATATTAGTATAGATGTCCTAGATAAAAAACTTGAGCTTCAATTGTCAGTTTTCTAAATATTAGTTATATTTTTTATTTTGGAAATATGATTTTGCTTAGAGCGTCACTGAGCTAAGAAAAGGCTGTATAGAATAAAATGGTTCTTGGTAGCCATCTTCGAGCTTAGAAACCACTCTGAAAGTAGATAGATAAACGTAATATAAAATAATATGATATACTGCTTAATACATAAATTGATTTCAATCTTTTTATTCTTTACATTCTTTTGGGAACTTTTCACACTAACATTTGTAAAATGTGCAATAGATTTATAGAAAACAAATCTTAATTATGCAAGTTTTTTATTTAAGGTACAAAAGCTTTCTTGAAAAATTATCAAGTAAATATTTACTTCATAGCTATTTAAAAAAAATGAAAATTGCTTAAATAACAAAATCTAGTTACATAGAATAAATTAAAAAATAATCCAATCTGTTTAAGTAAACAATACTTCATAAGTATGTTGGAAAGATATAATAAAGGCTATGAATATGATAAAGTAAACAATAAATATTTTAAATCAGCATGAGAAAAAAAAGTTGATAATTTTCTATTCTTTCAACAATGCTCATAAGAAAAACAACTAAAATCTTCTTTCTGCTCTCCAAATGATGAAAATGATATGATCCAATTGGTAGTAGGAACAATTAAAATAAATTTATTCTAATAGTAGTAGACTCCATCTAAGATAAGTTTGGTAGAGAGGGAGAGAAGCGCAGTGGCAAAACATTTTCCCGCCAATCTCCCACTTTTTTGTCTTCTCAACTCATTCGTACGTATTTCGTGGAGCTGGAGAGTAGTCTTGGGGAGGTGGAACTTAAGTGGGAGAAAGCTGTGCAAGTTTCCTTCTCCTACACGCAAACTTATCATAGATACACTTGGGAATGTGAGAGTCCAGTATGAGTCTGTCACTGCTCCAATGACACCATTGGAGCAGTGACAAATTAACGGTCCAGTGACAGTGACAGTGACAAAATAATGGTCCAGTGACAGTGACAAAAGTCTTCTTATCCATTCTCTTACTTAAGTTATGAATATATTAATATCTTATATATCATATTTATTCACCAACAGTCTTCTTTTGTTCATTATTTAATTAATATGTCATAGGTTTATAGCAAAAAGAAGTTTTTTTACTTTAAATAATTAATTCTGTTAAGAAATCAGAAAACTGTGCGCTTGTTGTAATCGTATTCGATATATAAAAGGATTTGTATCATATCCAAGTAGTATGTGAATATGAAAACAATAATGTGATTTGTTTTGTTGAACCTCAATATCCACAGAAAATATATATTATTAACAGTCGAGAAAATAGTATTTATAATTTGAATTAAAATTTGATCCGTGTTTAATTATTATTTATTCATTTTCATAATAGATTCATTCCATTCAAATATATTTTTTTAATAATTTGATACTTGACAATTGAGAAAACCCCTTTTACTCAGGCCACCGTGACTCTAGCCAGACAAACGGGTTGCTCCATACCTGTGCCTGTCACAGTTGGGCCTTACCGGTACTCTGTCATTGCTCCGCTGTTACTGTTTCAGTGACAGAGTATCGGTAAGGCCCAATTTTGACAGCGGGACAGTGAAATTATTCTGAAAGATATAGATTCCCAGTCGTCTACTATGGCAATTAGGCTTTCTTTCATAATAATCTCCACTTCCTCTAAAACCTGTGGAAACTTCAGAGTAGATGAGTATGTGTTGTTCATTCAGACGTACTTCTCCATGCCCTTTTTTCCTCCTTTCGCATATGCCCATTAGATCCACACCATATGACTTAATCTCATTCACGATCTGTTTCTTTGCCATTCAGTGTTTAAATATTCCATGTTCTAATTCTGATTTCTCTTAGAGAGCTATGACTGATTTGTCCATCCATTTCCTAGGCAAGTTTGTTTGTTCTAAATCAGTTTTACTCCACTACAACTGATTAGTCCTATAATAGAGGCCCTGTTACCTCGAGACAACTGGGGACAATTTATACTCTCATACACAATTTATACAATTTATACCACAGGGTCCTTCCAGAATCCTACAGACCCTATGGTGTGTAGTGTATGACCTGTCACTGTAAGTGTATTTTTTTTTTGTCCTCCTCTTCCTCACCTTTTAGGCTATACAGGGTTTTCCCGGGGCGGGGTATGAAGGTGGGGAATTTAAAATCCCTTTCTGCACCGGGACGCGAACTCGTGGTGATGCTGTGTACACGCGTTAGCCCATTTGGTCACCCGCCCCCTTCCCCAATGTATGTGTATTGTTTTATGGATGTTTGTGCAGTGTACTGAACTCAGGAGAACAGGGGAGCGTTGATCTCCACTAGCCTTGTATATCAGCTAGTCCCTGCCAGATTAATTAGTAAGTAATGAAATGTCTTTTTGCTATAAACCTATGACATATCAATTAATTAATGGACAAAAAGAAATATAATATGTAACATATTAATATATTCATAAATTAACTACGGGAATGGTTAAGAATTTTGTCACTGTCACTGTTCCAAACTAAGACTCGGTGACAAGTAACTGCTCCACCAGTACCTTCACATCCCTAGATACACTATAACACTCGTGATAACAGTCATTATGTTTTAATACAATATTGATATTCTTGACCTAACAAAATTTTAGACAGATATGAAACCTTAACCCAAAATAAATGACCTAATAAAACTACTTGTTTTGCAATTATCCCCAATAATGTTAATAGAAAAATGTCAAGTAAAATAATGATAACACTCATTACCTATTTTCTTTCTGACATATTTAACTTAATAATTAATATTATACTATATTTATATATAATTAATTTATTATCACAAACAAATAATTTAAAGCCCTTTCCAGTCATGTTAAATTAATAGTGTAGTAAGAACACCCGGCATCATTCATTATGACATTTATCACTAAATATTGGTTACAAACCTATTTTCATTAATTACACTCAAAGTATTTGAGATAAGTAAAAAGTAGTAAGTAGATTATAAGAAGATAAATAGTTTATTTATAAAATATTAGGCCAAAGGCCACCTTTGGTAAAATTAAAAAAAAAAAGTTTCTTTAAATTAAAAAAAATTTTTTTTTTTAAATTTTTTATAAAATAGAATTTGGACTATTTATATAACTGATAGTTTTAAAATTAATATGTGTTTTATAAGGATGTATTTTGAAGTATGACAACTGAATTAAAATTAGTTTGCAGGATCTTGAAAATGGCTCCTGAAACCGAAACGTCGAATAAGTAATAAAGGATGTAAAAACTGTGTACGTTTGGTGACCTTTGGCCTAATATTTTATATAAAACTTTTTAAAAAATAGCACCCAACCTAAAAGATATGACTAGAAAAATAAAAAAGTGGCTATAATTGGAAATGCAATCATATAACAGTAAAATTCCCCCTTATTAAATATCAATCAACACAGATCATTTCATTTCAATTTCAAAGACAGTAACACATGTGTATTTTAACATTTACATTAAGATATTCCTTCTTGTGATCGAGCTAGATTTATTTTAATATTATTACATTCCTTTAAAAAAAAATTACCGTAATTGTTTACATACACAAACCATTTGCGGGTCTTATTTGGACTTGCGGAGGGTTATTTGGACTAAGGTAACGCCAAAACGTGTATTTCCATTGAAAACTCACGATTTGAAAATTTTCACGATCGCCATACTTACCCTTACTATAATGTTACATATATAGGTAAGTGAAAGTAAAAAAAGGACCCGACAACAAATTCTGTAAATAATTTAAATTTATAAAAAATGAAATATATATAAGGGATATTTAAAAAACAAATACCATATTTTGAAGCTTCTTCAATTTTACAGGATTTTTTAATAATTGTTTTCTTCTATCTATTTCTTGTTGTCTTATGATTTCAAGAGGATCTTCTTTTAGCTTACGAATCACATCAACCTGAACATTGCTTCCAGCATTTGCAAAAATTGAAGTTGGCAAACAATCTAAAAATTAGATATAACTTATTATTATAAATTGTGAACATATGCATTACTGTTATAGCATAATCAATATAAACAATAGAATATACAACTACTGCTATGCCATTTTAATAATGATAATTTATATTAGTTTAATTAATGCTACACAATAACATAATAAATGACCTGTCATTTATCTTAATTCCACACTTACCTTTTTCAATTTCATTTGAAAATGAGGACTGTTCAAAAGCTTTATCAATTGGTCTTCCTAGTAAATATTCTTCTCTATCAACAACTTCACTGGAATCTTTGTACATCCATTCAAGCTTAGGACCATCCATTTTCGATGTATGATAATAACTGAAAGTAATAATTGAAAGTAAAACTATAAATTTATTAGTATATCTAGATTCATACTAATTTGTGATAATTTCCATGTTTTATATCATACAAATACATATTCATTTGATAAGGTATTCATAAATCATTGTTTATACAAAAATTATATTTCACAAACATATAAATAGTAAACTCAATTGAAACACTAATTAAATTATGCAAATAATGGAATTTTAAATGATGCAAATAACTCAAGAGCCAAAAAATGTTGATGAACCAGTATTATATAAAAACAACTATTTACTTATTAAGTCCATTTTGTTGGAACGCTTCTCAGGTAACAATAATGATTTACTATAGATAAAATATCAAAAATCAGACATAATTAAATATTATGGAATATTTTAATAAATCATTAATGGTTAACCTAAAAATGTATAGAAAATTGTGCTCCGTTTAAATTTCAAATTATTTTAAAACATGATATTCATAGAATATTGAAAGAAACAATCTGAATAATTGAAAAACTTATAGTTTTTGTAAAAAAAACAACTAATAAATAACATTACCTAATAAACTAAAGTGTAACTAAACTTGAACAATGTTCAAAATGTTAGTAAACATTGACATATGTAACCTTACAGAAAGGTAAAATGATTTGAAGTGATCCATAGAGCTACTTTTAAAAAGTTATTCCTAATGAAATACAACCAAAACGAAATGAATTGGAGCACTTTCTATTTTTTTTTTTTGTAGTTTAAAAAATATTGCAAATGAATACGTTTCTAAAGTAACAAATTTTTAATGGGTTAAAACCCCCAGTTTTCGGCACGTTTTCTATTAAGTCAGTTAACATATCTAATTACAATTTATACAAACACTGTCTTTCATTTATTTTTTATAGGAAAACGAAAAAATATCCATATGCACCATTTTCGGCATCCTGATGTATCAGTTTTCAATACCCCTTACCAAATTTTCAAAAACCTAAAGGTGAGTTTAGACATTTCACAAGCAATGATCAGGGCCGTCGCTTGGAGTTTCGGCGCCTAGGGCGAGAATTTAGCAGGCGCTCTCTCCTCTACTCCAACCCTAATCTGCTAATAGTCTATTATCCCATGTTTAAATAATGAAAGAGATATGGTAATAATAATCTATATAATAAAGTTCTATGTCAATACCACCAATTACTGCCTACATACTCCCATCCACAGGCGTGTCATCGGCGGTCTTTCAGGCTGAAACTCCCTCTCTTCCCCAAAATGGTAAAATATATCCATGTCTTACGAAAAAATTATCTCAAAAAAGTATTATTGTTCGTTAATTACATAGGACCTTGAGAATCATTTAACGACAACTTGGATAAACTAGTGAGCTCTTGCCTTCTCAAACCGGAGGAAAAGATCAATGTTGTCAATCGATATGTTGATGAGGATTCTCACGGTCTCTTTTACAAAGATACGTCCTGAGTTATTTGAGGGAATTGAAGTAAATATCTGTAGGAGTATTAAGGCAGTCATAGGGCTCTCTGCTAATACATCATCGGCGATGTTATACGCACCAAGGAGGTATCGAGAATTGGGACAGATCCGCTGTCAATAGAAGATTCCTTTGAAACATTGGTCCATTGCTCTGTCCCAGTCCATAATTGATCATAACGCCGAAATAGCCGAATTTGCGGAGAGACTGGGTGTTGATCAGGGCTACCGAAATGTGAGAGCTCTACGACAGTCGCTGAGAGAGAATTCTTTTGAAGAATGGGCCAGTTGCAGCCTAGATCAGATGGAGTTAGGCATTTTAAAGAGACCCCGAAAGCTAATAAATATTAAGCTAATAATAAATAATGCCTGATAGAAGTATTTTCGGGGTCTGAATGGTCCAAGGTCTTTAATCTTAATATCAACTACGCGTCGTTGCGTGGAGTCCTAGGAGCCAGTAGACAGTCGAAGTTGGGAAAGGAAGTTGGGTCCCTCTGTCGTAAATGCGGCAGAGTATGGATCACCAACCCATGTGAAAATGCCGCAACAACTCCCTCCTCATAATATGCCGGCACTATAGGGCCAAATTTGAGTTAATGAGGTTTATTAGGGAAAGGGAATTCACATGCTTCGAAGAGATCTGTTGTATCGATAGTGATGGCTCAACGAGAAATACGGATATAGTTACATTCTCCAGGACCGGAAAGGCGGCACCTATCTTGGATCCAACTGTTCGCTATGAATGCAATGACTTCGATCAGGCCAGTGAAGTATAAAAAGAAAATAAGAAAATATATGCCTTAAAATAAAAATGTATCCCTTTCCTAAAAGAGAAATTCCGCGAGACCTTTGGAGAGAGATTTCACCGTGAGAGGCTTCTGGTTTGGGTCTCGCTGAACGATTCCGAAAAGAACAAGGAGCTTCGAGGAACTAGGTTGGGTCCCTCTGTCGTAAATGCGGCAGAGTATGGATCACCAACCCATGTGAAAATGCCGCAACAACTCCCTCCTCATAATATGCCGGCACTATAGGGCCAAATTTGAGTTAATGAGGTTCATTAGGGAAAGGGAATTCACATGCTTCGACGAGATCTGTTTTATCGATAGTGATGGCTCAACGAGAAATACGGATATAGTTACATTCTTCAGGACCGGAAAGGCGGTACCTATCTTGGATCCAACTGTTCATTATGAATGCAATGACTTCGATCAGGCCAGTGAAGTATAAAAAGAAAATAAGAAAATATATACCTAAAAATGAAAATGTATCCCTTTCCTAAAAGAGAAATCCCGCGAGACCTTTGGAAAGAGAGATTTCACCGTGAGAGGCTTCTGGTTTGGGTCTCGCTGAACGATTCCGAAAAGAACAAGGAGCTTCGAGGAACTAGGTTGGGTCCCTCTGTCGTAAATGCGGCAGAGTATGGATCACCAACCCATGTGAAAATGCCGCAACAACTCCCTCCTCATAATATGCCGGCACTATAGGGCCAAATTTGAGTTAATGAGGTTCATTAGGGAAAGGGAATTCACATGCTTCGACGAGATCTGTTTTATCGATAGTGATGGCTCAACGAGAAATACGGATATAGTTACATTCTTCAGGACCGGAAAGGCGGTACCTATCTTGGATCCAACTGTTCACTATGAATGCAATGACTTCGATCAGGCCAGTGAAGTATAAAAAGAAAATAAGAAAATATATGCCTAAAAATAAAAATGTATCCCTTTCCTAAAAGAGAAATGAGGTGTTGATGTGGGGGAGCTTACAGTGCCGAGAGCATTATTCTGGACTCTCTTGGGATCATTCATCACCACTTATATAGTAATTGAGGGTTATTTATAGATATTTATTATAATTTATTTATTCAATTTTAAATATTTTAACTAATTATATCTTTTTATTTGTGTTCGTGGGATTATGTTACTAGGTATGTGTGCGTTCTAATTTTGGCATTCGAATTTTTTTTTTCTAATGATTTCAGAGTTTGTTTTGTATCGGTTTTACCGAAATATATATATTGTTTAATAGTGATTATGTTGATATAGTATAGTTTAGTATTGTATATGATGAGTGATATGGAAAAGAAGAAAAATAATTTGTATATATATAAATATGAGATTTAAGTATAATTAAATGCTATGTCAAAAAAAAAAAATTATTGATAAGTATGCTATGTATTGAGCAACCCTAGTAGGGCAGCACTTCATTAAATAAAGTACATTACCTAAAATACTGATATAAAATGTTGGCATTTAATGAGGAGTTGGCAAAATTTAGCTTACCCCTCCTGATAAGCGCCAATGCGTCAATAACGCCAATGCAACCGATGCAACGCTTTGGGCAGAGGGCAGAGGGCAGAGGGCAGAGGCTGTGGGAAGAGCTATGCAAAACATTTTTAAAAAATGATAACATTGTCTTTTAAGCATTAGTTGTATATTTATTAAAAGTGTAATTACGTGATGTACGTTTAAGAATGGGTTTGAAAAATGTTGCAAAATGTAGTTGTGACATAAGGTGTGCCACCATACGAAGACAACCCTTAAGGCGGAACAACCGGGGCAATTGCTCCGGGGCGCCGATCTGGAGAAGCGCTTGCTGGGGGCGCCGGCCGATCTTAAAGGGCACTCACCAACTTGTTAATTTATATTTTATATGTTAATTTATATTATATTATTATAATT